>JBBMOL010000045.1:2400000-3600000 GCA_037954665.1 Laguncularia racemosa
CATCAATCATTTACCTTGTCGATAAATTGAGACCATTGTAGAACGTTTGGATTTGCATCCAAAGCGGGAGACCATGATGCGAACATCATCGCAACAGATCTTTAAAGCACTCCTATGTCTCATATAATGTCTCAGATTCAATCTGAGCATAAGTAGAGATATCATTTCTAAGCTTTGCGGTTTTGGCAAGTGGGAAATACTTTTCTAAAAATTTCTCAGCCATTTCATCCCATGCAGTTATTGATCCTCGTGGGAGAGAATTTAACCACTGTTTTACCCTACCTCTTAAGGAGAATGGAAACGATCTTAGGTATATGGTATTATTGCTAACCCCATTAATTTTAAAGGTATCACATATTTCTAGAAAACTGAAAATATGAGCATTGGGGTCCTCATCCTGCATGCCATCAAATTGGACAAATTGTTGCACCATCTGAATAACATTCGATTTGATCTCAAAATTATTTGCAGCAACTGCCGGCCTAGCAATACTCAAATCAATCCTAGTAAGTTTAGGTCTTACGTAGTCGGACATGGTCCTAACCACATTCCAGTTCCCATCATTTGCCATTTCGACCGATTTGTATTCTTCTTCCATCTTGACTTTCAGGGGGGATCCTAAATTTAGCTCGTCTAATGTTTATTTTACACTCTTCCTCAAGCCTTTGACGGTTCTCTCTATTTCAGGGTCTATTTCCAAAAGGTCTGTTAAATTACTCCTGGTCATACATTGCAAAAAAAAAATACTTTTTTAGATCAATCACCAAGAATCATAGTAACTAAGATGAAAGAAAAAAGAAAAGAAAGGAAAATGATTAGATTAATAAAGTATTAAACATTCTTAATATTGTAGTCTTCGGCAATGCCACCAAAAAACTTAATATCATAGGCAAGTGCACCTATCGATTAATATAATATAGTGAATTAATCACGAATGTCGTCCTATAAAGACTACAATTACTAATATTAACTAAAACTTTATTATCTAATCATCAAACTAAAAGGATTTAATTAACTAAGGAATTTTATGATTGTTAAAATGATGAAAAGAAAGTAGCTATATTGAAGAGTTTAAATTAATGTTATAAGGATACGTATCTAGATTTAGTTTTCCCCTATAATCATATATAATTTATTAAAGTTAATTCCAATTTCATTCTTATTTTCTTAGTTGTAGAAATTCCTTAATTAAATTAATATCTTTCTCAAGATTATTAATTTCTAATCTTAGGTTAATTAATTGAGATATCTCTCTATTTAAAACCCCAAAAATTGCATTATATTCACTCTATGAATCCCATTATTAAGTTTGATCCTAATTTGGAAGATTTATGTCATCCTATCTCTAGGGTTGCATACAACTCTTTTCAATTACACTAGATCTAATCATATAAATGATTTCTCAATCTATTTATATAATATCAACAATCAAGAATTAATACTCTAGAAATATTAAATTCTTGCAATGAAGAACCTGCATAATTGAATTAAGATAATAAAGATTTTTTGAATAATTACTAAAATAAAATTACATAATAATTCCAGGGTTCACAAATCTAGATACTGGAAGGATTTAAGCTATCCTTATGCTATAAGATCTGACAATAAAATTGAAATAAATCACAATGGAAAGAAAAACCCTTGTAGAAATCTATCTTGTATTTCTAAAATATACAATTTGATCTTCAATACTCTTGCTTCTTCAAGGAATTCTTCTCCGTGTTTACTTAAAAGCTCTCTATTTCTCTTTAGAACTCTTTCTTTCTCTCCTCCTTTTCTTCTTAGGGTTTAGATCTGGTATTTATATCACTCTACCTTCGAACTTCAATATGACCCTTCAACACGGTCATGTTCAGGTCGTGTTCAACTTAAATCTTTTAATTACATCTAGATTTGGGGAGGTATGGCCAACACGACCTCCAACACGGTCGTGTTGCTCGGTTGTATTGAACTAAAATCAACATGGTTGTGTTACATGGTTATGTTTGGCTTTTCTTACTTTAAAAGTTACACGACTGCTAACATGGTCGTGTTATTTATTCTTGTATCCTTCCGGTCTTCCTTTAAGTTCAACATGACCATGTTACTTGATTGTTGATTTTTCAAATGCATCAAATTTCCTCATTTTAACTTTAAATCACATGAAACTTGACTCATTTTCTTCCTTTATTGATTAAAGAATATATTAAACCTGAAATTAAAATATTATTTAATTAGGTAGCATATTACCTAAAAATTCTTATAATTTCATTGAATTCATCTAGAATCTTGTTTACAAATATATTATATTAATCATTTATCAATTGGTAAGAATTTATATTCATTATTCTATTTTGGCACATACATCTAGAGGTGTGTGGGAAGGGAAAACATTATTTTATTTAGTTTGTCTTAGGTCCTTACATAGAAGAACCTTTTTTTAATGTAACTTTTGATATATATATATATATATATATAGATATAGAGAGAGAGAGAGAGAGAGAGAGAGAGAGTGGCTCTAAAATTTGTATAGCTAAAGATGTGTGCAAGTGTATCGAAATTGGTTGCTCAGACTTTGATGGAATTTCAAAAGATTTCAATCGAAGGTCAAAGGAGGGGTAAAATGATCATAAATTTTGTAGTTTCTGATTAACTGCATGAGATATTTAGCATATGCTTGTTCATGCATTTATGCATTAAAGTGATAACTTTTTTTTTTTTTTGTGAAAGATGGTTTTGAGTTAGGATCTCATTAAGTTGGATGTAGCTTACACCCTAATCGTTTTCCATTTTTGTAGGCACTATACTAGTTTTGCCCTAGTAGAACCTAATTAGTGATAAGAATTTTCAAGATAATTATGGGTAGGCAAGTAAGGATGAAGATCAATAAAATAGATATTTATAATTTTAAATAGACTTTTATAGTTGGGGATGAATGCTATATTTAATGTCGAGACTTATATTTTTGCATGATTATGTCTATAAGATATTATAGTTTATCACATTTATAAAGTAGTACTTATTTTCAATTATCATATAATTATTGAATTGTTATATTTTTGGAGATTTGTAGAATAATGATGTCTTAAATATCATGTTAAAGTTTATGTGTGCTAGAATATAGCTAATAATGGATTTTAGTATAATACATGGTGGGCTATTATGACTAGGATACCCCTTAGGGCATGACAGAAGCAACTGTAGGATAGCTTGAATGAAGAAATGCTTGCACAATGCTTCGAATGCAATTAGTAGCTTGTAGGCTTTTGATATGAGTTGAGCCAATGACACTTGGTGATAGGTGAAAAATCCCTTTTGAAACTCACTAAATGGTGCATGTAGCCCAAACTCCATGTGTTTGAGGTAAAGGCAAAATCAGCAACTGATGTTAGAGCAATACGGTCAACGACCTACAACTTCTCCATCTTCTAATTGTAGGACCATGGCTAGAAGTACTTCCTCATCTCTACCAACTTCTCATATGTCATGAGGTTGTAAACATTATTAGGGGTGTTCCCCTCCTTAAGTAATGCATAAAGTGGCTATGCCAGTTGGCATTCTTCATAGTTATTAGTGTAGACATCCCTTAGAATTTGAGCAATGGTTGCCACTGCATTGATCTTCTTATCTAAACTCCTACTTGGCTCTTCAACCGTTTTAAAGCTATATTGAAGAACCTCTTCCACCACTTAGGGGGATGCCTCTCCCTTGTTGGTTAGTTTAGGTACAAGAGAAAGAAGAAGATGCCATGTTTACTTGGTTTAGAATGAAGTCAAGATTGAGTAATGAAGTCAAGTTTAAATTTGGAGAGGATTTGAAAATGCAAAATAAAGGATTCCATTTTAGCGAATTTGAAATGGCAAAAGTGCGAAAATGACGAAGATGACTGATATATATAGGTAGGGATATAGAGAATGAAGTGATAGCTATTGAAAGGACATGATGAGATGTCCTCCTACTTGATCTTGACACGTAGCCCACAATTTAAATCAATGGTACAGATCACACTTACATGCGTTTTCCCACCTATATCTCGGTTAATGAGGTGCCAATAGCTATGTAGTGCATTTAATGTGTATGCATTCATACGCCAAAAGACAAATCAAATTAACACTTTCTCAAGAAAACCCATGAACCCTTGAATTTCGCATTATCTAGTCAAGTCCCTCAACAGTACCACTCCTTAGAGCATCGCTCCTCACATTAGGTCAATGTAAAAAATTTTTGTGGTCATTGATGTGCTTTTAGTTGCAATCATCCTGGAGCCGATTGTTTAGTTCTCCTTAAGACATGACCTTTCTTTTACTATATTTAGCACAAGGAGATTTAGCTTAGGTCACTTACTTGCTTAGCCACTCAATGATGTTTCCATTCCCATCACCAAGAGGTCGGAGGTTATGACATAGAGCTTGTAATTCTCAATGTGGGGCAATTCCTAAAATGCTTTGACTCATCTTTAGGAGCTTGGGCTTCCTTACAACTATTAACTCTCTTTGCCAACCCAATTCTAAAGACAGTAGGAGGGGCAAGTATTATAAAAGCATTTTGGGCATGAAACCCTAATGCCCATTTTAACCCACTCAGACTTCCATCCGAGTTCCACTCACCTTTGTCAACTTGTTTCAGTCCATTTCAACATAGAACTACCCAAGTTTAAGTTTACTCTTCTTGACCTCTAGATTGAATCTCTCACTTACATCTCCATAACGAATAAATATGAGAGAATGCTATGGATAAGGATAGGGTTTGGTTATAGATACACCTGCACAAGATTTAAAGAAGATCTCGAGAGTTAATGCACTTTCTATATGATGATCATCCACAATTCTCATAAATAAAAGTTGAAAACTACAGAGTAAAGAATTTTTTTGACTCTCTAGACACAAAAACTTCTATTATTCCTCACTTGTGTTAACGTAGGCATTGGAGTACTCACGACGAAGCTAAAGCAACTTTCAACACCCTATAACCCAACTTGTTTTTCTTTTACAGGTGATTCAACCACTTTCTAGAAACCCAACACAACACTATCCCATTAAACTCTTGGACTGTAGAGATCAAACTACCATGTATGAAGCTATCAAACTTCTTAAGATAGTTCATTGAATAATTATTGCTCAACCTTAAAATCAACTTAACATGAATTGAAGTCAGAGTTGTTGAGCTACCTTTCCTTAGTGGAAAACATTTGTTTATCATTTTGTGTAGTATTTTGGTGTACATAAGAAAATCATTTATTCTAGTTTTTCTTCTATCAAATTTGATGATTTTTCCATTATTCATCTTCCTATTTAGTTCACTCTTTTCTTCTTTTAGGAATCTATTATCATCTTCTTCATCTTTAAATTTAAAACAAGCAATAAAATCTTTCCAATTTATTTCTACTCTAATTCCATTAACAACATAATTAAGTTGATTCTTATTATCATCTTTCAAATTGTCATAGATTTCTTTCACTAGTTCCTTTGAGGAATCTTCTTTTAGTTTACAAATTGACTTAGGTCCAAAATTCCTCTTTTATAAGGAATTAAAGTCTAAATAACATACCTCTTTGGTTTGGTTTCGTCTACTACATTCTTTCTTTTATATGATTCTCCTTTCTTTGCAATTGATTTTGCCTTTTCTTTGGATTTATTTCTTTTCCATTAGCTCACGAAATGTCATATTATCTTCAGATCACTATCTAGATTGATCAACTATGTGCTTCTGACAATAGAGAAATTCTAGCTCATGATACTAGAGGATTTCGTCATCTTTGATGGAGTATTTTAGAATTTGAAATTGTGTATTAAGATTATTTTTGTGAATCCTAAACATTTTAGGGTACTATAATAAACATGATTTATTGTCTATACTCTTAATTGCTCTTAAAGATATTTTCTATTTTATACTTTCCTAATTAACTCTCATTTTATTGCATAAATTGATATAATTTACATATTATGAGAATATCTACGTTCAATATAAATAAATAATGTATTCTAATATATAGTGAAATTAAATAAAAGTGCATTTTCATAAAAAATGAAATATAATCAAAAGCACATATTACGCACCTTTGAAACCTAATTATGTAATAAGCTTTTTACTTACGCCTTTTTACGTTTTATTTTCCAAAAAACGCATTGTTTTAGTACATACCATGCCCAGGATACCTGGAAAGAAGGGAAGATGGAAGGTTAAAAAAAAAAAAAAAAACTCTCCTTCCTTAGGGTTTTAGTCCGTCTTCCTATGACTAGGGACTACAATCAGTAGCGCAATAAGAAGAGAGAAGTAGAAAAAGAGAACAATGGAGGAAGAAGGTGAGAAGCAGCAAAAGCAGAAGAGCATGGCAATTTTGCCATGGATGAGAAGTCCCGTGGACATCAGTCTTTTCGAAGAACGCCCTCTCCATCTTCTCCCTTGTCTAGACTCCAGGTAATTTATTATTGCATTCACGTTATGCTGGGTTTTTTTGGCTGCTTTGCTCAGCTGCAATTCCCTTTACAATAGTCAAAAGATAACACACTATTAAATAGTGCTTTTGGTTGGCGGAATACATTTTTTGGACTACTTATCCCTAAAATCTTGTATTTATTATCATGATGCTAATCGAAAATAGTTAAGCTGCAGCTGCTAATGATTCCCTTTTCCTCGATTTTCTGTTGAGATTTTACCGAAATCGCTTTTGATTACTACGCTGAAATTTGACCATGATAAGTACTAAAATGCACGTTGCAACTAACAAAATTTTTGGAAATTGTTTCCCTTGAGACAAAGCACCTGTTTTAAATCTTGATATTTTGTCGTTATTTTGTTGTTTTTTCTACTGGTATGGATACTGGAAAGGAGATGAGAGAAACCAAAAGTTCATACCTTGGATAAGTTTTTGACCATTGAGAGGTGAGGCTAGAGTTGGAAGATAGAGTAATAGTAGAGAGATATAGGAGTTCGGAGAGGTTAATCTGCAATTGGGAAAAAGAAGGGTTATGTATTTGTTACTGAATTACCACAATGAATTGTTTTTTTGGATGTAAATCCACAATGAATTGTTACTTCAGTTTGTGAAACAGCAAGTACGGTAATAAAGTCCAGCCTCATGGTTGTATTCAGGTGTTGATGGGCTTTCCCTGTCAAGCATTAGATATCATTCACTAAGTTGGCTTGTGCTGTGAATCAGAGTTAACAACACCAAGACAATGAAACAGACTAACAGTACTGAAAGGCTTTTCAATCCAGTTGCTGTAGTTAATATGTTTTTCTGTGTAATTTTTGGGGTTACTGCATTTTCCTGTGAAGCTCTGATGATAAGAGATAATTAGAGCTCTCATCTTTTTTCACTCAGTTCATGTGTTTTGGTTAATTCTACAGTTTCTAAGTTGCTACATCCTATTGCACTAGACTGCAGGCAGCTTTGCAAAATATGGGAATCTCTTCACTGTTTCCAGTTCAAGTTGCTGTGTGGCAAGAGACTATAGGGCCTGGTGGTTTTGAGCGAGACCTTTGTATTAATTCACCAACTGGAAGTGGGAAAACATTAGCTTATGCATTGCCAATTGTACAGATTCTATCAGCTCGCACTGTTAGATGTCTACGTGCTTTGGTGGTGTTGCCTACTCGAGATTTAGCCTTGCAGGTTCTTATCTTCTCTGTTGAGATTATACTGAATATCTCTTCTTCACTCCATGCACCTGTGGCTTCTTTTGCTTCCAAGAGCTATGTTATGAACAATGCACATTTTTCTCATCTCTATATTTATTTATTTATTTTTTATAGGAGTACATAGTTTCAAGAAGATTTGGCTTTAAGTCAAGTTCATATCTTATAGGAAAAAGTAAGATTTTGTTACAGAGTGCACATGTACTGAGGCATCTTGATAAATCAATTGAATACACGCCCAAGCTGCCTAATCTTAACTTGCAAAATAGAGATTTGGGATCTGCTTTTGCAGCTTAAATCTTTTTAAATTTTCTGCTGCTAGTAATGCCCATATATTTCTACTTAATTTCTGATTGGATTACCAAAAAAAGAAACTTAATCTGAATATTATGATTTGTCGTTTATGATTGGCATACATATTATTTTCTTAATATCAAGATACAGTTTGATTCAATTTATTTTCAGTGTGGATTTCACTGGTGGGTATAACTGCCATCAATAGCTAGTCAGTATTCTTTTCCTTTTGTTTTGGGTGAACTTTTCCTTTTTCTTTTTTTTTTTTGGTGAATTTGTCGTAGGTGTGGCTATGTGTATAAGTGATTTCTAGTTTCTCTGATTCATAATTTGTTGGGGTTTATGATTCAGTTATTTCAAAGTGACACAGAAGGGCAGATGTCATAGATAAAACAGGATAAAGTGGCTATTTCTTTGTGGTGCACAGAAGCATATGGACAAAGTAGAAGGCTTTGATGATTCATACAATGTTGTATCATGTGTTAATGTTTCCTGTCTCCATGGCTATTCTTCTTTTGTTGATTTATTGCTCATAGAATATCATAGCTATGCCATCTTCCACTCAGGTCAAGGAGGTATTTGATGCGATTGCGCCTGCAGTTGGCTTGTCTGTTGGTTTAGCTGTCGGTCAGTCATCAATCATTGATGAAATTGCTGGACTTATAAAGAGACCGAAGCTTGAGGCAGGCGTTTGTTATGACCCAGATGGTTTTATACCTCACCTGCAAAGTGCAGTGGACATACTAGTTGCAACCCCGGGAAGGCTCATGGACCATATAAATTCAACAGAAGGGTTCACACTTGAACATCTCTGCTATCTTGTATGTAAATTGTGCTTTTAGGACGTTGCTGCTTATATTTGTGCTGTGAACTGGGGTTTTGTCCCAAACGAGGCATGTTACAGTTAGCAGAAAGATCATTATAATCACTGTGCTTTCTCTGTTAGTTTTCTTGTTAGCCATGAGTCATTTAGATTTGAAACCTGGAAGACCATAAGTTCTTCCAGCATAAGCATGAGGAAGCTGCTGGTGTAAGATGCAATAATTCTTCTGTTTCAACTCAAAATATGCCAAACAGCTGCACACCTAAGTGAGAATTATTTCAGCGGTATTTATCTCCCTGAAGCAAGGTAGAAGATACCTTGCATGTTTTATAGGCTGACCTACAACAACTAACAAATCGAACATGTGGCTTTCATGTATGCTCTTTCCCATGTTCTAAAACTTAGATGACAGCAATTTACCTGTCATATGAGATCAACCTCACTAGGACTTAACAGATGTATAAACCAAATGGGATCATTCATTTTTACAATTCACTTGACACACCTTATGCGTCAATCCCAACAATTCTAGAAACAAACCGCACTCTTTCCATCTGAATCCATGTGGAGGGTAATCAGCATTGAATAATACAGACAGATGCCAGAAGGTGTAATGACTACACTAAATGAATGAAAGAGATTTTTTCTGGGTTGATTAGAGGCTAGGAGAGTGACCAATACAAGTAGGAAAGAAATTTGGGTGTATTCTGAAAAAAAGGGACCTAAAACTATAGGGTTCTCCTTGTCTGCCATGTTAGGTATTGTAAAACAAATTTGAGCTACTTGAGACTTATTTTTACTGCTAGAAGACTTGTGCTTAACCTACTTTTACATCATTCGTGGATACAAAAGCTTAGACATTTCTTGTAGAGAAAACAACTTAAAGATGCTGCTGATGGATTTAGTGCTTTTCCATTTACTGGTCTGTTGTTATACATATGTATCATTGATGAAGTCTTTGGCATAATGGAGGGATATGAAGAATATTAAATTTATTATATAATTTTTTTTCTAGATATCAACATATTAATTGGTCACTTAGTAGAAATTACTTGATTATGTTTCAATGAATTACTCGAAGATTCAGTAAAATGATGCCTCTTGATATGACATTGTCTATTTACAAATTTAAAAAAGGTTATGACCTTAAATTTTGGGAACCCCCATCTGTTCTATTATGCTTTGAATGTTTGTTGCATCTGCCTTGATTTCTTGAAACATTCTGTACATTTTATCTACTCTAAACTGTATGCAAATAAAAAAGAGGACACCTTTGCAGGTTGTTGATGAAACTGATAGGCTACTTAGAGAGGCATACCAGTCCTGGCTACCTACTGTGCTTCAGATGACCAACTGTGGCAAGGACAGACACTTGCCATATGCTGATGATGCTCCCCCTTCCTTTCTCGGCCCTTTAAGAACCATTAGGAGATTGTGAGTTTTCGTGTGCTTGCTTTACTGATTCATTTTTAACAATAATTATCTTGGGTCCTGCTAGAGTTCTTGCCAGGGCAAAAGGATGTCTTGTGTTTGTGAATGCCAGTATACAAGATGAATCCATTTACCATTTAAATAACTGAATAAATAAACAATTGGTGCATCTAATTTATATTTTGTTCATCCAGAATGATGTAGCCAGAATATTTTTATTTTTTTGGGTGTCATGATACATTAATCATCAATGATATAATCTGGGGACAAGCTTATGAGTAAATTTTTAAGTCCATGTTAAAAGTTGGTTGTATACTTTATTAGTTAGAGAAATGTAATATATCCATTAGAAGTTGTTTTCTTTTGTCGACCCAGGAATTAATTGAGTAACAAAAGCTAAATAGAGGGTCTACCTTTTCACAGAGATAGAGTGCTGACTGATAAGGAAAAATGAAATAAGGGTTAGCCCCAATAAAACTAGCTGATTGACAGGGATCTCCAATAGAAGTTCCTTTTTTTTGGTATGCTTAGGTTTTAACAGAGTTAAAATTTAAAACAATGTCTACTTTTTTTTTTGGATAAGTTCAAATATATATATATATATATTTTAATTCTTTAATAAAGAAAAAGTTACCAAAAGATAAAAAAATAAAAAAAAGATAAAAAGTCACTTCTTTAGGGTAGTGACATCCAAAATGAAAACGTAGCCAAAGTACAAGGATTCCTAGGTAAAACATTAGAAGCAAACAAATAGCCTATATACTAGGTCCTAGAGTGAGGCCTACTTTTTTTCTTCTTGGTACATGATATTTTAGATTTTAGCTTTGGAGAGCCACGCCTAAAGATTTTGGTACCATCAAGGAAGTTAGCTAGAGTCATGTCAAGAAAAGGATCTAACTCTGATGGCTTTTTGGCACTAGATAACTCAACCAAGCTTTGGCCACTGTTAGAGTCATCCATAGAAGCATTTGATTCTACTTGGCCTTCAAAAGTAAGAATAGTGGAAAAAGCACCCACAACCAGAAATTTTTAGACAGTCTAAATTTTTAGACAGTTGCTTTCGATAATGCCGTGAACCCAAATGTAGAGTGAGAAAATGCTCTCTCCTCTCTCTACCCCTTGCCCTCACTCCCCCCCCACCCCCCCTAGATGACCACTTCCTTTAGGTAACATCACACACACTATCAGAATTAGGAAAATACCCAGCTACCATTCACCCGTTCGATTCGATCAACATGTAGCCGGAAGTTCCCCTCCACGGACAGCCAAGAAGCCCTTCCGATCACCGGAGCGTCCAGGATGTTCACCATCACCCCATTTGTCCACCGGACTCCAAAAAGCAGCATCAAGTCCAAGGCGCCCTATTAAGGAAAAGGAAACTACACCTTTTCAAGCTCATGGAAAGGTCAGAGCTGGCCTTCCCAAAATAGCAAGCTTGGAGCCTTGCACCCTTGCTACTGCCAACATCTCTGCAATCTTGTCTTCCCAAAAAGTCTCTCACAACATCTCTTTGTCTAACTCTGACCTTTTCCACTCCCAAAACCATTCCCTTAATGGCAAATCTACATTGGAATCCGAATACCACCAAAAACATCCTCTTTCCCACCAACATCAACCGGAAAACAACCATCCAGTCCCACCTAAACAAGCAAAATCCTATGCCTCTGCCTGCCTTCAAGGAACCCCCTCGTCCCCTCCAGACTTCCATCTTCGATTCATCCCACCAAACACCTCGTTCGACATACCCAAAGTAAGGATTCTGCAATCCGTCGAGGACGAGGGAGCCACTTATTGGGAGTCCACATTAGTAGGATATTTCATTGGTCGGAAAATGCCTTACACCCTTGTTCATGTGATAGCCACCAAGCTCTGGAAGGACTTCGGACTCCAAGGTATTCTGGCTAGCCCCGAAGGTTTCTACTACTTTCAATTCGAAAAAAATAAAGACATTACTCCCATCCTAGAGAAAGTGTGGTTCTTTTCTAAGCGCTTTCTCATCCTTCAACGTTGGAGGAAAGGAATGAGGTTAGACAAGCCTCAACCCACGCATGTTTCGGTTTGGATCACCCTTAATCGCATACCATGCGAGCTCCTCTCCGCAGAAGGTCTCAGCCACATTGCTAGCGGAGTAGGTCTCCCCTTAAAGGCTGATACACTTACAGCCTCTAGACAACGCCCTAATCAAGCTCGCGTCCTAGTAGAGCTTGACGGTAGAAAAGACCTAGTCAAGCAGATAGAAGTTGAGAGAGCTAACGGATTGGTGGCCTTCATTAATGTTGACTACCAATGGATCCCTCCCCATTGCAAAAAATGCCAAGTGTTTGGACACAAATGCCAATCTACCACTGCACCCCCAGCGGCAGACCCTTCCAAGCCAACCATAGAAGAAACTCAACCCCTCCATACCCACACAACCACACAAAACAAGGCAACTAACACCACCTCCCAAAAAAACACTTCTAGCGGAAACCACCCATCTCCTAGCAGTAACCATTCTATACTCGATACACCCCAAGATAGCAAGAAGCTCCACCCAGTTCAAACCAAACATACTGCCATCCAAGGCCACCACCAGACTTCCAACTCTGAGGTCAAACACACGGAGATGGCAGAAGTTAACAAACAGGTACCACAAACCAACCCACATATCAGTATAGAACCTTTCAAAGCAAGCCTTCCACCATGTAACACTACTTTACCCACCGAGACAAACACCACAGCTCCACATGAAGATAGCGAGGACCGCAATTACGAAAATACTCCACTGTCCAAACTACTTCACACAGCATCCAAGCCACCGGCGACTAGCTGCAAGGGAAGCAAAGGTTCCAACTCCTCTGGTAAACACAAGAAGAAATAGAGGAAGAGGTGCCGTTCCTTCACCTAGCCCCACAAGGAATTCATCGTCACACTCTTACCCATGAACATAGCAGCATGGAATGTAAGAGGGTTAAATGACCCTCTCAAAGTGGCAGAAATAACAAAAGAGTGTGGCATAAATAGAATATCCCTAATGGGGATATTGGAAACCAGGGTGAATACCAACAATGAAACATTGGTAAGGCAACGGTTGGGACAAAATTGGCAAGTTGCTATCAATCAGGAAGCACCCAAGAGAATTTGGATAGCATGGCAATCGAAAGTGTGGAATATCCATACTGTTATGGAAAGAGCTCAGCTATCATATTGCATTGCGTCTCATCGCAGCCTAAACATTAGCCTAAATATTACATTCATTTACGGAGCCAACAGCAACAATGACAGGAGGGAACTTTGGAAACAACTGGAAGAACTTTCCCTCACACACGCCACAATCCCGTGGGTTGTCCTTGGAGATTTCAACATAACCAAATCCCCATCCGAGAAGCAAGGTGGTCGAGGGCGAATGACTTCCGCTATGGCAGAATTCCAAGCCTGCATGGCCAAGATCGAATTGGAGGACTTAAGATATTCGGGTGACTTCTTTACATGGACTAACCGGCAAGCCAACAATCCCATTTTAAGGAAGCTTGATCGCGTCCTAATCAACCAAAGCTGGATGCAAACCTTCCCAAGCTCTCAAGTCAAGTTTTTACCTCCCATCTTATTGGATCATTCCCTTTTATCACACACATACACTCCACACAGCAGGTAAGGAAGTTACCTTTCAAATTCTTCAACTTTTGGGTACATCATGCAGGTTTCAAAGACATAATTTCAAGTGTATGGAGCTCTGAGATAGTTGGCTCAAAAATGTACCAAGTAGTAAGCAAGCTTAAGCTAATCAAGGAGAAACTGTGACAACTCAACCATACCAATTATTCCAACTTGACTAACCGAGTCAAAGAAGCCAAGCAAACCCTCCTTCAGCTGCAGTCCAACATCCATAGCAGCGGCAATGTATCCCAAATGGAGGTCGAAAGATCCGCCTTCAAGGAGTACTACCTACTGCGAATAGCTGAAGAGTGCTTTTACAAGCAGAAATCAAGAATAAATTGGTTAAAACTCGGAGACAAGAACACCTCCTTCTTTCACAAATCCATGCGAAACCACCACAACAGGAGCCACATCTTCCAGATCACCCGAGAAGATGGGAGTGAAGCAATCGGTAGCGAACAGGTCAAGAATCTAGCAGTCGCATACTTCCAACAGATCTACACCAAGATAAGTCCACCAATCAACAAAGAAGAAATATCCAACCTCGTGACAGGGAAGCTCAATGAACAGCAACGTGAAAAGTTGCTCTCACCATATACGGATGAGGAAATCAAATGGGGATTCTTCTCCCAAGCAAACGAGAAGGCCCCAGGCCTGGATGGATACACAGCTCCCTTTTTCAAGGAAACATGGGGAATAATAGGCAAGGATCTCACAACTGCAATCAAGGAATTCCTCCAATCGAGACATCTGCTCAAAGAAATAAACTCCACCATACTCACATTGGTCCCCAAAATCCCTAACCCAATATGTATGGGAGACTTTAGACCCATAGCATGTTGCAATGTGCTCTATAGAGCAGTGTCAAAGATTCTAGCTGCCCGCATCAAGAAGGTCTTACACGTACTAGTTGGTAGGGAGTAAGCTGCATTCATTTCAGGACGAAAGATCACAGATAACATCCTCATTGCCTAGGAATTAATGGCAGGTTACCAGACGCAAACAGGAGCACCCCGATGCACACTAAGGTCGATCTCCAAAAAGCTTATGATACCATAAGATGGGACTTCCTAATTGAAGCATTGAGATCCATGCAATTCCCTCCTCACTTTTGCAGTCTCATAGAGCAGTGTCTTACAACTACAAAATTCTCTGTCAACATCAATGGGGAATTGGCAGGCTACTTCTCTAGCAAGCGAGGTCTTAGGCAGGGGGATTCTATTTCCTCGTACCTATTTGTTGTAGGAATGGAAATCCTCTCCACCTCTCTTCGACGACTCCTCTCCAACCCAGCATTCTGCCCTCACTGGAGATCTAAACCGGAGCGCCTTAATCACTTGTGCTTTGCGGATGACCTTCTCATATTCGCCAAAGGAAATGTGCAATCCATATCCCTGATCAGAGACACCCTCCAACAATTCCAAGCACTTTCAGGTCTAGCACCTAACAGTTCTAAGAGTTCCATATTCTTCTCCAATGTCCCCCACCCCCCACCCCCCAGGGATAAGCAACGCATTTTGCAAGTCACACAGTTCCAAGAAGGCTCCCTCCCAATAAGATACCTTGGTGTCCCTCTCCTCTCCACTAAACTCAAAACGGAGGACTGTGACATTCTAGTGGATCAAATCACAGCTTGCATCACCATGTGGACTGTGAAATTTTTATCATATGCTGGCCGTCTTCAGCTAGTTCGATTAGTCTTATTCTCTATGCAGGTCTACTGGAGTTCAGTATTCCTTCTCCCCAAGAAGATAATCACAAAGGTAGAGCAGCTAATCAGGAACTTTCTTTGGAGTGGAAACCCTCACACAGGTACCAAAGCCAAAGTCAGAAGGGAAGAGGTTTGTAAGCCTCTCAAATGTGGGGGCCTGGGGATTCCCAACCTTCACCATTGGAATAAGGCCCTACAAATTAAGCACATCTGGCACCTATGCAGGGGCGGACAACGTAGCCTATGGCCTGAATGGGTACACTCAACCTTGTTGAAAGGTAAAAGCTTTTGGACGTCACGAGCCCTAGCCGCATGTTCTTGGTCTTGGAAGAAACTCCTAAAACTTAGACCTTTAGTGCGAGGTAGCTTTCAATGGAAAGTGGGAGACGGCCTAACCATCTCTATTTGGTTTGACTTCTGGCTACCCATGTGTCCTTTGGACAGCCTATTCTCTCCAAGATAGATTACGAATTCTGGGATTCCAATAACGGCTAAATTATGCTCATTAGAGGAAAACAACACATGGCGGCTACCAAACCATCCACCATGGACAGACATTAGCATTCTTGTGCACATTCAGCCCAATCATTCCACCTCCGACCAACTCCAATGGATTCACACGACTGCGGGGGAATACAACATCAAGAGTGGCTACTTCTTCCTTAACTTAGCTGGACCAACAGTACCATGGTATAGAATTGTATGGAATAGAACTACCATATCAAGGCACTCCGTCATATTATGGCTTGCCTGGTTGGGAAAACTATCTGCACTCGACAAGCTGACTATATGGGGATTAGCCACATCCTCGACATGCTACCTATGTCAACAGGAAGACGAAGACCACCCTCACCTATTCTTTGGTTGCCAATACTCATCCCAAGTATGGCAGATAGTGTGTGATATGACTAACTGCCCCCTTTCCTGTAAGGATTGGCAGGGAGTCAAACAAGTTCTACTAGCAATGAATCAGTCCAATGCGAAACTTCACCAAACTTGGAGAGTAAGCCTCGCTGCCACTATATACTGTATTTGGAGAGTACGCAACAAAGCACGTCTTGGGAACCACACCTCTAGCATCTTCTTCTTAGCCAATCAAATCAAATCTTACATTTACATGGCATAATTTTGATAGGGCTTCATTGTACCAACTACTACAAGTATAGTACTAAAATTGTAATAGAATCGTTACTAGCGTTGTAATTGTGATGTAACTGTCTCTGACGGATGTACCGTTATTTCCAATCAATAAATTATGAATTACCGAAAAAAAAAAGTAAGAATAGTGGCATTGCCTTGGATTGGGACTTCAACAGTAATAGAGTGTGTAGTAGCGAAGGTTGTAGAGTCAACTTGAGGAGTAGGGGCCACAATAGCCTCTTCACCTAAAGCTTTTGTCATAGGCATAGGGGAGTGAGCCACATGCATCTCAATGGGATCCAACGAAGACCCTTTTACCCTTGACGAGCATGCAGTCGAAGTATGTCAAAAAACCTAGCACTCAATGTAGCTAGGCGTCTTTTTACCATTAATACATCTAACCTAAACCGTGTTTACAAAATCACTATTAGCACTCATATCAACATAAACACCGGTAAAACCCACCCTATCTTGTTGAATTGTAAGAGCTAGTAACCAAAGGTTTTCCAATCAACTTGCTATACAATTAATGCCTTGCTTATGGGAAAACTCTATTGGCTTGTTCTAGAGCTTGACCCAAATTGGTAAAGAAGGGAAGCCTCCACTTGGAAAAGACATCCTCATTTCCCATCATTGAAGGATAAGAAAACGACTAGCAAAGTACCAAGGAGTCTCAAGGATAGTCATAATTTGCTTCTTATTTCCGAATTTCCACACATGAGCAATCTTTTCAACAATAGGAAAGGGAATGCTCTTACCAAGAAAATGGCCTACTACATTATTTCTCCACAATCATGCACCAAACTCAGTGACCTCTAGAGGTGGAGCCACCACTAAATCATCTCCTTCTAAGATGCCCCCGGGTGGGGGGGGGGGGGATGGGTTCTGTAGAAAGGTTGGGCTTGGGTACCTTAGGAGGGGCAGCCTCCAAAGGGGAGGGTGAAGAAGGGGAAGGGGAGGAGGGAGAGAAGGACGGGGGAGAGGTTGAAGGTTTTTTGGCTGGTAGAGTAGGGAAGAGATGGTCAGGGAGGGAAGGAGGAGGGCCAAGGTGGGAGGAGGAGTAAAGGGGAGGTTGGGAGGAAGGCAAGAGCGATTTGAAGAGGGAGAAGATAGGACAGGTTTGTATAACAAAGCATTGGAGAGAGGCACAACCAACAATGGTGGATTAGAAGAAAGCAGGAGACCCAGAAGAACCCCTAAGCTCTTGTTGATGCTCCACTACTTCATAGGTGATAGGAGGAGCAGCAGCTACACCCACAGGAGATTTCAAAGATGGAGACATACTAGGTTGACCCCCCTCCATAATGCTGGCCATGGTTGTTGGAGGGTGCTTCACCATGGAGGAGGCATCTAAGGTCTTAGGGCCTTTGTGGAGAGATCGGTGGTGAGAGTAGACATGATTTTGGACCATGGGGCTGGAGAAAGGAGCAAGTGAGAGAAACCCTAGTAGATGAAGGAGAAAACCCAGCAAAGCAAGAGAACAGCACCTGGCAATGAGCATAAGAGAAACGTTGCGGGATAAAGGAGGCAGCTGGAACAACAATTTGAAGACGGCCATAGATGAATCGACTGGAAAAGAGTTGACGACTAGATGGAGACCAGCGACTTGATGGTGGCCAGCGACTGGACAGTGGCTGGATGATGGCTGATGGCTGGATGGCAGCTGGAGGCAGGTCATTGGCCGGTGGAAGGTTGGAGTCAGGCGGCCTCAAACCCTAGAAGAAAGCACTTAGGTGGGAAAACTTCAAAAACCCTGGAGAGAGGAGAGAGCAACTTTCTCTACATTCTTCTTGACACTAGCAGAACTTTGGTTTCCCAAAAAAAAAAAAAAAGTCTACTTTTATAGGAAGAATACAAAGAATAATGGTTAACCCTGATAAATTTATTGTACTGATGGGAAAATGGAAAGGAGCTGACATTAATGGTGTTTTGCAAATCTACAGCCACTGTTTGCACTTCGTACCTTGAAGGATACTATGTTTGTTCATAACAACAACACTCAAGCCTTGTTCCAACTAGGTGAATGGGCTTGAGTGTTCATACGGATGAGAAAAATCTATAATAAGAGTCTGCTTATAGATTTTCTTGGGTTTTGTGGAGAGAGGTGACAGATTCTTGAAGGGAAAGAAACTTCATAAATTGACCCTGTCCTGGTCCCCTCTTATCGTTCTCTCTGACTGATGGCTGGTTTTGCATTCTGGGAGCTTATTCTTTGGGGAGTAAATTTCCTTTTTGGATTAAACAGCTTCTCAATTCTCTGCATATCCTTAAGTGTTTGGGATGTATATTCTCCCTTTAAGACTGAGAAACTAGTTTGACTTGTATATAATATGTTTTTTAATATCTTATGCTGGGCTGTCAACTAATTGGTGTTAGTACATGCACAAGTTCTATCTCTGTACAGACGTTAATTCCTTAAGCTTGGAGATCTTATTTTTCTCCATTTGTTGAATTTAATTTTTAAAGTCAGGGATGACCTTTTCTGTTATTCGCTATATTAATATATGCTCTTAATTGCCAAAGTAGTATGTGTTTCTAAGAAAGTGGCTAAATTCCTACATCATTGCAGTTCCATTGAAAGAAGCTTCAAGGACAAACCTTTTCCTCGGCTTGTGAAGATGGTACTATCAGCAACACTTACTCAAGATCCAAGCAAGCTTGCCCGCCTTGACTTACATCATCCTTTGTTCATGTCCACAGGGGATAGACGTTATCAGTTTCCTGAAAAATTGGAATCTTTTAAACTGGTACACACTTTCTTCTTTTGTAACAATGTTAAAGTACTTGTGAGCAGCTGTAGATGCAGTCTTCATTGGTTTTACAGTATTATTGAAGCCTTGCGGTTCTACATACTTCTACCAGCCATCTTATTAGACCCACATCAGCTATTGGGGATTTATATTTTTGGATAAAAAGCTATTTGGGATTTAGAAGCGAATTACTTCTGCGAGGAACTTATTCATACTGGATTATCCATCCTTTGACCTCAACCTACATCTATTACCTGATTTAGACACCTATTGAACCAGCCACCTCCTTGCTGTGCTTAAGTTTTTTCCAATTAAAGAGAAGTACAGATCTGGAGTACCTAACAAATCTCTCCATTCCTAGATACTAGCTCTCCTTCCTCATTGTGATAAGAACAAAAAACAGAAATGAGATAAGCAAAAAAGGAACTGACAAACAATCAGAAACAGGCAATGTGAATTTGCATCATCCATGTATCGCACAGAACTATTATCATTCTATGCTCCATCTCAAGCTAAGGAGTAGATGTCCATCATTCTTAGTTTGCTTGAAATCTCCAAAATTGTTGCTTTACTGGTGACTTAGAATATCAGCTTCCTGCTGTCTCATAGGTTTATACTACAGCTTGATCTTTCCTTCCTCAATTTCAGATTTGATGAAATTTCTATCGATACAAACTACTTCATCCTATCATGTTGGATAGGATTCTTTACAATGCTAATGGCTGATTTACTGTCACTATACAAGAGTGTAGATTTGCAGTTAAATCCTAGATCTGTTAGCAACCGGTGTAGTCATATCAACTCACATATATTCCTTGCTTAATGGTCCTATATTCAGCTTCTATACTACTACTTACAACAACTGATTGCTTCTTGCTTCTCTAAGTTACGAGGTTAGCCCAAACGTCAGTACAATAGCTAGATGTGGATTTGCTATCTATTCTGTCTCCTTCCCAATCTGCATCAACATAGGCTTCAATATCTCTATAACTAGATTTTCTAATAAAAGGTCTTTCCCAAGAGTTCTATTTAGATACCTAAGAATATGATGAACAGCAACCAAGTGATGATTCTTTGGTGCATGCATGGCTTGGCTTACGATACTAATAGCATAAGTCAAGTCTGGTTGGGTTAAAGATAGGTAAATCAACCTTCCTACCAGCCTCTGCTATTGGGATATGGGAATAGGTTTGTTCTATGCTACAGTGTCCACCATCATTCAAGAATTGGAGAAATGCTAAAACTTCTTTAATTGCAACAGCCGACTCCTTATCTCCAATCATATAGGGGTGGAGAGCGGGATTAGTTGTGGCAGTGTACTGCATATGGAGAACTCGTAATGAAGTACGCCTAGGCAGCAGCCCCCCTAGTCCACATTATCTAGCTCACCAAATTAGAGCATACACCACACTTGTACCCACTTAGTGTTCTCTTGTAATACTTTCCTTAATGTTTTTCAGGTTTTTTTTTCTTTTATATGTACTTTTCATATACTATTCCCGTCTTTTGACGGTTGTATAATTTCTTTAGATCAATAAAGTATTAATTATCCAAAAAAAAAACTGCCACTTCATTCTCATCGGTCCAATTTTTCCAGTTGTATGGGAGTGGTGTGCTCAAGGGCTTACAATTGAGTTTCCTGGTTTCCTTTAGCAAATCTAATGTGTATTTATGCTGGCTAACGGATATCCCTTTTTTGGATCGTGCAACCTCCATCCCAAGAAAATACTTCAACTTGCCCAAGTCTTTAGTTTCAAACTTTGCCTTGATCTTTTTCAATTGTGAGATTTCAGCAATGTCATCCCCTGTAATAATAATTTCATCTGCATATACAATAAGAATTGTCTTCAAATTATTCTTTCCCACTTTAATGAATAAGGTATGCTTGGCTTGACTTTGTTGAAATCTCAATTGTAGCAAAGGTTTACTAAATTTCTTGAACTATGCCCTAGGTAATTGCTTCAATCCATACAATTACTTATTCAATTTACACACCTTTCCACGATCTTTTTCTGTCTCAAATCTTAGTGGTATCCTCATGTAGATCTCCTGTTCCAACTCTCCATTAAGGAAAGTGTTCTTCACATCTAATCGGTGAAGTTACCAATCTGAGTTTGCTGCCAAGGTTAGTATGACCTGAATTGAATTCAACTTTGCAACTGGTGTGAATGTCTCCTCATAATCAATTCCATATGTAGTATAGCCCTAGGCAACTAGGTGAGCTTTGTACCTTTCTATACTTCCATCATAATAATATTTTACACCAAAAACCCATTTGCTACCTACTGCTTTCTTGCTTCTTGGTAATTTACAAATTTCTCATGTGTTGTTTTGGTAAAGAGCTCTCATTTCTTCAAGAACAACAGCTTTCCACTGTGGTTTGGACATCGTTTCTTGAACACTTTTGGGTGTAACTCCATCTTTGCGTGCTGTAAATGCCTTAAAATCTGGTGACAAGCGTGTATATGTTAGATAATTGGAAATAGGGTACCTGACACATGTTCCCTTCCTTTTCCACAATGCTATAAGTGCATCAGTGCGCTTACTAAGCTGAATAGCATTTGTTTTCATCAGTAACTATATTTTCACCAGTACCTGTGTTTGCTGGAACTTCTTCCACACCTACTGATCAGTTTGCATTTTATTCTCAGAATTATAGCATTCCTTTGAGTTAGATGACTGGCTGATTTGAGGAATCTTAGGTCTTTGTGTGTATACATGGATTTGTGGAACTGATTTGAGAGAAGATTCTGGTTGTGTGGGCAAAGACTCAGAATTCTATGACTTGTTTGCAGTGTCAACCATAGGAGACAATTGTAGTTTCAATAGAAGCTAGTTTTTCTAAATAGTTACACCACATATTTTGGACCAATGGTAAATGGGAAGTACCCTTGGGATTTTCAATTTCCTTTTTGCTTGTACTATAGTATGGCTCATGTAAAAAAAAAAAGAAAGACAACATTAATTGTGATAATTGCACACTTAGATGAAGGATTGTCGTGTTTGTATCCCTTTTGGAATGGTGCATATCAAATAATAATACACTTAGGAGCTTTTTCTTCTAACTTGTGTTTGTTAGAGGCATGATTAGGAACAAACACAGTATATCCAAAAACCTTTGCAGGCAAGGAATTGAACAAACGTATTTGAGGAAAGGACTTATTAAGACATAGGTGTTTGGAATTTAAGCACCTTGGATGGCATTCTATTTATGAGATATGAATAGAATTAGCTACCATTATAGATCTAGCTGTTTCAAGTAGATGTTTGTTCTTTCTTTCAAGTACCCTATTTTATTGTGGAGTGTAGGCACAAGAACTCTGATGAACTATTTCATATTCATTAAGATAATTCACGAATTATTCGAAAAATATTCCTTGCTATTGTCTGAATGAAGGATTTTTATCTGTGTTTAGAAGACATTTGACACAAATTTGTGGAACATTTGGAATACAAAGTTGACTTCCGATTTATCTTTTAACAAGTATACCCAACAAATTCTAGAGTGATGATCGATGAATGCCATAAACCATTTGCAGCCAAACATATAGATGAAATTCTAGATGGACCTCAAATGTCAACATGAATAAGATGGAATGTTTTTGTTGGTTTATATGTCTGTACATAATAAGAGTTTTTTTTGTGAATTTAGCAACAATATAATGCTCACAACTGAAATCATTGACGTTCTTTTTCAGAGTTTTGAATAAAAATAATTCATATAAGCGAAACTAGAATGCCCAGGTCGCTGATGCCAAAGCATAACATCAGTGTTACTTCTAGTAGAAAGTAAAGACCGAGGTTGAAGCTCATTTTTAGTTCCAGAAAGATAGTAGAGTCCATTACATTCCTCAGTATTGCCAATCGTCTTCCTTGAAAGTTGATGTACATTGAGAAGAGGAGAATATCGCTTTGCATTTCATATCTTTGGTCAATTTACTAATGGAAAGTAAATTGTATTGTAGATCAGGTACTATATGCTTTAGTCAGTTTCAGTTCTCCCACTTGAGCCAAGCCTTTTCCTTTTGCTAGCACTTACTGTCCATTTGCAACCCACACTTTGACCTCACTTTGAGCGTAAAGTATTAAAATAAGCCATGGAATTGCTCATGTGATCAGTAGCACCTGTATCTATTATCCAACATCTATTCCTAGCATTATTATGCAGAGTTAGAGCCATAGCTTTCTGATCAATACCTTTCTGGACAGTAGCAACATAGGGAGTTGCTTCATTCAATTTTTCATGAACTACTAATTTGGGAATTGCTTAGTATCTGCTGAATTTAGCAATTTGATCATGAGTAAGATTCATACTAGAGTTAGAATTTTCTTGGGCGTTGGTCTTAGCAAGTTATGCTACATTCTAGTCCTTTTTGCCTTCTTGACTTCAAATACTCAGGTTTTCCATGTAGTTTCCAACATGCATCATGTGTGTGATTTGGCTTCCTACAGTAATCACACCAAGACTTCTTTCTAGTTGATTTATGTGTTAATTCCCATTTCATGACTAGGGTTGAACTGGACGTATTAGAATTAGTGGCCGTTGAAGATGTCATGATGTGTCTTTGGCTCTTGTCTCTTCTAACCTTAGCAAATGCTTCCTTCAAGCTAGGAATTGGCTTCTGACCAATTAATCTTCCTCTCACCTCATCTAGTTCAGAGTTTAGTCCCTGCAGAAAATCAGTTACTCTATCCTTTTCCAACATTTTACTTTACTTTATGCTATCTTTAGCACATGACCAATCAATTTCATAATACTTGTCAATTTCCTGCCATAATTCCATTAAAATATTGTAATACTTAGTTACATTCATGTTACCTTAGGTTGTGAGTCTCAGTTTTGACTGTATCTCAAACCCTTGTGGGGTGCTCTCTAGGTCTGAATAAATTTCTTGGACTGTTACCCAGATTTCTTTTGTAGTATTGCAAAACAGGTACATCCGTCCTTTCTTGGGTTTCCATGGAGTTGATCAGCCATGCCATCACCAAGGAGTTTTTTGCTTCCCAGGTGCTATAATTACTTGAATCCTTCAAAGGAGCAGGTGGGTTACATGTTAGATACCTAAGTTTCCCTCATCCACAAATCACTAGTTTGATCGATTGATAACACTCTCAGAAATCCTCCCCATTTAATTTTATATTAGGTGTTTTGGAGTGTTTGGCCACTCATGGATATGGTTGGAATATATGGGGTAGGTTTAACAAGGGTTAGGTCTGATTCTTTTAGGGTTCCAAACTGAAGCTTTGGATTGGGATTTTTGGTTGGAGTTTGTGTGGCTTCACTCATTCTTTTGAGTGATACAAGTTGATAGGGATCAACTAAAGCTCTGATACCATATAGAAATTTTTGAAAGGAACTCTCATTTTATTATAGATGAAAAGAAGAGAATATATACGTGCCCCACCTGAGGAAGGAAGAGATACAAATCTGAAGTGCCTAACAAATCTCTCAATTCCTAGATACTAGCTCTCCTTCCTCATCATGATAACAACAAAAAATAGAAACAAGAAAACAAAAAAGAACGGTGAAGTGCAAGTGTGACTTTGCATCATCTACATATCGCATGGAACTATTATCATCCTATAAAAAGCGGTGAAGTGCAAGTGTCTGAGGATTAGGGCACTAAGCTCCTATTGCTATTTTACATTTATAATCCGGTAAAGAGGCCAGCTCTGGCATCAGCATTGAATGCGTTTTCTTGTTTAACTACTAATTTATGTTGTAATTAATTTGGTATTGCCAACCAATCATTAGCGTTTGTTGAATTTCCAGAATACGAGTCTGAACTACCCCCAAAAATTAAAAATGGTTTGCAGCAAGCTGAAGTCATTTGCAGCAGGGTATGGTGAAGATGCCAAAGAGACTAGGATTTGAATTCATGTTTGAAATGTGTTTTGGTGTTAGTTTTGAAGTTTTGGTGAGGACTAGATGCCTGAGTGGTATTGACTATCTAAGGGGTCTTTATGGTGTAGTGAAGTTGCTTGCAATTGATTAGGGTGAGGGTTCTGGAAAGTAGTATCAGCTTTCTGTTGGGGAGCAGATGCTGGCAGTGACTGGGTTGGGTTGCAGCATTGGGAATCATTGGTGATAGTGGTGGTTGTGTTGGTTGTTCAAAGGATGTGGTTAGGGTTTTGATGGGTTAGTCTTGGGTTTGCTCTGCTGATGTAGTTTGTGTATCTCGTATATTAGTATCTTCATAATTATGAAGTATACTTGAACTTCTTTATTGTCTATAATCCTAAATGTTGCCATACATATCTGTTAGCTTTTTGAAGGCATTATCTTACAATTTAATAATTCAGATACTTACCCAGAAAAATTATTTATAGTTTACACTTTGATAATTGGTTAGTCATCTATTGATTATGAGCAAAGCAGATGTGACTTAAATAACCTTGATTATGTTTTGATTTGAATTTTCATTAATCCATGTTGGTTTTGAGAGTTGACAGCACGTGATATCTACTCTGAAAGAATGTTCTGTTTGTTCAATGCTCATGTTGGCAACTTGCAGATCCAGCATATGTAGTTGCAAGATGCAAGTTGTTGCCTTTTTATAGCTCCTGTGCTGTCTGTTATTGCAGGATTAGTTTTCTTATCAATATACAGAAACGTTTTCTAAAACTATGTGAATTCCATCTACAGATATGCGAATCAAAGCTCAAACCCCTTTACTTGGTTGCTCTTCTACAAAGTTTAGGAGGGGAGAAATCTATTGTTTTCACATCATCAGTGGAGTCAACCCATCGCCTATGCACCTTATTGAACTTTTTCACAGATTTGGAACTGAAGATCAAAGAATATTCTGGCCTTCAACGTCAAGCTGTAAGGAGGTATTATAAATCCTATCTTTCCCATTGATGATCTCTAAAGCTCTGAGGGAAAAAAAAAAAGGATAAATAAATTGAAGTAAATCTGGTTGTGTGAGTTATTAGTGAATGTTTAATAGCTGCATTTAGGTGGTATTTTAGACTGACCCAAAGTTGAAATTCAGCTGATTAGTCATTGAAATGCTTCCCAGTTTTTGATTTTCCACATAATAAAGGAGTAATATCAGTTCATAGAGTTACCAAAATTTAAGGGAGTTCATTTAGAAGGTGGGAATGGAAAATCTAGAGCTATGCATGCCTATGGTCTGGTATTAAACAATGGAATAAAAGAAAAAGCAAAGGCTTAAAGAATAATAAAGAACGGTGAAGCAAAACCGTTAAAGCAAAATGCAAAAAGTGTTAAAGAATGACAAACAAAAGGACTTACCTGCTCGAATTGCATAAGAATCCATGTTAATGTTAATCCATGTGTCAACTTTGAGATGGTCTTGAAAATCCTTGTTAAAATATTTGAATAGATATGTGATTGCATTCTGAAGTATACAAACTTTGGTATCCTGGCCTGATAAATGAAGTGCTTCATTTGCAGCATTAATGTCCATAACTTTTGAGTATTAATTTATTTTCTCCTTTTATGTTGTTGCATTTGCAGCAAGACATTGAAAGCATTTCGGAAAGGAGACATACAAGTTCTTGTTTCCTCAGATGCAATGACTCGTGGAATGGATGTAGAGGGGGTAAGAAACGTTATAAATTATGACATGCCTCCCTACATAAAGACATATATACATCGAGCTGGCCGTACTGCGAGAGCAGGCATGACTGGTTGCTGTTTCACACTATTGCATAAAAATGAGGTCAGTTTCTTTTATGTGATTGGAATTATATGTGTGGCATCTTTCCAGTGATATTTTATGTTGAAATGATCATGCCATATGATTGGTTGTTCCTTTAGAAAAAGTGTGATTATCAAGATGCTGAAAGAAGTGTGTATGTGCCATATATTATGTCTGATGTGTGATAGTTCTTGGTATACATGCTTGTAAAGTATAAAATTACTGGTCATTGATTAAAAAATGCAAAAGGTGTGGGAGTTGGTAGTTCATCTTTGTGCGGTGTTGTATTCATGTACTAAATAGTTTATTTTTCCCATTAGGTTAAGCGTTTCAAGAAGCTATTACAGAAAGCTGACAACAACTCGTGTCCTGTTTACTCTCTTCCATCCAGCTTGATTGAAACTCTTCATGCAAATTATACAGCAGGTAATTTACTGAGCCAAGATTTTCTTGCAAGCACTAATTAGAGCTTGGTGGCCTTTGACTATAGTATTGAACCTTTGTTCTTTGACTGGTGTTCTTGTCTTTGTCCATCTTCCATGACTGTATTATAGTGAGTCCAATTTGTTTGTCTACGTTTTCCTCTGATGGAACATGAAATTAGAGATTTTCTGTCCCTGAAACTGCAGGACCAACAAAATGTTCACTCGATGTGCACTTCATCTCCTTTCTTTAAAAACATGTGTCTACCCACTCCCCTCCCTGAAAACTTTATACTCCTATTTTTCCATTTTGCCTTTAAAAACATATATGTGATAAGAAGTAAGAGAAAGCTGAAAAATCAGAAGAAATGAAAGTAAAGAAAAGGAATTGCTATCCGTAAGGTTTTTGTTCATTGTTAATAGGGGTCTAAATGCATATTTCAAAAAATTATGAAGGAATAAGGGAGCAAGTTTAACATCAAGTAAACATAAGGGAACAGTTTGGGTTTACCCATTTTCTCTTAATGTGTCCAGAAGCCCTTCCTTTTGTTGGAAAAAAAAAGAAGAAGAGAAGAATGGGAAGAAGAAAAGAAAAAGAAAATGCTGTTAAAATATCTTTTTCTATTATTTCTTTTAAGATCATGTTTTCTTCTTTCTTGAATGTTATAGCACTTGAGAAGTTGAAAGAGGCGGTTGATATGGAGACATCCAAGAAGCACAAGATCGTATTGAGGCACTCTCGATGAAAGTAAATAAGTAACACTTTTGGAAGAGCTTCCACTGGTCAAACTTGCTTTTGAACTATGACAAGGTATTTACATTCAAAATGATAATGATGGGATGATATGTGCCCCCAGTCCTTTTTCTTTTGAGCATTCTTTGTTTCAGTATTCTGCCTTTAATGAAAAATTGGAGTTGTCATGGAGCAGGACTATCCATTGGCTTAAACAGATTGGCATACCCTGCTATCAAAAAAGCTGAACAAAGGCATGCGCTCAACAGCTCTTAAGCATTCTTGATCTACCAATTGAGAAGGAATGGATTTTCACATCATTCTGAGACGTGGATCGCAGCAGAAGTATTCCAATTTCCAAGCGTGGAGAGAACTACTGCTGTTTCCTCATGGGAAATTGTGGTAGCTTCTTTGCTGCTTAAACCCAAGAAATAGAGAATGGTTGGACAGGATATATGAGATTGCTTGTTGCAACTTTTTATTTCATTTATTTTGTTATATCATCCTTTGCCCCAGTGTATATGTTGTTCCCTTTTTGTGTGTTAACATCTTCAATATTACTTGTATGCGGAAATTTTGAAAAGTTAATTTGATTGTGCAGCATTTTTACCATTTTAGCATAGGACAAATCACAGGTGATTGGATCATGTATATTTTGACTTTTACAAGTAGAACTATAATGTTTGATTGGATAATTTTGATTTCGGCAATTACATTGCTGTCCTTGTTCTTCTTTGGTGTGGTTTGGGAATCCAGTGCAATTTGTTGATTTTGTTTTACGGAGAAGAGTTTCCTTGCAGAATGCTACTATAAAGAGTCGGGATCTAAGAGAAGTATGAAATGGATGTGTTTTTTCTGAAACTTTCTTTCAGTTTCATAACTTGGCTAGTCTACCTATCAAAGGAGCTTTTTTTTGGATAAATGAAATTTTATTGCTCCAAAATGGTTTATAACTGTTGAGTAGATGGGAGTTACATCACTAGTATAATGGATAAAGTACAAAGTAGTTGGAAAGTAATTTTTCTAAATTACAATGAAGTGGCATAAGCGTTAATCTAGTTTGCTATAGAACTCAAGTTGGGAAGATTATTCCCAATGCTCATTTTGTTGTGAACTCTCCAGATGCAATAAACTGTAGTAGCTAGTTTTGCCCTCTACATTTGGAAGGTAGTGGAGGATGAGTCTATTGTTGCCATTAATGGGTTTGTAGTACCTATCTAGTTAATAAACAAAGTTAGACACCGAAGTCGGTCACAAACCAAACCAAGTTTAGTTGTAGCTAAAGAATAGGTGGTTGTGGTCTTTCGAGCTTTGTTGATAGAGGCAATAGGTTGTAAAAGTTGATATTCCCTAAGCTGTAGAAGTTGAAATCCCTACGTTGTTAGTTTGTAAAGAGTTTATAGTTTGCTTAGTCAAGCTAGCTATAATATGAAAGAGTGCCTTGATAAGGAGAATTTGTTCCAGATGACTTTATACCAAGACATAATAGTGCTTGGAGGGTTTAGAAAGGCATAACCACTTTTTATAGTGTATTCTCTGGAGCTAAAGTAGACCTAATGGAGTCGATCTAGGATTGAGATGTTCGGTCGAAGGGAAGGTGAGATATGGAGGTTTGTCCACAATGGGCTAATCGAGAAACTTCACTCATTGTTTTCCATCATAGAATATAACTTTGTTATAGGCGGAAAACCTGAGCTTCCCATCTCTCGAGCATTAAATATGGTGTCCAAGGGGCTTATCGGGAGCCAATAATCTGCCCAAGGGGATATAGTTAGGCCATTGTTAGGTTTTCATTGGAAGTTGGTGCGGACTGTACTCCTTAGCTTTAATGACTTCTTCCAGGACTAGCAACAAGTGGTTGATGCTTTTGTTGACCAGAAGTTTTCCGCTTTCAGTAAAGTAGAGTGCACCCATTCCGGCTATAAATTCTTAGGGCCTTCCTTACACAAGTACCATATGTGCTTGATTTGTATAGCCTTGTTTCATTAGTGTAAATTTGGAATCCCTAAGCCTTTGCATTTAAGAGGTTTATAAACATCCACCCAACAAACCTTTGCCTTGGAAAAGATGTTCGGTTTTCCACTCCATAAGAAATTCCGCAATAGCTAATCAATTCTAATTATGATAGATTTAAGCAATAAAAAGACCAAGCTCCAGTAGACCTGCATGGAAAATAGGACTGATTTAACTAGCTGGAGTCTACCTGCATAGGAGAGGTATTTGGATGTCCAAGAATTAATGCGTGCTATAATTCTCTCCAAAAGGTCATCATAATCCCCCTTCTCAAGCTTCGTAGAGAGGAGTGGCACACCAAGTAACGCACTGGAAGCTTACATTCTTGGAATTGGGTGGCCTAGATGATTACTTCTTTAATTCTGGCTGGGACTTGGGAGAAGAAGATGCTACTCTTGTTATTGTTAGCAACATACCCAACAGTGAGGGAAGTGTTGGAGTGTATTTTTGATCAATGAAGCCGATTTCACATTTCCTTTGGCAAAAATGAGAAGATCATTTACAAAACAAATGTGAGTTAGCCTTTCCTCTTTGCATCTCCAATGTAGGGAAAATTGGGGGTTCATGGACATCCTCCTCAACATAGTAGATAGGACTTCCATGCCTATCACAAATAGATAAGGGGATATAGGCCCCCCTTGTCTTAAGCCTCTTTTACTAGCAAAGTAATCGGCTAATTATCTATTTATGTTGATGGAGAATTTAAGGGTGGATATGCATTGAGCAATGAGATTACAAATGTGGGGAGTAAACAACATTGCTTTAAGGGTCTCTAAAATAAAATCCCATCATATTGTATCATATGCTTTCTGTAGATCCACTTTTAGGGTATATCGCGGTGTACCTATTTACTTATGGTATCTGGCCATTAATTCCTGAGTAATAAAGATGTTGTCAGTGATTCTTTGGCCAGGAACAAATGCTACATGTTTTCTTTCTATCAAAGATGGTTAAGCCTTCTTTAGGCGTGCTACAATGACTTTAGAGATGACCTTATAAAGAACATTGCAACAGGCAATCGGGTGAAAATCTCCTAACTTCAAGAGGTTGGCCACTTTTGGAACTAAAGAGATGATAGTGGCATTTATCTCCTTAAGCAAATGGCCTGTTGTCAAGAATTCTTTGACTGCTACAATTAGATCATCCCCTATAATATCCTAAGCCTCCTTAAAGAATTTGGTTGTGAATCCATCTGGCCTTGGGGCTTTCTCATTAACTTGCAAAAAGAACCCTTATCTTATCTCTTCATTGGTAAAAGGTGCCCTCGATTCAACCTTTTGTTGCTCACTTAGCCTCCAGGTCATTGAGTTGCTAACTTCCTCTAAACTAAGGGGGTTGTTTGGGTTGTCGTATAGCTGTTGGAAGTGGGAGATTGCTAAGGCTTTAACCTCTTTAGCCCCAATTGCCTCACTTCCATCCTCCTTGATCAATCTATTTAAAGAACTTTTGTTGTATAAGTTCTTCACGGTCTTATGGAAGTAGGAGGTATTTTTATCCCCTAATCTTAGCCAAGTTGCCCTTGATTTCTTCTTGTAGAAGCTTTTCTCTGCCCCTCTGAGTAGATAATACTCCTTAAAAGCAACCTTCTCCTCTTCCATGTATGAGGTATCCCCAATATTTTGTATAGATGATTGAAGCTGGATAAAGTTTTTTTTGGCTACTTGAACTCGATTGGAAAGCTAGGAATACTTTGGCCGATTCAAGTTCCTAAACTCCTCTTTGAGTAATTTTTTTTTTTTTGACAACTTGGAACATTTTTTATCCCCTTACTTCACCGTTCCAGACGTTAGCAACAATTTCCTTAAAGCTCTTGTGCTCAGCTTAAAAGTTAAAGAACTTAAAAGGCGTGTTCCTACCTCCTAATATGTAATCCATGCATGTGATCACTAAAGAGTGGTTTGAGGGCATGGGGGACATGAATTTCTCTTGAGTTTTGGGGAGAACGCTTAGCTACTTTTGTTTAACTAGGACCTTATCTAATTTCCTCAAAATAGGGTTATGTTCTTACCTATTTGTCCATGTAAAGAAATCTCTAGTATATCTTAGATCCTCCAATTTAGTAGTGGTAAGGCTATTATGGAACTCCACTATAGCCGTTGTTAACCTAGCTCTCCCACCCACTTTTTCTATGGGGATTTCGTGATGTTAAAATCACCAAGCACCATCCATGGGCGAGTGACCAATTGTGGAGCCAAAGTCTCTAAATTAGTCCACAAAGATCTTCTTTCGTTGTCATTGTTGGAACCGTACACAAAAGTTACATGAAGAGAAAAATTTGATCTCAGATTGGTTGCTGTACAGTGCATAAATTGCACTTGTTCTACTTCCACTCGAACATCCCATTCCTTAGGGTTCTAGGCTAGCCACATGCGTTTCCTTGCAAACTCATTGACTCTTACTTGCCACCATGGCCTCAAAACATTTTAGATTGCATCTTCTTTTGAAGTATTGACCTTTGTCTCTAGAAGCCTTATGAAGTTAACCTTTTGAGCTTCACATATTCTTCTAATGTCCACCACCTTAATAGGGTCATTAAACTTTCTTACGTTCTAAGAAGCAATATTCATGGCACAACAACTGGAGTGGATTTTTTAGCGCCTACGTAAAGGTTCTCCTTCTCTTGCGCTATTTCTTCTTCCTATGGCTTGAGGAACTAGAGCCTTTGTTGCTTTTTAAGTCACTTCCTGGGGTTTGGTGCATTTGGATCAATAATTTATTTAGTGGAGTATTTTTGTACTCATTTGTTCCCTCCTCATTGTCGCACTTAGGTTGGTTAAGTTGAGTTACATGGGGACTTTGAAGTTCCTGCTTGTTGGCGCTCCTAGATTTGTTAGGATTAGTGACTAGGGGAGGTTGAGCTTGAGCGTAGGATTCCTCTTCTTTAGCTAGAGTTTCTAAAACAAAGGTGGGGGTTGGAGATCCTTGGCAACTCCCTTGCAGCTGTTTGGTCATCAGGTTTGAAATGTCATTCCCGACCTCCATTTCTCCCTAGTGATCCACATTTTCCCTAGCCTCAGCTACATACTCTGCCTCTCCCTCTGCCTTAACCTCCATTTCGCTCTTATCGACTTCCATGCTCACTTGTTTAAGAGGTAACTATACTTCCTCACTAAACTCCACAGTGTCTTAGCACTGAGGAGTACTAGGAGTGGTACTTATGCCAGTTGCCTCTTCATGGATTGTCTTCTTTCCCTTCCCCATTCAAGAGACAGGCACCCACTGATTCCCTTTCGCTTTAGAACTACTAGTGTCAACCTAAGCCTTCTCCTTCAAAACTGGGTTATAAGACTAGCCAAATACTTTACACTCTCTACACCTAATATAGAGCCATTGGTACTCGATTAGTTTAGTTGCTAAGGAGCCATTCGACCTTTCCACTTCAACTCGAGTAATCATGTCCTCTTTAGCTTCAATCTTGACTAGAACTTGGGCTTGGTTTACTCTTTTCCTAAAGGCCGTTAGAGTATTAGCCTTCAAAGGGGAGCTGACTCCACTAGAGATGTAGCTGATGCCTTCAGTGTTTAGGAACTCACAAGGGATCCAGTTGAATGTAGCCCACATCAGGACATGGGTTAGCTGAGGCTTGTCGAGAGATATGCCCTTTGTCCATTTTTGTAGAATTAATTTTTTTTGTGAAAAGTACCAAGTTCTCTTTAGGATTGGGGATACGTCCTTCCCATTAGAGAATCTAAAATAAAAGAAACCATCCTTGCTTCCCAACACGTTAAGTAGACCATTCTCCTTCTACAAACGAAATGCTATTGATTGAACCAATGAGAATGGTATTTTTTGGCCTAAGAAATATCTAACCAGTGTGGTGTTCCAATACTCAGCTCCTTCATCTTCTACTGATTGTGGTATCCTAACTTTAGGGATGGCTCCTTTTTTGACCGGGGGGATAAACCTAAGTTTAAATTCTGGTTTGCCTATTGGGATATTTGTGGCACATGCACGAGCATACGAATTTGCTCTAATTGTGTTGCCGATGGATTTTTCATTTGGTAGGGGTTGTTTTGCTAGGTCGTTTCGTCCTTCTAGTTGTTCTAGCAGGCAATTGACTTTCTCCAAGGTGGTTTTCCTAAAAAAGAAGTACTCTTGGAAGGGGATAAAGGTGCTCTAGTGTTTTGCGGAAAGTGCTTTAAGTTGAGCTGTCTATCTTGGGTATTGACTGGAGTAGTCTTGTCCTCAGATGCATAAGTCTCCAAAAATCCACTTTTAGCTAAGTGTTACTGGTTACTATATGGGAGATTAAAAGTAACTTCAGTTTTTTCACCTTTTAGGCTATCGTGGAAAACTACCTCTAGAAATGTGCCATTCGTACTAGTTTTGGGTTTTCCAAAGAAATCAGGGGGAAAGTGATCCCCTAAGGTAGACCGACGACCGTCGGTATCCTTTTTGGCCGTCTCCATGCATTTGGTTAGTCCTCCCTTCATCAGGACAGAATTGGCCAGAGGCTTTGAAAGTGGTTACAAGAAAAGAAAGAAAGAAAGGATTATTTGGGGTGAAGTGTTTATTTTTCTAAAAGAAGTGGTCGTTTAGAGGGGGTTGCAAGGTAGAGTTAGTGTGATGTGAGGGCATTATCTCTCACTAGGGTAAAGTCTTATATGCAACTCTCAATTTGGTTTCCTATGTGATTACCCTGGTGGAAAGTTTGATTGATAATTCCCTTACTTTCTCCAAATGAGAATGAGTCCATCGGCATCATGATTTGCCAATGGTCAAAGAACAGGCTATCTATAATATAGGTTAGTACAATGGTCCATAATTATCCACAAAGGAGAGTTTTCGAAATTATTCGACATGGATGTGGGCTTGGCCTCCGCATAAACAAAACATCTCTTTGCATGATTCTTTTTCTCTTACCTTGCACGATCCTCTTTATGGATTCAATGCATTTTTATGTATTTAGTTTCTCTTTATTCTGGATTTATCAATGGAATCTCCTTTTTTTTTTTTTTAAAAAAAAAAAACTAATTACATTATACCACAATATGTGTAGAAGGAATCAAACTAGGGATGCTATTGGATTGAGTTTGGCACAGGATTTATAAAACTTGAATTTGATCTACTATGCTGAAGACTATTCATGATCTATCCTAAAATCCTATAGGGTTTTAATTCAATACTTAAAACCCATCACGTTATGAGTACTATAAACACGCAACCTAATTGGTTAACCTGTCAGTATAATTTATGTAAATCACCTTTATGTAAAATAAAGAAATACGATGTTATCAAGACTTTTACAATTTGTTTTTATCATATATAAAAATGTATATTAGGAGTAAAGTGATAACATGTTATATGGTGGTATAAATTATTTATAGGAAAATAACTATATTAAATATGAAAAACTATAATTACAAATCTCATAAAATAATCTTATAGATATATTATTAAATCACATTATAAAACTTGAAGTTCAATGAATGAGCTTTATTAAATTACATTTGAAAGCTATTATAATAAGGAGTTTAATATACTATATAAAAATTCATACAAAATTTAAACTAAGCAAAGTTTAACTCATCAAGCATGTATTCCTACAACTTTATGACATAATTCATCAAACTTAAAAAATTAACTAAAGTTCATCACATATTCTTTCTAAACATTCATTAAAATTAATTGAAGTTTAACTCATCATTTTCTTCAATTATATTTATACCTATAAAGAGAGAAAAAAATTACATAAAATAAATTAGAAGGGATATGAGAATAAGGGATCCAAGTGTAGTTAGGAAATGGAAATAGTGAGATTAAACAATAGAGATATGATTAGAGTTTTTTGAACTTTAATAAATAAAATGAAAAAAAAAAAGTTTTCTTTAGTATAATGTGTCATGTTAGTAGATTATAGTTCTTAACTTTTGAAATTTGAGTTTAAAAATATTATTATCTAGTATTTTTTAGCAAGTTAGGTTCTTTTTATCAATTTTTATCTAAAACTTGTAACACAACTCAAAATCTTATATAGAATTTTGAAGTAATATTTAAGTCAATTTTAAAACCCTATAAAATAATTAATAAATTAAACTAGTTGGATGTTTCATAATAACCCAGCTAGTGGCATCCTAAATCAAACCTGAAGAGTCCTATTGACTACAAAGAAAAAGCGCATCTATTGTTCTTGTCCTGTCGTACACACCTCATGATTGCAATGCCCCATAATTCTATAAATATCTCGCCTAACCCAGTAGCTATCTAATACTATACAAATCCCACCTCTTCAAGGAACCGTTTATGCCAGTACAGCATCTTTTTCTCCACGACCGTCTGTCCATATGCCAGTGCAGCATTTTTTCTCCACCAGCATCTGCCTATAAAACACGGCATTCGTTCTTTCTTTTAATGCATGTGCTTACCAATGTTACATTCGGATGTTCGTTCAAACAGCCTGGCATAACCATAGCATGTAGAACAAAAAGACAAATGATTAAAATCCCTAAGATTAAATGCAGATGCTCGGACAAACTGCCGCACAGTACAAAATATAACAAGACAGTGTTGTACTTAGGTGAGAGTCCTTTGTGGGTTTGGACATGAGATGTCTTGGAAATGGTAAAAACCTTCACGGGTTGTTCTTTTGAGCGTTTGGGTTGTAACATTCGTATTAAAAGTAGCTAAAAGTCAAGTCAATATGTAATTAATGGACTTTAATCTTACATTTCAGTAATCATTTTCTTTCATGATCAATGTGGTATTACAATATATATTTGATCAACAAAACGTACAGAGAGTTAGTTGTTGGAACATTGATCGAGAAACAACAACCACCATCATAGGCGATCAAATGAGCCTTTGCAGTGATCAACCGATGACCCTAGCCTAGCTAGTCAATCGAGGCCCATCGATAAGCCTCCTCAATTTCCTTATTTTTCCATTTTTTTAATTAAATACATGCATTTTGTTTCCCTAGCATGTATGGGTTTAAATAGAAACCAATCCGGGATTCCAAAATTCAAGAGATACATTGTTTATGCTCTTTGAAACTTCTTGGTTTTGTTGGTTGTTTTTCTAATTCATTGTGGTAAAATAGTTTACCATGGTGTTTAATTACTATGAATTTAACAAAATTTTGATATTAAAAAGTATGATTTGGAGGGCTTCTATGTAAAGCTCATCCTTTGGGTTTTGCAATTCAGATATTAGATTTTGATAAGCTTAAGCTCTTATATTATATTTGAAAAAATTAGACATTGGTTATGGGTCGGGTTGAATCGATAATCCAAATCGAACTAACCCATTGGTTCACCTGTGAACCCATTAGCTCAACAAGTTCACATGGTGAATTGGTAAGATGCAAGACAAAAAAAAAAAAAAATTAGGAATAACTCACATGAATCAACTTAGAATCATGAGACCTTAGACCAGTTTCGACTCATATATTTTTGAACCTGAGAACCAGCAGGTCCAAGCCAGTTCAGGATTGATTCGGACCGGGTCTTATGTCTAGCCAAAGCCTCTATTAAAAAGAAGGTTTTGCATTAAGTCCAACCAAACAATGTTTTGCATGAGGTGTTGGATGAGGCCAGTTACGACAAACAGGCCTTTAGGCAAAGGTTATAAATGCTTTACACAATAAAGTTACTAGCCAACAGGCTGATGTTGAAATGATAGTTATGTACCCTTAAGATGTTAGATTGAGTATGTTGATTATGATCGTAATCACTCAAATTAAAAATCCCTTTCTATGACTCTCTGTTACGATCAAGTAGGCAAGTGCACTTATCGATTATAATAGTATAAAGTTGAGTTCGGGTATCGTCTCCTCAAGCATCAACAAGTACTAATACTAACTCTAAACCAACTATCTAACCGCACAAATTCGAGAGGTTTCAGATTAAATTAAGAATACTTAACAAAACCTTTAGCAATTAAAAATAATACTATAACTTGATTATTAATCTGATAACTAAGAATATACTCTACCCTTACTACTCCTCTAATTGTCATGTAACTTTGCCCTTTCAATAAACTAGTTAACAAGCAATGGTTATCTCTAAACAGCGGAGTATCTAACACTAAGCTAATGTTCTTCCCAGAATCATTAGCTCCTAACCCTAATCGCTTTGATAAAGATCCCTCTTCTATCAAAATCAATTAGAATTGCATTAACACTCTTGAACCCTCAATTAGATCAAATTATCTAATTTAACCTAATACGGAAAATTCATGTTCTCTATCCCTAGATTACATACGAATTCCTTTATTCATGTAAGATCTATTCAAACAAGAGATTTCCCAATCATCTTCTAAGAAATCAATGCAAACTCAATGTTGGCCATACATCAAATTAGCAACACTACACGAACAACATGAATAAATTCAGAGAATTCCAATATTCATTAACTATGCAATCAATCCCATATTACATGACAATTAGAATTCATAAGGTTCGGGAATGAAACAACTAGCCACTAGGGATTTTCAAGATATAACTCAATGAAATAGAATGAAAAAGAAAGAGAAAACCCCTGTGCATGAGTCCTTCAGTGTCGTCTTCTTCCTTTCTCATCCTTTCATCTTTTCTTTTCTGTCCCTTTGGCCTCCTCGGCCTCTTGGCCTCCTCTTTTGAAACTCTCCTCTTTTTTTCTTTTTTCAAAGACGACTATTTATACCTAGGGTAGCTTCCTCTCTGGCGTGTAGGAGATATCCTTCAAAATTGGACGAAAGATTTAAAATCAATTTGAAGATATCTTTCCTTCGATAGACACACGATCATACTATACGGGCGTGTAGATAAACCGTGTATCTCTCTGAGTCAGTGAACTCTGGGCGTGTATATCCCACACGGCCGTTTGTAATAGCCGTATATTCCTCTGTCTTCTTTGTTCTTCATACACGGTTGATTACACGGGTGTGTATTCCAACCGTGTACTGGTCTGTCCTAAAAACTCTTCTTCCACGCTGATACATGGTCGGATACCCGGGCGTATATCCGAACCGTGTAATCTCCTGATTCCTTCACACGGCCGTTTGTAAAACTGGGTGACTTCCTTTAACTTCAAAGCATTCCCTTTTTACTTGCTTTTATCTCCAATTCGTCTTGAATTTAGATACTTTTCATCAAATCCTCCTTTTCCACACCTGAACATGAAATATAAATCAATTAAGCATCATAATCTTATATTTTCACTCCCAATTATCTCAAAAATTGACTTAATCATCTCCAATTATAAGAGTTAAAATAGATTTATCAGAGTATCACTAAAGGAACTTAATAGTAAGTTTGTCTCTCTTATTAATAATGATCTACTAAATATTGATCTCAAAGTAGATGGTGAGGTTCCTTTGTTGTTATAATGATTTTTACTTACCTCGTCCAAAACCTTTAGGGAGACAATCATTTGTGGTTGGCTCTTTGGAAATTTGATGATGATGTGAAGAGTAATCTCATGAGTGAATATAAGTTGAATGTTGGCAATATTAGTATGCCAATACTTATCTAATATATATATATATATATATTAGCAAGCTAATGGGTCAAATGCTCTTGTATATAAAGGTCGAGTTTAGAGAAGATTCTGGTAGCAAATGTAGATTAGGTCTAAGTCAAGGGATAAAGAGGACATTTGTAAACATTATAGGAAAACAAGGTACATTGTGAAATAGTGCTACAAGTTATAGAACAAAGAGAAGAGATAGATGAAGATAGAAGGAAGAAGTTAGAAATTGGTAGCATTGAAGTGGGAGAAAGGAAAAAGGATGACATGTTAATCAATGATAACAGGCAATGGTTTAGATTTGATTGGATGCTTGATTCAAGTTGCTTGTAGCATATGTATCCTAAACAAGATTCATTTAAGTACTTACATGCTGTTTAGTGGTGGCATTATCTTTATGGGCAACAACTTGGGAGTATAAGGTAGTTGGTATTAGTATAATCCACATGTTGATGCAAGATGGTATCATCTATGCACTTTTTAATGTCATGCTCAAGCATGTGTCAAACTTGTTTAATAATCTTATTTTCCTCGATTTTTGGAGGTCTTTAGCTTTGATGAAGGGTATTAGAGTTGGTAGTCTTTGCATTCTTGAGAGCTCTATAGTTACAAATCTAATGTGTTGTTATAACATCAAATTTTTAATCTAGCTTTTTCTCTTTAGTTGAAGTAATGTTTATTACAAATGCAAGAGAGAAGTTTTCCTTATTTTCGAATTACCAATTGCCTATCAATCACCTATGTGCTGTTATAACATTAAAAAGTAGATAAAAAGGGATAATTATGACTATACTGATTAAGCGTGATGATTTTCTAAACTTAAAGCATGATTTCATATTTTTATAAGTAGAAAAAATTATAGCGTTTTAATAATAATTTGGAGATTATTAACATATATTGTAAAGCTACAATAATTTGAAAGTTTATGTTTACATTTTATTCTTACAATATATATATATATATATATATATTTAATTGTTGTTCCTTCAGCATTACTTTCAAGCCCTAGCTCCCAAAAAAAAGGCCGCCCCATGTGACCATAATTAACATTTGCATGCAAGATCGGCTTGAGAAAAAAAGGCAAAGGATGGATCTTTTACAGTATGTAGGACTGGAAATAACGACGCGGTAGCATTATCCCTTACAAAAAAGTCGGAAAAAAAAAGGTGAAATGCCGGGTATTTTGATAAGAACAAGCCAGGAGCTTCTGAAAATCAAGAACAGTGTTGAGTTTGGAAGTTTATGCATCTGTGGGGCTCATCAGATAGTCGTATCTTACCTTTCTATGGATGTCTCTCCCAAGATAATTGGATGAAGTAGTTTGTATTTCTTTCTTATTTATTCACTTGCTTTCTGAGATGATGCTTGAGATACCTATAAATTAAAAAGAAGAAGAAGATATTTTCACCTTCTGAAACCATCATGATAGGTCTTTCCATTGTAAATTCCTACACAAAATAAAAACATATAAAGCTTTAACTCCTACTTACTAGAATCCCCCGTCCCCACACACTAGAATTATAGGGTAAATGATCTACATAATTACCTATTCAAAATGATTACTAGCCTCGATACATGTACAAAAGTCCAAGTTCATCATTCTGTACTTACAAGAATAATGAATTCACAACATGATATGGAGGCCATGCAAAGTTCATCATTACTTCGCAAGTGTCTCGTCCTCATCCCATGCAAAGAGTGACACCAATCGATATGGAGGCCATTTTTGTAGATGCTTTCCTCGTCGACTTAACGGGCCACAACGAATAAAGTATTTAGTGTTCATTTATGCCGAAAGTGAAGTAGTTTGTAATTCTTTTTTTTTTTTTATTCTTTTATTTTTGAAATGATGTTTGATACAAGATAAACAGAAAAGGCATATTTAGTATGTGCAAATATACGATAGCATATATTAGTAGGAATAAGAGGGAGACCTAGTGGAGGCATAAAGCTTTATCTATAATAATGCAAATTCAAAAATACTAAAATGAGGTAAAAATGACTTTTTATTTAATTTTTTTGGCTGATGCTGAGACTTCTGTTATAATTTAGGTAGCTTTTTAATGGCTAAATACTAAAATGAGGTTATGTTTTAATTAATGCATGGAGATAAACGTGTATAATTATGGAAAAAGTAAATCATTACATTGTCCTTAAAATTCTTGTACTTTTGCAATATGATCGGTAAAGTTGTGTAATTGTCATTACAAACTTATAACATGGACTGTTTCACAAATTGCAAAGAGTATACACTTTAAGCTCCGTAATTCTTCCATGCTTTATAAACTTTTTAAGTTGTTGATAATTTCTAATAATTTCAGTAAAATCTCTAAAAAAAAAAATAAAAAAAATTCATAGTTTTAGTCTGTAAAAGTACCCAAAACAGCCCATATATAACAATTGACCGGTGGTTAATTGATGGGAAGTTTTTAAGTCCATAACTTCTCAAGTCCGGACCATAACCGAGAAGTTATTCGTGTAGAGGATCTTCCTTCGACTTAATTGATGATTTTTGTGTCCACGTTAATATTTTTTCCTTGGAAATATTCATGAAATATATGTTTACTCCTTATTCTATGATTTTATAGTAAAAATAAGACTTCAAGTATATCCTAAAATTCAGTGCAATTTCAAATACGATACCACTAATGAAACATGGGATTACGTGTTGCGCTTTTTTGCTGAGCCATCTCAGACGCTGGTTTGTTGGTATTATCATGTTTAATACAACATTACAAAAACTTACAAATTGCCTATGAAGTTTTTCTTATAGTACCATGCCCTGCATTTAATGCCAAAAAGCAAGTGGACCTAAAAGCTTATATGGATTGTGGATTTTTTATTTGCACCTATTCTTATCTAATCTATATTTAATTTGTATCTAATATATATAATTATTTTTTTAATTTTTTCTTTATATGTTTTTAGGTAAATATCCATATATGAATGGACATGAAATAGATATTAAATAGATAAAAATAAATGAGTCAAAAACCTATATTTGAATGGATATAAAACAAATACTAAACAAATAAAAATAGATAAGTCAAATAAATTCTAAGTTAAACCTTCTCTCTCTCTCTCCAAGCCAAACCCAAACTGCTATAAATTGCACCAAAAGCGTTACTTGGTGACTATGTCACTATAGAGAATCCCCCTACACCTAAAACCTTACTTTTCCATTTCCTAAAAAACCAACATCACTGCTTTATCTACACATATTCAACAACCATAAAAATAGAGAAAAGATGGCCATCAAGTCATGCCCTGCAAGATATAGTACTGAGATTGCCCCACACCTTGTAAGTGTTTTAAGGCATGACAAGATATCAAAGATGAAAATATTAGACACGATAAGTGAAGAGGAGACTCAAGAACAAGATGACACTTCAAGTGAAACCCCTGTGTTTTTTCTAATGCATTATCCATGTGTTAAAGCACTTGTAGCTGCTTTTACCAATTCCATGTTCTTCATCAAATGTAGAGCTATCAGTTATTGACTAGATAATACACTGATCTCCGTTGTCAAGAAACCTTTAGAAGATATAGACAACGAAAGCAACAGTGGCATGAGAGACCAAGATCCTTGTTATGTAGTTAAACTAGGTACATAGAGCTATGGAAGTTTCCAACCTCTACTATGGTTGACCATTTGTCTTTATTAGTTGTGTGGAAATGTACACAAGAAGTATTCCATGTCTATGTTATGTTTGAATGTATGATGTGATCTTAAGACTTTTATCCAAAATAAAGTTAACTATGTGTTTTCAAGTGATCGTATTGTTGAGCTTGAATTTCATTTTTTTTAATTAGGTTTACATTAACTTTGACCCACTCAACATAAACATCTTGACCAAATTAAGAAAATGCTTCATTTAAATAAAAATGGATAGTCACCAGCTAACTTGAATAAGAAAAAGTGTGAAATTAGGATTTTTAGGTGTGGATAAACCCTAATTTCAGCTATTAGTTTATTTTTTTTAAGGTTTAGAAAATTGCAAACAAGGTATATGTAGATTCAGAGGCCATCTTATTGAAAGCTTTATGGTTTCCATAAGGAATTTTCCAAAAAATAAAAAAGGCTTTCATAATTCCCTTTTTCAATAGTTTTTTCAAAAAAGACTTTTTTTTTTTTGGGTTGGAAAAGAACCATTATTTTTTAGGAAAAATAAGGTTTTCATTTTTTTTTTATTTTTTTAAAACCGCTTGAAGTGCCTATGTGCTTTCCAATCGAATTAGACTCATGTAATTCTTTTTTGTTTTTTTTTTTAATATGAACTTTAGTTTGTTGGTTCATTTTATTTAAAAAAGTCAACTTTAAGTTTTTAGCCATTTTACCTTTTTATAAAAAATCCTAAAACCCTAAGCTTTTTTGTGTCTTCTTTTGAAGATTCTAAAGAAACCTAATTTTTGGAAAAACAAAAAGGGTCAATTAGAGACTTTCATTAAAAAAAGATTTTTTTTAAGTGCTTAAGAAAATCTCTTAAAAAAATATTTGAGAGAAACCCTTCATTGAAAAATTTCTTTTATTCGTAAGAAATAATAAGCAAAGCTTGCATCATAGAAACAAATATGTTAGCAAAACCGAAATAACATGAACGTGATAAATAAATATTTATTTTGAAATTTTATTTTTTTCACAATTTTTCTATATAGCAAACATTAACTAAACAACGATATCTAAAGCTTACCTAGAGATCAATAATATTCCAAAGCACATCAAATCAATCATAAAACAAGCCAAGAACGATAAAAGACATATTTCTTATCCATTTTTAATAATTTTTAATTTTTATATAATTTTCAATTATATATGTATTTTTATATTTCAAACAGCAACAAAAACACTTTATTTATATTTAGAAATTACTTTAAGGTCAATATCAAGATAAAACACATCAAATTGAACATAAATCAAGCAAAAGTCCTCAATGACGATTTTTTTTATTTTATTGGAAATTTTCTAATTTTTATTTTTATTTTTTTTGGGTTTTCATACATCAAAATTCAATAAAAATGCAACATTCATCATAAAAAAAAACCATCTCGTGCATAATATAACACCCAAACTCTTAAAATCATGACTCAAAATCATTAAAAATATGATTCATGCAAATTTGGAATTCTTTGTATTTTTTTTTTATGAATTTTTTTTTCATAATAAAACATCATAAAGATCAAAATAACATCTAACTATAGAAAATGCACAAACTAAGTAAGAACACACATAGAAAATGCACAAATTAGTAGCTTCTAGTGGTGGTTCATAGCAGTTTAAGGGTCGCAACACTTTGACATTGTAGGTAAGTAAACTTCATAAACAATTTCCATAAAATCGAAGCTTAAGATGGTTGTTTTGATCAAACTAAAGTGAACAAGTCTCAAGAACCCTATCATTGATCTTTGACCAAATTGAAATGATTTAGGAATTGTTGAATGAAATCAACCACTCGGCTTTGATCCATTGTGGATGGGGAAACTGTTGGTAGCTTTTGGTTTGCCTTCGTTTGAGAGAAATTGAAGACAGAGAGTGAGGGTTGTGGGGTTACACCTAAAGAGAGAAAGGGAGTGATCCTTTAATTTTGGTAGTCTTGTAATTCATGTTGTATGCGTAAAATCAATTTTGTGACCCCTATTTATACTAAGTGATGATGAGTAGTGCCTAAGAAACCAAAGATACAAAGGAAAATTGAATCTTTTCAAGAATCGATACTTGGAGTTCTTGAATATTTCTTACTTGATTTAATCAAGAATTTGTGGAAATCTTCTAAAATTGAAGACGGAAATATGTTCTAGAGGCTTTACTTAACTAATCTATATATTTGTTTCATGATTTGCAAGTCGATTTAGTCTCTGATTATCAATTAAAAATTGAATGAAATGCGTGCATTTATTTTTTTTAATGATTTTTCTATTTATTTTTAAGGCACTTTTCTTTATTATAAAATTTGAATTCGAAGTGTAAAGGATAGTACCCTAAGTGTACTTTTAATTTGCATTTTTATTTGACTTGATTTTGTGGAAAAATGGAAGTTATTAGGGGAAAAAAAACACCCAAGGTTGTGCTAGTCCTTTTCTTTCCTATTCTGGATGTTGCTTGAATTAGGGAAGAAGAAGACTGAGCCTATGTGGTCACATGCGCGGCTCATGCAACATGCCCCTACATGCACGCTATTGAAAATAAAATGGCACACTTTGCCCTTAGTTTTAAACCCTTGACCACTAAAACCTCTCTGTGTGTTCATGCCTTAACCAATATTCTCTTTTTAGGCTGATTTTAATAAAAGGACCATTTAACTTTGGGCCTTAAAATTTGGCCTAAGCCTCATGGGTCATAAAAGATAGATTTTTCCCTACATGCAGTTAATTGGTATATATATGTAAAATTATTTTTTCAAAAAAAAAAAGCACGTTTTGAAAGAATTATGAGCTTGGTTTCATCTAGTATTTATGCCATTTTCATTTTTTTCCTCATACTGCCATGTGTCAACCTCTGATTGGTTGGTGCTTGGCATGTGATCGTCTTCAAACTCCGGCCGATGACTATGGGAAGGAGATAAAGACGAATTCAGCCGTTTCAAGCTCGATTTTCAACACAAATCCACAATTATTTAACTAATAAATTGATAAATATCACATTAAAAACAAAGATTAACATCAATCTTTAACTAAAAAAATCAAACAAAAAACAGAGCTTATCCCTACTTACATTTGATGCAATCCAAGGTCCCCCGAGCTCATCCATGGACTCCTATAAATAGACCAAGGTGCCACAACTTTAAAAAGGCTGGAAAAATTACAAAAAATACACTCATATACTTCGGCCGAGAGCTTTCTCTCTCTAGGATGCCAACTACCACCTTCTCTCTAGGATAACTTCACCTACACACAACCTTAAACCACCATTTAGTCACTAGTAGACTCCTTAGGTCATGTGGAAGAGGAAAAACCCTATCTTTTGGTCCAATTTTGCTTGGATCAATAAGATCGAATAACCACCACAATCATCACCACCGACCACCTTTGAAACACTACTCCAGACTAGCTTTTTGGCAAAAACAACACCATTAATCAATTCCTCACCCTCAAAAACCTAGGAAAGCATCCATCAATCATCCCAAACGATTGTTAGATTGCCGGCAACAAGGAGCTCCGCCCTCACGACTCGATTCGAACCCACAACTTGACCCACGTGTTATCCAATAACTCGGTTGGTGATTTTTTTTTATCTATTTTATTTTATTTTATCATTCTTTATATGTTTATTTTATTTATTATTAGATTTATTTTAGACTTGTCTATAGTTTTAAAAATAAAAAATAAAATAAAATAAATTAAAAAATAAAGCACCCATTGGGTTGTCGTGGTGTATACCATTGCTTGATGGCGAATAAAAAAAATAATAATATAGAAAATGAAAATCTTTAGTGTAAGAATGAAATAATAAAATAAAATAAAATAAAAATCTTTGGCATAAGAATAAAAATTTAAAAAGATATAAAAATAAAAATCTTTAGTATAAGTTAGGATCTTAGAAATAAAAATATAAAAATGAAAAATATAAAAAATTAAATTAAATAAGTAAAAATCTTAGTATAACTAAAATTTTAGGAGCAAGTGAAAATATAAAAAAGCGATAAAAATAAAGTTTTTTAGTTTAAGGTTTTTATTTAAATGAATAGAATAAGAATAAAGAATAAAGTATAAAAATACATAAAAAAACCTTTTTTTTTTTGAAATCTAGTATTTTAGGGTTTTATCGCTTAGAATTTTAAAAGAAAAAATAAAAAATTTAATATGAGGTTTTTTCGAAACTTAGGTTATCTTAGATTTTCCAAAAAACAATCATTCAATAATCTAGCTCATTTAGGTATTTGCTAAATAAAAATCAATATGATTAAATAACTTAAACCTGATGCTATTTATTAAATAAAATTAACTAACAAACTAAAAATTTTTATAAAAGAAAAAGCAAACTACGGATGGTTTGATCCTTACTAGTAGATATGTAGGCACCTTCAGGGTAACCATAATAAAATAAATACTTTAGGTTAGGAAGAACAACTATAATAAAATAAAAAATTTAGGTTAGAAAAAATAATCATATTAGATTAAAAACTTTAGGTTTAGAAAGATTAAATAAAATAATGAAAAAAATAAAAAATAAGAAAATAAATAAATAAAACAAAAACTTTAGAAAAATCAAATAAAGGAAGACTCTAGGTTATTAACAATAAAAGCCTTAGAAAGATTAGTATAATAAACTCTAGACTTTAGGTTTTCTTTCAACATAAATTCAAATTCTTATAAAAATATAAAAACATGAAAATAACAATAATAAATAGCATATTATAGTATATGGTAGTAGATAAATAAACAAATAAATAATAAAAAATATAAAGGCCTTTTAGTAAATATTTTTGAAAATTCTACATGGTAACCGTTTAAGTTTTTATAGGTTAGCCCCTAAACCCAGTATCTCTAGTTCATATCTGATAAGTCGCAAAATACCCTTATCTAGAGTAATGAAATTGTGCTTTATTGTTGAATTTTTAGATGATTTGTTGAAGAAAAGGATGCTTAATGGAATGAATGTCAATTTCAGGATTTTCTACAGTATTTTGGAGCTAAGGGAAGGAGTTCTGAAGAGTTGGATCAAGTTTGGAAGGAATTGGATACAATACATGTGAAGTAAAGAATTCTGGAAAGTACACAAGCGAGATACACGCCCATGTACTTTGCTTGTTTATACTGAGTGGATGTCTGGAAAGTACACGAGTGAGATACATGCCCATGTACTTTGCTTGTGTATACTGAAGTGGATGTCTGGAAAGTACACGAGCAAAGTACACGCCCATGTACTTTGCTTGTGTATCTAAGTTTTGCTGCTGTGCAACGATGTTTCAAATACACGACCAATGTACACTCCCATGTACTTGCTCGTGTATATTCACATAAGGACACTTGGAAGAAAGCATGAGATACACGAACGAGATACGCTACTCGTGTATCCACTCGTGTATGTATCCAATCCGGGTACATGTATAAATAGACCGTTAGTTGCCCTAGAAAGGAGGTTCCGAATTTTGTACTTGCTCTAACACACATAGCAGCAGGGGAAAGAAGATTCTGTCAGTTCAAAAGGAGGTTGAAGACCCACGAAGGAGAAGATTCCATCTTTAAGGGCTGTAACTATGAATTCTAATTATTCTTCCCGTAATTGTATTTCTTTTGTGCAATTTATGGAAGAGTAGACTCTAAATCTAGATTTTATTCAAAACTTCTCTGTCATGTGATGAAGATTCGGTTTTTAATATGAAGTTGTTGACTTTCTTATGATTAATTGCATGCCCTTCAATTGTTTCTTAGATTCATAGATCTGGAATATGAATTTATGTATGATATCATATTAGTTAATTGAGAAATTGCTCTTATGATTAGATTTAATGCAATTAATGAGACTTGATTGTTCTTCTAGAGATAGGAAACAAGAGTCTTCTGTTTACATCGATTATTTTTATGTGAATTCACGTACTTTATGCAATTCTAGGTTGCTATTAAATAAGGAGAGATCCTATTTGATAAATCTAGGATTAGATAGGTTAATATACTTGAGAAAGTAGTTAACTTGACTAGGGAATTCGACAGTATAAGAAGTCAACTACGCCAATCCTCATAAATCTAATGAATTACATGATAGAGAAGGAGTAGAATAAGATCTAGGTTGCTTTTGCCAATTGATAAATCTTCAGAACCATTGTTGTTAGTGAGTTATTAGTTTTAAGATTAGATTAATTAAGTTTCATCCAACATATCTAAGCGTCGGTTAGATAATAGGAATGGAGTTAGTACTAGTAGTTGGTGTATCTCTAAGGGACGACCTTGTGCTTACTCGCTATATTACGCTACGATAGGTGCGCTTGCCTATTGCTTCGTAGTAAGATTAAGAACAAGAATTATAAATATTAAAACTACGATTAGCAACAATCAAAATCTTTCTAAAATATTCTTTTTAGGAAAATTCACAGATTAATAGCTAGTTAAGGTTAATCCACTCAATTAACTTTAACTTTATTTTCCAACTTAGGTTGGTGGTGACTCATTTTTAAAAATTGATTTTCCTTAATTTAATCGAGTAATCTATGCTAAATGGGTAGGATTTAGTATAAATTAAAATTAAGGGAAATGATCAAAAGCACGTCTTGACAAGATGATGACTCCACTAGGGATGCCTTTTGAAAAGTGGGCTAGCCATGTAGCAATTTTCTCGAATATGTCTAAAGGGCATTTAATTACCTGTGTATGTCTTTTATTATTGTTTACCTTTGTCAAGTATTTTTGTAAATAATGGTACTAACTAGGTTTTGAGTAATGCAAGAAAAAAAAAAGAAAAAAGAAGGAAAAGAGGAAAGAGGGCTTAATGAGCCACTATGAAATTTCTTGTTTTATGCATGTCTAGATATGGTTAGACCTAGGTCATTTAGAAAATTAGGATGGAATGCCATTGTGTACCTGTCAGGTTGTAGTGGTGTATACCATCGCTTGACAGTGATTAGGCGGTTCCACTCCAATTTCGATGTAACCTTCGGTTATAGAGCTGGAGGACCTTTAGAACTTATCCTCATCCCCATGCGTGGAAATTCTATTTACTTCTTTTTCTGTTCTTATTTTATGTTTTGTTTTGTTTTGTTTGTTTTTCTGCAAATGCGACATTACTATTCGTCTGCTATTTGTAACATTATTTATGCACCATATAGGTTTTCTTTAGGAAAAAAAGAGAGAGAAAATAGTTTTTCTATAGAAATATAGAAAATGCTTAGTACTTTTAGGTTGTAAATAGTAATTACTCCTGTAAAATCTCTTTCCAAGTTGCCATCTTTTAATAATTCATTGCCTTTCTATAATGTTATTTATGTAAATAATTATTCTCTTTTCATGGATTGTCATAGTCCATTATTTCTATTACTTCTCATGGCTTCACTGTATCTATAATATCAATTTTGTAATTCTCTAGACATATGTGTAAATCATTTTGTATAAAGCATAAGTGCCCATTGTACTTTATGTTGCTTAAGAGCCTTAGTGACCCTAAAGTTTGTGAACTTCAACCCTTCCTTGGTGAAACAGTAACCTTAGTCATCCCTTGGAAAGCTTAGGAACTTAGGTGATCCTCTAATTAGAAGGTTTAAGAGTCCCACTCATCATGAAGTTTAGGAACTTCGGCTGTCCCTCAGTAGAATAAAAACCTTAGCCATCCTCAAGTTTTGGAGCCTTAGGTATCTCTTGAAAAGAAAACAGGAACCTTGGTCTTCCTCGAATTTAGGAAATTTGGTTATCCCTTATCGTAAAATAAAAACCTTAATCATTCTTAAGTTAAGAAGCTTTGGCTATTCCTTATTCAAGTAAAAGTTGTAGTTTTCATTTGAAAACTCAAGAGCTTTAGTCATCTAGCTCTTTAATTATGTTAATTAACAATAAAATGTACTTGAAATAGGGGCAATTTTTCATTTTTTTTTTAAATTGAAAAGAAAAATAATAAAAAGTGAAACATTGCTAACAAAAGGAGGTTTTCATAAAGCTTTGGAAAATTACTCTTAAGCAAATTTACCTAACCCAAAGCTTGTATTCAGAAGCTTTTAGGGCTTGAATAACAGTTTGAATCATGTATGCACATTCTCAAAAGTCATCGAAAGGTAAAGTTATATTTCCGGCCATTTAGTTAAGGGTATATAGTGTATTTTCAATTTACCATTAATTTAAACTCAGCAATCCAATAGTCACCTTGTTGACCTTTCATATCTGGTTTTTGATGAAAATTATTTAGCTTGACGGTGATTGTCTGTTTTTGTTCTAAAAACGATGATCCTTTGGGGAGGGAGGAAAAACTAGTAGAGAGAATGCAAGAAACAGCTCGTGCTATTTGGTGGTGTAAAGACAATATATATATGTATTTTTTTTTTCAAAGGGAAGTCCTTTAACTAGATCATGCAGTTTGAAAGTCGTGCAATTTTCACGGGACATATTCAGTTGTTCGATGCACAAAGCCGAGAACGGGGGAAGACACTCGCTATCCTGGTTGATGTCTTAATAATTGACTCCTTGACTCCATACCATGAAGATTTATGGTCAGAAAACTACTTAATGTGTTCTCTAATTCTCAGAGCTTGTGAATGATTACTATAAATTTGCTGAAGTGCTTGAAATTGGTGGAACCAGGTACAAGTGAATTATTCATGGAAGATGGAACGGCGGACTCACTTGAAGTGTCATCCCTCTTTTGTTCACATATTGTATCTAAGATTTTCATCTTTGATACCCTCTTGTGCCTGAAGACACTAACGAGTTGAGGTGCAACCTCAGTACTATATCTTGCAAGGTGGCTTTGCCATTTTGCTTTACGTAATTTATGGTGCTTGAATATGGATGGATATTTGGGTATGGCAGGACGAATGTTGCGCTGGCATGATTGGTGCTGAAGAGGAGATGGAAAAGGTGGGTTTTGCGGTGGGGATGATCTTAAAACTCTAGAGCTGAAATTTATAGCAGTTTCGCTTTTGGCTTGGCAAGGAGATAGTGAGGGAAATTAATTGGGGTGGATGGTCCAGAGCTTTGTAGATAAGATATAGAGGATCCAAACATTTGTATTGTTTAGTGCAAAATCAGGATTTGCGTGTAGTTTCATTTTGTAACTTAATGAGATCTTTTTCAATATAATACACAAAATAATATTAAGTGTTTTTTAAAACATCTTGAGTCCCATTTTAGCCTTTAGTGCAACTTCCTTTTGGCATAGGTGTGTGCTGTGCTTATTTCATAGAAAAGGGTTTTTCTTTTCTAATCTTTTCCTTTTTTTTTTTTTTGGTTTTCAATTTTTAACCCTTCCAATATTTTTTTATAATAAAATCTTTATATATTAGCTATTCCTAAAATAATCTCAAAAGTTATAATTATTTGTGACATTTAAAAGTAAGCAATACTCATTGACCAACAACAATGGTAATCAATCATCATGCAATATATTTGTTAAGATTGAGAAAAATTATTAAATGGGTTTAAGGAGATAAATATTTCCATTTTAAGTCTAAGTATCATATTTAGACTTTTTTTCATGTTTTTAAAGTTAGGGATTAAATTGATGGAGTTGGATGTTAATCGAGTAGATTTTTATTAGTTAGATCTTGTCCTCTACCATTTTGACTTTTATTATGCATTTGATCTTTGCAGGCAAAAGTCGATGATTTTATGGACAATTTAGGGTTTCATGGTAATGCTTTCCATTTCTTTTAAGAGGATTATTTTCTTCATTGTCTATAGATACTTTCATTTATTGTTAATCACCACCAAAGAAGGCTGATGCTTATATTTATTTTTCATTACTAGTTAATAGATGCCACTAATAAGTGTAGCATTTTAAAATTACTATGAAATATTTGGACAATCTAAAAACTTCATTGATAATAAATGTTGAAAGTGGACTAGCATGAATTTGGGTTGAGAAGGTGTAAGGTGAGTAAGGTGCGAGATTCTATCCATTTTTTGCCTTGTAAGGTTCAGGTTCTTAAATTTTGGATCCAAAACTTAACCTACAATATCTTCAAACCACTTTATACTTTGTACCTTGTAAAATTTACAAGGTGTAGGATATCCTGTATAACTTATAAACTTTACCTTTTTCCTATAAATTTCAAATTTATATAATATTAAAAAGTAATTTATATATGTTATTACAAAATTTTCATATGTAAAGTATCATAGGGTGGGAAGTTCTCCCCTTTTGGAGTGCCAGTGTAGTGCTTGACCTTGCCTCGATTCATATATTTATCTCATTTTTGAATAGTGAGCTAGTTTTCCCATCCCCATTCTTCTAGGGTCTGTTTTGAGTGCATACTTCTCTTTAATGGTGCACTTTTGACTTTTCCATGGTCTCTCATATGTTAGAGAGGACCAATATTCTTAACTGGTTTTGGCATGCCATGGCTATTATAAGATGAGCAGCAATAACTTATGATTAGCTTGTTCATGGGTAGCTGAACCTGCTTTCAAAGAGCCTTCACTCTTTGACCAAATTACCCTCCTAATATCACTCACTGCATTCTAAACCTAAGTTGATTGCTCTCACTTGACTCCTTGTTCACTATAGGCTCTCAAACCGTGACACAAAGCATATGGAACCTAAAGAAAAACTTAAAATTGAAAAATCAATTTTCCATCTCTTTATTATTTCAAATTTATTTGATTTTATTACTTAGCAAGTAGGAAAGAATAAAGAGAAAAAAAAAATAGAAACATAGAATAAGGGAAGAAATGGAAGATATAAAGTGAGTGAGGCAATATTAGTTTAGTCTTTAGGTTATTAACTTATGGGCTTAGGCTCATTTATTTTTCTTTTTGTAAAAGCATTTATTGATAAAAAAAATACAATGTTATTATTTATTATTTTTTTATAAGGTGGGTATCAGTACATGATATCTTAGAACTTGTACTATATGCACGTTAGGGTATTGGTGTTAAGGTAGGTATAGGGTAGGAAGACTTTATACCCATACCCTATCCTATGAAAGTATGGTTTAGAAAATCTATACTTATAAGTTATCTTATAACTCTTAATATTCACTTGAAACCTACTTGGTCGAGTAGGATACATGTGAGTACTTTGTAAAATATGATTACCTGCTCAACTCTAACTCAAATGCTGTCTCATATATTTGCTCACCCTTAGCATGAATGTTTTCACATATACTAAGATGCTTTTAATGTAGTTTATATCTGTCGTATTTTAGTTTCATTTTGTTTCTATTGAAATATATTTACATTTGTTATAATTCATGCTTTTAAATGAAATTAACTTACAATTTAAAAATCATGACTCTGTAAATGAATGATTAATAATATTTTAAATAAAAAAGAAAAAAAAATAAAATTGTAATATCAATCATTGGAACATTAACTAGGAAATAACCACCACCATCATAGGAGATCAAATGAGCTTTTGTAATGATTAACCAATGACCCTAGCTGAGCTAGTCAATCAAGGCCCATCAATAAGCCTCCTCAACTTCCTTATTTGCAATTGTTTTCATTAAATACATGCATTTTATTTCCCTAGCATGTATAGGTTTTAGTAGAAACCAATCCGGGGTTCCAAAATTCAAGAGATACATTGTTCATGCTCTTTGAAACTTTGTGGTTTTGTTGGTTGTTTTTCTGATTCATTGTGGTAAAATAGCTTACCATGGTGTTTAATTATTATGAATTTAACAAAATTTTGATATTAAGAAGTATGATTTAGAGGGCTTCTATGTAAGGCTTATCCTTTAGATTTTGCAATTCAGATCTTAGATTTTGGTAAGCTTGAGCTCTTATATTATAGTCGACAAAGCCTCTATTAACAAGAAGGCTTTATGTTAGGTCTAAGCAAACAATGTTTTGTGTAAGGTGTTGGATGAGGCCAGTTACTACAAATAGGCCTTTAGGCAAAGGTTATAGATGCTTTACACAACAAAGTTACTAGCTAATAGGTTGATGTTGAAACAACAATTATATACCCTTAAGATGTTAGAGTGGGTATCACTAAAGGAACTCATTAGTAAGTTTGTCTATCTTATTAATAATGATCTACCAAATATTGATCTCAAAGTAGATGGCAAGGTTACCTTTGTTGTTATAATGATTTTTTACTTACCTTGTTCAAAACCTTTAGGGAGACAAGACAATCATTTGTGGTTGGTTCTTTGGCATTTGATGATGACGTGAAGAGTCATCTCATGAGTGAATATAAGTTGAATAGTGAGTTGAATGTTGGCAATATTTGCAAGCCAATACTTATCTAAAAAAAAAATATTAGAAAGCCAGTAGGTTGAATGCTCTTTTATATAAAGGTCGAGTTTAGAGAAGATTCTAGCAACAAATGTAGATTAGGTCCAAGTTAAGGGATAAAGAGAACATTTGTAAACATTATAAGAAAACATGTTACATTGTGAAATAGTGGAACAAGTTATGGAACAAAGAGAAGAGATAGATGAAGATAGAAGGAAGAAGTTAGAAATTGGTAGCATTGAAGTGGGAGAAAGGAAAGAGGATGACATGTTAATCAATGATAATAGGCAATGGTTTAGATTTGATTGGATTCTTGATTTAGGTTACTTGTAGCATATGTGTTCCAACCAGAACTCATTTAAGTACTTACATGTTGTTTAGTGGTGGTATTATCTTTATGGGCAACAAACATGGGAGTATAAGGTAGTTGGTATTAGTATAATTTACGTGTTGATGCAAGATGGTATCATCTAAGCACTTTTTATTGTCACGCTTGTGGCATATGTCAAACTTTTTTAATGATCTTATTTTCCTTGATTTTTGGAGGTCTTTAGTTTTGATGAAGGGTATTAGAGTTGGTAGTCTTTGCATTCTTGAGAGCTCTATGGTTACAAATCTAATATGTTGTTATAACATACAATTTTTAATTTGGCTTTTTCTCTTTAGTCAAAGAAATGTTTATTATACATGCAACAAAGTAGTTTTCCTTATTTTTAAATTACTAATTGCCTATTAGTAGCCTATGTGCTATTATAACATTAAAAAGTATATAAAAAAATGATAATTACGGTTACACCAATTAAGTATGATGATTCTGTAAACTTTTAAGTTTGGTTTTGCTTTCCTATAAGTAGAAAAAGGTATGGGGTTTTTAATAATAATTTGGGGATTATTAACATATATTTTAAAGTTACAACTTGAAAGTTTATGAGATGTATAGTACTTTGCATAGTATTTTTACCATTTTTTTTAATTGCTGTTTCTTCAGCATCACTTTCAAGCTCTATCTCCGAAAAACAGGCCGCCCCATGTGACCTTAATTAACATTTGCATGCAAGATCGGCATGAGAAAAAAGGGCAAAGGTTGGATCGTATACAGTCTGCAGGACTGAAAATTTTGGTGCCGTGGACAACGACGCGGTAGCATTATCCCTTACAAAAAGGTAGAAAAAAAAAAGTGAAATGTCGGGTATTTTGATAAGAACAAGCCAGGAGCTTTTGAAAATCAAGAACAGTGTTAAGTTTGGAGGTTTATGCATCCGTGGGGCTCATCAGAAAGTCGTATCCTACCTTCCTATGGATGCTTCTCCCAAGATAATTGGATGAAGTTGTTTGTATTTCTTTCTTATTTATCCATTTGCTTTCAGAGATGACGCTCGATACAGCAATAAATACAATAAGAAAAAGAAGAAGATATTTTCACGTTTTGAAACCATCATGATATGTCTTTCCATTGTAAATTCCTACACAAAATAAAAAAATATAAAGCTTTAAAGTCTTACTAATGAAACATGGGATTACGTGTTGCGCTTTTTTGCCGAGCCATCTCAGACGCTGGTTTGTTGGTATTATCATATTTGATACAACATTACAAAAACTTACAACTTGGCTATGAAGTTTTTCTAATAGCACCATGCCCTGCATTTAACGCCAAAAGGCAAGTGGACCTAAAAGCTTATATTCACATTGTTTTGGATTGTGGATTTTTTATTCGTTGATTTGTATGTAATATATATAATCATTTAATTTTTTTTTTATATGTTTTTAGGTAAATATCCATATTCGAATGGACATGAAACATATATTAAACAAATAAAAATAGATGAGTCAAAAAACCTATTTCGAATGGATATGAAACAAATACTAAACAAACAAAAATAGATAAGTCAAATAAGTTCTAAGTTAAACCTTTTGAAACCTTTCTCTCTCCAATCCAAATCCAAACTGGTATAAATTGCACCAATAGCGTTACTTGGTGACTATGTCACTAGAAAATCCACCTACACCTAAAACCTTACTTTTACATTTCCTAAAAAACCAACATCACTTTATCTACACATATTCAACAACCATAAAAATAGAGAAAAGATGGCCATCAAGTCATGCCCTGCAAGATATAGTACTGAGATTGCCCCACACGTTGTAAGTGTTCTAAGGCATGACAAGATATCAAAGATGAAAATATTAGACACAATAAGTGTAGAGGAGACTCAGGAGCGAGATGGCACTTCAAGTGAAACCCCCATTTCTTTTCTAAAGCATTATCCATGTGTTAAAGCACTTGTAGCTGCTTTTACCAATTCCAAGTTTTTCATCAAATGTAGAGCTATCAATTATTGACTAGACAATACACTGATTTCTGTTGTCAAGAAACCTTCAGAAGGTACAGACTACGAAAGCAACGGTGGCATGAGAGACCAAGATCCATGTTGTGTAGTTAAACTAGGTACATAGATCTATGGAAGTTTCCAACCTCTGCTATGGTTGGCCATTTGTCTTTATTAGTTGTGTGGCAACGTACATAAGAAGTATTCCATGTCTTTGTTATGTTTGAACGTATGATGCGATCTTAAGAATTTTGTTTGAAATAAAGTTGACTGTGTTTTCAAGCGATTGTATTGTTGAGCTTGAATTTCATTTTTTTTATTAGATTTACATTAAGTCTGACCCACTCAATGTAAACTTCTTAACTAAATTAAGAAAACACTTTATTAAAAAAAAATGGAGTTTCTACCTGACTTGAATCAGAAAGAGTATAAAATTAGGATTTGTATGTGTAGATAAACCCTAATTTCAGCTATTAGTCTTTTTTTTTTTAAGGTTAAAAAAATTTCAAACAAGGTATTTGTAGATTCAAAGGCCATCTTATTGAAATTTTAAACAGCAACAAAAACACTTTATTTATATCTAGAAAGTATCTTTTGGTCAATATCAAGATAAAACACATCAAATTGAACATAAAGTGAGTTAAAAGTCCTGAAAGACAATTTTTTTTATATTTTATTGGAAATTTTCTAATTTTTAATGAAATTTTGGATTTTTACTTTTTTTGTGTTTTCATACATCAAAATTCAATAAAATGCAACATTCATCACAAAAAAAAAAACCCACCTCATGCATAATATAACACCCAAACTCCTAAAATCAAGACTCAAAATCATCTTAAGATGTTTATCTGAAATAAAGTTAACTATGTGTTTTCAAGTGTTTGTGTTGTTGAGCTAATTTTTTTTTTTTAATTAGGTTTTCATTACATCTGACCTACTCAACATAAATGTCTTGAACAAATTAAGAAAATGCTTTATTTTTTTTTTAAAAAAAGGAGTCTCCATTAACTTGAATTAGAAAAAGTGTGAAATTAGGATTTATGGATATAGATAAACCTTAATTTCAACTATTAGTCTATTTTTTTAAAAGGTTTAGAATATTGCAAACAAGGTACTTGTAGATTCAGAGGCCATTTTATTGAGAGCTTTATGGTTTCCATAATAAAATTTCCAAAAAATAAAAAAAGGCTTTCATAATTCCCCTTTTCAAAATTTTTTCAAAAAAGAGTTGTTTTTTTTTTCTTTTGGTTAGAAAAGAACCATTTTTTTTTTTGGAAAAATAAGGTCTTTATTTTTTTAAATTTCTTTAAAACCACTTGAAGTGCCTACATAACTACTAGTCAGATCAGACCCATGTATTTCTTTTTTCTTTTTAAATATGTACTTTAGTTTATTGGTTCCTTTTATTTAAAAAATGTGAACTTTAAGTTTTTAGTCATTTTACCTTTTTATAAAAAATCCTAAAACCCTAAGCTTTTTTGTGTCTTCTTTTGAAGATTCTAAAGAAACCTAATTTTTTGGGGGAAAAAAGGTCAATTAGAGACTTTCATTCAAAAAAAAAAGAAAAAAAAATAAGTGCTTAAAAAAATATTTAAGAGAAACCTTTTATTGAAAAATTTCCTTTTAAGAGGAAAAAAAATGAACACCATAGAAACAAATATGTTAGCAAAACTGAAATAACATAAACGTGATGAATAAACATTTATTTTCAAATTTTATTTTTTTTTCACAATTTTTCTATATAGCAAACATTAACAAAGAAAGCAATATGTAGAGCTTACCTAGAGATCAGTAATATTCCAAAACACATCAAATCAGCCATAAAACAAGCCAAGAATGATAAAAGACATATATTTCTTATCCATTTTGAAAAATTTCTAATTTTTATATAATTTTTGAGTTTTTTTATTTTTTATTTATATTTCAAATAGCAACAAAAACACTTTATTTATATCTAGAAAGGTCACTATCAAGATAAAACACATCAAATTAAACACAAAGCAAGCTAAAAGTCCTTAAAGACAATTTTTTTTATTGGAAATTTTCTTTTTTTTTTCCTTTTTGGTTTTCATACATCAAAATTCAATAAAATGCAACATTCACCATAAAAAAAAAAACCATCTCATGCATTATATAACACCCAAACTCTTGAAATCATTACTCAAAATCATTAAAAATATGATTCATGTAAATTTGGAATTCTTTGTATTTTTTGTGAATTTTTTTTTTCATCATAAAACATCATAAAGATCAAAATGGCATCTAACTGTAGAAAATGGACAAATTAAGTAAGAACACACATATTACATAACAATAGTTTAATATTTTTATGAATTAAAAATAAAATAGAAAAAAGCAAAATAAAAATTGAAAAGAGGGCTTACCTATGTTAGCAAGCAATTCAAGCCAATTTAGTAGCTTCTAGTGGTGGTTTGTAGCAGTTTAACGGGTTGCAACACTCTGACGTCTTAGGTAAGTAAACTCCACAAACAGTTTCCATAAAGCTAAAGCTTAAGATGGTTGTTTTGATCAAACTAAAGTGAACAAGTCTTAAGAACCCTATCTTCAATCTTTGACCAAATTGAAATGATTTAGGAATTGTTGAATGAAATCAACCACTAGGCTTTGATCCATTGTGGATGGAAAAATTATTGGCAGCTTTGGTTTGCTTTGATTTGCCTTCATTTGAGAGAAATTGAAGAGAGGGTGAGGGTTGTGGGGTTACACCTAGAGAGAGAAAGTGAGTGATCCTTTAATTTTGGAAGCTTTGTAATTCATGTTGTATGTGTAAAATCAATTCTATGACCCCTATTTATACTAAGCTATGATGAGTAGTGCCCAAGAAATCGAAGATACAAAGGAAAATCGAATCTTTTCAAGAATCAATACTTTAAGTTTTTAAATATTGCTTGGCTTGATTTAATCAAGAATTTGTAGAAATCTTCTAAAATTGAAGGTGGAAATATGTTCTAGAGGCTTTAGTTAACTAATCGATATATATGTTTCATGATTTGCAAGTCAATTTAGTCTTTGATTGTCAATTAAAAATTGAATGAAATGCGTGTATTTATTTTTTTCTCGATTTTTTCTATTTATTTTTAAGGTACTTTTTTTTTATTATAAAATTTGAATTTGAAGTGTAAAGGATAGTACCCTAAGTGTACTTTTAATTTGCATTATTTGTTTGACTTGATTTGGTGGAAAAATGGAAGAAATCAAGCAAAAAGGAAAAAAAAAAAAACCAAGTTTGTGCTAGTCTTTTTCTTTCCTATTCTGGATGTTGCTCGAATTGGGGAAGAAGAAGACATAGCCTACATGGTGACATGCTAGGCTCATGCCACGTGCCCCTACATGCGCGCTACTGAAAATACAACGGCATACGTTGCCCTTTGTTTGAAACCTTTGACCACTAAAACCTCCTTATGTACTTGTGCCCTATCCAACAAAGTTGTAACTTAGTTTTGTTTATATTGGCATTAAATAAAATATACTTCTCTTTCTTGGCCGATTTTAATAAAAGACCTAAAATTTGGCCTAAGCCTCATGGGTCATAAAAGAAAGACTTTTCCCTGAGTGTAATTAATTGGTATGCATATGTAAAATTATTTTTTTTTCAAAAAAAAAGGCATGATTTGAAAGAATTATGAGCTTGGTTTCATCTAGTATTTAGCTTAACTTAAAACTTTATTTTCTTATAAAATGGGTAATTTAAATCTGATTGAGGTGCTGTTTGAAGTTATGATCAACTTAAATTGCCTATTTTTCATGACTTTGCAAATAAGTTAGTCGAACTTGTCTTAAAGAAGAATCAATTTTCAATAAATGACCTTTCTTGCTAAAAAAACTCGTATTCTATTAAATCATATATGCATATTTTGGCTTAATTTTTTTTTTGACATTGAAAAATTATTTTCACCCTAAATTGAGCTACATGTACCATTGCACGACTATTTTTTTTTTCAATTTTTAAAATTTTTATAATTTTCTTATTTATTCAAATTTTTTAGTATAATTTTTCATTTTTTTAGTTTTTGTATTTATTTTATATTTTTTATATTCTCAGCCTTTTTCCTAAAATTAGGGCTTTTCTAAAAAGACATTGGGTTTATTTTATTTTATTTTATTTATTTTTGTGCGGGGTGGGGGGATATGGGGAGGGGGCTTTAGGTGGTTTGGAATGGAGTGTCCACACAAATCAACATCCCCATCACAAAAAAAAGAAAGATCCATTGGTATAGTTAATATTTCACGTGTTTGAATGAGTGGTGGATAACCAATTATATTTAAATACATGATAGTGATATTATGTATTTATTCAAAAACCATCATTTGCACGTGTTAGAATTTTATTAGTACCATCTAACTACTAATTCATTCTTGTGGCATGTTAGTACTATTGAAGCTTTTCTCCTTTGTCACCAAATGAAGTAAAATTAAAATGCAACAAATTTTGATATTGAGGCTTGTTTAGGTAATCCCATGCCATCAATTTGTCCTTGTTTCTTATAAGAGGTTGTAGATTAGGCAATTAGAACAATATATATTCAAAAATTAAATCCAATAGTAACTTAATCACACTTAGATTAATTATTTGGATTAATGGCGACATCTAGAAAATTATACCTAATTTGGGGTGATTTAAAGAGTTTTAGATTAGCGAGTTGGAGGTAAAGTCTATCATAATTGTCTTGCACATTTTTAACCTTTCTTAAGATGCTTAAGCATCAACTAGGTTCCATTATGTACGTACAATTTGAATTTACTCTTCTTTCATGAGCTTATTAGGTTTATTAAACCCAATTAATCTTGGTCACTAATAATTAAAACACTTAGGTCATGATTGAGCACTAGCCATTCCTTATAAATGGTCATTAACATTGTAGGTATTTTTTTTTTACCTTGCTCTCTCTTAGTTATTACATGTTAAATTGATGCTTATTTGCTAAAATTGCTTATTTCGGCTTATTAATCCCTGTTCAAACTATCCTTTCTTTAGATATTTATGAATCATTTTATGCAATCCTTTCATAATTATGTGAAGTGTGTCAAACATATGTTGCATGCATGTGATGTGCATGATGGAATGCTACACCTACACCTCTATTTCTTGGAAGAAACTATCCTTGCCCTATAGCTATTTCTCAATTTAAATTATAGATCTTCTCCATTTCTTCATCCATCACACTCCAAATCATATGGTCATTTTAGGGCCTGTTTAGATTTTTTTTTTTTCAGTATCTTATCTGTATGTGTTTGAAGTTTAGCATTTGGAAAATTATTTTATTTGTATCTTATCTATTTTTGTTTCATAATTATGAAGAAAATGGTGATTGAGAAATGAGAATTGGGAAGTAAACATTCATGTACTTTTAAGAAAAAAGCTTAAAAGAATACATTTCATGTATTGAAAAAGGAAATTTTGATTGATGTTTTTGTAAAAATGAATAAAGGCTAAATAAGTCCAACTTTATAGGGATTTTTTAGGCATTTAATTTTATGAAAAAGATTATATATGTATTTATATTTTTATTTTCTTAATATCTTATTTTCAAAAACACATGATTCGAACATATACTAAAAGTTGCCAAAATGATAAAAAAAAAGGATGAACCAAATGGATCATTATTCTATTCCTTCCTTTAGCCATCATAGTTGTCATGCTCCTAAGTTATGAACCTAAACCAACATAGTTACACCTTCTAATTGATTGAAGTTAGCTCACATGCTTCACAAGTAGAATGTTTCAATTACCTTCATGTTTGATAGTTCGAAACTTCTTTTAATGGTCAAGAGGCTAAGTTAGTATTTTCTCTAAAAACTCATGCTTCACTCACTCTAGAGAGAGAAAGTAACAAAGAGACTCAAGAAGAGTATAAATAACTTTAAATATATTGGATGCTTAATAAATGAGGGGAGAACCCCCTTATATACAAGGGGTCTCTATAGACAAATGACTAAGATCTTACCTATCTAATGGTTATGTTCTACTTTTACCATATATAATTGCCTTCACCAATCAAGGTGTGTTGTATTAGATAGTTTTAGAATACTCTTTGAAATGGACTGAGCCTTGGCCATAGGCTTTGCATAATATAGACTCATGTATACAAGGAAAAATGACTTAAGGAAAGAGGACACAACATTCTTCCCTACATAAATCAATGATGTTCCCCTCCAGTCCTTGAAAACCAATTTGCCAAATACCTTGAGAGTATACAATCTATTGTGGCTTCTTAGGTTACTTAACTTTTAGTTAAACCTTCCATTGAATTAGGTACTTAAGCAAGCTTGCCAGTTTGGACTTAAAGTCAATCGCTACTAAAATATCTTCTTAACCTCCTTTTTTACTTTCTTGCCTTATGCACCCAATAATCCTACTTCTAATGGCTATAAATGTCTCTTGCCTTTTAAGTTGGCATTTCGAATAGTTATCCACAAAGGAGTCAATGTCTTCTGACATCATTATCCAATGAATCTGCTTCCACCTTAGCTAGTTTTTGGTGGACCCTAAGGTGATCCAACCCCCCTTGCATCGTGATATTACTAGTTGATCACTTCACCTCTTTCACAAGTCATGTATTATTAAAATGATAATCCCATTTTAAATAATGAAAATGTCATACAATTGCACAACTAGCTTGTAAATTTTAAGAAAAACTTGTGAAATCGCGATGCAATTGGCAAGTGTACGAATCATGTGATAATATGAAGTGAGCACTAAGGTTGTATTGTTTTCATAGGGAGGAAAGCGTAGAAGACTAAACTAAGTACTAGATTATAATGGTACTAATCTAATCTAAGCAAATCAAAGATAGTGTTTGTTTTGAGAACATGAATTTGAAACAAGTTAAAAAGGAGAATTAATAGTAAAACTAATCGTAGATTCTAGCAATTTCTTAAGAATGGGTTAGGATTCCTTTAGAGGATAATGAGATGGATAGTGCTTTAACAATCTTTTGAAATTATTGTTGCCATGTCATAGAGATATTTATATCACTCTAAACTTGAGTTTTAACCATGCTCACAGGACTTACATTCGACTTTTGTGTGGTGGCCTTATCGTATAGCAAGAGTATCGTATTATTAATCCCTCATCTACACTTTATTGGTAATTATCTAGGTCTTGTCACTACTCAAATAATCTAGTAGATTGGGTCTCAATCCTAGCTGCTTTACACTTTAGTGAGTATTAGGAACATGTTACCTTATTTCGCAAATTTAACATTGTAATAATTAGGAATCTTAGACTCTAGTCGAAGTTTTCACATTCTATTACGTTAGCTAAGCCCTATTGGTTAACAAGGGTGATGCCAACATGTAGAGAGCTACGATTTCTCATGTGATAACTAATCACTATATACTCAAGTTATACCTACTTTTCCATAAAACTAGTTAAGACATCAATTTTATACATAATACAATATCAAAATAACATTGGCAATAGTTATTTCATCATATTTCCATACAAACCCAACATATACCTTAAGTCCCAAATCTCACTTTCATGGCAAATAAAGCATTAAGCATATATATAAATGAACATGAATTAAACATTGCATTAAACATAAAAGAGAATGAGTTAGCAATACAAAATTGAGCTCCTATAGCTAGCTTTGAGGAGTTTTCTATGAAAATACCAAAATCTTTCATGAATGCAATGGAATCCTTAACCCCATGCTTCAAAAGAGCTAAAATCCACCATCTACCTAAGCTACAATTGACATAATCAAAGAAAAATACAAGGAAAATGCAAATCTACACTAAAACTACTCTATATACAAAGAAAAGTAATGACGTGCGACGTTTTAAGACCTTAATACAAAAAATAGGTTAATGTCACATTCGGTATCCAAGTTTTATTTATTTTTGCAATTAACTACTTGAAATTTAAAAGTATCAATTTTCTATCTATCCACTTTTTGAGATCATTTATAGTACCTAAATAAGGTAGTCAATTGTAAAAATAAATAGTCTAAATAATTGATTGTAAAAAAGGGCAAAGTTCAAGTAGTTAATTGCAAAATAAGTAAAGTTTAGGTAACAAATTGGTATTTTCAATTTTTTAATTTTTTTTTCATATTTCAAACAACAAAAAAAACACGTTGTTTATATCTAAAAATTACCTTAGGATCAATATCATTATTTATATCTTCTTCTTCCTTCAGCCATCTTCATTTTTTCCCTTTCTTATCAAGCACCTTCAGCCTAATTTCTACTCAAGCTCGCACATGATTCCACCCTAAATCATGGGGAAATCGTGTAGATGGCATAAGATTCCATGGATTCCAAGAAAAAAAATCAACTAAATAAGGATGATTGGAGCATCAAATCAAACTTCAAAAATGGGAAAAAAAAATAATCATGATGCTCACCTTCCACCATAACTGTAAAATCCAAGCTAGTAAGGAACAAATTGAGGCTTCCTCTCACTTAAAAATTTAAGTTTGAATCCTACACAATCATTCCAACTCATCTAGTCCCCCTTGAATCGCCACTTGCCTTTAGTTAGAGGAATATTTGGAGCACCTTCCCTCTTGTCGAATCCCTTTATTAAAGACTTGCTAAACTCAAATCAAGCTTGGAAAGTACAAATATGACCCCAATTTCTCCTTGTAGACAAAGAATCACTCAATTCCTCTTTTATTAGTAGATTCAAGCTTTTCCCTCTCTAAAGGTTGTATAGTCAAGCTCTTTGTGTGTGTGTGTGTGTGTCTCTCTCTCTCTCACACACACTCTCATCTTGGCAATTTTCAAAGCAAGTTTGTGCTGTTTAAAGCTTCCCTCAACACCTTAGCTTCTAATATCTACTAATTCATAGATTGAAACCACCAAAAATCACCTAACCTCCTCCATTCATATCGTGCACTAGCATCTAAGACCATAGCCAACCACTATTTCGATGACCATTGCACATGCCACCCTCTGATGACCCACTTCGACACAATCTAACCCTCATTGAACCATTGTGTGAAGCAGCGTAGCTTTTTCTTTTCTCTTGACTCACTTTGCTTAGCTCAACTAGATAGCTTGTTCAGATCCATATTCAACTTGCACTCCTACTCTAATCTAGGTCTGATCCCTCTTTCATTCACTAACTTTATTCATTTTACTTTTTTTTTTAAGGAAAGATTTTGAAACTAAAAAGTAAAATAAAATAAAGAGAATATATTATTTTGTTACATTAGTAGGCATACATACATACATACATTTTTTTAGTCTGACATAATGATACAATGTATATTTTATAGCTTAAATAAATATCTTATCTATCTAAGTAAATAAATAGTCTTTTTCTACTACTACTACTACTACTACTACTACTACTACTACTACTACTAATAATAATAATATAGACACAAATAGGATAACAATTTAAGAAACTTGATGCAAATTATGATAGGTCCGATCCCAAATAGTGAATATGTAAGCACCTACGGAGTGACCTCAACTATAAATAATAATTAGACTCATCTTAATTTAATAATTTTTTCTCTCTTTCTTTTTAGAAAATAAATTTAGATTTGGAAAGTTAAAAGTGGTAACCATGAGGTTTTAATATGATAGCTCCCGAAATTCAAAATCTTTGGTTTTATTTTTTAATTTTTTTAATTGTCTGTTTTTTGTTTATTTTTATTTTTTTATGTAGACTAATAGCTAAATTAGGACTAACTCAATTAGTCATAATTTAACACTTTTCCTAGCCTCGATTAAGTGGCACTTCCTATTTCTCCAAATTAAATAAAATGAATCATTTTTTTTTCTAATCTTAGTTGATGATTTATATTAAATGAGTATATGGTTTATTGTAAAAGTGGTAATCATAAAGGCTTTAATAGGATAGCTCTCAAATTTCAGATTTTTTTTTTTTGAAATTTTATGTAGACAATAGCTAAATTAGGACTAATCTATTTAATTAGTCCTAATTTAACATTTTTTCCAGCCTCGATTAAGTGGCAATTCTTATTTCTCCAAGTTAAATAAAATGAATTAAATTTATTCTAATCTTAGTAAAAAATTACATTAAATGAATACAGGATTCATTGTAAGTCGAATTAGGAAAAATAAACTAGAGTTTAGGTTTGATACTGGGTAGATTGAAGGTAAACATTTCAACATGTAGTTAAAACATTAGATCCTGTTAAACTCTCAAAGTGGAATTTTACCTTCTAATAACATTTGAAAATGCAAATAACTTTCTAAACTATTGCTAGATATCCAAATACATTACTAAAAGTATCATAAATAGGGATAGTTTTAGGGCTTTAATAACAGTTTGATTCATGTATGTACATTCTCAAAAGTCATGAGAAGGTAAAGTTATATTTCCGGCCATTTAGTTAAGGGTGTATGCAATTTACCATTAATTTAAACTCAGCAATCCAATAGTCACCTTGTGCACCTTTCATATCTGGTTTTTGATGAAAATTATTTAGCACGACGGTGATTGTCTGTTTTTGTCCTAAAAACGATGATCCTTTGGGGAGGGAGGAAAAACGAGTGGAGAGAATGCAAGAAACAGCTGGTGCTATTTGGTGGTGAAAAGACAATCAATATTTCTTTCAAAGGGAAGTCCTTTAACTAGATCATGAAGTTTGAAAGTCGTGCAATTTTCACGGGACCTATTCAGTTGTTCGATGCACAAAGCCGAGAATACGGGGGAAGACACATAAATCGAAACAACGTTGAGACAGTAGCTCGCTATCCTGGTTGATCTCTTAATAATTGACTCCCTTAGCTCCATACCATGAACATTTATGGTCAGAAAGCTACTTAATGTGTTCTCTAATTTTCAGAGCTTGTGAATGATTGCAATAAATTTGCTGAAGCGCTTGAAATTGGTGGAACCAGGTACAAGTGAATTATTCATGGAAGATGGAACGGCGGACTCACTTGAAGTGTCATCCCTCTTTTCTTCGCATGTTGTATCTAAGATTTTCATCTTTCATACCCTCTTGTGCCTGAAGAGACTAACGAGTTGAGGTGCAACCTCTGTACTATATCTTGCAAGGTATGGCTTGGCCATTTGCTTTACGTAATTTATGGTGCTTGAATATTGATGGATATTTGGGTATGGCGGGACGAATGTTGCGCTGGGATGATTGGTGCTGATGAGGAGATGGAAAAGGTGGGTTTTGCGGTGGGGATGATCTTAAAACTCTAGAGCTGAAATTTATAGCAGTTTCGCTTTTGGCTTGGAAAGGAGATAGTGAGGGAAATTAATTGGGTTGGATGGTCCAGAGCTTCGTAGATAATACATAGAGGATCCAAACATTTGTACTGTTTTGTGCAAAATCAGGATTTGCGTGTATTTTCATTTTGTAACTTAATGAGATCTTTTTCAATATAATACACAAAATAATATTGAGTGTTTCTTAGAACATCTCGAGTCCCATTTTAGCCTTTAGTGCAACTTCCTTTTGACATAGGTGTGTGTTGTGTTTATTTCATAGAAAGGGGTTTTTCTTTTCTAATCTTTTCTCTTTTTTTTTGTTTTTTATTTTTAACCCTTCCAATATTTTTTTATAATAAAATCTTTATATATTAGCTATTACTAAAATAATCTCAAAAGTTATGATTATTAGTGACATTTAAAAGTAAGTAATAATCATTGAGAAGGAAGCACTTGTTGACCAACAACAATGGTAATCAACCATCATACAAGATATTTGTTCAGATTGAGAAAATTTACTAAATGGGTTTAAGGAGATAAATATTTCCATTTTAAGTCTAAGTATCATATCTAGACTTCGTTTTCATGTTTTTAAAGTTGGAGATTAAATTGATGGAGCTTGATGTTAATTGAGTAGATTTTTATTAGTCAGATCTTGTCCTCTACCATTTTGACTTTTATTATGCATCCGATCTTCGCATGCAAAAATCGATAATTCTATGGACAATTTATGGTTTCATGGTGATGGTTTCCATTTCTTTTAAGAGGATTGTTTTCTTCATTGTCGTAGATACTTTCATTTATTGTTAATCACCACCAAAGAAGGCTAATCCTTATATTTATTTTTCATTACCAATTAATAGAAGCCACTAATAAGTGTAGCATTTTAAAATTACTATAAATATTTTGACAATCCAAAAACTTCATCTATAATAAATGTTGAAGGTTGACTAGCATGAATTAGGGTTGAGCAGGTATAAGGTAAATAAGGTATGAGACTATCCATTTTAGAACCTAGCCTATGATATCTTAGAACCACTTTATACCCTGTCTCTTGTAAAATTTAGAGGTATGGGGAGCCCTATATAACTTATTAACTTTACTCTCTTTTTTATAAATTTCAATTTTTTTGTAATATTAAAAATGTAATTTATATGTAATATTATGAATTTTTCATATGTAAAGTATCACAGGATGAGAAGTTCTCCCCTCTTGGAGTGGCCACGTAGTGCTCAACCATGGCTTGATTCATATATTTTTCTCATTTTTGAATAATGACCTAGCTTTCCCATCCTTATTCTTCTAGTGTTAGTTTTGAGTGCATACTTCTCTTTAGTGGTGCCCTTTTGGCTTTGCCATGGTCCCTCCTATATTGGAGAGGACCCACATTCTAAATTAGTTTTGGCATACCATGACTATTATAAGAAGATCAACATTAACTTTTGACTTGTTTGTTCATGGATAACCAAACCTACCTTTAGAGAACATTACTCTGCTAATGCCACTCACTACATTCTAAGCCTAAGTTGATCTCTCTCACTTGACTTTTTGTTCACTCTAGACTTTTATACTCTGGCACAAAGCATATGGAACCTAAAGAAAAACTTATAAGATTGAAAAAGCAATTTTTCTTATTTTTATTATTTTAAATTTATGTGATTTTATTACTTAGCAAGTAGAAAAGAATAAAGAGGAAAAAAAAATAGAAAACATAAAGTAAAGAAAATAGGAAAGAATAAGGGGAAAAAAATAGAAAACATAAAGTGAGAGAGGCAATACTAGTTTAATCATTTAGGTTATTAAATTATGGGCTTAAGCTCATTTATTTTTCTTTTCATAAAAGCATTTATCGATAAAAAAATACAATGTTAATATTTATTTATTAATATTATTTAATAAATTTTTATAAGGTATGTATAAGTATATGGTACCTTAGAATTTATACTATGTATATGTTAGAATATAAGTTCTAAGGTAAGCATAAGGTAGGAAGACTTCATACTTGTATCCTATCCTATGGAAATACCTTCTAGAAATCTATACTTATAACTTACTTTATGACTCTTAATACTCACTTGAAACTTGCTTGATCGAGTAGGATATATGTAGGTATCCCGTAAAATAAAATTACCTACTCACCTTTATTTGCTCCCCCTCAACACGAATGTTGTCACATATATTAAAATGCTTTTATTGTAGTTTATACTCGTTGTATTTTATTTTCATTTTGCTCTATTGAAATGTATCTACATTTGTTATAATTCATGCCTTGATTTTGGAAATGAATGATTAATAATATTTTAAATAAAAAATTAAAATTCATTAATTCCATAAAATACCTTAAAACCTATAAATTGTCTAGGTTCAAGAGTGTTTCCATGGATCACTAGTTCAAGTGCCAATTTCTAAAACATGTACCTACTGGTTTGGATAAATAGGGATTGGGTATTATGGCAGTGATCCCTACTCTGTCCACATCATTCCTACTAGCTCCTAGACACATGCGCATGTATTGCCTCTCCATTTTCTATATTACTAATGCCAAAAGTGCGTATTCAATTCACAGCATGATATATATCATTTATTATTTTTGAACCGGTTCCATGTGAGTTATAGTTTAATTCCCACTTACCCTACATTTCAGCTCCATCCTTCAGTCCCAGCCATGCAGCCATGTAGCCATGTGACCTGACTCGCAAGTCACAACTTAAACTAATTGCTAGCAATAGAAGTTACTTGGAGTAAATGAATCAAAGCTGTTCTGTTATTATACTTCTCATGCTCCCTTCAGCTTTAGACTCTCGAATTATTAAGTGGCAACAAACTCGCTCAAGGTTTTAGGATGCATCAATGCTATAAAGGCTAAGGCCCTTGATGATTTTCATATCGTACTATATATCTCCATTGTTTACTTTTTCAAAATGTTGAAGTGAGGAAGCTACAAACTTACTATAGTTCATATTTAATCAATTTTCTTACATAGCAAATACATATAAATATTCTTAATTTTAATCTTTCATTTTTAGCTACATCCATCGCAGGTCATATCTTAATATGCTTTGTTTTTTTCTTTTTTTCTTTTATTGAATAAGGCACCTTAAATTTAGACTCTATGATATCATGTGTTTTGAGAAAGTATTATGAAAAAGGAAAAAAGGGGAAGAGAGTAAATTATATTTAGGAAAAACAAACAGCATTAGCATCTGTTAATATATATACTGTGATCCCCTTCTTCCCTGACAACTATTTCTCCTTTCCACTTCACATTCTAAAACCCTAACCCCAAATCACTAACCTTAGTGCACTTATATTAAGGTTGATTAAAAGGCATAGTGTGACTTCCTTTCTTGGGGCAGTAAATGTATAGACTATTTACCGAATGAAACACATTATTCTTCTTCACGTCTTTACCCAGATTAGATCATGATGGTGTTTGCTACTAGTTTTGTTGTCATCATCTTGATAGGAAGTGACGAAACCTATTGCAAATGGGGGTTAGGAAGTGACGCAGCGAGGAAAGCGTAAACCCGAGACCAATTATAGGATTGGTACTCTAGAATAAACAAAGAGGAATTTTGAGTTTATTCTTGAAAGATTTCAATTGCACACAATCGAAAACGCAGAGAACTCATCTCTAAAAGTGTGTATACAATATTCAATAATACGTAACCCTAAAATGATCTAGTATCTATTTATACATCTCGGGTAAATATGTAAAAAAGGCAGCAAATATGTACACGTGGAAGTAAATATAAATATATACGTCTATTGTCTCGCGTGTACACGGCCGTGCATTCTAGCCGTGTAAGTTTCTGGAAATATCTCTGACATGATACACGGTTGTGTCCCCTAGCTGTGTATGGAGACCGTGCATGTTTATGGGTGAGATTCTGACAGGATACACGGCTGTGTCTCCTGGTCGTGTAAGAGGCCGTGTACGTTTCTGGGAATCATCCTGGTATAACACACGGCCGTGCCTTCTGACCGTGCATGCGGCCATGTGTGTTTCTGGAAGCTCCCTAGTCATCATACACGGCCGTGCTTGTAATAGACACGCCCGTATCAACCCGTGTCAGCTACGATGTCCTCATCATTCTCTCCCACTAATGAAGAACTCGACCCCGAGTTCTCTTCTGGATAAAGGAGTTTGTCATTCGCGTAGAATGGGGACAAATCAGCTACATTGAAGGTCTTAGAGATTTTCATGCTTTCTGGAAGCCCAACCGCATAGGCGTTGTCATTGATCTTGGTGACAATATTGTAGAGCCCATACTTCTTTAGTTGCCACTTGCTATACGTGCTCACGGGAAAGCGTTCCTTCCTTAAGAACACCATCACCTGATCTCCCACCTCGAACAGTTTTTTTCTTCGATGCTTATCTGTGGCTGTCTTGTACTGCTCATTAACCTTCTCAATTCGCTGTTTTACCTCAGATGCCACCGTGTGGTATTGGTCTGCCAGGTGTTTAGCAGCAACATTAGTTTCAACACCCTTGGGCAAAGAAGCTAAGTCCAAAGCATGAGAAGGCGCCTTGGTATAGACTACTGAAAAGGGCGATTTCCCAGTAGTTCTATAGATGGAATTGTTGTAAGCAAACTCGGCTTGAGAGAGTGCCGAGTCCCATTTCTTCGGCTTCTCTCCATAGATGCTTCGTATTAGATTTCCAAGGGTCCTGTTTATCACTTTTGTCTGCCCATCGGTTTGAAGGTGGGCTATACTGCTAAAGTTAAGGGAAGAATTAAACATGTACCATAGCATCCTCCAGAAATGGCTAAGGAACCGGGTATCTCTATCAGAAGTGATTGACTTGGGAACCCCGTGCAACCTGACCACCTCCTTAAAGAATAACTTGGCAACGCCTTGTGCATCAGCCGTCTTCATGCAAGGAATGAAGTGAGCCATCTTGGAGAACCTGTCCACAACCACAAAAACAGTGTCAGCACCTTGTTGGGTACGAGGCAAACTTAACACGAAATCCATAGATAGATCCTCCCAGATATTCTCAGGTACTGGTAGTGGAGTGTACAACCCAGTATTCTGAGAATGCCCTTTAGATGTCTGACAGATGTAACACCGTTGCACGATTCGCCCTACATCCCTTCTCAATTGGGGCCAATGGTATCTTGCAGCCACTACCGCTAGTGTTTTGTCACACTCCAGATGTCCGGCTAATCCCCCTCCATATAGGTCTCTAATCAATTTCTCCCTCAAGGAGGATTCGGGGATGCAAAGTTGGTTACCCCTCATTAAGTAACCTTCCAGAATGTAGTAACTGTCATTGGGTTTCTGATGGGTACATTTCCTCCATATAGCTCCGAAATCTGTGTCTTCTTCATATAATTCCTTCAGTTGCTCAAAGCCTACCACTTCAGCCCTCATGGTGACCAACAGATCCGCCCTTCTACTTAATGCGTCTGCTACCTTATTCTGGACCCCGGATTTGTGCATCAGACGAAATGAAAACTTTTGTAGAAATTGTATCCATCTGGCATGCATATCTTTCACTCAGGTGTTTCAGGGTGACATAATCTGAGTATAGGACGAACTCTTTTCCAACCAAGTAGTGCTCCTACATCCTCAGAGTTCTGACCACCAAATAGAATTCTTTATCGTATGTGGACCAGTTTCTCCTGGCTTCGCAGAGCTTCTCACTATGGAAGGCTACGGGCCTCTTCTCCTGAGATAGTACAACTCCAATGCCCACACCACTGGCATCACAGTCGACCTCGAATAGTTTGTCAAAGTCCGATAAGGCCAACACTGGTGCACTACACAATCTCTCTTTTAGCACCGCAAAACCCGATTCAGCTTCCTCATCCCAATGAGATTTTCCCTTCTTCAAGCACTCAGTCAATGGGGCAGCAACCGTACTAAAATGCCGTATGAAACGCCTATAGAATCCTGCCAACCCCAGAAAACTTCTCAACTCGGTAATGGTCTTGGGAGTGGGCCAATCTCTAATGGCCATCACCTTATCCTCATCCACTGTGATACCCTCACCACTCACTACAAAGCCTAAGAATAGCAGCCTTGGTGACATGAATATGCATTTCTTGAGATTAGCGTAGAGCTTATTCTCTTTCAGCACAATCAAAACATTCTTCAAGTGCACTAGATGCTCATCCTTAGTCTTGCTATATATTAGGATATCATCAAAGTATACAACTATGAACCGACCTATGAATGGTTTAAGTACCTGATTCATCACGCGCATGAAGGTACTCGATGCATTGCTGAGGCCGAATGGCATAACCAACCATTCGTACAACCCTTCCTTTGTCTTGAAGGCGGTCTTCCACTCATCTCCAAGTCTGACCCGAATCTGATGATACCCACTTCTAAGATCCACCTTTGAGAAGATTACCACTCCACTCAGCCGGTCCAACATATCCTTAATGCGAGGTATTGGGAATTTATACCCAATTGTGATTTTGTTGATCGCTCGGCTGTCCACACACATCCTCCAACTCTCGTCCTTTTTGGGCATCAATAGCGCTAGGACGGCACATGGACTCATGCTATCTCGGATGAATCCTTTGTCTAGTAAGTCTTGGACCTTCTCTTGTAGGACCTCCGTTTCTTTGGGGCTCATCCGATAGTGAGGGAGGTTAGAAAGGCTAGCTCCAGGCACCAAGTCGATGTGGTGCTGGATGTCTCGCAATGGAGGCAACCCTTCTGGTAAGTCTTCCGGCACCACCTCTTTAAATTCCTCTAATAATCCTTTTACTTCCTCCGGAGCCTCTACACTATCCATGTCCTTTCCCGCATTCTTCACTACCAGAGCATGCATCAAACATGACTCTTTAATATCTTCAGTCATTTCCTTCTCTGACTGAGTGATCGTCAGAAAAGACTTTCCTTCCGCTCTTTGGGTTTTTGGTCGCTTGTCCGTCAATGGCAGCAGCGTATATTTCACACCCTCTTTTTCCAATCTATATTTGTTTTCTTTCTCGGCATGTTGGGCATCCACGTTAAACTACCAAGGCCGTCCGAATAACAAATGACAAGCGTCCACATCGACGATGTCGCAGTATACTTCATCCCGATATTTGCCTATCGAAAAGGGAACCCGACACCTCTCCTTCACCTCGATTTGCTCCGCCGCTTTAATCCATCCTATGGTGTAAGGATTCGGATGCTTCTCTATCGGTAGCTGGAGTCGTTTCACAACCTCCTTTCCAATGATGTTCTCGCAGCTCCCACTATCAACAATTAAGTCAAACACTCTCCCACTAATCGTGCACCTAGTGCGAAATAGTTGGTGTCATTATGAACTACCCTCCTGTTTCGGTGCTAACATCATCCTCCTGATTACATAGTTTGGCTCCACCGCATCATCGGCCTCTTTATAGTAATCTTCGTCACCATCCAGCTCACAACACACTTCTTCCTCTTCTTCCCTTTCGACAATGTTTACAGCTCGTCAATTCGGGCATTCATTGGTTTGGTGTCCCGGCTGATTACATCTATAGCACTTTCCCAAAATTGGTTTGGCATATGGGTTATTTTGCCTCGAGGTTTCTTTGCTCTCAAGAGGTTTCTTCCCCTCAACTTTGTCTTCTCTTCTCTCTATGCTTCCCGCTAGTTTCTCAACGACTCCTCTAGGCCTCTCGCCAACCACCCTGCTACCACTACCGAGATTATCATAAACATAGTTTTTCTTGCCTCCTCCTAACCTTGCACTCTGCTCTTGGATCATCATTTCAGCTCGAAGGGCCAAATTCTTGGCTTCATTGACGGTTTTGAATACCGTCACCCCTATCTTGTCTCTAATATGAGGTTTCAACCCGTCTACAAACCATGCCACCTGCTGACCTTCAGTCTCCCTTAGATCATTCCTTTCCGCCAGCCTCATAAATTCAGCGGTGTACTCATGCACCGTCCTCTGCCCTTGACGGCATCGTTGATACTGCTGGAAAAGGATTTGCTCATAGTCGGGTGGTAAGAAATCTCTCTGTAACATATTTTTCATGCGGTACCATGTTCTTATAGGTTGCTTTCCTTCTCTTTGCCTACGGTTCTGCAATCGATCCCACCATGCAGGCGCCCCTCCTTTCAGCCTACAAGCAACCAATCTTACCCTCCTATCCTCAGGTACTTCCATATAATCGAAGAATCTATCGACCTCCGCAAGCCAGTCCAAAAAATCTTCTATATTGAGATTACCACTAAAGGAAGGAATAACCTTAAGACGGAAGTCGCCGCCATCGGTATGATCGAGTCCCTAGTGGTTTCGCCGATATCCGCTACCGTACTCCTGATCAATCGGGTCATCCACCCCGCGGTACCTGCCACCATCAACGTAACCCTAAAATGACCTAGTATCTATTTATACCTCTCGGGTAAACATGTAAAAAAGGCAGCAAATATGTATACGTGGAAGTAAATATAAATATACACGTCTGTCGTCTGGCGTGTACACGGCCGTACATTCTAGCCGTGTAAGTTTCTGGAAATATCTCTGACATGATACATGGTTGTGTCCCCTGGCCGTGTATGGAGACCGTGCATGTTTCTAGGTGAGATTCTGACAGGATACACGGCCGTGTCTCCTGGCCGTGTACGTTTCTGGAATCATCATGGTATAACACACGGCCGTGCCTTCTGACCATGCGTGCAGCCGTGTGTGTTTCTGGAAGCTCCCCTGTCATTATACATGACCGTGCTTGTAATAGACACGCCCGTATCAACCCGTGTTTGCTACGATGTCCTCATCAGGAAGTGATGCAGCCTAAAAGATCGTGATGAAACCTATGATAGCTACTTTCAGTTTGATGATGTATTGAAGAATGGAAAGTTCGGTGATTTAATTTTTTTGTCTAAATTTTCTTTGACATAATATATGTGCTAAAACACCTCTAACTGCGCATCACGATCTCAAGTTATATATTGCTCAATAACATCCACTAAAGTATGGCCTTGGACATAATTTGGAATAGTGGGTGGCTCATTTGAGCACTAGTATAGTAATTGGTATTAAAGTAATATTCAACCCATGCCAAATATTTAGGCCATTCTTGTGGAAAATCCATTACAAAAGCCTTAAGATATTGTTCCTAACATCGATTCATAACCTCTAAAGTCCATCAATTTGCAAACGATATGTAGAATTTATCCATAAAGTAATGCTACTCAACTTGAATAATTCAGTCCAAAACTTACCATCAAAGACCCCATTATGATTAGAAATAATGCCCTTAGGGATTCCATAGAGTTTGACCACAATCTCCACAAATAGTTTTGCCACAGAATACATTGTATAATGAGCAGAAAGAGGTCTAAAATGACAATATTTAGTGAGTTGGTCCACAACTACTAAAATAACTGAATATCCACCAATAGTAGGAAATCCTACAATAAAGTCCATTGTAACATCTTCAAAAATATTATGTGGTACAGGAAGTAGTTGAAGTAAACCTACATGAGATGTTATCAAGTATTTTATCTATTGGCATATATGATAGGACTTCACAAATTTATCAACGTCCTTCATCATTCCTTTCCCAAATAAATAAATAAAGAAGAAGAAGTGCTAAGATGCTTAAATGTTTTCATCATTCTCAAATGTCCTGTCATAGGAGCAGCATAAAATTTTAAAATCAAATTATTGATGATGGAAGAATGAGAAGAATAAAAATCTTACTTCCCAGATATAACAATCTGTCCCTCATAGTCATATTCCATTGCATCTCTATTCCTTTCTCATAATCTGTCAACCATTTATCCCACTCACTATTAGTTTGATACTCTTGTTTAAGTATAGTAACAAAATCATAGGCAAGCATGGACATAGCATATAATTGTGACTCCTCTTGAAAACAATGAGACAAAGCATCTATTAATTTATTCTCAACACTTGGTTTGTAAACTATCTCATAATCATATCCTAACAACTTAAACAAATACTGTTGTTGTTCAAGTGTTTGAATAACTTGAGATAATATATCTTTAAGGCTTTTCTGATTTGTCATAATCACAAATGGTGGCCTAACAAATAATGACACCACTTCTTTATTGCTTCCACAATGGCTACTAGTTCTAATACATAAGCACTAGCCTTTTGCAATCAAAGGCTAAATTTCATACTAAAAAAAAAGTAATGAGTTGGTGACCTTGATGCAACATAGCTCCCATGCCCATACTAGAAGCATTTGTGTCTAAAAAGAATTGCTTACAAAAATCTAGTAATGCTAACACTAGTGTGGTAAACAATGCATTTTTAAGTTTGCTAAATGATGCATTTGCTTCTTGACTCCATGAAAAAAAAAAAATCTTTTCTAAGCAAGCTTGTCAATGGTGCCACAATACTTGTATATCCTTTTACAAATCTTCTATAGTAACCTATGAGTCCTAAAAATCCCCTCATCTGTTTCACACATAAAGGTTTAGGCCAGGATTGAATAACTTTGATCTTCTCCATAACTAGGCTAACTCCTTCAGCAAAAACAACATGGCTTAAATAATCAATCTTACTTTGTGCAAATGAACACTTAGTCCTTTTTAAAAGGAAAGTGTGTTGTTTCAATACTTGCAATGCAGTGTCTAAATGCACTAAATGTTCCTCAAATGTCTTGCTATAGATGAAAATTTCATTAAAAAAAATATACAATAACAAATTTGCACAAGGTTGAAAAATACTATTCATTACCGCTAGAAATGTTGAAGGGGCATTAAAAAGTACAAAGGGCACTACCACAAATTCGTAATGATCCTCATGTGTTCGAAAAGCCATCTTGTGAATATCTTTTGGACTCGTTCTAATCTAATAGTAACCTACTCTTAGATCCAATTTAGAAAAAATAATAGTACCATGCAACTCATGTAACGGTTCATCTATAGTGGGTATAGGAAATTTGTCTATAATGGTGGCTTGATTTAAAGCTTGATAATTAACATAAAGTCTCCAAGACCCATTTTTTTCTTCACTAATAGAACTAGTGATGAAAAAGGATTAGTACTTAGCCTTATTACTCTAGTATCCAACATTTCTTGTACCAACTTTTCAATTTCTCCTTTCTAGAAATACGGAGATCGATAAAGCTTGACATTAATAGGTTGTGACTCATTTTTAAATGAATGTGATGTTGAGCATCACACATTGGAGGCAATTATGAGGGAATTACAAATACGTCTTGAAATGTGCTCAATAGGGCTTTAATGGCACTATTGTTAGTAGAACATTAGACAAAATCTCCTTTTGAGCCACCAAATAAAACAAACAGGCCACATTATTAGCTTTAATCAACTTACGTAATTGTTTCTATTCAATCAATTTAGGACCCATACAATTACATCTTTGTAAGAACATGTGCTCCCCATTCATCCTGAATTGCATAGTTAATGTAAAATAATTGACAATACTTGGTCCTAAAGTTGTTAATTACTGAATTCCAAGTACAACATCAACACCTTATATTGGTAGCGCATATAAATCTAATACACATTGAAAAATTTTCAATTTCAAAATCACACCTTTGCATATTCTAGAGAGAGTCAATTTCTCACCACTCTCGATCATTACTTAAAATTCATTTGTGGCCATAATGGGTAAATTTAACCATTTTACAACTTGAAGCTGAATGAAATTATGAGTACGGCCAGAATCAATCATAATAGAAATAGATTTACCATGTATAGTTCCTTCCAATTTCAAAGTTTTTGGAGCTTGTACTCTTGAAATTGCATGATAATTGATTTCAACATTATCATCAATTAGTCCTTCTACCATTTCTTCTATCAACTCATCATTGTCTATACTTTCATCTTTTGACATTACCATAAAAAATTTAGCCTTGCCCATATGATCCCTATGGAATTTTTCATCACAATTATACATAAGTCCAAAGGGTTCTTCCACCTATCATACTAGTGTTTTGGGATGGACTCTTCTCTTAGGCTTGGGTTTGTAGCATTTGGTGTTCTCGTTAAGAGCCAACCTTATGAAAGGAGTGACTTGGGAAAAAGAGTGATATGAGAGAACGCTATCTAGAAAATGGCTACTTGGTGAAGTAGAGATAGAACCATCCAGAGTGAAAGCTGCTTAGAGTGGATAGTCCAAAGTAGGCCAATGGGGGCATTGGCTTTCAAAAGAGGGTGGTAATGTTATAGTCCCACAAATGATAGTTGCATAAACTGAGTGTGATATTTAGATTGTAGGAGTTTTCCCACCCATTAGATTAGTCTTTTGGATGAACTCTTCTCTTGGACTTGAGTCATAATATAATGATTCTACTAAGGGACATTGTTTGCATGTTTATTTTTCTTTATTCTACAAAATATAGGTCACCAATGTGAAGAAAGAATAATAAATAAATAAATAAATAAAAGCATAGGTACCTAAAGTAAAAAAGTTTATAAATACAAGTACCAAAGTGTGATTTAAAAAAAAAAAAAAAACTGTAAAGGCGTTAAAACAACCTTATAAAAAAATATATATATAAAAAAGTGAGAACCACGCACAACTGATGAAGGCTGATGCTCATGTATTGGGCTTGATGCATGAGTTCGGTGTACTCAGTTTCCGTTCTCCTACGTTGTTTCTTCCTTTTGGGGTTAAGAAGGATTTCTAACGTTAGATACTTGATCTACCTATAATAGCACTAGTAAACATCACATGTATGGTTTTCACTTATATATCCATATCTTTTTATGAGCTGAGGAGGCATATCAATAATGTTGGTCTCCAAAGCCTGCAATACGTGAGTCATGATCGTGGTGGCCTTTTGTTTGCATTATAAAATTTCTAAACATGCACTTTCTTGGTTGTAGCAGCTGTCAAATAGGACCTACCATAAATTGTCAACAATGCACTTTATGGATTGCTCATTTTCAATCCATCTTTTGCTGTGGTAATTTAATGCTGTGGACCATCCATTCTGGAAGATGCTCCGCTGAGCAAATGTCCTTTCGACACTTAAAGGCTACATTATTACTACCTAACTCGTTCCTAATCTTTATTAATTTTAATTTATTACTCTAGTAAGCTGGAAATTAAAGAAAATCACACCATTTTCTTTATTATTAAGTAATCTTGTAGGGTTACCGGTGCTTATGATACTAAGCATTTTTATTTTTATGAATATTAAAGGTAATCTATTTGTAACTTGGACTACATATATTATGTTGACCACCATGAAGTCCCGTTTCCTAATTCATGATGTAATATAAAAGTTTCGAAACTATATGCGAAATAATTTAGAGATTTTTCACTATGATGTATACAAAGTTATTTTGTTAATCCTATTTGTATGTTATTAAATTAAATATTCGTATTCAAAGTATAAAAAGGTATAAGTTTCTGATGTGCCTTGAATCCAATTGCAAGAACACCAAGCCAATTGAAGAATTAACCTAACCAAACTCACAAAATGGCATAACACCAACAATCACGTGAACCCTAAATTGCGTGAATGAAATTGATCTAATACCAAATTATGATGAGGATCAATTGCAATTGCATAATATGTAAAGGATAACACTAAAATGAACTGAATTCCACTCAAATTAGAATTGAATCAAATCTGAAATTTAGAACCCTAATTCACGTGAACAAGAACAAAGTAACACAACCAATTACAACTAGATATGACGCACTAGATATAATTGGAAGCAACTTAAGAAAAATTGATATGACTCAATACTTTTTAAGCCAACTCACCACAATTTCAATTGAAATTGATAAGAGTGTATTGCGTGAAGATGGACTCCCTCACGTCAAGAAAAGGCCTAATTCACGTGAATAAAAACAAAGTAACACAACCGATTACAACTAGATATGACGCACTAGATATAATTGGAAGCAACTTAAAAAAAATTGATATGACTCACAATACTTTTTAAGTCAACTCACCACAATTTCAATTGAAATTGATAAGAGTGTATTGCGTGAAGATGGACTCCCTCACATCAAGAAGTGGCCGAATTTCTCAAGTTCAAAAGTCCTTTTAAAACCTACTTAGCAAGTATTTATACTTGCTCTAATTAGGGTAAAATCAACAAAAAAAAAATTACAAGTAAAACCCACAAGTGACCGATTTTGAATCAATAAAAGACAATTATAAATAAACCCTCAAAATGGCCGGTTCTTCACTTCCATTGAGCAATTGTTGGACTAGTACTTTTTTTATTTATGTATGTCCATAAATAACCCACAAACTAAGCTTTAGCGAATTTATCTATTATCCTGAAAAAACCGACAAATGTACCTGTTAGAATGCAGAACAAATATGTAATAGAAAAGAAGATACTAAACAAATATTATCGAGATCTGATTGTTCAAAGAGGACCCTCATTATCAAATTTTGTAACCCGCTTTTGCCCCTTGATGGATAAATTTTCAATTTGGAAAATGGAAATGAATGAATTAATTGGCACTGCTAAAATACTGAATCTACGATCCTCATAATTCTAAAGTACATGCATATAATTCTTATAATTAATGTTACGAGTGACTTTCGTCTATAGTGACCGTGATCACATTATTAATAATTTGAATGAGTACTAAATTTACTATTTGCAACACATATTTTAATATTATCCAACTTACATCAATTCACCCTATTGTCCCAACCGTCATTACATGAAAGGCAATAATAATTCACTTGATTTTATCATTTTAGAATCCTCGAGGTCACCCTTAATCAGTTCAAATTTTTGGGATTCACATATATGTTGGCGTGGTCAATCTCCTTAAGAAAACAAGAAGATAGTCTATGTTGAGACGCGACAGGGACAATTTAATTACATGTTGAGGCAGGGTTGAATCCTCCCTATCAATTTAAATTGCATCAGCTCATAACGATCCCTGGAAAGGCTGCTTTTGCAAAATAGAGCATCCTCCAAATCAGATGAAGTAAAAGCTTTTGAAGAAATTGATGAACGGAGTCATCTTCACGTTTAAGGAAAAAAAAACCTCTGGATCTCCATTAATAATCGTTATGAAACAAGAACGAGTGGATAAAATATCCCCCTTCCTAGAGGATGATGATGAGAAGTTTCTTTGTAATGGCTGCTGCGCAGAAAGTGTAAATCTTTTTGTGATGCAAGAGTGAGAAATGTATTATATCTTGCACTGAATCGTGGCGATCCTTCAAGATTACAAACATCATCACATTGTAAGGAATTGGGTTGATAACCTATGTATGCTGCCAAATTATGCCATCAACAGACCGCATCTGAGCCCAAAAGGAACAACAATGAACTAACATTTTCAAATAAGAAGGTGAGTTTCCCACGCTATCCAGATTAAATTAAGAAGGCTGAGCAGAAAGATCTATCTTAAGTAATTTGTAAAGGCATCGAATGAAAAGAATTGAAAATATTAGCGAGCAGTGAAATGAGAGCCAGGTTTATTTAGATAGCGAAGCGTTCGACTACATACGGTTATATCATTACAGGAAGTACTTCACATGCAAGTCTCTGTCTCACTTGCAACTCAAGAATACATTGCTCACATCCATCCGTTTTGCACCAAATATCCAAGCTGATGTGCAAAAGGTTACACACACATTTAAGTAGATTACTAACAGTTAACCTTGTGCTTTCTCAAATGAAGCAATAAAAATACAATAGAGATGAATATGCTACAAGAACCAATGAAAATGTAAGCACCGCCTAGGAAGTCATTCCTTCCTCCTAACCAGCTTGATGTTGAAAGCACAAGCTTCTTTTTACCGTTAAAACTATATGTATTGTAGTTGTTCACCAATTGTATCTCTATAACATCATTTGCATGCAAATCCACTTCGATTCTTCCATATAACTTCCGAAAACTTGGCAGAGCAGCAGTACGCATCCAAACTATGAGATCCTCTTGATCACTTAACTAAACATGTAAACATCCACAATGGTGCAATTAGTATAAGAGCAAGAAGAGCCAACATGTATTCACCTTAATGGCCTGTTCACTTCACTAAATGGAATAAACGGAGAATTGAATTACAATTCCGTCGGAATGGAATAAAGCATGTAGACATGTAATACCTATTACATTATTTAGTTCACAAAAAAATAACATAAAGAATCATGCGAGACAAAAGTAAAATATCAATTGTATACCTTTTAAGAAGCCTCATAGTATCAAGGTTGGAAGGTAGTTGTAAACATATTGCTATTTATGGTGGAGTTTTAATGGTAAAGGCATTTATGTGAAGATCAATAAATAAGCTCTTGAATAGCAATTCATAAGGATAGAGTTATAAATTACTATTTATTATTTTGCATAATAGTAATTCATGTTAAATAGTTATTCAGTGTTTAAAATGCAACTAAACATCATAACAACCATTCGGTATAGAATAAGGAGGAAAGGAATAACTATTCTCCCCAAATGAATACGCAGCAATTGTAAAATGAGTGAAAATTCTTCTCCACTGAGGAGATGCAGCAATTTAGGAAGAGAATATTAGAACAACAAAGAGACCTAGGAAGCTGAATTACTCCTTGAGAGATGAGAAATACATTTCCAAAATTCCTACAGAATCTAACTTACAAAGTATGCAGCCACGTGCTTGTTAGGTAAATAAATGATAGTTCCACATAATTTCTGAAAAATTGAAAAGTTTCCTCACATGAAAATGATGGAGCGCATTTACTCGTATTTCAAGTGTCTCACAATACAATTGCATATTGTATGTCGATTGGAGGAAATGTAGTGTCACCAAAAATGGAAGAATCAAATTGTTGGAGGTTTAGTGCAAAGCCTGGATATAAAATTCAGACTTTTCATATATGTGAACTGTGAAAGAAACATTTGCATGAGAAGTGGCTTACAAGATTCATAGCTCATGGAGCTAAGTTATGGCAAAGTACCAATTCACATTGACTAGGTCCCATACTTTTAGATAGCATTGAACATACTGAAGTTGTATAAAGTTTTATTAGAAAGGAGATTATCTTAAAGATGATTTATTCCAAGTATATTTAAGCTGCAGGCAAATTTGTCAACCTGATAGCTGGGAAGCTCAAGACATGCTAAGCATCTTTTAAATTTCTTATTGGTGAAGTAATTTTGACAAAGTTGAAGAAACCAAGTGTCATTTGATTTGTGAGAATTTGATAGTCCTAAATATGATCAAACCAAAATTGCTAATCTGGAAAATGCATAAAAATATATGGAGCCTTCCACCTCTCCATTAAGAGACTCCTAAGATGGGAAGAGTCTAATTCCTAACACGGGAACTTATTCCTCACTTTACATTTTAAATTTGAGAGAAAGGGTTGATGGTGTATATTTCATGGAAAAGTTATGAGGTCCATATGGCATAGGACTAGCATAGGCAGTAAAATAGGATTGGGTTAAATTTGGGTACATGGGGGAAAAAACATAATTTGAAAGATAAATAAATAAGAAATATAAAGAAGAGTTTTGTGTTTTTACTGAGCAGGATAAGTTTGGGAATGGACTGCTAATTGTAAGTTTCTACAGGACTTGAGTTGCCTTGAACATTCCTTAATGAGTATGAATTTCAATCTTTACCAAACTCATAAATAGTTTGTAACTGTGAAAGAATAACCTTCAAGGGTAGCCATGAGATACCTAATAAAATAATTTTTATGATTTGAAGGAGATGAATCAAAACAATATTAAGTACATACATGGAGATGGAAGAGGCTCTAGTTGAGAATAAGATGTGTCTGGTATACAAGCATTGCTAAAAGGATTGGTAACACATTTGTTAAAAAGAGTTATCCCAAGAAAGATTAAGAGACAACAGATCTAATAAAAGAATCCAACAATGTAGAGAGCTTTCATTCTAAACTGTTGGAAAACTAACAGCTTTTTCGTTTTAGGAAAGTTTTGATTTTAGAATATTTTTGTTTTAGGAAAGCTTTTTTTGTTTTATGGAAATCCCTTAATAAGGGGATTCAGCTTAGGAATAGAATATTTTTCCTATTTTTTACTATCTTTATACAATCAATGTACAATGTATATATACACCTTTTGTGTATAATAAAATATAGAAGATTCCCATCATGTTTTTTGACATGGTATCAGAGCCCTAGTGTTTCAAACCTTAGGAATTTTTTTTTCTTTCGGCCTTCATTGCTGATTTTATTATTGGCCTTCATTGCCAACCTTGTTCTTCCTCCCTGTGTTATGTCCTACACAACTGGTAATCTCTCTATAATCTATCATGTCTGAAATTGAAACAAACACTCCCCCTTCGCAATCTAATGAGGAGATCGCAAAAACCCACCTTCGTACTGGTGAATTGAAAAATATACACCAATCCTACAAACTTAATGGCCAAAACTATTCGAAATGGTCTCAGCTTGTCCGTACGTATTTGAAAGGCAAAGGAAAAATTTGCCATATTCTTAGTACAGGACCAAAACCTAGTGAACCAAATTTTGATGCCTAGGATGAAGAGGACTCCATGATTATGTCTTGGTTATGGAGTTCAATGACACCGAAGATTAGTGATACATGCATGTTTCTCACCTTTGCAAATGATATTTGGGATGCTCTCCATCAAACATACTCTAAGGCTAATGATGCTGCTCAAGTGTATGAAGTCAAGGTGAAAACCATTGCTGCAAAACAAGGCAACAAAACGGTGACAGAATATGCGAATATGCTACAAAACTTGTGGCAAGAACTTGACCATTATCGGGTTCTTGAAACGAAGTGCCCTAATGATGCTGTGATCTTGAAGAAGTTCATTGAGAAAGACCGAGTTTATGATTTTTTGGTTGGCCTAAATATAGAGTTTGATCAAGTTCGAATTCAGATTCTTGGTAAAGATGATGTTCTGCCACTTAATGAGGTTATCGCCATGATTTGGGTTGAGAGTCGAAAAAGCATTATGCTTGTACCAGTGATAACTGAAGGATCAGCATTGGTTGCACAAGAGAGAACCAACCAAAATAAAACCAAAGATGTATCTAAAAGTGACCCTCGAGACAATTTGTAGTGCACCTACTGTAAGAAGCCAAGACACACCAAGGATCGTTGCTAGAAATTGCATGGAAAACCCTCTACCTCAAGTCGAGAATAGGAAAAAAAAGGGTGATAAAAAAATCCAACAGCAAGCTCACCAAGTTTCCAACACAGAGCCCACTCCATCTGCCTCTGTGCCACAACTGATTGGAAGGACTAACTCTAGCCAATTAAACCAGGCCAAGATAGAGAGGCTTCGGAATTTGCTGGGATCATTGGAAAAACCCAATGGCTCCTGTTCATTAGCACTTTTCGATAAGTCCCTTTCTTATGGATTAAATGCCTCGGATCATTTTATACCAGATGATTGGATTGTTGACTTAGGAGCCACAAACCACATGACACCTTCATCAGTCCACTTTACAACCTATTCACCTTGTCCTAGTAATAGAAAAATTGTTATTGCTAATGGCTCAATCACCACAGTGGCCGGTGTTGGACATGTTTAGTTGAGTCCAACCTTGTTACTGAAAGATGTACTTCATGTTCTAAAATTGTCTACTAGTCTCCTCACTATTCATAAGGCAACCCATGACCTGAATTGTAATGTCTTATTTCACCCCTCTCATTGTGTATTTCACGATCAGGTTCTGGGGAAGAGGATTGGAGTTGCTAAGGAAAAAGGCCGTCTTTGCTATCTCAATGCATCAACCATACACACACCGTCAAGCATGTCTCTTCAAAGTCTTGTTTTTCTATTTCAAATAATGATGTCCTTTGGCGTCAACATTATCATTTTGGTCATCCTTCGTTTACTATTTTAAAGACAATATACCCTTCTTTGTTTAAGAATATTAATGTCGAAGACCTTCATTGTGATGTATGTGAATTTGCTAAACATAAAAGGGTCTCTTTTCCAATAAGTAATAATAGAAGTTCTTTGCCTTTTTATTTGATTCACTCTAATATATGGGGATCATCTAGAATTCTCAATGTTACAGGAGCTTAGTGGTTTGTGTCTTTCATAGATGATTATACTAGAGTCTCATGGATTTTTCTTCTCAAACATAAATTCGATGTGACCACTATTTTTCCAAACTTCACTACCATGGTACATGATCAATTTGGTGTCAAAATAAAAAGGTTCAGGTCCAATAATACCAAGGATTATTTTAACTAAGTCCTTTCACCATATTTCTTGCAAGAAGAGATAATTCATGAGTCATCTTATATAGATACTCCTCAACAGAATGGGGTGGCTAAGAGGAAGAATGGTCACTTACTCACCACAATATGTGCTTTACTCTTCCAAAACCGTGTTCCAAAATCATACCTAGGGGAAGCTGTTCTTACAGTATCACACATTATAAACCATCTACCCTCAAGAATCTTAGGGAATAAAACCCCAATGCAACTTCTCTCTCAGTTTCATCCTAATATTTGAACAACAAATAATCTCAGTCCTCAAGTTTTTGGTTATCCAACCTTTGTTTATGTATCTAGTCACAACAGATGTAACCTTGATCCACGAGCAATCAAGTGTGTGTTTGTCGGGTATTCTTTATAAAAAAATAGAGTTCAAATCTTATATCTCATTGATTATTCCACTAAGAATTTATATAACATATAATAGTTACAATATTAATTAGGAAACTTTCCTAAAAAATAATTTCCTAAACTATATTTGTACAATATCTAAAAATAAATACATATAATCTCTAAAAAATAAATACATATATTTTTTCTACACTCCCCTTCAAACTAGTGAATTAGAACTTCCCATTCCCAACTTGGACACAATCATCTCAAACGTTGAACTATTCAACCCTTTGGTGAGAATGTCTACAAGTTATCCATGTGTTGATACATATGAAGTGTATATTAGGCCACTGTCCAATTTTTCCTTGATGAAATGCCTGTTAATCTCAATGTGCTTAGTTCAATCATGTTGAACTGGGTTATAAGTTATGCTTATTGCTGACTTATTGTCACAATAGAGCTTTATTGACCCAACCTAATTAATCTTTAAGTCTTCAAGGATGATTTTCAACCATAGTAGTTCACATATACCTTGTGCCATTGCACGAAATTCTACCTCAGCGCTAGACTGTGCAACTACACTTTGTTTCTTACTTCTCCATGTCACTAGATTTCCTCCAATAAAAGTGCAATACCCTGTTGTTGATCGCCTATCAATAATAGATCCTGCATAGTCTGCATCGGTGTAGGCTTCATGAGTTATGTTATTATCTCTTTCAAACAAAACCCCCCTTCCTAGTGTTCCTTTGAGGTATTGGAGAATTCTATATGCAGCTTGTAAATGAGTTTTTATTGGACTATGCATGAGCTGGCTTATCAAACTTATTGCATAAGCTATATTAGGTCCAATATGAGACAAGTAAATGAGTCGTCTGACAAGATGCTGATACATTTCTCTGTTTACTATGGCATCTTCTTCTGCATTCCCTAGTTTAGGATTCGAGTCTATAGGGGTACTTGTTGGTTTACATGCAGCTTGACCTGTCTCTTTAAGCAAATCAATCACATACTTCTATTGGAATATAAAAATCCCCCTTTTTGAATGAGCAACTTCAATTCCTAGGAAATACTTTAATCTCCCCAACGTCTTGATCTCAAATTCTTTAGCTAGGCATTGACTCAAAACCTGTTGTTCTCTTTCATCATTTCCAATCAAAATGATGTCATCCACATACACTAATAAGGCTATCATCCCTCCTGAAGCTGAGTGTTTGACGAACAAAGTATGGTCTCCTTGACTTTGTTTGTATCCTGAAGCCAACATAACTCTAGAAAATCTCCCAAACCATGCCCGAGGAGATTGTTTTAGACCATATAAAGCTTTATTCAATTTACACACTATGTCAGTATTCATATTTTTCCTATACTTAGGTGGGACTTCCATATAAATCTCATCCTCTAGTTCTCTATACAGGAATGCATTTTTCACATCAAACTGTTGTAACTCCCACCCAAGGTTAGTAGCTAGGAACAAAATGACTCTTACTGTGTTCATCTTTGTTTCCAGATAGTCAATTCCATAAGTTTGTGTGTATCATTTGGCTACTAACCTTGCCTTATATCTCTCAATCAACCCATCAGCCTTATACTTTACTGTATAGACCCATTTGCAACCTACAGGCCTCTTTCCTGTTGGCAATTTGACTAATTCCCAAGTCTTATTTTTCTCAAGAGCCTCCATTTCAATATCCATGGCTTGCTTCCATTTTTAATCAGATAACGCCACAGATAAGGTAGTAGGAAGGGTAATGGTGTTAAGATTGACAAGAAAGGCTTTGTAGTTAGGGGAGAATTTTTGGAAAGAAAGGTAGTGTGACAAGGGGTATAGTGGTCTTTCTGTGCATTCTCTCTTTTCTTTCCTAAGGGCAATTGGAAGGTTCTAATCATTATTATTATTTTGTGGTTTAGTTTCAATTTGCAAAGCTGGACAATCAGAAATTGTTACCTCATTTTAAGAACTCGAGTCAGATTCTTAAACTTGCACAAATTCTAGAATGTGAATATCCCTTTTTTTTGTCATCAGTATACCAAGCTCTTACCAAATCGCACGTCTTCAAGAACAGATTTTTCAGGGTTAGAAACATGTGAGCTAGTAGTTGGAGACTTAATTGATGTGGACTGAACAAGTGTGGGCTGAGGGGATTGAGTTGGCAAAGAAAGATCGCTCAACTCAAGAAGAAAACTCTCCAAACTCACCTTATCTTCCCTAAAGCTCTCCCCCTGAAGATAAGGTTGGGTGAAATATGCTTCTTGCTCACAGAAAGTGGCATCCCTTAATACAAAAAATTTCTTAGATAGAGGATGATAACACACATATCCTGATAGGAGACCAAAGCATGTATCGGATACACCTATCCAAGTGTATCAAAGGAAGAGAAACTATTAGTAAGGATCTTAATAATACTACATAGTATATAGTATAAGGTATAGCATATAGTATTGAGTAATAATAAAGAGGAGGGCATAAACAGCAAGTCAGGGGATAGGGAATGGTGACGTGGAATCTCACGTGGATAGTGGAATAGGAGAGAGAAGAAGAGAGTGACGTGGAGGAAAGTGGGAGGCAAGATATAACAGAATTACAACAAAAAAAGGGGGATTATTTTTTTCGGAACTTGAGAGAATTGTTGAGGGGGAGGGAAACCTTGGCCAAGGAGACCCTTTGCTGAGCAAGGAGCTCAGCCTCTATCATATCCTTTCTGAGTTGAGGAATATCCCAAAAAAACACACTTTAGGGCCCGAGGATCAAATTTCCCTCTATTTTGATTATGGACATGAACAAAGGATACACACCCGAAAATGCGAGGTGTAAGATAATTTGTGATGGACAAATTTGGATAGAAAGAGGAAAGTACTTCCATTGGACTCTTGAATCCTAATACTCGAGTGGGAAGTCTATTAATAAGATATGTAGCTGTGAGAACAGCTTCTCCCCAAAAATGTTTTGAACACATTTTTGGAATAACAATGCTCGTGTTTGATCTAAAAGATGTCCATTTTTCCTCTCAACTATATCATTTTGTTGTGGTGTTTTGACACATGAAGATTCATGAATTATTCCCTCTTTTTCACAATAAGGAGTGATGATTTGATTGAAATAATCTCGAGCATTATCAGATCTTAGTCTTTTAATACTCACACCAAACTGATTTTTTATCATTGAAAAGAAATTAAGGAACACAGAATTGACATCAGGTTTATGCTTGAGTAAGAGAACTCAGGTGACTCGAGTACAGTCATCAATGAAAGTTACAAACCATCATGCTCCAGAAACATTAGAAATAGTGGAGGGACCCCAAATATCTGTATAAATAAGATAAAAAGGAAAAGTACTTCTTTTATTACTTATTGGAAAAGGTACACGCTTGTGTTTAACAAGCTCACACACTTCACAATGAAGACTCTCAACATCAAGTTTAGAAAATAATAAAGGAAATAAAACTTTAACAATCCTAAAAGATGGATGACCTAAATGGCAATGATAAAGGAAGAATTTTTCTTTATTGGATAAGATGGATTCAGACATTAAAGAATGAGAAAATTTGTTCCTGAAATCGCTCGCTTTAGTTAACTCTTCAAGGCAATAAAGACCATCCGTTCTTTAGAAAGTCCAATCATCCTCCTCGAATCCTTTTCTTGAAATATATAATAATTATTGTAAAATATCACTTTGCAAGACAAATCTTGTGTGAGTTTCTGTATAGAAATAAGATTGGTAGACAATTTGGTAACATAGAGGACATTTTTTAAGGTTATGGATGAGTTGATTCGGACATTCTCCTATACCAGCTATAGTTGCTAGGGTTCCATCTGCAGTGGCAATTTTCTTATTACTTGGACATGGAGTGTGTGGAAAAATATTTGGAAGAGTGGGTCATGTGGTCAGTGGCTCTTGAATCCATGGTCCAAGAGTGTTGTAAGGGTGTTTTTGAGACATTAAATCCAAATGAAAGAAACTTCTCACCTGAATATGCTAAAGAACAAATACCTGAAGGTTTCTCCATGTTACTTAGGAAGATCTCACCATTTCAATCTCCTCGATTCAAACTGGTTGGCTCTTGTCGATTCTCTTCCTTTATTGCATCAACTGCAATGTGAGCCTATCCTGGACCACAAGATGGATTACTTTTCTACCCCCACTCATGACTTGAAGGCTTCCCATGTAATTTCCAGCATTTTTCCGTGTGACGCGGCTTTTTACAATAAGTGCACCATAATTCTTCTCAATTCAAGCTCTTGAATTGAATATTTTTTACAGCTTCAAAACTAGTATTTCTTTTTGCTCCTCCTAAACTAGTTTTGGCATTTTTAGCTATCATGGTTGAGCCATCTATGGGAGAAAACTCAAGCATTAGAATCCTCCTACTTTCTTCACCCCTAATAATGGCTACTACCTCATTGAAGCATGAAACCTCCTATTTTCCAAGAATTTGAATTCTGACTTAATCAAATTCAAGATTCAAACCAACAAGGAAATCATAAACTCTATCTTGTTAGATAAAATTCTTGAGAATTGCAACATCTTCTGGACACCTAGTCTAAATCACTCTATAGTGATCAAGTTCTTGCCATAGGGATTTTAGTTGATTAGCATACTCTGTCACTGTTTTGGTTTCTTGTTTTGCAGCCATAGTCTTAACCTTCACCTCATACCCGAGTTGCATCTTTAGCCTTTGAATATGTTTATTGGATTGCATCCCAAATATCCTTGGCTGTGACCATAAACATCACTGTATCACTTAGGGATCATAGAGCTCCATAACCATGCCATGATCATAGAATCTCCTCATCCCATTTCTCAAACAATGGGTTTCCTAGTTGTGGTCCAGTTCCAATGAGATGACTTATTTTCCCTTTTCCTTTCAGAATGGTTTGGATTAATTGAGACAATTTCAAATAGTTATTCCCATCCAACCTATATGCTGCTTGAATGTACTGTAATTCTCCAGGTTATTGAAAACGATTTCCATCTTCCATAGTTTGAGCAACGTAATCAAACATCACGACCAGATCAACACGCCAAGAACACCAAGCCAAACATACCAAAACCTCTACGCAATCAAGCAGCACACAGAACCAAAGCTACCCTCTTACACAGATCCCGACAACCTTGGCAATGTTGCAAAATAAGGAACACGGATTCTAGTGGCCCTTATCGACTCCGACGACCCTAGCAACGTTGTTGGAACAATAGAAGATGACCGTTGACCCTAACAATTCCGGCAACCAACTAAAACATCACTCTAGTGACCTTAGCAACTCCAGCAACCAACAAAAACGTCAACGAAGATGGAACATGAATTCCAATAAACCTACTGGCTCCGACAACCCACGATGATCATAGATCGTGCCGTTGTAGTTTGTGTGAGTTCGCCTAGCGACTCCAGTGATGCACAGCGTCTTCGGCGACTCGTGGGTGAGAGAGCTAGTCGGGTTTAAGAGAATTTCGGCGATAAAGGCCGAAAAATTAGGGTTCCGACGATGAAGACCGGAAAAATTAGGATTCTGGCGATGACAACCAGAAAAAGTTACGATTTTGTAAACCTAGAAGCTCTAATACCATGTCAAAAAATAGAATTCAAATCTTATATCTCATTGATTATTCCACTAGGAATTTATATAACATAGAATAGTTACAATATTAATTAGGAAACTTTCCTAAAAAATAATTTCCTAAATTATATCTGTACAATATCTAAAAATAAATACATATAATATCTAAAAAATAAATACATATATTTTTTCTACATTCTCTAACACAGAAGGATTACAAGTGTTATCACCCATCTACACGGAAATTTTGTCTCCATTGATGTCACTTTTGAGGAGGGCCAATCTTTTTTCTCTCAACCTTATCTTCAGGGAAAGTCTGGCTCTATTGGGGAAGATAAGGTAGAAGATCTATTTTTTCTAGACCTACCAATATCACAACCTCCTTTGTCTCGGTCCAGGTCACCTCTATAGGAGGAAGTATCTTCAAAATCCGAATCTCCACAAGAGAAAGTATCCCTATAGCCTGAACCTGAATTGTCCCCACAAGAAACCGTCAAACAAACTAGAATCCTTACCAATGACAAGCTTGACACTAGGAGGTATGGACAAGGTGTACTTGAGGAGAGGAGATCTAGAACCAAACCTTATGCAAGTCCAAAACTCAAACCCTACTCCTGAAAATGAGGTATGCACAAATTCAATTCCCTCGCCTATTCCATCCAATTCTAACTTACCTATAGCCTTGAGAAAAGGGACACGAGAGTGTACTAAACACCCAAGATATTCTTTGGCCAAATCAATGTCTTTTCACAAGTTTTTTCCATCTCACAGGAGTTTCTTAGCCAACTTAAATGCAATCCCGATCCCTAGCACCTTATCTAAGGCTTTATTTGATGAGAAGTGGAGAGAGGCTATGAGAATGGAAATGGAGGCACTTGAAAAGAATAGAACTTGGAAAATTGTAGAGTTGCCAAAAAATAAAAGAGTAGTGGGATGCAAGTGGGTGTTTTCCGTAAAATACAAATCAGATGGGTCTCTCGAGAGAGACAAGGCAAGGTTAGTTGCTAAGGGATACATATAAACCTATGGAGTAAACTATCAAGAGACTTTCGCACTAGTGGCTAAGATAAATACAGTGAGGATTCTATTGTCATTGGCAGTAAATTTCAATTGGGATTTATAGCAGTTTGATGTAAAAAACGCCTTTCTTCATGGTGACTTAGAGGAAGAGATATACATGAAGATTCCACCAGCTTTGGAAGAGAACTCAAGGGAATAAGGTTTGCAAATTGGAAAAGGCATTATATGGGCTCATGCAATCTTTAGGGCTTGGTTTGGCAGATTTACTAAGGTAATGCTCAATACTAGGTATAAGTAAAGTCAAAGTGATCATACACTATTCATCAAGCATATGGCTTTAAGGGGAGTTGTTACTCTTTTGGTGTATGTTGATGACATAATTGTTATCGGGAATGATGAGAAAGAGAAGGAGACCCTAAAAAATTGCTATGCAAAGGAGTTTGAGATCAAAATCGTAGGAGAGTTGAAATACTTTCTTGGGATAGAAGTAACTAGATCTCGACAAAGTATTTTCATTTCTCAATAGAAGTACGTATTTGATCTCCTGAAGGAAACAGGTAAATTAGCTTGCAAACCTGCTTTGACTCTAATTGAGCCCAATCACAAACTTGAAGAGGCAAAGGATGATAAGGTCATGGATAAGGAAAGGTTCAAGAAATTGATTGGGAAGCTAATATACTTGGCATACACTCGGCCAAACATTGCCTATGCTATGAGCGTAGTAAGTCAGTTCATGCACAACCCTAAGGAAGTACATCGACAAGCTATAGACCGGACTACTTGAAAGCTAATCCAGGAAAGGGAATTTTATTTAAGAAAGGTGAAGACGGATGCAGACTATGCAAGATCTCCAATTGATTGACGTTCTACAATAGGTTACTGCACTTTCTTAGGTGGTAATTTGGTCATGTGGAGGAGTAAGAAACAAAATGTAGTAGCTCAATCAAGTGCAGAAGCAGAGTTTAGGGCTACGGTTCAAGGTGTTTGTGAGCTATTATGGTTAAAGATCATTCTTGAAGACCATAAGGTAAAGTGAGAGGAACCTATGAGGCTATATTGCGACAATAAGTCAGCAATCAACATTACGCATAACCCTGTATAGCATTACAAGACAAAGCATGTCAAGATCGATTGACACTTTGTAAAGAAGTAGTTAGATAAAAAGCTGTGTCTACAAAAGAGTAACTGGCAGATATGTTCACAAAAGGATTGAGTGCTCATGACTTCTTAACGATTATACCAAAGCTGGGAATGAATGATAGCCATTCACCAACTTGAGGGGGAGTGTTGGAAAACTAACCGCTTTTTTGTTTTAGGAAAGTTTTGATTTTAGAATATTCTTGTTTTAGGAAAGTTTTTTTTGTTTTATGAAAATCCCTTGATAAGGGGATTCAGTTTAGGAATAGAATATTTTTCCTATTTTTTCTGATCTCTATACAATTAATGTACAACGTATATATAAACCTTTTGTGCATAATAAAATATAGAAGATTCCCATCACGTTTTTTGACATGAACCTCATTTGCAAGTGTATCTTTTCATTAATAGGAATATTTTATTTTACAAAGCTGATCTGGTAGATGAGGATCTACAAGAACATGAGAGGAAGGGATAAAAGGTACACATATAATCAATAATCAACTAAAAAAAGAGTTCAACAATTTAGATGATCTCCACAATTTCATTCTTAGAACAAAATCTCTTATAACAGAAAAATAAGCTCAACTCCAAAGAATCTGAAAATATGATTGTTCTGTCACATAAAAATTTGCTTCATTTAGAAAGCATCAACAAGGCATCTTAATTGTAGGTTTTAAACCTGTTGACACTTCGCCACAGTGCATGAGAAGCAACCAAACCATCACAATAGGCATAAAAGATTATAATTAAGTCTCTTGTTCATTATATCGCCCATAACTAGAGAGGAGTCCACTAAAAGTAAAACACATCATCTAATTCCACCAAACAAGCAAATGCATAGCATGTACAAGACATATTCATAAACCAAGTAACCACTTACACGGATACTTGGATCTAGGGTCCCACCACCAATCAAGGTTCCTTTTTGGAAATTAGAGGGATATACTTGTTTTCCAAATTTGTGATCACGATCGCTCTGCCATGCAATATTCTTCCTATTTACCTTCAACTCTTTGGCCCGATGGCTAAATGTATAGGTATCATTAAACAAACTCCAAGCAATCAATCCACAAGGTACTATTGGCAAGCCATTGTTGGAGCTCTCTGGCTGACAGGAACTTGTATCATTCAGCCCATACAATAGCTGTTTATCACTTCTACTTTTAACATACCTGAAATTATCTTGAGATTTAATGAATCAAGCTTTATGAAAGGATGATCAGAAATCAGCAATATTAAATCAGTTCTCCATACTTCCACTCTACACAAACTAGTAACACATAGCCTGGTCTGTCTCTTTAATTTCCACAATGTCTTTTTTTTAATAATTAGTTCCATGAACAACAAACAAAAACTTCGTAGCAATGAAGACCAAATAAAAGGTTTAATGTGTTAGATGAAGATCTTTCTGAGAGTTGCTAAAATAGAGCTGATTAGACATACATCCCTTAAGGACAGATATTTTTCATTAGGACTGAGATTTGTTGTACCAATATGAATTTATGAAACATGACCAGTGATCAAAAGAGATATGAGATCACTAACTTAACAGGACTTCAAGTTCAAGTAAGCAACACAAGCACAATCTTATTGCTAATGATTTTCCTATCCTTGATGAACGAGGACTAACTCTGGAAAAGATGTTCTTTAAGGTATCCTAATTATAGAGATACAAGAGATATTATACCAAATAAGAAACTGGAGATATGAGCTTTACCTCCAAAATTTATGGACCTAAAACCAATTTGAATTCAATGATCTTAGATAATATAAAGGAATTTTTTTCTTTTGCAAATATTCATACAAGTCTACTAGAGAAACTGAGATAACAAACAGGAAACCAATTAGATTAGACATAGTAATGAAAGGATGACATTGCTCTCACCGGCGATGGTTCTGATAGTAATTATCAAGTTGGTAATAGATGTAAATTGGAGCTTTCATGTACCTGTTCACCTGAAAGTCGAGTGTCAAATATTAACATACTATCAGAGAATAACTCTAAAAAATACTAGATTATTATATTATTCACTCACATAAAAATAAAAATTACAGCATTCTTATAGATACAAGGAGCCTACTCAAGATGATACAAAATCAACCAAATCTAAGATGCTCATAACAAATGAAATCTAACCATATCTACTTTAAATCTAAGTCAAATTTAAATTCACTAAGTTCAAATATCTAGGAGATACACAAATTTCCCTGGTGCCCCTCAAGTTGGTGCATAGACATCTATCATGCCCAACTTGTTAGCAAAGTCTGAAGGGAAATCTAACTAAGCCTTTGATGAGGACATCTGCCGCTTGCTGTAGAGTAGGAAAGTAGGGAGCACAGATAAGATCCTCTTTGACCTTTTCTTTAATAAAATGCCTATCATTCTTGAGGAAAATATAACATGGAATTATTTCAAATACAACCATTTGTACATAAGAAAACCTATTCATAAATAATCCTAACAAGGTTGGTAACAATAATCATTAGTACACCAACCCCAACAATTCCATAACATTAATTCCACCAACCTAAGACATTAATTCAACTACCAACTTTAGTACTAAGCTACCAACACTCCCCCTCTAGCTAAGGAATAGATATTGATCATTCCTAGATTGCACAAGATTTGCTCAAAAGGCTTAATGGCTAAGGATTTAGTAAGAATGTCAGGCTCTTGCTTAAGAGTTGGAATATATTCCAGATTTATTGCTCCTCCTTCTATCTTTGTTTTGATGAAGTTTGAATCTATACAGACATGTTTCATTTTATCATGTTAGACCGGATTCTTTTTTTTTTTGGATAAATAGACCGGATTCTTTACAATGTTGATTGCTGACTTACTGCCACAATAAACATGAGTAACAAAATCAAAAGGCATATGTAACTCTTTCATCAACCTTTTTAGCAAAATGACTTCACAAATTTCCTGTGCTATAGCGCAAAACTCAACTTCTGCATTACTTTGAGCTACAACTTTCCGTTTTTTGCTTCTCCATGTCACTAGATATTCCCATACTTTTGTGCCATAACCTAAAGTGACTTACAGTGAGAACTTCTCCCTAATCGGCATCAACAAACCCTTTAATGTCCCTGTCAGTTGACTTTTTAAATAGTATTCCTCTTCTAGGTAATCCTTCCAAATATTTTAGAATGTGATTGACTACATTCATGTGACATCTTGTAGGGCATGCATAGCTTGACTCAAAACACTGATTGCATAAGCTAGGTCAGGTCTTGCAAGAGATAAATATATCAATCCTATAAGACGTTGATATTGTCCACTATCAATCTCAACTGCAGCATCTACTTCTTGTGCTTGAAATTTCCAATTTGGAGGAAGTGGAGTACTCATGGGTTTGCACCCTAGTTTTCAAGTATCTTCCAGTAAATCTAGAATATGTTTATGTTGTAATATGTATATTCCAAATTTACTTCTTGCTGCTTCAATTCCAAGAAAATATTTTAGATCACCTAATTCCTTAAACTCAAATTCAGTCTTGATTTTCTCTTTTAAACATTTAATTTCATCTAAATTGTCACTAGTGATGATGACATCATCCATATAGACAATCAAAATTAACTTCTTCCCTTCACTGCTGATTTTCACAAATAAAGTATGATCAGCTAAACATTGACTATATCCTAGTTGAGTCATTGTAGTACAAAAACACTTGAACCAAGCTCTAGGTGATTGCTTTAGACCACATAATGACTTATTTAGTTTGCACACTTTATCATTCTCGTTTTCTAACCCAAATCTAGAGGAAGCTTCATATTCTTCTTCTAAGTCACCATTAAGAAAAGAATTTTTCATGTCTAATTGATATAGGGGCCAATCAAGATTAGCTGCTAATGATAGAAGTACTCATATGGAATTGAGTTTAGCAATTGGCGCAAACACTTCTTCATAGTCTATCCATATGTTTGGATATATCCTTGGGCAACTAACTAGCTTTGTACCTTTCAACTTTATACTTCACATTGAACACCCATTTACTCCCTACTGCCCTTTTTCATTAAGGTAGATCCACAATATCCTAGGTGTGAGTCTCCCATAAAGCTTTCACTTCCTCCATGATTGCTTCTTTCCATCTTGGAATGTTAAGAGCTTCATAAATGTTTCTCGAAACTTCTCTTTGTCAACTTGAGTAATAAAAGCTTTGTAGGGTTGAGATAAATTCCCATAGCTTATATATCGAGAATTTGGATACTTAACACATGTTCTCTTTCCTTTCCGAAGTGCAATAGGTAATTCTTCAGCCAGCTCAACCTCTTTCTCTTTTTTCTTGTCACTTTCCTTTTTCCTCACTAAACACTTCATCTTTCTCTCTATCAAGATGTTCAGATAACCTTAACTCTTGGGGAGCAAATTGGTCACAATGAGGAGCTTTAGGCTTCCTAGTGTACACCTTGATTTCAAAAATGGCCTTAACATGTGAGGGTGGTGAACACATCGTTGAATCTATCTTCGAATTTGGAGCAGGCAAAGGCAGAGACGAAGATGGTTGGGAATGAGGAGTATGTGGAACTAATAGCTATGGTTCCTTTAGGGCAAAATTGGAATTTGCGTAGACAAAAAGGATGTTATTAATTCTGTAATACTATTTTATTTACAATTTATTCTAGTTTATATATATAATTTTTGTTACACTAAATAAGGAAAGGCTACAGCTAATTTTTTTAACTTATTAGCCCTGATTTCCTCCACTAACTTTCCTAAAATATTTCATAAGATTATTCATCCAAGATTTCCTACACTCCCCCTCAAGCTGGTGAATATAGATGTTCCAGATTAAATCCTCCAAACATCTAAGTTGGATCTTGAATCAACACATGAGCCTACCTTTGTTGACCACCTTTCTGTCCCCATTCACAATTGGATGGTTTCCCATGTAATTTCCAGCATTGTTCTTTGGTGTGTCATGGTTTCTTGCAATATGTACACCACAACTCTTAGCGATCCTTTTGCACACTTGACCGATTGGTCTTGTCTATAGCAGTTTTGTCCAATACCAACCCCTCAGGTTTAGAGCTCAGAAGAGCAGAACTTTTAGTTGAAGGCGACTCTAACATAATGCCCTTACGGCTCTCTTTTGCACGAACCAAAGATATTGCTTCAATTAGAGGGAGAAATTCAGGTTTGCCTAGAATTTGAATTTGTACAAGATCAAATTCAAAATTTATACCAGTTAAGAAATCATAAACTCAGTCCCTTTCTATAAACTTTTTTATGACCACTGCATATTTGCTATAGTTCAAATCAAGTGTCTTGTAATAATCCAATTCCTACCACTAGTTTTGCAGAAAATTGGCATACTTTGTCACCATTTCCATCCCTTGTTTTGCTCCAGTTGTCTTTGTCTTGAAATCATATATAAGGGTTGCATCATTGACCTTAGAATACATCTCATGAAGGGCATCCCAAATCGCCTTTGCTGTAGGAAGAAACATGCACGTATCATTGATTTTAGGGGTCATGAAATTCCATAACCACGAAATGATCATTGAATCCTCTTCTTCCCACACTTCAAATACTGCCATTTTGCTCTCTGGTGCTATCTCTAGTAGATGACCCAGCTTTCCTTTTCTTTTTAGGAACGTTTGAACTAGTTGAAACCACTTCAAATAATATTTTTTCATTTAGTCTATATACTGCCTAGATGTTCTAAAGCTCTGTTGTGCTTCATGTGATCTAATTTTCCTCCATGATGAAATATGATCAACTAATAGGTGAAAAAAAATAAAGGGAAACAGCAATGAAGGCTGGAAAGAATACGAAATGAACCAGCAATTAAGGTTGGGATTAACAAGAAGCGTAGAAACCCTAGATAGGCTTTGATACCATATAGAATAAAAGGATTTTATTAATTCTATAATACTATTTTATTTACAATTTATTCTAAGCTATATATACAATTTTTGTTACACTAAATAAGGAAAATATACAACAAATTACAGCTAATTCCCTTAACTTATTAGCCCTAATTCCTCCACTAACTTTCCTGAAATATCTCCTAAGATTACTTATCCAAGATTTCCTACAATTTGGTGTTTCGAGAATACTTTTAGATTGACTAGATACACATAAGAGTGGGAATGAAGATGATGGGTTATTCTCTCTACTTGAGTCCTCCCCTTGGAGAGGGCCCATAAAACATTTGATTTTCAAAGAACACAACATCAATAGTCACATAAACTTTCTTTTTGGGGGAATGAAAATATATGTATCCCTTTTGAGTAGAAGAACACCCAACAAATATGCATTTGTTAATAAGCCATGCAATCATCAAGGATTCTCCGACCTCCATGCTCTCATGTTTGGATCCTTCTCATCAAGCTTCTTAACTTCACTGGTAATATGCCCAAGTTTCCCTCTACTATCAATTGCAAGTCTCATTGACTAAGCCCACTCAAGGTAATTTTTTTCCATTCAATTTATGTATGGTGAGTTGAAAGGAAGTTCAATTCAACATTACTGATTTTGAGTTATTGTTTAAGACAACAACTTTGATTTGTTGAGGTCATCAGCCTCATCAACGGGTGTCGTTGCCCTTCTAACTCTGGTCATGGCAGTTTTGGCTTCAAGATGACTAGACCACAGCTCTGATACCATATTAGAGAATAAATTTGAATAATATTAGATGAATATATTATTCACTCACAAAAAATAAAAATCAAAGAATACCTTAAATAATGTAAAATCTATCAAATCTAAGATGTTTATAACAAATAAAATCTAAACACAATTACTTTAAATCTAAAGCAATTTTAAATTAACAGTCCTAATATCTAGGTCATAAACAGGTTTCTATACACTCAAATTGCAACAGTGACGCATGTAACTTAATGCAATATATAAAACTAAAACAACTTTCCACTTTTTCTTTTAGGTATAAAAGTTAAGGCTACTGGAGTGCATGTTTTCTTTTTTTTTTTTTTAGCTATTTATTTCATAAGATAATGCCCAGCAATACAATTTTTGCCATGTCAATTACAGTGAAAAACCACAAGTACAAAGAAATCTAGAGAAAAAGCTCCATTCCTCAACAAACAGAGTGGGGAGCAGTAAATCATAAAAACATGGCAAGGGGGCTGTTGCATAAGGTTATAGTAAAATGAGAATGAATCATGTCAATTAGTTCAACAAGTGGATTATTGATGAAGATGCTTCATTGTCAATCCTCATGCTGAGAAGAGTCATGGTAAGAGCGAGCTGTGAAAGCTTAGAGAAACTAGCTAAAAAAGCTATTAGGAATATCTCATTGCCCTTTGATGTACTTAGTGTAGTTTTTTGGATAAAAGTACTTAGTGCAGTTTCTACATCATAAAAGCCAAGTTACACATTACTAGGAGCCTGGGAGATTGTAGAAAAATCTTTTGCATGATTTCGTGGAATTTTCCAGATAGAATTAATGTCAGGTTACATGAAATGATATCCAACAAAATCTAAACAAAAAAAATGATATCCAACCAAGTAATTCTGAATCAGAATGCATTTTCTCAACACATTGAGTTAAGGAATGTATGGAATCTAACATGAACACACAAACACAAGCTTCTGAGGCATTGCATAAATAACTAGGAGTTTTCAAGTTCTTAATTTATGTTTAAACTGGACTGCAATTAAATAAATCTGAAATAAAGAACTGAATGATGTATTACAGTGCCACCTCCTAAACATAAGAAAAATATAATAACCCCAATTTTTCCAAATGAAGCACTTTCACACTTTTAGTCAGATGAATGCATAACAGTCGTAACAGACTTACAGAAGCAGATAAATCGTGTGCAGATGCCTCGAATCACAAGTTAGGAGTTGTAGTTCAAATAATTAGATAAAGACTGCACCTGTTTTACCTATTACCTAAACAGGCAGTTCAGTAGATTTTCTCTCCTTTCATCATATAATTACAGTCAAATACTTAATTAGCTCAAGTTAATTTGTTTCAGCAGATACACAAATCTACTCTTTCATGGATCTTTCTTCTAGTCTTCCTCTTTTCCTCTTCTCTAGAGAACTTCCACTAGTTACAGAATACCTATAGTTGTTGAAAACTTTGGATGCACAACCAATTTATCATTCTGTATTCTTTTTTTTTTTTTGGATAAGATTATCATTCTGTATTCAATAACATCATAATTGATTTTTTTTTCCCCACCCCTCTTTACACTGCTGGTTTTTGTCCATTCCACATAAATCAATGAAAGAACCCCACATCAGACCCTTAATTATATATCAACCTTGCCCTGAAACAATTCCAACTGTGCCATCTAGACCCTGATGCATATCTAGTCTTTGTGGTTCTTGGTTGAACGAAGGAAGAGAGAGCTATGCAACAGATAACTTTTTTCCTTTATTCATGGCAGAACAAGTTCTAAGCAATATAGGAACCCACATCCCATCATTAGACATGTGTCTTCGCTGTTGCAATTTAGTAATTGCATAAGAGATTTTGGCCCTAATTTTTCATACTCTAGGTTAATACACCTCATACCTTTATCAATTATCTTTTTTTTTTCTTTATTTATAAATCAATTATCTATTTTATGATTCCATCTTCAATGATTGATTAAAATTCATCTTCTCCTTCACCTAGGCACTTTTCATCTCAATCGTAGCAATGATTGCACTTTTTCCTTTCTTCAATAGAACATTAGTAATCTCACCTTTCATACAAAAATTCAATAGAACATTAGAAAAATCTAATGTCAAGCCACTCTCTTCATATTCTTCGTGAAGAGTACACATACAGCAAAGTCTATGCAAAAAGTAGCAAATGTTCCTAAGGAATGTTGATATGCAGAAGTACTTCAGTTTGCCATTGTTTTCTTCTTTCTCTTTTTTAAGAAAGAAAAATGATCTGATGCCAAAATGGACTTGAACCAGCAGCCTTTTTATTGACTAGAGCTTAGCCATGGTCATATCAAGATGGATTTGAGGAGTTGGGAAAAAACTATCAGTACTGTATATAGAAAACATAGGGATTGCTATATTTTTCTTTTTCACTGGTTTTGGAGATAAGGCATTACCTAGCTCAAATAGGTAAGACAACATGCCAATGATAAATATAGCAGATGTAAAAGTAGATACCTTACCTTTATTGTCCTTGAACAATTCTTAGATATTGAGCTATCTTTAATGTATGCAACCTTGTTGCCTTTGTAGTTATCTGGTACACAGTGATCATCATACCGATAGACAATTTCAACCACCTATAAGACAAATCTAAAATAATCACTCTGAAAACCCCCATAAAAATTGCTCCTTTAAACCTTTTATACAAGCAAGAATAAGAAAATTACACTACGAGAAGCATGCAGAGCAACCAGGCCAACAGGAATGAAAGCAATGCCTATTACTAAAAATGTTGAGATGACCTGCAAATGAGGCAAGGCTTCATCAAGAGCTTATTGAAATTTCAAATTACATGTACTTTTGAAAGAAGACTCACCCATGCTGGCGTAAGAACAGGCTTACAAGCTGGAAGGTTCTGCTGTGTAAACTGGTCTAAAGCTGAAAAGATTCATAAATATCTCAGTACTGCATTTATTATGGATATCCAGGGACCGCAACATAACAAACATGCAGACTAATAAACCCAATGAAAACCATGAAGTTTCTCACGATCCTTTTTTTACAACCTTAAACAGAGTTCCTTGATTATTGAAGGACTGAACCAATGCAAAAGCATATTCTGGTCTTACTATCAGATAGAACACATAACCTATCATAAGCTTTTAGGAAGTATAGATTTTAAGAATTTAATCAAGTATAACACCTCTTTAATTGTAAAGAAATATTAATCCACATTGTGATTCTGCCAATAATTTTCACCCCAAAAAGAAAATGTCCCAGTTCCAAAAGGAATTACCACGTCCTTGCAGTGTGGGACTGGGACACAGAGATCAAATTCGAGATTCATGGATAAGACCTAAAATAATCCATTCAAGTTTGATGCTGATTGTTTCTGCTTGTCTCCAAACCCAAAAGAAAATCTACTTTTAAAACCTCAAAATACCAATCCACTTCCACATATAAGACCAAGGGCTTGTTTGGGTAAATTCTAAGGAACAGGATTCCATTGAATCAAAATTTCTGTTGTTCTTATGAGAGCTAGATGAGGATGGTTGTATTGTACCATCCATAAACTTTGCGAAAGAAAGAATCATAGCAATTTGAACTCTGTCGATCCCTATCTCATGGAATTAACCAAACAAGGCATAATTCATACATCTTTTAGGGAAGCAAGACTATGAATCCGAACTTAACATTGAACCGAAATCTTTCACATGAGTTCTGATCCTCATTAAACAGCAACTACGAACGTAAGGCTCTTAGATTATATTTTACGCCTTGAAGTATATATATATATATATATATATATAAGTATTAAAAATGTATAAGTCCAGCAAAATATCACAAATAATTCATTCGTTCTACAAGCCCTGACTTCATATACATTCAAGATAGACGAGCATTGTCATGTCAGCTACAAAGCACTAGCCAACGAGATTTTACAATCACGCCACCCCCGATCACACGCTACCATATTAGTTAAAATATTCGATGCGGGCCCTAAATTTTAAGGTGGGGTTGGGTTTCCTTCCTTAATTCATATATAACAGCACGTGATCACGGACAGAATGCAATAAGGAAAATCAAACATACCGCGACGACACCGAGAACTACGCCGAGAACTAAATGGTAGTGAACGCGGGACAGAGGTAGATGATGAGGGAATACCAGGATCAGCCTCTGGAGTTGCCATATGACAAAATTATCTGCATAAAAGGACAAAATTGAAAGACAGACAGACATTAGTAAGAGAAAGTGATAGATACCATGGAAATAATAATATAGAGAATCTTACATCCGATAGTGAAATGTGAAAATGAATGATAGTTTCTTTCGAAACCCTAGGGAAACGAAGCAGGAGTATCAGACAAAACAAAAAGAATGCTTCTGTGGAGAGCAAAGGAAGGAGAGAAGATTCTGTTAGATTGCTGTGAAGAAGAAATGAGAGAGAGAGAGAGAGAGAGGAGAGAGAGAGAGTACGCGTACTGTTATGTTCCTTCCGACTGAGACCTGAAGAACAGAAGGAGAAACGTGAAAAAATAATTTCTGAAATATTATTGATATTATAATTTTTAAATTTAAAATTATAGGTTGAATATGTAATTTTTAAATTAAAAAATATATATATTAAATATATGATTTAAAATTTATAATAATATTTTAAAAATTATTTTTTTAAAACCGTTTTTTAAAAACAAATTTACCTGAAGAGCAAACTCACATAGAAAGCCATAAGGAAGGTCCCATTTACATCTTAACCGACCTTCATTATCCACTTTTATCTCACTTTAATTTTTCACGTTCAAATTTGTAGAAATTAAGAACTGCTAGGTCAGTGTTATTTTTTTATCGCAAAACTATATACATTAATATTTTACTTTAAAAAGATTTAAGTATGATAAATTACTTTTCTAATAATGTGATATATATTAAGCTGCCAAGCACCATGCGTAAGCTACTTTTGGCTTTCTTGTTACTAAAAGTTCATGCAATTATAAAACATGAGTTTAATGTTTTTTTTTATCTTTTAATGCAAAAATTATAATTATAAAAAGGTGGGAGATTTAATTAAAAACAATCCCTATCATTTTTGTAACTTCTTACAATTCATATATTTTAGCCATAAGGAAGTTACCTATTACATAATTATATAGAAATGAAGTTGAATGCATTATATTCGCTTAATCATATATATTACATATCCCCGATGTATTATGGCTTTTTTCCCAAGCTTAATTTTCATTTTTCCACTTAATATATGGAGGTTCATGGAATGTAATTAAAGCTCACAACCAAGCCTTAATGTGTATTATGGAATTCTAGATAGGTTTCAAATACAGCAAACCTTAGTTGATAGGGATGGTTGGAGTAAGATAAATAAGAATAAATCTTAGCCTTCGACCGAATAAACCTTAATCATCCATTAATGGAGGCCTCATTTATGTAAGAGGGTTTTCCTCTCATTTGTAAAGTATCAAATCTACCTAAGTTCGTTTCTTTTTTTATAGTCTCTTTCTCTCTAAAGTTTCCCTCTTTAAATAGTATGAGCTTGAGTGATTTGGAGGAGAGACTAACTTAGCCTCTATATAGTGGGTCTAGAGAGTAAATGTTGCATGTGCTACTATTGAGAACATTTTGCATGTGATATGCGGCATTAAAGCGAGCTTTCTATCAAAGATAGAGGGAAAAGTTGCTTTTAATGTTGTTGCTAAGTATAGTGGGTCTCCTCTGACTCCTTTAACAATCAATGAGTCAACCATTGAAGGAAAGTCTTGTGAAAGCTAAGCATCTTGGAGATAAGGTGGCTAAGGTGGAGCTAGTCACAACCAATATGTTAGACTATGTTTAAGATGTGGAGGAGAGCTTGGGTAAGCATAAAGAGGAGCTCTTAAGAGAGATGCTACTATTATTAAATTAGTCTACAAATAATCTATAAAGGTGAGACACCACCCTCAAGAAGATGGTGGCTACCTTGAGAAAGGATCCATCCTTTCATGAGATGGCTCAATGGATGCAACCAACAAGAGTAGATGTATGGAAGCCCAAAACTTTATTGGATCTAGATAGACAAAGAAATTAACAACTTTCTCAGGAGTTTGAAATAATACTTTTTATAACTTGCCTTTACAAAACTAGGTACCATGGTGGACACAGGGATGATGCTTCTTTCGAGCATTTCCTTAAGAAGTGCTTTTGCAAGATCCTTGCTTTCTAAATAAACCTTGATCATTGGTAGTTTTATGATGCCACATGGTGGTCTATGATGGCTTGTGGTGGTGTATGGTAGGTAAGTGGGTGTGATTGGTAGCGTTGTTTGGTGGTTTATGGTGGTTTTTGTTATTAGTGGGTGTGGTCTGTGGTGGTTTTATTGGTGGTGGTTTATGGTTTGTGGTAATTGTTGATGGTCTATGGTGGTTCGTTAGTGGTGGCTTGTGGTCTATAATAGGCATAGAGGTGACTAGCCAGCTGTGGGTATTTGAACATTGGATGGTGATTGGTTGGTGGTCTATTATTTTGTGATGGCATAGAAGAAGAAGGAGGAGGAAAATGAGGGCAGTTGCGAAATAACATTAATGAATTGTAATTTATGAATGGGAGTAAAGAATTGCAATTTAGTATTTCTGATAATAGGAATTCTTCATTGAATTGCTATTATGAGGTCAATATATAACTAAACACCATAATAGTAATTCAGTGAGAAATAAGATTACCATTGAATAGTAATTACATCTAAGTGAACAAGCAAGAGAATTTGGCATAAATGCCAACATGCTGTTGGATTCTTACCACAAGGATCAAACTAGTAAATGGTGAAGAACACATTCATCATACATTAGTGGGGTTTGATGTTATTAAGCTCCCCTATATGTCATGTGTGTATTCAGGGCTCATTAGGGTCACCTACTCCTTTACCTTATCACTTCTCCTAATATTCCATGTCACTTCTCTTTAGCCATGTGCAACATATTTGCATGTAACGTGCATGTGACCACTCCATCTAAATCCTAACACCTATAGGTAGAAAATGAAAATGGAATAATATCATTCACATTAGGAACATCTTAATCATTCCACAGCCTGGAGATTATCAAGAACCAAAATTTTATGAATTTAAATATGAGAAAACTTTGCTCCAGAAGTGGGCTAATACAGTATGACTAGGTTTCGACTTGAATTGCATTTGTTTTTTTGTTTGTTTATTTGTTTTTAGCTATATATATATTTATTTATTTTATTTTATCACCTTTTATCATCATATTTTAATATATCTTATCTTTTATTTATTTATTTGATTAGATATTTTCCTTCTCAATTATGCTATATTATAAGAAAAAAAAATGATGATATAGACAGAAAGCTCATTCAAAACATAGTTATATAATAAAGAATGAATGCACCGTTAGTATTAGAAATATTTTTTATATTAATTTTCTTTTTCTCTTTTTTTCTATTAAATATTCATCAAATTATATATAATGAGTTATTTGTTTTTGAGACCGTAATCCACTTACATATTTTATCTTTTTCATAAATCTTATCCTTACTCTATAACATTATGATCTATTACTAAGTGTTGGTCCAATTTGATTTCAAAATCAAATCGGTCTAACCTTAATTAGTTATTATTTAATATTCATTACTTTTATTAAAAGTAATACATATAAATAATTAATTATAGTATATAAAGATTAGAAGGCTAGTGAAATATTAATCCCTTCTTATAAAAGCCATAATAACACAGTTTCATATATGATATGGTCTTATTATTTATACACATTAAAATACGAATAAATACATTAAAGTCAAAGCAGAGCTTAGCCGAATACAGCATCAGATATATAATACCAATTTAAAAACCAAAGGCTCACTAAAAATACCAAAACGCCAGCTTTCTAAAGTAAACTTATGACAAGCAAAGCAATAGTTAAGAACTTCATAATACCCTCGTGTATCAATCAAACTTAATTCAACATGTGCAAACTAATAAGTCCACAGTGAGAGGACATCAAAATCTAAGTTATATTTGAATGCTCAGTTATTCATTGTATTTTGGTACACCGATTCATTAATGGATATTCTAAAAGCTAATGAACAAACAATATGGTGTTGTATCGGATTAGATAGTGGAAAGGGTCGGTTTTGATTCGTAAACCGGCTTAAACCGGTTTGGCTGGTTCAAACCTGTGAATCGGTTTAAGAAGGCTGGTTCACCTATTAAACCACCGAACTGAAAAAATTTGTATAAAAAACAAAAGAAAATTTAAGGGCCAATTCATGTGAACCGGTTTAGCCTTCCATCCACGAGCCGATTTCAATTCCATCCCTTGTTGACTCGTGACCCGGACGGGTCAAGGCTGGTTTCACATCGGTTTTGAATTAGCCCATGTCTATGTCGGATTGTTGCTATTATTAACATATATTAAAATATATTATTACTAATGGAAGCTTTTTATCATGGTACAAATAGAATAATTTCTTACAATAAATAAAATATATGACAGTATTACAATAACAATATTAATACTATTTAGTCTGCTTCCTATACTACGAGGAATAACGGCATCAATAATAACGTTATTATAAATAGATAACAATAGTATCATGTCATTAGGTGTTGATGTACTGCACAATGGAAAAATTTGACGAATCTTCATATCGTCTTCCTCGTTTTTACGAAATCGGACGTTACGGCATGTCATCTTCTTTGCAAATCAGACATTAAATAAACTACTTGTCCTGTTGCTTAATATTACTATCCTAGTTATGTATAAGATTTTATTACACTAACAATAAAGAACAAACTATTCAACTTGGCTAAACGGAATCATCTTCATCATACTGTAACCTTTAAAATATATTATGACATTTTCGACAATTGCAATTCTTTATTCGTCGGAACTATGCTATGTTGCTAATAAATTTTCACTTCATTAACTCAAATAATACTCAACATTAACATTATTAAATAATATAAACATATCGTTTACTGAAAGACGAAGAATCGGGACTTACACTGTAGGGCAACTAAGCAAGTGAAGGAACAGAACACCAAGTATGTTCTTCTTCTTCGTCAACAAGGTGCAGCACAGACTCCGACTAAGAGTAGCACCTATCTTATTTCCTCCTCCATTTCCCATAACATAAATGAAGGACAGAGGCCTGTTACTTGCGAAATGGAATCGAGTCAGACTCAATACGCTGTCACAACATGAAATGGATGAAGGCACTCAGCGAAACAGAGCATTGACTCGCCGGAGATTGAATAGAAACGGAAGCACTACCGCGTTCAGGTTCTCAAAGTGAGTTCAGGATGGAGATCTACGATGATTCATTGTACCACATTCAATTTGTAGAAGGGGCTAACATTGTCATATTAATATATTGAGCTAGGCTCACTGAATACTTTAAACTTAATTCATTGGGTTAAGTAATAGTATCTAAGGAATCTAGTCTATAATTATGATGATATAAGAAGATTTGACTTGATGAACTCAAAATATAAATCATTGAACTAGTTCATCCAACTTCTCTTGAGCAGACTCATACTCAATAAAGCGGACTACTATCCTTGAGCCCATTATAAACTTATTAAGATAGTTTTAAATGAGTAAGTTTAATGTCATTCATCGACCATCAATATGATCCGATGGATGCTATTTGACTTAAGAGTTTGTAAATACCTCATCATGCCTCCTTATTTATCACTTTTTAGATGCTTTAGAGATTGGAGAAACTGTGCAATCCCGTGAACTTTTGCTCTCAAATATTGAAACAAATCTCAAACCAAGAATGAGTCAATAATCGATTAGGAATAGTGAGGTTGATGCTCAAAAGCTCCCTCACCTATCATAAGTGTCTGCGACTGTTTGTTCTTTCTCTTAACCTCTTCTCCCTATGTCCTCTCTTCAATTATCAATTATATGTTACTTCTATGAGTTCATAGATAGTGCAAAACTCATATGTCAATCCATGTGAAGCATTACATAGAACCTGACATCTACAGAATTCTTGCCGAAAAAAATCATCTCCACCAAAAAATCTACTCAAGCAAACTTTTGATAAGAGCTCAATGAAGAAGAAATGTGAAGGATTCACTCCGATGTAGACATCGTTGGAAAAGAAGTTTGAAGCTAAAGATTTGGTTGGGGGATACAAACTTCGACTAGCGAACTGACTTTGGCAAGCCTTAGCGAGAGACTACTAGTTCAGTTTATTAGCTTGTCTATGATTTGAAGAGAAACTTCAAGAGAGAGAGCGAGAGAGAGTAATTGTGTTCAAGAAGAGAAACAGAGTTGAAGATGACAAATTTGTGAAACACAACTGTAATTTCATTCGTAAAGAAAGTTCTACTAGGAACAAATACTGCAACTTTGTTTCTTTCTCTACTCTATTCTACATAAGCTTGCTAAATGTATATATAACAAATTAACTAATTAATTTCCCAATAGAAAAATAACGTGTGGACTCCAGCTGTACAAATAGATAACTGACATGTGAATTAATATAAACTCTTCAAAAGAGAGAGAAAAAGAAAATTGAGCACGCATGAAAACTATTATATAGAATATGAGATTGAAATGAGAGAGAATGTGAGGGTTTATTTAAGGAGAGAGGTAAAAGCGAGAGGAAAAAAATAAAAAAAATTGTGAGAGAGATTTTGTAAGAGAGAGAGAAGGAGAGTTAGTTATGTGGGGATCAAATAGAGAAATTAAAAAAAAGAAGGGGGTAGATGATAGAGTGAAGAGGGTCCAGTAGAGGAGATTGAGAGAGAGAGAGAGCAGATGTGAGCTTGTAAACCAAAAAGAGAGAATGAAACGAGTAAGAGAAGAGGATCAAGAGAGAATTGAAATAAATAATTAAAAAAAATAAATAAATGATAATAATAGGTTGTTATTAAAATAACTATAATGTAAATCTAAAAGTGCTTCTGAGACATGCACAAATGGTTGATATGCTGATCTAAGATCATCCATTATGTGATTCACAATATCATAATCTACAAGAGGGCGCTAAGCGCAACTAATTGATCAGTCATGAGTTTAGCTTGCTGAGTATAGACCATAGTTGAATCATTTCCACATCAAAAACTAGCTAGTTGTTGTCTTAGTTGTTTGACTTGTGCCCTAGAGCTAGAAGTGTATGCAGTGGCGAGCTTTTGCCATGCCACATATGCAGTATCAGCACCAACAATTTGTTGAAGAAAGGGTTCAGGGATTGAATTGACAATCTAACTTAAAACCAATTGATCATTATGAAGCCAAAGAAGATATTTTGGATTTGGCTTGTCATTGACCCTTGGTGATAGAGTAGATAAAGAGCCATCAATGTGTCCCATTAAATTATAGACTTGCAATAATGGAGTAAGTTGCATTTTCCACAAAAGGTAGTTTATAGAATTTAGTTTCAATGGTAATCGGTGGGAAACATGTGGAAGGCTAGAGGGATTAGAGGAGAGGTGAGTGTGTGTCAATCAATGCAATAAAAGAAGTGGTGTTTTTGGTAGCCTTGATGAAAGAAAAAAAAAAAGATAACTTACTTAGTTAAGAGATTTCAAGCTATAATACTATGAAATAGTTTTTGTATTTTATATTATTTTCATTGATCATATATATATATGTGTGAAATACAATAATTAAAGTAGGGAATCAAATGGCTTAAGAAAATTAATACAATTAAATGAAATTATTAATAAAGAGAATTATATAGATATAGTAAATTATTAAATACAATTAAGTGAGATATTGCGAATATAAGCTTTTCTTATTTTAGAGTTATTCACCTAAAGTACCTACGACATATGTACGTACTTGTATGTTACAACATTAATGTCTATTGCACCCTCAACATATGTACATACTTGTATGTTACAACATTAATGTCTATTTCAATTAACCTCTAATATTTAAAATTTCCATTCAAAATAAATGTTATACCATTTGAAAGTAAAATTTGTATGTCTCCTCACTATGCATTCTAAGCAAAGTATGCATGTCTATCTAACTATATTTATTTCCTAGGCTCTAATTATTTTCGTACATCAACAACAATTATTATGTGGTAGAATAATGCAAATATTCATCAAGATGTCCTGGCATTATAGATGTACATGTATTGATATATATATATTAAACAACTATAAATATCATATACTAGATAAGTAAATACATGCTCTTGTCCCTAATGTTTTAGGAACATACATGCATGCAATACATTGTCTTTTTTTAAAATATACATTATATATATATATATTATATTTCTTTGCTTCTTAAAATAATTTACAATGCTCAACATCACTTATATTTTGGTTAAATTTATTCATATTTCATGCTAATATAACTTTAGGAAATAAAACAGAAGCTTTAAGTTCTCATTCATTTACTCAACATCTAGTTAAATTTTCTCAAATGAAATGAAAATAAGTTAGTGACTTTACCTTGATTATAATGAGTATGGAGTTTGGATGGCATTCTTGGATCCTCGGAATTGAAGATTTAAAGAAAGGTTAAGAATAGTGATAATGAAGGTCGAGCTAAGAGGGAGGATGAGGGAAGTGAGTGCTATTTAAATTGTTACTAAGTGGAATTATAAAAGACTAAGGTAGCATTTGGATTGTAGTATTAGATAATACAAAGATTACATTTAGTTGGTTGTAATAGCAATTCTATTATAGCTTTATTCCATACGGAATAAGAATTACGATGTTTAGTTGGTCTTCACCATGAAATACGCATTTGGTGAGGAATTAAAATGAGGTGAAATGTAGAATTGGAATTCATTTTACAGACTTTGGAATCGTAATTATTGAACTACTGTAGCAATTTTCTCCCCAAATTAGCCTCTCTTAATAAACACCTATACATATGTGTCTTCAACAAGGAAAAAATCATGAAGGAGGAAAGAGGGAAAACCGTCCTTTTTCTAATACAACGGTGCCTTGATCTGTCCCTAGAGTAACCGCATCTCGCTGTCCATATTGTGTCCACCTTACTGTTGTTGCTGGGATGCCAGGTGATGTCATTTGAACCTCCATCTAGTTAGATTGGGCATGTGGAAAAGCGGATTTGCAATCTTCACTTGTGTTCGCGTGTGGAAAAGCAGACCTACAACTAGATTCGGTGCACCAGTGAGATTGTAGCCCCACCCTTATCATTGTTGGTGTGAAGAACGTTAAGCAAACACCATTTGCTTGATATATAATGGTCCCAACCACAAACTTAACTACATAAAACAATGAAGCACAACAAGAATGAATTTTAACCTTCTTGCGACTAATCATCTTCGCTATTTGGGTTTCTACCTTGTGTTGCTTGAACCTTTTTCGTGTTTCAAATTACGATGTGGGGATTATGGGATTAGGGTTTTGATTTGGGTAATGGGGTTTTGATTTGGGGTTTGTAATGGTTTAGGTGACTTTGGCTTTTGAGGTTAGGGATTACAGATTAAGGTGAGGGTTTGTAATAGGCTTTGTTCATTTCCAACTTAAGGGCATAAAACATTTTACTACTAACTTGCTTGGTTTTTTAATAGTCAAAAGCCTCACAAGCAATAATTGTATTGTCATGACCAATTTTACCAAATGCAAAGGAACTTTAGGGTTTAGATATGATATCCTACAGGATAGTTTTCAATCAATTGACTAAGACTCTGGCGATAATTTTATACACAAAGTTACAAAGATTGATGGGTCGAAAATGACTCATTTCTTCTGGTGAAGGGATTTTAGGAATGAAGATGATATTAATAAGGTTAAGAGATGAAGGGATAATACATGTGTTTGGATAGTCTCTAACATAGATTTACCTACTATGTTCTACTAATGTTGGTAGAAAACCTTTGTGAAGCCATTTGGGCTTGGAGCTTTGAGAGCACCTAGTTGAAAAGTGGCACTCTTGATTTCCTTAGCCAATATTGGATTACTCAACATGTGGTTTATGTCATTGCTTACAAGCACGGGGATTGAATCCAGCACATTCCTCTAAGTCCTCCCTCCATCCAACTTAAAGAGCTATGTATAGAAATTGTTAAATGTGCTCATAATTGGTCCTCATCCATCAACCACTTGTCATTATTGTCTTTTAACCTCAAAATTTTGTTCCTTTGTCTATGCATCAAGGTGGATTGGTAAAAAAACATAGTATTTTTGTCATCCTCTAACCAACTCACTTGGGATCTTTAGTGTAAATATAATCCCTCCCTCTTCCATAACAATTTAATTCTATTAACTAGTTGGTTTTCATGGCTCCTATCAACATAAATACCTCTTATTTTTAGCTTTAATAGCTTCTTTCTCTCTCACCTCCCTCTCTCTTTTTTTTGGGGGGGCAAACAATGAATCTCCACTTTGTTATTTTGGAATTCATTATGACTCCATTTGGATATCTTCCTTACATCTTTTCAATCTGAAGCCAATCGGTAAGGGTGTCTAGCTCGAGGAGTTTTAAGCCATGCTAATTTGATTGTGTCACCACATCACTCTATTGGGGTCTACATATTCTTAAACTTAAACCTCTTCTTCCTTTTTCTTTTCCATAAAACATGTATTTACCATTAATGCAACAAGATCTAACCCCATCATGTCACTATGCAAGACTTGGATTCTTGGGAGCTTGCTTAACCATGTATTGGATCCTAAAGCCTTATTTATTCTTTTCGCTAAAATTCCATCCTTCCTTTTACTTGACCATGTAAACCTAGGTCCTTGGAAGCCAAAGTCGTTTAGATTAGCATTTATGATTATATTATTGAAGTTCTCCATAAGCTGTGTACATTGAGGATTTCCACCTTCCTTTTCATAACTAAACAAAATGTCATTGAAGTCATAGAGGCATAGCTAAGGATCTATGATGTTTTGACCAATCATCTCTAACAAATGTAAGCCTTTGCTCTCTTTGGAGCCTTAAAAAAAAAAAATTATATTATGGATTTGTACCCATTTGCATGAGAATTTCCAACTCTTTATTTTCTGATAATTCTAAAGTTTTCAACTTTTAACTATATCATCTCTTGGAGGATTGCAATTTTCCCAACAAGTAAAGTGAAGTTGCTCTTAACACTATTTACGTACTTTTCAAATGTTGAAATGGATTCAGTAGCATATTTTACCATTTGGCGTTTGCGAGTGGGTCCCATAAATGGATCATGTGAGGCACAGCTAGAGGCTTCAGGGGATTGCGACACTCATTCTGATTCCATCTCTTCTTCAAAAGTATCTTAACCATTATTATACATATTTTTTTGTAGTATCTATAGGTGTCTCAGCTCTTTGACCATTTGCTCTATCATTTTTAAAAATACCTTATAGACTTTTAAACTCTTTAAACTTCTTGTTAGCATGATTAGCACTTTTTGGATGTTTCTACGCATCAATTTAAGTAAATTTTCTAACAATTGAGAATTAAAAAAGGTGGAAGTAAAGAACTATACTTCAAAATAAAGAATGTGTTTACTATACCTTTATATAGTCAGCAAAAACTTGATCATTGTTCACTATAACACATTTCTTAGCATTATCCCAACTAAATCCACTAGTGGTCATCATATATGGCTTGATTGACCACCTTTTCATCTTGTTAATAATTTGTTTGATAATCAGATTTATTTCTAGAATTCATTTTTTCATCTTTTTTAAAACTTCTTCACAAGTCCCGCTCCTCAAAGCAATATTCTCTCATTTATACCCTTTAACAACTAACTTCTCAAGCACTACAAGTAATGTCTCTTCTCTAGCTTTCTCCTAATATGCTTGCATTTTTTATCCTTAATGTCTATGATTGTAAACCTATATTATAATGCATTAATACAAGTAAAAAAGAAGAAGAAGAAAACAATTAAAACCATTTTCACATATATAAACTTAAAGCATTCTACTGTACATTACAAAAGAAGATTTAACAATCATAATGTTCCAATGTACATATTTAAAGGATTTTAATATCCAAAGGATTCAATAATACATAATTGATGAAACTTCAATAGTGACAGTGCTCCAACAAACATAACAAAAGAAAGTACAATAATTAGTATCAAGTGACATTCTAGTTTCTATGATGCACTCTCCATTCATTGTACATTTCTTATGCTAAATTATCCCTCATTTAAGTTCATTTTACACTAGCTTCTATCATTGCATCAATCCTATCTTTTTCAATAGAAACTTCATCACCTTCTAATAGAGCATACTCTAAGGGGTCTAGTGGTATGTACGTTCGAATGAGGCTATGTAGTAAACATCAAGTTGGTATCATTAGCCATTATATTTTGATGGGGTAAAAGGATGGACTCCTTAGAATACCCCATCACTTCTTTAAAATTCTAAAACCTCTCTCTATAACATTTCTTACCTTCATGTGTCCATAGTTAAATAATTCTTCACGATTTTGAGGCCTATGTTGACTTACATCCCACTCTTGAACATGGTAATGCCTACCTTTAGAAGGAGCAAAAAAGTGTAGCGCATTGGTATATCCACTATCCACTAAGTAGTATAAACCTATAAATAAATGTAACCCTATAAATTTATAGGAAATTTTGTTATTTTAAAAATAAAATGCAATATTTTTTTTTTCCTTTTTAAGTTGTAGACCATGTGGAACTCTCAAACCATTAGATCAGATAACTGCAATACATAATACTCTAGAATCTAATGCAGATCCTTTCTGTCCACTAATACATAAATAAATCTTACATTAGGATGTAATCCCCTTCGTATCCTAAAAAAATCACAAAGATGCACGAAACTATTCTATACATCCTTAATTCCTATAAATAATTTGTATCACTTCCCTTAATTAGTGAATCAATCACTTCTCTATGTGTTTCATACCTAATCATTACTTGTTCATCCAATATTCCCCTCTCTACTTGTCTAATCAAAATAAAGTTCATATAATAAAAACTAACATCAACCATTGCAAGCATATTGATATAAACTCTCCATCAAAGAAGGTAAATCAAAATCCCATAATGATCTATGATCTATAATACACATCTAAGGACAAAAAAAAAAGAAGAAGAAGAAGAAGAGTATATGCATAAATTATTGCAAAAGTCCTTTCATATGAAGACAAAAAAACTAAAAAAAAGCAATAATAAATCAATAAAAATAATTAAGCATCTCTTTAAACAAACATAAATTAATGTGAAAATTTAGAAATTATTATTGCTTGATTACTATTGTTGATTAATCATCATAAATTAATGGTAAATTCTATTATAATCCTATTGCTTGCATCGTGAAATTGGCAGCACACTAATAGCTAGTTATAACAAAATTTTGAAGATTGATCACCATCACAGTTATGTCATCCATGTTTCCTCTGCAAGTAGACATATTTACAAGCTTCTTACAAGAATCTAGTAAATTCTTCTCGCATATAACTTCGGGGAAAATTGCCTTCAGGACAATATATTATTGAGTGGTCATTGTTGCAAGGATATCATTGATATTTTTCACTCAATTATATCCATTTTTTCAAACAATTATTAAGTATATGATTTTAACTCTAAAAATATTCTATTTCACAAATAAAAAAAAATGCTAGGAAAGATGTGTGGTTTGCTTTCAAGGTTTCCTAGTTCTTCCTTTATGTAATCTTTCTTCATTTATCTATGCCTTCATTCTTCATAAACTAGCAATAGATTTTAAATCCTATTTGATCTAAGAGCTAGTCAACTTGATAAGCTACCAAGTCATAATTTATCTAGTTCACAAATGAAAGTTGCTGCATTTGTTAAAACCCTATCAGTACTTGCTAAGTTATAAGGAAAACAACCTAAATGACTAACAATTAGCCAATAGGGTTACAATGGTATTAAAACACTAATTATAGGAACAACTTACTTCACCATCACACCTCCAACAACAATCACCACCTCTCACCAACATCACCCTTAACACTACTATTACTACCACTACTAAGTACTGACACCACTTACTTAAAGCCAATACCACATCCTACCACTATAACCAGTATGTAAGGATCACACTAGTTAAATAGTTAGGGAGCATCTACCTAAAAAGCAGGTTCTCTGTACAATAGGTGCTTTTTTACATGAAAAGAAACACATTAAAGATGAACTTAAACCAAACATCCATCTATAAATATGGAAGCAAGCATAATAACTGTGAGCTTAAAGGACTTGTTGGTAAGCAATTTAATCATGCTCATTCCAAGTTATAATTACTATCTTTTTAGACATTTTAATGAACATTTGAGTTACATAGTGTACTCTATGATGTGCCTAAAACCAAGATTAAGCACATTTAAAACCAATTTGAAAGACAATTAGACAATGTCAATCAAATTAGCTTCCAAATGGCGTTAAATCCTCAATGTTTGTAACCAATTCCATAACACCACATGAGCAAGATTGAAATAATGAAAATCACAATGATGAAATCCTCAATTGAAAACATTAAACACACTTAAAATCCCACGAGATTATTACACGAAAACAAAAAGAACAAAGCCGTGATCCACTTTCCCAATAAAGCCAATCCACGGTTCAAAATGAAGCAAAAATTGATGGTAATAACAAGTGCTAAAACCAATCAATCTTATAACATAATGAAATGATTACAAATGTAATCAAATCTGACTAAGAACAATCCAATTCAACCCTAGATATAACTCACTAGTGATAAAAAGGAAATTACAACAAAGAGAACTTGATATTACTCACAAATTCACTTTGAGGCCACTTGCCACAATCTCAATTTTGGGATTGAAATTGATAAGAGCAATTTTGGAATTAGGAAACCCTAACCCTCAACAAGTGAAGTGTTTGTTTTTCTGAAAATTATCAAAAGTCTCTCAAAACCCTATTTAAGCAAGTATTTATACTTGCTTTCTTTAGGGTTAAAAAGTCCTCAAAATTACAACTATGCCACTTTAGGGCGGCTGGTCCTAAAAACACAATTACAAGCAAATGAAAGTATCCCAAAAGCTTACACATAAATAATCCAAATAAATAACAAACAAATAAAAATAATCCTCAACATGTCGGGTCTTCGAATCAACTCATTGATCCAACTCATCTTCGGTTTAGGTCATTCCATGGATAACCCACAAGCTGAGTCTTAGTGAGTTTGTCCACCGCCCTATAGAGCATGATAAGTGTGCCTATTAGAATATACAATACATGAATAATAGAAAAGAGGTTAGTAAGCAAATAATTCTAGGTCGATTTGCTCAAAAAGGATCCTCATCGCTAAGATTTGAAATCCTTTGGTTTTTGCCCTAATGATAGGTCTTGTCGGATTTTAATTCCTATCACTCTACCTTTCAAGCACCTAAACTTTAATATAACTAGTAGGAATTATGATAGCCCATAATTGCTATCACCACTGTCATGAAAAAATTGAACAAAGAATAGATTAAAAAACTCATAATCACAAATTGGAACACAAAAACCCTAACAAATATATGGATATTGAGATACATACACATGCGCGCGCACACACACACACACATAACGAGAGAGAGAGAAGATAAATAGGGAGAGAGGAGAACTCACCTGGAGTGGAGTTGCTTAGATTAAAGTTGATGTTTTAGGGCTTAGATTGGAGCATACATTGATTATAGGGAGAAGAAGCAAGAGAGGATGACTAAATTAGTGTGAGTATGAATGATGAGGTTATTTTTGAGATTTTAAAATATGTTTGTTTTTGTCTAGTGAAATTGATTTTTGTATCATATAAAATATGAGACAAAATTTTAGCATTTTTTCTAGTACTCCAAGGCCTCTTTTGTTTAGTAACCAAGTTAAATCTATAAAACAAAAAAAGGACAAAAAAATTGGGCTATTCCAATACCATAAAATCTTTCCAATCAAATAATACCTAAGAGAGATGCTTTTTGTTAAGGGAAAATGAAATGAGTTGAAACCTGTAGGGCCTAGTTGTGTATCTCAAATGGGTTAGGATGGGTATGGTGCACAAGTTATGTGTTAGGGGAAGGGTTTCTATTTTCTTCTTTAGGCTTGGGTTTGAGTAGTTTGGGAGATATTGGATCGAGTTTAGCTAAATTAAATTAGACTTAAGCAAATTCGATTAATCATGTTAAATTTGTGTGTTTCTTTTCCCTTTCAACATAAGAGACTAAAGAAGGATTATGGGCTAAGTTCTTTTAGTTTATCTTTATGAACTTGTTATAATTAATGTTTAGGCTAGTCCAAAAAAATTTGATCACATAATTATTGGGTTAAATTGTTGTAAATTTAAATTTAGCAATTTCCCTAAGGCTGGGCTTTTGGGGTGGTGCTTGGTGTGTGTGGAGGTTTGGGGGTGATAGGGGCTCTAGCTCTTCAAAGATAAAAAAGAAGAAGTTAATTTTTAAAATTTTTAAAAAAGGAAAATATATATATATATTAAATATATGTTTTAAAGATCTAATTATAACATAATATTAAGCATAGCAAAGTGGATAGACCTTTGGTTTTATAGACCTAAGGTCTTAGGTCTTAGGCTTAAATCTCATAGGAGTCATTTTGCTTCTTCTATATGCATTTATTACTTGAAGGGCATTCCCTTTTTGCTCTTTGTTTAACTTTTTTTTTTTTTACAATAACTAATAACATTAAATTCATTCATCATAAAATTATATTTAACTAAATAAATTCTCATGAATTATTTTTTATTATTAATATACTGTAAATAATAATTACATTGTTCATATTACAAATGTTTCAGTCTTATCACATAAACTATTAGTAAATAAACTAATTATATGACTTGGTTTAAGAACATTTCTTTATAATTACAATTAGGAAAATAAATGTGGATTATTGATTACCTAATAACTTATATTCAAATGATGATTTTTTTTAGTATTGCTAATAAAGCAATAATCCAAAGTTATTGTGAAAAGAAATAGTACGGTACATATATTTATCTCAACTTGCTTTTTTTTTTCTTGCAATTTTTCATTCAAGTATTTTTTTAATCTATTTTTGTTAAAAATAAAACATACACAAGCTTTAGATATTTATTTATTTATTTTTATAAATTGATAGTTAAATTCCATTTAATATATATATCATAATGAAAAGGCAAGAGGTTTATTGTTTTAACTTCTTCCGAAGTACATCGATTACCCTTAATCATTTCTTAAAAGAATTTTTCAATACTATTAAGGTTTAGGAATTGTTGTAAGCCGAATCATTAATAAAGTTCGTTTACATATATAAAATACAATATAGCCGTGATGGCAAGTGGATATTATTTACCAATGTTTTTATTAATCAAGGTATGTTCGGCCCCTATGGACTTATATTTATTCTTTCTTTTTGAGCATGCTTGATTTCTTCCTTAGATTTATTTATTTAATTATTTCATACAATTTGTAGGTCAAAATCCCATTGTTCCTTCTTATTGTTTATATACGCTCCTTTAAATTCCATAGATTTTTATGTTCATTCATGTATTCTTATTTGTTGCTTAGGTTTTCGTACTATGAATGACTAAAATATTCATTGATTGTTCCTTCCAAATTCTCTTTTGTTTTGTTTTGTTTTTTTTTTTTTGGTTTTTTTTTCTTTTTTCTTTTAACGAAATCATATTATTGAGTATAAAATTATAAATTATAGGTGTGCTTAGCTTATGTTTGTTAGGTTATCAATGGTAATGACTTATTGGTTATTTTCTTGCATTTAAGTTTGTAGGGTTTAATTATTCTTATGATTACATTTGGCCTCGGATTTGCATTTTAAGCTTGTAATATTATAGTTATTTGCTATTGGATTTATGAATAATCCTAATTACATTTCCAGTTTTACTATTCTCTATTATCTAGAATTTCTTATATCTAATTGCTACCTACAAAGCTAGTATCAGACATTATGTGATTTACCATTACGTATTATTGAATATTATAGAGGTGAGTTTCGTGTCTTTAGTTATAATTATAAATGTGAACTATTGTGGTGGTTGTTTTTTTTTTATTATTGTTGTCAATATTACTAAAGTTATTATTGTCCCTATCGTTGTTATTATGAAATCAAGTTTCAATCATAGAGATTTGTGCCTTACTATATTTAAAATATTATTTATTATATTTAATTAGAAGCATCATTAATACAGTCTTATGCATGGGATACATTGCATACTTTTAAGGGAGCTAATTTACAAATTATGATTTAGAGATATATATTTAAGTCCTAAGCTAATGATAGCTTCTACATTAAGTTAGACCATTTCATTTTCATTATATAACTTACAGCAAATTCCTATTTATGTAATTGACTTTGTAGTGTATTTAATTGAGTTATTACAAATAATTTTCTTATCATCAGTCTTTTCATATTGTTAGTAATATTATTTTAATATGTATGTTGGAGTCCCATTTAAGTAATGATAAACATATTTTAGATTACATGGATTATTTACGGTATTATTTAATTCATATACCTTCTTGATTATCATATGTACGTGAGGGAATTATTAGTGAGTTTGTAATATTACGCTTATTTAAAAAAACTAATAAAATACGGTTAAGTACGTAGAGTTGTAGTACTATGTATAAAGTTATGATTTATGTACGAAGTAAACTTTATATATTCGCATTGAAAAGTTAAGGGATATTACATATAATGGTAATGACAAAAGCTTTTAAACGTAACTATTGCAAAATGTAGTTTTTGTTTGAGTCGAAAATGCTTACGTAGTCAATAGACACACTATTATATGCATGGACTTATATATAAATATATATTTTTTAAAAATGTATAAATAATAGTAATTACGGATACCAAACCATATAAATATACATACACATGCAGGTCTATTAATTAATACGTATATGATGTATCCCTTTTGAAAATACCTCGACTGTGTAAGTTAAAAATAAGTCTAAGTGTACAATGCTTGTTCATAATGAATTATATAGACTCTCGTGTCAAATACGCTTTTCTTAAGGTTAATGTCTTGGAGTATTCAAAACTATTCTTATTGTAATTTGTTTTAGACCAAAAGAGATTTTGATATCAGATATTGATAGAATCCCGTACATCAGCAATCTCTTTACAACAATTTTGAATGTGTATATGACAAGCATTGGAGATAAAAGCTGAATCTAAGACAGACAGTGTTTCAAATATCTAATTTCTAGGACACATCCTTAAACAGGTTTGGGAGGCTATCGAAGGATGGGTGACTATCCAATCTGCTGCTCTATATTCTTCTCATTTTACCAAGCTAAATTCAAAGGATTTGAAGCTTCGTAGTATCTCTTCTAGGTCTTGGAAGAAGGTACAAAAGTGCCAAGGCACATCTGTAGGATGATTCAAAGCTTCATAAACAACTGTACAATCAAACTCAAGCATAACCATCTCTCAACTCCACGAACGAGCATAAATAGCTACGTCAACTATTACCATGGAATCAACAATTTCAGACAAATTGGCAACACAAATTCTGGCCCCACCACCAAAAACAAGTCCTCAGGAGTTCTTAGCCACAAAGCCAATAGCAGCTTCTCTTGAAGCTGGATCAAAGGTACCATCAGTATTTAGTTTAGTATACTTACCGCTAGGAGCTCTCCATCTTGTCTGAGTTGCACAATATTGAAGTTGACATGCCTTGGACATACTACAGGACGCACTATCGTTACTGTTAGCTTCGGGGGCAGCTACGTTCCCCAGCAAATTAACATCGGCAAACGCACTGTTATTTCCTTCAACACTGAAGCAGATTTGTTGCATTTCCATTCCTTCTTTGTCAGCAATATTTGTTGCTGCAGAGCGTGCTGGAACTGACGGCCATTGGGAAGAAACTATAGCCGGATGAGAACCTTGTCAACAAAGTAACCTCACATGTCTCTTTTGTGCACGCATCAAGCTGGAATGAATGGGGAAACTTGGCTTTAATTGTGTCAATCTCCTTTAACGCATTCTGACATGCTTCGATAGCAGCATTGACATCTGGAGATTTTGAGTTAAAAACTGCACTACACATTGTCTTCCACATACACCACATCACGGTAGTCTGCTTGGCAAACAAATCAAGCATCTCTTGCTTACTACTAACAACACCTATCAGACATGACTTTAACCAGATATACAAGGTAGTTATTCTTCCACTTCAATTTGGATACCCGTTGTTGCAAAACAGGCATTGTCCACGGACAGCACAATAGCACATGCTCAATTGTTTCATCACAAGAGCTAAGCCTAGGCAAATGTTGTCAACTAAATGTCTCTTCATGAGACTAATTTTGAGTAGCCATTGCGTTGTTCAACGCGCTCCGCGTAAAATGTTTTACCTTAGGTAAGTAGGGACTATGCTATACTTGGTTCCAAGTAGCTTGATCAATTTGATGTGATGATGAAGCACCTATGCTGACTTGGTATGTATTGCTTCTAATATAGTTATAAGCCAAATGCACATTGCAATTCCCTTTTCTTTCATATGGCCAAATAAGTTTGTCACTACAAGTGGCAAAGGGGACTAGAATTTCTCGAATGACTCTAACTGTGTGAGTTTCAAACCAATGATGCAAAACATTTACTCTCCAAGATATGGTTTCCCCATCAATCAACCCCGAGACAAGCCATTCATTATTCATACTATTTGGTTTAAAGGAAGGCAAGTGTCCATTTGGACCTGAAATCCATTTATCTATGGTGACCTTAATGGAAGACCCATCTCTTATAAGCCATAAGGCACCTTTCATAAGCTGGTCCTTGCTATGGAGGATACTTGCCTAACCCCAAGAATCCCTAGATCTTGTAGTAGCTTGCTAGAAAGAAAGGAAAGTAAATTCCTTTTAGCATCCATACCCAAAAGGTTTTTGGGTTTGTATGTATTCTTTAGGCAAGCTTTGTCAAGAGAGCTAAGTTAAAGTTATTTAGGTCCTTAAGCCTAGGCCTTCTCTCAATTTTGATAGAGAGATCTTGTCTTAGCTGAGCCCATGTATTCTCTTTTCATCCTATGTATGCCCCCATCAGTACTGTGCAATCATTGTGTTAACCTCTCTACTCTAGTTATCTGAAAACTTGAAATAGCTTATAAAGTAGGTTAATATTGTACTAACAATAGATTTGATTAAAATCACTCTACTTGCATTAGATAAGATAAACCTCTTGCAGTTTTTCAACTTTTATTTGATTTTGTCTTTAACAAGCTAAAATGCCTCTATATTATTTTTGCCTCTAATGGTTGGTAAACTTAAGTACTTGCCAGTTTTACTTGCCATTGGGACACCCAAAACTTCTCTAATCTCCTCCTCTTTGTTGAGAGGTATTCTTACTGAAAGGTAAACTCAATTTCAAAAGATTGACCTTTTATCCTGAGGCATTATAGGAATCTTGTAATATGTTCTTCACAATCTACACATTTGAGATAGTAACTTCCACGAAGAAAAATAAGTCATCAGCAAACAACAAATGTGATAGAGGTGGACATGCCAACCTAATGCTCATTACATTAAGGTGATTATCATTGAAAACTCTTTTAGTATTTGGGAGAGCACATTTGTTAAAAAATTTGAAAAGGTAGGGCAAAAGAGGGTCACCTTACCTAAGGCCTCTAGTGGGGTTCATATGATCAATGACTTTCCCATTCACTGAGGTCCTATATGAAACCGAAGTGATACATTCCATCATCCTCCTAATTCAGGAGTTACAAAAACCTAGCTTAGTAAGGATTGCTTATAGAAAATCCCATTCAACTTAATCATAGGCTTTGTTTATATCTAACTTAAGGGCATAAAACTTTTTGTTGCTAGCTTGCTTGGTTTTTTAATAGTTGAAAGCCTTATGACCAATAATTGTATTATCATGACCGACTTTACTAAATATAAAGGAACTTTAAGGTTTGGATATGATATCCTACAGGATAGTTTTCAATCAATTGACTAAGACTCTAGAGATAATTTTATACACAAAGTTACATAGATTGATGGGTCGAAAATGACTCACTTCTTCTAGTGAAGGGATTTTAGGAATGAAGATGATATAAATAAGGTTAAGAGATGAAGGGATAATACCTGTATTTTGGATAGTCTCCATTATAGATTTACCCACTATGTTCTACTAATGTTGGTAGAAAACCTCCATGAAGTCATTTGGGCCTAAAGCTTTGAGAGCACCTAGTTGAAAAGTGGCACTCTTGATTTCCTTAACCAATATTGGACTACTCAACATGTGGTTTATGTCATTGCTTACAAGCATAGGGATTGAATCCAGCACATTCCTCTAATTCCTCCCTCCATCCAACTTAAAGAGTTATGTATAGAAATTGTTAAATGTGCTCATAATTGGTACCTCATCCATCAACCACTTGTCATTGCTATCTTTTAACCTCAAAATTTTGTTCCTTTTTCTGTACATCAGGGCGGATTGGTGAAAAAAACTTAGTATTTTTGTCACCCTCTAACTAGCTCACTTAGGATCTCCAGTGTAAATATAATCCCTCCCTCTTTCATAACATTTCAATTCTATTAACTAGTTGGTTTTCATGGCTCTTGTTAGCGTGAATTCCTCTTTTTTATAGCTCTAGTAGCTTTTTTCTTTTTCTTTTTTTTGCAAACAATGGATCTCTAGTTTGTTATTTTGGAATTCCTTATGACTCCACCTGGATAGCTTCCACTTACATCTTTTCAATATGAAGCCAATTAGTAGAGGTGTCTAGCTTGAGGAGTTTCAAGCCATGCTAATTTGATTGTATCACCACATCGCTTTGTTTAGTGCACATATTCTCAAAGTTAAACCTCTTCTTCCTTTTCTTGTCCATAAAACATGTATTACCACTAATGTAATAAGATTTGACCTCCACCATATCACTATGCAAGACTTAGGTTCTTGGGAGCTTGCTTAACCATGTATTGGATCTTAAAGCCCTATTGATTCTTTCCAGTAAAATTCCACCCTCCCTTTTACCTGACCATGTAAACCTAGGTCCTTAGAAGTCAAAGTCGTTTAGATTAGCATTTATGATTATATTACTAAAGCACTCCATAAGCTATGTACATTGAGGATTTCCACCTTCCTTTTCATTGCTGAACAAAATGTCATTGAAGTCATAGATACATAGCTAGGGATTTATGATGTTTTAACCAATCATCTCTATTTCTTGCCATAAGTTTTGCCAAAAATGTAGATCTGTATCTGCATAGATCTAAGAGACATTAGAGATAACAGAGTTGTTTACCATGTAAATTAAGGACTTGATATGAGTTTTATTAAAGGCTTTAATTTCAATCATTAAATCATTTGGCCACCACAATGTCAAACCTCAATATAAACTCGTAGGGGGAATGTAGAATTCATTTCCAAATCTCATTCTTATGTGAATATTTGCTAATTTTCCAAAGTTATTTTTAGTCTTCATGAGAAACACAATACTTGGGGTTATATCTTTGGATGAGGTCCCAAAGATAATGAACTATTAGGTGGCCCCTTACCCCTGACAGTTCTAGCTAATGATGATCATAGCTCCTATGTGGTTAATTCTAGCCAGGCACTACAACCATCCTAAGAACCTTCAACAAAGTGAATAGGGACAATGATCAAGATGTTAGATTTAAGGTCTATGCTATGAGGTGGTGATGTAACCTTTTATGACTTAGATTGATTTTTCTTTGCTTCCTCTTTTGTTAGGAGACTTCTTCTACTTTCGTTGTGTCGTAAGCTTAGAATCTTCAAACTTCAACTTTTTAGATGGCCCCACTAGAGATTCTTTAGTTGCTCTCTTAATTGCTAATGATTGCAAGGCTGGAATAAGGTGATATGTTAGTTTTAGGAAATGGGATTGGGGAGGGTAGAGGTGACATTGGAAATTTAATTATGTAATGGATTAAGGAACTATGTGTAGGTTGAGAGGCCTAAAAGTAAGATGGAGAAAGATGGAACGAAATGGAAGTAGTTATTGATTAATTAAGCTACAATCTATGGTCATTAGTGTTGGTGGGGCAAAGGGGGGTCAGTGGGGGTGGTAAAGGGGGTGGTTAGGGTAGGAGTGGGCTGATGGGTGGTGTATAAGTAAAGGTATCTTGAGATAGATGGGGTTGTGAAGGTGTAGAGAGAGATAAAGGAGTTGAGTTTTTAGAGGAGTCTCTATAATATGTGGATAGGTTTCTTTTAAAAGGTGGCACATATTGTGTTTATTATGAACTGGATATAGGGTAAGAGGTAGGCCCACTTTCCGTAGATTTGTTACTGACCATGCCTCTGAGAAAGGTATGTGGCATAGTAGGGCTAGATTCACTTGTGGTAGCTTCCATGGAAGATGACTATGTTGGCGAAGCATTACTAGGTGATCCTTCACTATTAGACATGAACTTTACTACATTTGCTCTTAACCAAGAGCTAAACTTGAGGTTAGAACCTTCCTCACTATAGTCTGTAGTAAAGTGGCTGAATCTCCCACACTTAAAGCAGACATCTGGTAGCTTTTCAAACTTAAAACTCATAAAGTACCTTTTTGTTTTGTTTTACTCACCTAAGAGCTAGCTTTTAGGGGTTAATTCCAATCTATATTAACCTTAACCTTAAGGAAGCCTCTTAGTGTCCCTCCTCTAAAGTGTGCATGCTCCATTTTAAGAATCTCTCCTACACATGCCCCTAGATTGGCAGCATTGCTATAAGTCATTTGGTTTAGCTTCATCCTACGAATTTTTATCTAAAAGGGATGCCTATCCAACTTCACATCTTCAATTTTCTAATGGGCTTCCCAGATATTGAAGACTAGAAGCTTTCCCATAAATGCCTAAGGGCCATCTTTGATGAATCTCAACACATTTTGTCTTTCTCCAAAAGTATATACATACATATTTAGCTTCATTAGCTCTATTTAACACTTGCCACAACTACTCCAAGATTTCTTCAAGATGAAGATTAAAGCCGCTCTATTCCCTATATTATTAGATATTACTTTGCAAACCATCACCACTTTACAAGAAGTTAACACCTTAAAGCACTCCAGTAGAAATAGAGATAAACTACACAACAAAGCAAGCAAAGGTCAAAGAGACTTTAACTATAAAAACTGAGAACTATAGTCACTATAGAGAACCAGCTTCCTAAGCCCCAAAATGTAAGTGTTCCTCAACTAATATAGCTAGCCCATGTTGAAAGAATGGAGGAGCTATGGGGGAATTAATGCAATGGGGGGCAAACTAGTTAGGGTTTTTGAAGGGTAAAGGCTAAGCACAAATTTGATTGAGAGATGGTATGGATTGTGCAAATTGGGATGTGCATAAGTCAAATCGATTAGGATTTCATGGGTTAGGATGGGGTTTTGTAAGAAGAGGGTTCAATTGTGTTTTGAGATTTTTTGGAAGTAGAAAGTGGCAAGGGATAATGGAAAATAGGGAAGGCAATCTTGGTGAACAAGAATGGAAATAAGGAGTGACCATGGTCGGCAATTTAGAGACTTAGGGTTTGGAGATGTTGAAAAGAAGAGGTGATTTGGCCTATAAGGATAGTTATTAGTATTTGGAGATGAAGGAAAATAGTCGAGGAGATAAAACTCCCATGGGCATTGATGGCAAGTTGAATGACAATCACTTGACTGAAGAGAAAAGCTCTCAGCTAGAAGAAAAAAGCTTTCAGAGAAAAGCTCTTTACTTAGAAGAGAATTATTCAATTTGTTGTTTCAAAATTCTTATTATTAACTATTTCTAAATCTATGTGAAATTATGATCATGGAGATATATTTCCCATGACTTAGAAGTTCTTATAGTTTGACTTACTTTATGATTTTAGGATATCACATTTTACATTCTTTGAAATCTAGTATACATTTATTTATTTTTGGGAATTTGTACTAAAGTATGGCTAAATTCTTTCAAGTATTTTTCATGTTCCATTCTTTTATTCTAGTTTTAGTGATATTACTAATAATGTCATTGAAATGATATTATTAATTGTAGTTTCTCCCAAAATGATTCACCAATTTTTTTGGGGCTCACAATAGTGGGTAGTTTTTTCAATTTGTAATAACCAAAAAGTTCAAGAGTTTATTTGAAAGAATATTAAAGGGCATGGACGTAATTGTACACAATTAAAGTTAGAGGGCTTCATCGTAGATTAAGAGAAATTCTAGAGGTTTATTAGTGTATTTTTCCATTTTTCTAATTATATAGCACCCTTGATAAGTTCTATTAGAACATAGACAATTCCTTTAATAAACTTCCTAACTATGAAAACACTACATCAATAAGTCTTATAACTATGTAGACAACCCATGAAAAATTCTATAACTATGAAAACCGTGCAAGGTTATAAGTGTATAGTTAAATTTGAAGTATCAATATAATTTTATGAATTTTTTAGGATGGTTAATGTAATTTATCACTATAATATTGAAAGTGATTGGGATTATTGTAATATTCTATATAGGCCTTTCCTAAGATAGAAGTGGCAGTAAAAGCAATACTTTTTGTTAGCTTGTATTTGTATTTTTTTTTTCTCTTTTTTTCAAATGTTTGATGGAATTAGATTTAGTTGCCAGAGTTTAGCTAACAAATAAATTAAAAGAGTGAATTATGCACAAGATAAAAGTCATTTTACCACTTGCTCATTTTTGCCTAAACACTATTTGCATTCTAGCATTTATTAAATGTATTTTTTAAATGAGAAGAAGGATATATATATATATATATATTATAAAAGTTTAATCTTCAATGAATTAATTTAAACCCATCTTGCTTGCCTTCATATAAAACCTAGAGCATGCGGATAGAACTATACTATCAATTGAGGGAATATTTCTTTACTTTCAACACTTACGAGTTTTGTTAATATGGCCTAATCTCCATATGTAGCTTTCCATTTCAATACTATCACCAGAGTTTTCCCTTTCATTATTATCATTCACCCTTTCAAGACCCTCTCTTTAAATCATTACGTCCAAGAAGTCAAGAACAACAGTCAACCTCCCTTCCTTTTTCCCCGGTATTCTACTTTACAGTTTAGTGTTGTTCTTCTCACTTGATCAGTTACTTCAAGAAACTGACACACGATCGTATTTTCTATTAATAGAGCAACTTAGAGATCATGGATGATGACGATGATGTTCCTTTCGATTACAAGTTGCAACTTCTTGCCGATGCGATAGACGATCCATCACTTGATTCACCAAAAGAAACAAATGATGTTGACCTTGATAACATACCTAGGAAACGGAGGACACTTAATAGGCAGAACAGACCGTCGTCATCAACTGCGATGCCATCAGATGATCAACATCATGTTGATGAAACTCCTACAAAACAAGAACGTGGTACGAAAAGAATGCCAGAATCTTCCACGAGTATATCACTTCAAAGCAACGATTCTACTACCCAAATACCTAAGAGAGGCATTATCGTCAAGAGACAATCGAGCAAGATAGATTTAAAGCCGTGCCAAACATTGCCCCCAGGAAATGTTATTGCATTGATTGAAGATATGGGGGGTTCTGACGTGAAGTTAGTAACTAGAAAGAAGATTCAAGCGACCGACTTAAAGATGAACCGCGCTTGGTTATCGATCCCGCAAAGTGAGTTGATGATGTCCGACTTTCTCAATGAGCAAGAGAAGCGACTTGTCCAAAAAGATCGCGTCAAAGTCTGTTTGGTTGATCCCCGTCTTGATTTGATTAAACATTCGAGTTTACAAAAGTGGTATGTGGGCAATTCATTTATATATGCACTTTGTTATAATTGGAAGTTGATCGTTAAGAGAAACAACCTCATGCAAGGAGAAGTCATACAAGTGTGGTCTTTTAGAGTGAATGGAAAGTTGTGGTTTGCATTGGTTAGGGAGACAGGCCTTCCGGTGGAGGCTGCACGAGGAACAAGTTAAGAGATATCATCAACCGTCTTATGTTTAGTGGCTATTTTAGAATTCTATTCTGTAGATTCTTATTGTCTTTCAATGGATTGTTTGAAGATTTTAGCCGGAAGTATATGTTGATTAGTACTTTTTTTAAATTGTCTTTTATCGTATCGGATTGGGTATATACATCTTGAACGTTGTTTAGGGTTGGATTTCCTTCTTTAGCCCAAGATTTTAATGAAGTTTCTTTTCCTTAATATTAATGTTTGTGGTATAAATATTTTTTAGACGTGTAAGCTGGCTATAATAAATCACATGGAAGTAATATAGTAGTTATGTGAAAATCTTGCATATGGCTATTCTTCCAATAAGAATCTGCATGGATCATGTTTACTACTAACGAAAACATATTGCATGGGCTTGCTGCTTTTATTTTTTAGATATTAATACTTTCAATGGCAAGGCAAAGTATTTTCAAATTTCTTTTTAGTACTTTGTCATCAAATTAATTCTAGTTTTCTTTCTTTCTTTCTTTCTTTCTTTTGCTTCTATTTTTAGTTATAGTTTGCTGGTTTTTCTTCAAAGGGTTAATTGAATGATTGTCGTTTTCTAATATTTAGTACCATCGACTATAACTATATATGAACACACATATATACCATATACATATTAATAGAGAAGAGGACTTTATAATGAACAGATTTAAATGGCGAAAATGTAAAAGATTATACTTGGCCAAAAGATATTACCAACAAAAAGTTAAAACAAACCAAAGAAAAAAAAAACTCCTGAAATTGTATTTTGTCGTGCAAAGATTTTCAGCTCCTTCTTGTGTTAATTTTTTCTTTTGTATAAGGGACATTTCTTTTGAATGTATAACTAAAAGGAAAAAAAAAATTAACAATGAAAATACATTAGTAATGAAATGCCATAAATAATAAAATTTAAAAAATATAATGGAAAAATAATAATAACAATAACAATTTTCTAAAGTTATATGTATATAAAATTGCAACTCTTCCATAATTTTTTTAGGGGCGTATCACCTAAATATATAATTAAATGAAAAGAAACTTTAATAGTGAAAAGACATTAGTAGTGCTAATGCTTTTGTAACTTAGTGACATGAATGCTATTATCTAGTAGGATGGATTAGGTTTGAATTTTCCTTCTCCAATTGTAATCACAGAATAAAAAGATGGTAATAAAACGTGTAAATTATAAATTGAAAAAATATAAAAAAACAAAAAATACTAATAGTAAAAATTCATAAATAAAGGCATTTGAAGTTATATATGTATATAAAGATATAAGGTTGCAACTCCTTAAAAATTTTTTCTTTTTGTTTAAAATATGTGGATCTCTCTAAAAAAACTTTCAAAATTATATGAGCCTCTACTATTTTAAGAGTTGACACTTACATCCCTCGAAAAGTTAATTTAGTGGAAAATGTATAAATTTGGTTGACTTGGCACTAGCATATACATAATTTAATATCTTTAATTAGTTAATGCTTTCAAAAAACATTGAAAATTTTAGCTTCTAAAGAAAAAAGAAAATTTAAAATACAAAGCAAGCAAAAGAAGAAAAAAAGAAGACAATTGGTATATAAAAAGGAAGATGTTTATGGCTTTGTTGATTGTCAATGGGGTAGTGTAGCCCCATCCTGTGTGGTTGCTGACAACCCCTTACCCTTAAGTGGTTGGCTAAATGTGACACTTCGAAAATTGGATAGGTTTATCTAAGAAGGGAAGTGATATCATTGTTATTGGACAGTAACTGGTCTAAGTTTTGACCTAGTAAGAATAAAAAAAGTATAAGCTTAAATTATTAGGGGTTGTGTAGGTTAAATCCAAATGTTGGTATCAAAGTGTAATGATAAGAATAATGACAAAGCGATTAATCAAATTGAAGGATAAGGATGAAGTTTAAAGATTGAGAATCAAAGTGGAACCCCATAAGGGTAACATTCCAAGTATAGAAGTCTATGATAGTTAATTTGTTTATAGGTTGATCTTTAGCACTTGAAAACCTTAAATTAATCAATACAAACAAAAATTCATTAGTTAATAAAATGTGATAATACTACTACTATAAATTTGAAAAAAAAAATCCTATGCATCATTCAAGATTAAAACATATAGAAATTCAACATCACTTTATTAAGGATCATGTTGCAAATGGAAATATTAATATTGAATTTGTTTCTATTGAAAATCAATATACATATATTTTTACAAAACCTTTAGATAAAAATAGATTCGAGTTTTTGAGAAATGAGATTGGTATTTGTAATTATTTTTTATATATTTATTTTATTTTATGTTATATTTTCTATATGTAGGAATAACGATAAAAATTATAAATGTATATATACATTATTTCTAGAAAATGTGTAAGTTAACAGATTTACATAGCCGTTGAAGCACACTTCCTAGTTCTTTCAAATCAGAAACTGATTCAAAAAGTACTCCCTATCTCTCTCACTAATTATAACTTGAACCTGTTCAATTTCTGGACATCATCACATTTGAAATTTAGAAAAGAAACCTCAAACTCTCTTTAATTTCAAATCTTAAACCCTAGAATGGCTCCAACTAAATCCTTTATAATGGCATCTAAGGGTGTCAAGTCCAAGAAAATCAAAGAAACCAGCATCTAAAGGTGTCAAGTCTAAGAAAATCAAAGAAACCATCACCATTAGGGATGAATCAACTAATTTAGAGCAAATGGTATCTATAGATGAGAGTGAACAAACAAGGAGAGAAATCAAGTCAAAGAAATTACACGACTCGATTAAAGAAATGTTTGATAAAGAAGAAAGTGAAAGTGAAGAAATAGCAAGTGAAATTGAGTTCATTGGAAACAAAGGCTCTATCACTAAGACTAACTTTGAAGAGTCTGAAGAAAAAGAACCAAAACAGAAAATGAAGGGAAAAATGAGGAAGAGAAAATCCTTTATCAAGTTAACATCTGATAGCTCTTAACTAAAGAGAATGAAAAAAACTTTGAGTGAGGTATTGGAATGTTCTTTTGTAGATTTTAAGCTTTTTAGACATAACAGTTTTTACTAGGATCATTGGCTAAATAGGATAGGATGTAAAAATTTGTGTGGTCGAATTGATGGAGTTGGTGATTTAGTTAAAGAATTTTATGATAATTTGGAAATGTTGGAAGATTTAGTCTTAAAATCAAGAATTTTAGGAAAAATTGTTAAGATTACTAGGAAAAATCTCATTGAATGTTTTGAGATGAAGGATGATGGAAAGCTAATCAATCCTACTAAAAATGAGATTTTTAAGGAAATAAATGATGGAGTAGGAAATTTTGTAGAAAAAGATATTTTTTCTACAGATTTTGAATTATTGGTAGGACTTTGGCATAAAGTTGTTACGGATTGCTTACTGCTAAAGAATGGAAGTAAAACATCAATTTCTAAAGAAGAGGCAGTAGTAATCTTAGCAGTTAAAAGAAATTTGAGAATTGATATGTCAAGTAGAATTTTAAAGCATATGTGGAGAACAAGATGATACATACCGTATGGCAATCTTTTGATGAAAATCTTCAACTTTAAGAAACTTAGTCTACCTAAGGAGACTAAGTCACCGATTAGACTAAAAAGGATTGAACCATCACTTTACACCTACTTCTCTTACTGCCTTAAATACTAAGTCATCATTGCCCAAAGCTCAAACCTTCTCTTAAGAAAATTTAGATGGAGTGGCACCAAATCTACAGATCATTCTCTATCAACCTTTAGACTTCAAGGAATTCCAATCTAAACAGCCTGAAGATGCTCCTGCTTAAGAAAACTGGAAGATTTAAAAGATGTGCTAAAAAGTCTGTTAAGAAAACTAAGAAAAATCAGTTAATATGTATACTTTTTAGACTATACTATTAGATGTTTTTCTGTTATATTTGTCTTTATGAACAATCTGCTTTATATTCTACTACAATGTTGATGTTCTCTCTCTCTTTTTTTTTTTTATTTTCTCTTTTTATTAATAACAAAAGGGGAGAAATATATGTGACAAAATAGTATATGTATGAATAATTTGAAATCATGATATATGTGAATGAATCGATTGAAATTATGATATTTGTGAAAACAAATTTCAAAATGTGAAGGAATTTGAAAAGTTTGAAATATTAATTTTATAAAGGGTTTTGTTATCACCAAAAAAGAGTAGAATATTAAGTTCTCTTAATAATAGTTTTTATGATAACAAAAAGCTAAGAGTTTACTAACCATTTTACTAAGTATGTAGTTGAAAAATACACATGTAATTCAATTTAATCCTTCTCAAGCTTTCAATCAGAAGATAACTCAAAAAGTCACTTAAAAACTAACTCAGAATGTAGACTTGTCGTATGATTCACCAGCCTTCAGTTATAAGTTAGAAGGTAACTCAAAGGGTAACGTAGAAAGTGACTTAGAGAGTAGTCCTGCTGTATTAAGAAATGAATAGAATGTTACAAGATAAGTTTGAAGTTTTAATCAACTTGAAGGCCTAGCTCCAAAGTGAATGTGTTTAGGTAATGTATTCAAAATATTCCACAAAGTTGGTTAAAATATCTTGAGGGTTTATAATCATCTTGATTTAGCTAAGTAAAGTATGCATATCAAATATTTATATTTTTCAAAATTTAAATCAACAATTGAGGAGTAGAAACTATTCAAAATGGATAACAACCAAAATCCACTTCTATTTTCAAGGGATACGAGCTATTGAAACTATTATGATTATATAGTAACAACATAGAACTAGTTATTTTGAATTTGAAGCTGAGTGTTGATCTTCAACTAGATATTCGGAACAGATTAAGTGTCTAAGTTCATCCTTTGTATTCGTTATGTGAACAAGAAATTTAACGAGAATAGAGAATAGAGAACATAATAGAGTTAAACAAAATAATAAGATACTTTGAAAATCATTAACTCCAAATTTTATTTCTGTACCAAATTTTGCAAGGACTATTTTCATTCCTCATCATTTTTTTATAGTTGTTGTACGAGCTAGATTACAAATGGCTTTGAGTTTAGAGATAGCCAAGAGAAAGTTAAAAGTTTGATAAAGTGAATTGTGATAACTATTTGTAATTCCTATTTTGTGATTGGATATAGTGTAAGATACTAGTGTGGAATATCGGGACCCTAGCTTAGAGCTAGAAGAGAAGACGTATGCTCAAGGCGGATTCCTCTACAGATCATTGCATAGACTATTCTTACTTTATTCTTTTATTTTTGTGCATTTAATTATTTATTGTGATTGCAAAATAATTCAAAGCCACACTTCGCAGGCAACTAATTGGGTTGTGATTTTGTTTTTAAAATTTTAAGATTACGAATTCACCCCCTTTTTGGTAACTTATTGGGACCAATAGTTTAATTGGAAATATATTCAAGAAACAAGTTTTTCTCTAAGTATACAGTCATGTTTAGTACCATGTGCTTCAACACACCTAAGTAAATGGTTGTGTTGAGGGTCGTATACCTTTCTGTGAACTTTAATGTTTGATACGCCCAAGCACATGGTCACGTTGATGGTTGTGTACCTTTTTATGAATTTTTCCCTTCGACATGCCCTAGAACATAGCTATGTAACCCAGCCGTATTCCGACATCCTTGACATACCCTCTAATATTGGCATGTATTCCAATCATGTCTAACTTCTTCAACACGCCTTATAACATGAGGCATGTATCCCAACGTGTATCCTTTGTACACACATGCATTCTAGCATAGTTACGTACACGGGCATGTACTTAACCGTGTTCCTTAATTTTCACCATGAACCCTAATGTCTTCATTTCAAATTCGATCTAATTTTAACATCCCTTAATTCTAAGCTTAATTTAATCCTAATACATATAATTTATAATCAAATTTCATAACTTAAGATACTTACTTCTCAATTTCTATCTCCTAAATTCTTAATCGGATGAATTTCGTGCTTATCTCATCCCGTTCTTGATTTAGATTCTATTTAAACAAGGCAATGTAACTTAATTAAATCTTCAACTCAGTATTCTTATTAACAATTCCGTAGTTAAAATCCTTACCTGGATGAAATCAGATTTAAACCTTGTTGTCCTCCTCTTAGTCGCCTTTTAGGTTTCAGAGATTCTAAAGAGTTATTTGTTGGTTATTTTGTAAAATGGAAAAAAGGAGAGCTCTAGGTTAATAGTGAACTTATATACTCCTTCAAAAAATATCCAATCCGTCCTTAAAGTTTTATGAAAATGTCCATTTTAGCCTTAGTTATATTTATAATACATGTGAAATAATATATTTATTTGGGTATTTACATTCTCTCCCCTCCTTTATAAAAACTATTGTCCTTGAAAGTTACCTAATTCTAGGAGAGTTGTGGATACTTCTTCTTCATCTTCTCTTCTAATTCCCATGTTGCTTCTCATTCAGTCTGATTGGTCCATTGCCCTTAACGTAGGGAATTGTTCTTTGTCTTAATACTTGCTCTTTGGTGTCCACAATTTGATCGGTCTTTTTACAAATGACAAGTTTAGTTGTACATTCAATGGTTCTAAAGCTACTATCTGATTTAGGTTGGGTACATACTTCCTTAAAATGGATACATGAAATACGTCATGTACCCCAACTAAACTTAGCAAGAGAGCTAACTTGTAAGTCACAATACCTACTTTTTTATGATCTCAAATGGGCCTATGTACCTTGGGTTTAGCTTCCCTCTAAAAATGAATCTGATTACCCTTTTGGTTAGAGAAATTCTCAACAGGACCTTGTCTCTTACTTGGAATTCCAAAGGGAATCTTCTCTTATCTACATAGTTCTTTTATCGGGACTGAGCTATTTGTATCTTTTACCTAATCAACTTCACTTTGTCCATTGTTTCTTGGACTAACTCTAGTCCCACATTTGCTTTCTCCCACTTTGTCCTAGTGTAGTGGGGATTTGTACTTTCTTCCATAAAGAGCCTCATAAGGAGCTATCTGGATGGTTGCTTAGTAGCTGTTATTATAGGCAAATTAAACTAGAGGGATATGCTCATCTTAGAACCCTAAAAAATCTAGTGCACATGCTCTAAATAAATCTTCTAATATCTATATGATCCTCTTAAATTAGCCATCTATTTGAGGGTAGAATGCAGTACTAAAATGTAGTTTGGTAGCTAATGCTTTATGTAAGCTATTTTAAAATCTGCTTACAAATCTTGTGTCTCTTTTAGAAGTGATGGTCATTGGCAATCCATGTAATCTAACTATCTCTAGTATGTATATCTGGGTCAGTTTCTCTAGCTTGTATCCTGCTCTAATAGGTAGAAAATGAGTAGATTTGGCCAACTTGTCTACTATTACCTAAACTACATCATGTTTCTCTTTGGTGTTTAGACAAAGTCCATTATCACATACTCCCATTTCCATTTTAGTATTGGAAGAGGTTGTAATTCTCCAGCTAGCCTCTAATGCTTTATTGTGATCTATTGATAGGTTAAGCATTTGGCTACACACTTAGCTATCTTCTTTTTCATGTTCTTCCACCAATAATAACTCTTTAGGTCCTTATACATTTTGGTGTTTCCTAGATGTATTGTGTATGATGAATAATGTGCCTATTTCATTATTTCCTTTTTCAATTTGTATCCCCTGACACACATAATCTATTTTCGTATATCAAGGTTCCCTCTGCATCTAAGTTGAATTTCGGAGCCTTGCTCTATTCTATTATACTTTTGATTCCTTAGATGTCTTTATCTTCTATTTGGCTAGTCTTAATTTTGTCCCTTATGGTTGGTTGTATACATAAAGTGGCCATTTCTTCTCTCACTTCTTGAGTTAAAATCTCTAACTTTAATTTACGCATGTCTTCCAATAACTCCATTTATGAAGTGATGAGAGTGGTTATATTAGCTTGTTTCTTTCTACTAAGGGCATCTACTACCACATTGGCATTTTCTAGATGGCATTTGATTTCCAAGTTATAGTCTTTAATCAGCTCTAACCATATTCTTTGCCTCATATTTAGCTCCTTCTATGTGAAGATATACTTCAGGCTGTTATGATCAGTGAAGATCCTGCATTTTTCTACATATAAGTAGTGCCTTCATAACATTAAGGCTAATACTACTACTGCTAACTCTAAGTCATGAGTTGGGTAATTCTTCTAATAGGGCTTTAGTTGGAAAGATGCACATGCTATTACCTGCCCACCTTGCATTAGCACACACCTAACCTTTGAACTGAGGTATCACTATACATTGTAAATTCCTCTCCACTCTTAGGTAATGTTAAAATTAGTGCTAATATGAGTTTCTCCTTAAGTGTCTAAAAGCTAGCCTTACATTAGTCATCTCACTCAAATCTTACATTTTTCTGTGTTGACTTGGTGAGAAGAGTTGCTATTTTGGAAAATCCCTCTAAAAATCTTCTGTAGTAGCTTACTGGGCTTAGGAAACTTCTTATATCTATGACAATCTTTGGTATTTGCTAATCCACTGTGGCTCTCACTTTCTGCGGGTCTATAGATATCACATCTTTATTAACCATGTGACTAAGAAAACCACCTGTTTTAGCTAAAATTCACATTTATTGAATTTGGCGTATAATTTTTCTTTTTGCAACCTATTTATCACCAATCTTAAGTGTTCTTCATTACTTCTTGAGTATATCATGATATTATCTATAAAGACAATTACAAACTAGTCCAGAAAAGCCCTGAATACTCTATTCATTAGGTCTATGAATGCTGCAGGTGCATTAGTCAATCTAAAGGGCATCATCAAAAACTCATAGTGCCCATATTTGGTCCTGAAAGCTATTTTCTGGATATCTTCTTTTTTAATCCTTAACTAGTGGTAGCTTGATCTTAAGTCTATTTTCGAGAACACCTAAGCTCCTTGTAGTTGGTCAAATAGGTCATTTATCCTAGGAAGAGGATGTTTGTTCTTGATAGTGACCTTGTTTAACTCTTTATAATCTATACAAAGTCTCATGCTTCTATCTTTCTTTTTAACAAATAGGACTAGTGCACCATAAAGAGTACACTGGATCTAATGAAACCTTTATCTTGTAGCTCCTATAAGTACTTCCTCAATTCTTCTAATTCTATTGATGCCATCTTATAGACTAGTTTTGATATTGGTACTATGCCTTATACTAAGTCAATACTAAATTCTATCTCCTTAATTAAGGGTAAACTAGGAAAGTCTTCTGGAAACACTTCTAGGAATTCTCTCACTATATGTATCACTTCTAGTGTGGCTTCTTCACTAGTTTCAACATATATAGTTGCTAATATATTCCTTCCCCACATCTCATAAGTGGGTAATCTAGTGGGTCTCTATACTTCCAGCTTATACTCAAAATACTCTTCTCCTAGGTATACTGAATTGCACCACCATGTTGTGACAATCAATGGTGGCATGGTATTTTGGCAACTAGTTCACTCTCAAAATAATGTCACTCTACCATTTCCAATATTAATAGATCCATTGGCATCATCCTACCCTATATCTCTATTCTTAATTTTATGTTGATTCTATTTAAAATCTTTCCAACTCCTAAGGGAGTGCTAACATTTAAATGATTATCTAAATATTCAGAATACCCAAGAGTTAATGTCAATTCAAATGTTAGTGTTAATATGTTTTGGTATATATACATGTATACCCTTACACTTGATTACATATTCATATATATATATACTTAACAATTAAAAGAAGTGTAAGTAAAATAACAATACAATAAAATAATTTACTATATATAATAAACATCCTATAATTTCCCCCTCTCTTCATAGCTCACTATCTTATAGATCAAATACTTAATTTCTCTAAAGTTCATATCTTATGCTTTACTGTTTGAAACTTATGTCTAATGGTTAATACTTAATTTTCTAGGGATCAATAAGCCTAAGTTTTTTAGGATTATCAACCTATATTCTATACATCAAAACCTAATTCCCTAAAGATCATCAACTTTTTTTTTTATAGATCCAAACTTAATTCCCTAATGATCATAAAGTTATGCTCTAATACCATTTAAGCTATAACAACTTGAAACTTGGATACATTATGCTTGTCCCGTGTCTTTATCAGATAAGGACATGTTAAGGCTTTTAAACTACTTTAATACCATTTAAGTTATAATGCCTTAAAATCGAGGAGCGCTATGGCTCGCCACCTGTCTTTATCATATAAGAACACGTTAAGGCTTTGGAACTACTCTGGTATCACTTATTCATGTAATTTCTATAACCAAAATACAAAAATACTCAATATATATCCAACATTATATAAGTATAGTCTAATTCATCCTTCTTGTAACCAATTTAATGTGAAATCCATAATCAACATTTAATGTAGCAAAATAATTATAAAGCACTAGTTTGTTTTTCCTCTAAGATCTAAAAATTTATTACAATATGTAACTCAATTTCTCCTAAAGTCTATTCACTATAATAATAATGAAATCGTCTTCTTCTTCCCTATTTGGTTCATTTACTCCTAGGTTATCTTTTGGGTTATTAACTTCCTTAGTACCTGAATCTAAAAATATATCCCTGAGGGGTGAGCTAATGCTGAGTATGTATAGCACAAGTACACATGCATGAACACATAGGAACTTAATTCACATACATTATGCAAAACTTAAATAGTAAACAACCATTTCATGATATACTTTTAAGTCCACAAGCAACAATATGATACTCTTGAATCCCTTAATACACTTAAACATTTGGAACATAAATTGGTAATGAGAACTGACACCATGAGCCTTACACCCATGATCACTTAAACCTTAAACTAACCTAAATCATTTCCAAGCACAACTCCATTAGGGACAACGTCACATAAAGATCATCGGGGTGCTCCTTAGGGATCTACCGCTACGGGCTCCTAGGTCGAGCCAAGCACATACAACAATAACTTAACCACTTAAGCTAATTCATTTAACTTAATTAAATTTAGTAATTATACTAACTTAAACAAGCACAGAACAACAAATAGTTATATGTACCTGAGTCCTAGTTTTAAGCACTTTTGATCATAGACTTAAAGCTAATTTATAAATGCAAAATGATTACTTTTTAGTAATAATATAAGATTAAGCTAATATCTTAATTCTCTTAGCCTATTAGAACTTCTAAGGCCTTACTAGATATCTAATTTGCATGGTAATTTGTTTAATTGGAAACAAATTTAAGAAACATGTTTTTCTCTAAGTACACGATCGTGTTTAGAACCACATACTTTGGAACACCTAGGTACACAGTCGTGTTGAAATCCGTGTACCTTTTTTGTGAACTTTAATGTTTGATACACCCAGGTATATGGCTGTGTACCTTTTTGTGAATTTTTCCCTTTAGCATACCTTAGAACACGGGCATATTATGACCATGTACCTTTCTATGAATTTTTCCCTTTGACACACCTTAGAACACGGGTGTATAACCCAACCGTGTTTGACATCCTTGACATACCCTCTAACATGGACATAGATTCTAGCCATATTCAACTTCTTCAACGCATCTTATAACATGGGTGTGTATCTTGACTGTATACCCTTTGTATGTATACACATTCTAACATGGTTAAGTACACGAGTGTGTGCTTGACCGTGTTCCCTAAGTTTCACCATGAACCCTAATTTCTTCTTCTCAAATTTGATCTAATTCCAACATCCCTTAATTCTAAGCTTAATTCAATCTTAATACATGTAATTTATAATCAAATTTCATAAGTTAGGATACTTACTTTTGAATTTTTGTCTCTTGAATTCTTAATCGATCAATTATGTGCTTGTCTCATCCTATCCTTGATTTAGATTTGGTTAAATAAGGTGATGTAACTTGATTAAATCTTCAATTCAATATTTTTATTAACAATTCCATAATTAAAATCCTTACTTGGATGAAATCGAATTCAAACCTTGCTATCCTCCTCGATTTTAGAGATTCCAAAGAGTTCTTTGTTGGTTACTGTGTAAAATGGCAAAAAGGAGAGCTTTAGGTCAAAAGTAAGCTTATATACTCCTTCAAGAAATGCCCAATTTACCCTTAAAGTTTTATGCAAATCTCATTTTTGGCCTTAGTTATATTTTATAATACATGTTAAATAATATAATTATTCAGGTATTTACACATATAACATGTAACATATATATGAGCGTACATGTATATACGTATCTATATGTACATTGCATGTAATACAATACATAGCTATATATGTATAGTATATATACATATTACATATTAGGTTTTTATTTATATATGTATGGCATATGTATGCATTACATACGGGTATTTATTTATATATGCTATGTGAATATATTACATATATTGATATATATAATGAATATATATCTTGAAATATATATTTATAATTAATATCTTTGCATATGAAATATAATATAATATATTATATTATAAACGTTTATATGTATATGTATATTATGTACATATGTACATAACTTAAATAAATAGTATAACATATATGTTCATATATGTACAACATATAACACATAGATGAGCATATATGTATAGACATATCTATACATACAACACATGTAAGGATAATAGATAAATGTTATATATGTATAGCATATGTTCACATTGCATATATGGATATTTATTTATATATGTCATGTCAATATATTACACGTATTAATATTCACAATAAATGTGTCTTATAATATATATTTATAATTAATATGTATGAAATATAGTATTATATATATTTATATATAATATTATAGACGTTTTATGTAATGTATATATGTTGTATGTATAACTTAAACGTGTGGTATAACATATATGTTAATATACGTAAAACTTATAATGTTATATGAGCATATATGTATATATGTATTTGTATATGCAATGTATGTAAGTATAATATATAAATATTATATATGTAAAGCATTTATGTACATATTAAATATGTAGGTAATGTAATTATGATAAGGTTATTTTGGAAATAGCAATGAGGGTTGGAATTAATATTATCTAGTCTTTTGAAAGGAATTGCTATTCATTATTTTCCCGACCTCACAACCTTAAGAATGAGGTCAATCTAACCTTGATTTCCCAAATATGTAGATGATGTGAATGAGAATTTGGTGAAAAAGTGAGCTTAGATTAGTCTAGTGTAAGTTCTAGGGGATTACTATTTGCAATTGGTGTATGAGTAAGACTTAATTTAGAAATTGACGGGAAGCCCTTATGTGAAACCTCATGATTAGGACTTGATCAGATTTAGGAAGTGTAATTTAGACCCTTAAGAGACAAAATGATCAAATTAAACTATCAGTTGTGGCTACTAAATCAAATAAGAATAACTAGAACATTTACACTCCACATAAGCACCTTAATTAGACCCAAAGGAGTATTTGACTTAAGGAGCTAATCTTGAGGCCACCTTATGCTTAAATTAGGGGATTAAGATCAAAACTAAAGGTGTAAGAAATTTTGGCAAGGAATCTCCAAAACGAAGTGGCTGAACACATTAAGTTAAAAGGCAAAACAACCAAGACTAGTGTGTAAGCACTTGAAACAAAGTACCTTGTTTTGTTTTGTAGGGAGCACCTAACCTTAAAATTAAGAGTCATTGGTACCAAATGAAACTAGAAGAAAATAGCTTTGAAATGATTACTTACTTGTGCAATTTTGATAAGGAATGACTAAGTTATGCCAAAAATAAGTTAGGTATTCGAATTGGAACTAGAAACACAAATTGAATTGGCCCTAACTTAGAAAACCACTAAGTGTTCCATAGGAAGTACCCTTACGTAGAGTACATTTTTTAAAATAATCATTGCTTACTTAATTATATTAATTGATAGGTGATCTTGTTGTGTTTGTTAAGCCCCATTTGAAGGTTTATTGTGCTTAATAATTATCATCTTTGAGGATTGCTACTTTAGCTTTGTAGGATATCCAAGTGAGTGATACTCTATGAATACATGCTTGCTTATGCTAGGTTTATTTGGAATATAATTAATTAACCTTTATCCTGTGTTGTGTGATTGGGGACAAAAGGGTTAATGAATGTGATTAGTATTTGTTTGGTTGCAGAAAAAACTTTAATAAATTGAAAGCTAACTTTGGTTGTTGTTGTTTAATTACTTATTGCTACTTGTAGTTATTATCAATTGAATGTTTGCTTTATTTGCATGAGCACCCTACCAATGGACTAACTAAGGAAAGGCCTTAATAAGAATCAACTGGGCATTGCACAATCTTGCATCGTAAGAAAGCCGTCAACACTATGCAATCGCTTAAAAGGCGTATAGGAGGTAATTCTCCTATGTGTAACCTTACTCTAACCTTTGGAAACTACCGCACACTGAGAGTTGCCTTCTTTTGATTGGGGCCTAGTAACTCACTTAGTGCCTAGAAAGTTATTAGTCTTGGCACTATGCTTTAGGTTAGGTGAAAGTTGTTTTATTTGGATGCCATGTTGTTTCTTGTTTCAGCAACGACTCTAAGTCCAGAGCTTAGGGCTGACATGTAGAAGTTGTCTCTTCATCAACGGATTCTAAGTCCAGAGCTTAGGGCTGACATGTAGAAGTTGTCTCCTAACCTTCAATCTCGAGGGGTGGAAATTCAATTCCTTCATTATTTTCAACCAATCATGAATGTTGTTGCATTGCATATGTTTGACCCTTTCATAGTACATATTTTGTAATGATAATTTGCTTGAACATTGCTTGTAGCATGTAATGAAGGTCACTCACTCACTAAGCTATAGTTTCTCACTTCTCCATAGTTTCTCTTGGTAGTTATTTGTGAATGGGATAGGTTAGGATCCTAGTGCAAAGTATTCCTCCTTTCTTTCAAAGTTAATCGTGTTTAAGCTCTAGAGATGAAGTAGTTAATGAAAAATGAATTAGTGTAGGTTTATACTAGTTAGTATATTTGAAGTGCAATAATGAATATATATATATATCTCACTTCTCCATAGTTTGTCTTGGCAATTATTCGCGAGTGGGATGGGTTAGGATCCGAGTGTAGAGTATTCCTCCTTTCTTTCAAAGTTAATCGTGTTTAAGCTCTAGAGATGAAGTGGTTGATGAAAAATGAATTGGTTTAGGTTTATACTAGTTAGTATACTTGAAGTGCAATAAAGAATATATATATATGCCAAATCTCTATGGTCTTGGAAGGTCAAGATATTTTGATATAAGTATCTACATATATTTATAACAAGTCAACAAGTTATATACAAGTGTCATACTTGAATATAAATAGGTTACCGGGTTTCCATAGCTAGAATCTAATGTAATCTAACCACAGAATAGTTATTATGTAGTGGGTGCACATGTTGATTAACAACTTATAGAGATACTACTATTATACCCTAATTGGGGGTGTGACATCTTTTAGTGGCATCAAAGTTTAAGTTTGTCAGAGATGGGATAAGCTTACCAAATTGTTAAATGGGATTAGGATTTAAAATAAAAGACTTAGGTTGAGAGAATATACATGTATCACAATGTAAAATAAGTGTTATATCTCTCTATATTTAAATATTACTCTATGATTCTCAAACCCCCTCTTGACTGCTATGTCCTTGATATGAATGTTACATGTATCTATAGGTTATGATTTAGAGTATTGGGTCAAGGGAAGTGAGAAGTAGTAGAAAGGTGAATATTGACGAATTGGTAATGCGGAGAATTGTTAGTGGAGATGGGAAGTACTAGAAACTTGTGATTAAAGATTGAAAGCATAGATATTTTAACTAAAGATTGTATTTATTCTTATGATTTGTAGATTATAGTTTGAAGTGAGAAGTAGTAGGAAGGTGAATATTGATAAATTGGTAATGTAGAGAATTGTTTGTGGAGATTGGAAGTACTAGAAACTTGTGATTGAAGATTGAAAGCATAGATATTTTAACTGAAGATTGTATTTATTCTTATGATTTGTAGATTATAGTTTGAATTAGTGACTAGATGTCTTGTTTACAAATATCTTAATTCTTATGATTTGAGGTTATAGTTCCACAATTAGTTATTGGATATTTTGACTTAGGGATTGGAGTTGGTTGCTTTAGTTTGTGACCATAGTTTGAATTAGTAATTGAAGAGTTTAGAAACATGAATGATGGAATGATTTGATGGAATTGCCATTGCCTTGTTGGTTGGAGAATTATGTTTTGAAATATAACCATGTAACAAAGTGAAAGTTGTTGACTTATGAATGCTTTGATGATGGACTTATCTTGTTGGACTTATTGCTTAAAAATCTATTAGATGATCTTAGTCTTTCAAATTTATGTTTAGTAAGATCAAGAGATTATATGGACTATTGATTCTTAAGTTGTGGATTTTAGTTGATTTTTGACTTAATGTTATTACGATTGAATATATTGATACAATTATGGAGACATATGGTCTAATGATGTGTTAAGCAAGTTAAGCTATATGAATGGATCTATTTATAGAGTGATAAATGAGAATAATGAGTTTGAATGTAAAAGAGAAAGCAACTAAAAGTAGTGACTCCATAAACTAAGGGGTCTTACGATGATGGGTTGGTAGAGTGGAAGCATGCATTTATTCATGGTAATTGTACTCTAAATTTTCTAATTGACAAAAGCAAATGATGCTATTGAAGGTGCTATTGTATTAAGGAGATGTAAAATAATGAAATAAGATGCAAATGTGGCTATAGATGAATTTAGAGACTAATCTACACTAGGCATGGATCAATGTAGAATGTAATAATTTTAGGATTTTTGTGGACTATGATCAATGAGTTGTGTTGAGAAAAAAATGAAGTGTTATAAGAAAATATATATTCCAAATGGAAATGGAATTTTGGAAAAAGGTTAGAGGGTTGGAGTTTGAATGAGGACCGGATTTTTTATATACTTTTAAGGGGATCTTAGCAATACACTAAGCATGAGTTGAATTGGATTTCATGATAATTTGTGGGTGAATTGAATCTAGTGTGGAGATCTATATATAATGTCTTGTGGCTAAACTTTATCTGCATTATTGAGGAGACACCTAGTACTTTAGAATGAGCATGATTAAAATGAGGATATTAGAACATTTTTATGGAAACATTGTGAGAAATGAAGAGATAACTCTAGTAAATTTTCAAGGATGAAACTTTTTCTAGGGGGGGTGGGGGGGTGGGGATATGACACCGAAAGTTGGGCATACTCATTTAAGAAGGAAATCAATATCTTTGCTATTGGAGAGTAGTGGGCCCATGATTCAACTAAGTAAGAATGAGAATAATATAAGCTTGAATCAAAAGAGATTATGTAGGTTGAATCCAAAGTTTGAGGTTAAGGCATAAGAATAAGAATAACAAAGAAGGTGATGGATCAAATTAAAGGATAAGGATGAAGCTTGAAGATTGATAATGGAGTGGATCCCCCAAGAGTGATATTTCGTGGTATAAAAGTTCAGGATAGTTAATTCGTTTATAGGTAAATCCTTGGCACTTGTTGTAAGCCTCAAAAAAATTATTTAGGATTTTAAGTTAGGTAATTCTAATAGATAGATAAGTTATTGACTCTTAGCTAAGAGAAATAGAAATTTAGTCGATATGAGATCAACACCCTTTAGTATAGGCCAATTGCAAAGCACTAAAAATATCAAATGAGAAAAAGGATTAAAGTTGAGATACAAATCAATTAATAGTAATCAAGACAAGTATGTTAAAAGTAGCAAGCTTAGGTAACTAACTTAATAACCGATGAATTACAATATTATTATTGATATTAGGTCTAAAAGATGAATATCGCCAAGTTCCCTAATTTAAGTATGCTAATTTGAAAAGCAATTCTAAATAAAGGATTATTTCATGGTGACAAGTAACATTTGATGCAATTCGTTGAATATTTATTTGGAAAACCTGTTTAAACTCCACCCTACCCTTATTCATTTTTGTCTTTTGATAATTTTTAGAGTCCTTTTTTGAGCTTCTAGAGTCCTTGTAGGGTTTTTCAAGAGTTCTGTACCTTAATCAACATACCAGCCCATAGGGTTAACGACAATGCATCAGCATAAACGTTCCCACTTCTTCTCTATAAGTAGCCAAAAGCAGAGTAATAACTAAAATTACCAAAAATTGTAACCTTGCACATGAACATTAGGAGGTCCAATCTAACTAAGGGATTCTTATCTTGAACGAATTTCATTTAATTCAACTCCTCAAAAAGTCTGCAAAAGTAACACCACAAACTGAGGTACTCCCCGGGAAAGAAAATATAAAACAAAAGGGGAATTTTCGCCACAATAAAGGATCCCACAAAGACGGAAAGGGCGAGGACAGAGCCGTGCCACATTTCAAGAAACCCTTGAAAAGAATATCACACTCGAAAAAATTCAATAATCGCTTAATAATGCTTTAGAACATAATTATATAAATGCTATCAAATTGATAGTATATCTAAGATAGCTGTTTGATTCCCTTAAGCAAATCCTCCTCCCAAGGCCACAAACAGCTCACAAGTTCTCTTAGATACAAGATATCAAACCTCTCCACAATGAAACAGATGAGGCCAAGCCCCTCGTAAGTAAATAATAACACTTTTGAATGATGCCAAAATTCTTTCAAAGGTGCAACCAACTCCTGCACCATGCAACACGGCACAAAGGAGGGAGACTCAGCAACTCGTTTGGGTCAGATGCACCCCCACCAAAAGATCTACAAATTGCTTGTTCCCGCAAGCTTGCTATGTTGGATGGCTGGGAGCCTTGTTCCCAACCTGCGGCCTCTTAAAAGCTGGAAAAGAAGCCAGAATAACACAACAAACAAATTTATAACTTGGCAGTAGTATATGATTAGAACTTCAGCTATACAACAATAATTAATCTTTATGCTATCACTAAGCTTGTAGATAAACTATAAAACAGACCTATGCAGCACTCCCTGACAAGGATTACTCATACGCCACCCAGGCCTACACCCAGACACACCCACAGTTACACAGCTACTGGCAATGGGAAGATATTATTGTTGAAATGCATTTAGATTCCACACAATTTGTGGAAAACATGTCCATTACAGAAAATATTTTTCCTAAGTAACATTTTCATTAGAAAACAACTTTTTTGTCCAAAAATATATTTTTTGATGGCCAGACTGAGTTTTACTAGCATCTTCCATTGATCAGAAAATATTCATGGAGTGGGAAAATCTTTGTTGACCTAAAATCAAGAAAATACTGAAAAAGGCCTTTTCTGAATGCATTTTCCAGAAAGACAAAGGAAAGCTGGCAATCTGTCTTGATTTATGTGTGGCATCCTTGAACAAGGATCATGTTAATCTACTATGTATCATTCCAATTTTATTTGCTTCATAAGAGGTGGTAAACCGTCTAAGTTACTAATGTAGAAACCACATAGATGTCAGCTAAAGATCAAGAGACAGCCAGACATCCTCAAAGCAGCAGCTTGCAAGAAGTGTAAAGAAAGATCAAGAATACACTCACATTTAAGAGATGTTCCTGCCAAACAAGTAAGCCTTGATTTTGTGTCAGCCTCAGCTAATGGGTTTGCCCTCTCCTTCATCGCCATGCGGATGTCCCAAACACGGATAATGCCATCAGATGAACCAGAAGCCATCAGGTATGGATCCTCAGCTTCACTAGTGTCAGTGTTCTTATTGAGCACTACCATACCTTTTACTCGGGTAGAATGTGCATCCTCTATGCAATAGGCAACCTTTCCTGAGTTCGTGTCCCATGCTGTAATATTTCTGTCCTCACCAGCAGTATATAGAACTCCACTCTGTTGAGGATTTAACAGAAATAAATTTCACATGTGGTTCTAATTGAGATTTCTTTAAAGCTAGAACTAAATTTTCTTGGCAGAGAAAGCAAATGATTAAAAAGTGCATTCAATTTATGGTTTCATAAAATGTATAAAAAAGAATTTGCCAAAAAAGTGGAGTATATTCTTAAATCCATGTACTTCAGCAGCATGGAAATAGCATATGTGAATGAATTCATGCTGGTTAGGTACCGCTTTAGGGACATGTAGCCAAATTTTTCCAGCAAAGTCAATGGGTCTTCTCTCACCAGTTTATTGCAGCAGTATTATAGTTGCTGCTCCTATAAACAGTAAAAATTGTACTCAGTCCTCTTCTTGTTGTTGAACCTTACCTTTCCCAGTACCAGCAAAGAAGTTTCTTTTTATTGTACGTATACTTAGTCTCTTTTATCATTTTTCTGCCTATACCAAATCATCTATATGTGGAATGCATTTCATCAAGTTTGCTCCCTGTAAAATGATAAGTGAAATTCTGTACTTAACTGGAATAAAACATATCTGTCACTCTGTCTTGCCACATACTAACTACTAATCTATTTTGCAATTCCTAATCCTATATTTGCCCATAGTCAAGTAATAGTTTAAGATTTTATATTTTTGGGTAAGTTATAGTAAGATTTTACTTGAGAATGTATCATCAGATTGTGCTCTTTGTGTAATTAATGTAACATGACATTTATCTGAGGGGAAATATTAGATATCATGCCCATATTGACAAATATTACCATAGCTACAGTAGGTCCCTATGTCTGGCAGGCTAAGAAATACACAAGACAAACAAACATAGAGATGTCATACAGCAACAACAATAACGAATCCAACAAAACGTGCAAATGCATCATCTACTCTACCTTCAAGCAGCGAGCCAGCAACATGCCACTGATGGATACATCAGTGAAACATGGGTACATAGAACACACTTTTGACAGGGGATGCAAACCATTAATCCTTCATGCATCACAAATACTTGTCCCATGTCGAAATACAATCAGGACAATGAATCATAGAAACCAAGGCCGGTCTTAAAATCACTCAGATTCATCAACCCACGGCATTACAGACCACAAAGCTGGCCAATATCAATTATGATGTAAAATCATCGTTAAATTTCCTATGTAAACTCAATCAACTAAATCGATTCCGACCTAAAACTTATCATTGTGATTTACTAAGGCAACCAACAGCAAAGCAGCAATACCTCATCCAATAGTTACCGTACCAAACTAATAATCAAATGATCCATACATCACACTATACGAAAAACCATCCACAGAAGTAGTAAAATAATTCTTAACTAACTAGTTGACTAAATAACTTACTTACCTCACCCGGTGCGGCACATAGAACCTTTTTCCGCCCTTCCAACTCACAAACCAACCGAGCATCCTCGGCTCCATGAACTCCGACTTTTTCCCCCGTAACCATAAAGAACTTCTCTCCAGTCAAATCATACAAAACCAAACTAGCCTCTTTTCCCATTCTACAATAAAAACTCCTCCTCCCTCTCACTAAATTCAACATCGCCAAGCCCTCATCCCTCCCCACCGACAACGCCAACTTCCCCGAATGATGCACACAAATAGAATTAACTCCTCCTTTCCTATGAACCATGATCGTTTTCAAGTGCACAAAAGGATCGGCATCGAAAATACATACTGAACCGTCCGACGAAGCCGAGACGAGGTTTCGGGGGAACGAGAGGTTTGGAGGGGTATAGAACGACAGGGAGGTGACGGTGGCGGAGTGTTGGTGGAGAGAACCGAGAGAGGAGGCAGAGGAGAGGTCGTAGATATGGACGGTATCATCAGAGGAGCCGGAGGCAGCGGCAGGACCGGAAGCGGCGACAGTGGTGATGGGGGCGAGGTGGGATGGGTAAGAGAAGAGACGAGTTAGGGTTAGGGTTTGGGAGTTGCCTGAAGAGGGTTTGAGGGGTTTGAGTTTGAATCCCCATATGAATTTCTCGTAGGAGCCGGCGATAAGGCTCATTGCTAAAATTGGGGTTAGGGTTTAGTTTGATGAAAAATCTGATACTTCGCTGCTTCTTGAAGAAGACGAGAAAAGCCAAACCCCAGTAGAATTTGGGTTTTTGAAGGGTTTAAGGACGAATTTTTTTTCTATCGAGAAAAAAAGAAAGAAAAATAATTTATTGACTTCGTTATTTCTTATTGATTGAAACAAAACTTATAGTGCGTTGGGTTTGCGGGAGGTAATAAGATAAGAATAAAATTATAATAAATAGAAACTTTTAGGGTTTATTTTTAGTTTTTATAGAAAAATATGAAAGTATATTTAAAAAAGTTAAAGAATAGTTATTTCTTAGTGTAATAAAAGAATTTTAATTTTTTAATTTACAGTAATAATAATTAAGAGTAGGAAAGAAAATAAAACATATATATTTTTATTATAATGAAGTTGATTGTTTCATTAAAATTCTTGTATAAATTAGACTATAGGGTTTAGTATATATAGTTAGTAAACATGCACATTATTTCCTTAAATTCTTTTTTCATTAAGTTTTTATGTTTACATTTATGGGTTTCTTTTTTTTTTTTTCCTTTTTTGGTCAAGTATATTTGTGGTTTATGTTATGATATGCCTATAAGTATTACATCAGGAAAAAAATAAAAATACTATAAGAAAGTATGCAAAATAGCAATTCTAGCCTTCTTCCCCACCCCCCTTCATTATGGTTTATATTTTAAGTACAATTAATTTTGTCCATATAAAGCTACTCCTTGGCTCCTTGCCTTAATGCAGGGACATTTGATGTTTTGTTTACCTATATTTTAAATATACCAAGTTTTCATTTATTTAGAGAAAAGTAAAAATATTACAATAAAAAATAATGAAAGTGGGGGAATAATCTCACAAACACTACAAAATATTAAATCTCTTTTAAAAAACTAACTTCTTCAATAATAATTTCCTCAACAGTAAGTTATGTGAAAAGTGAAAGCACTAGGGGTTATATATATAAAATCATACTTGCATCTTTAGTTAATGCACCCTTGTTCCATGAATTAAGCATCTAATTACTAAACTGTGTTCTCATGTAATGTCCATTTATGCATGACTGATAATCTTGCTCAATTTCAACGTAAGCAAAAACATTTGTTGTAAATCAAGAAATTATGGACGATGAGAGAGGGGGACAATTTCTCATTTTTAATCTTACTTTCTATAAACTATTTAATTTTAATAATTAAATAATTATGGGAATACACATGCGGCCTTTTGAAAATAAAGGCAACCATTTGGTTATCTATAACTCTTAAATATTCTCTATTTAATGTCATTAAATGGATATCTATGTGCAAGTACTTAAAATGAAAGATATCAAATATAATTACATGGTGAGATTGCTGCATCTAGCCAATCATGTGAAGTAATTATGTCAATTGACTTAGAAGAAGTCTTGAATAGATAATATGTAGAGTATGTTGTCAAAAAAGGTATAGAAAGAGGAATAGATAAACTTGTTATCTCAAATGCACGTGCATGACAACGGATCAAACCTTGTATTCATGATAGATCTATTAGTTTGATATCTTGTGAAGTTATTTTAGTAGAGCTTCGCTTTGATATTTGTTTCAACCTAACTAATACTCTAAATGAATAAAGTGAGAGGAGGAGCCTTTTATTTATAAAGTTTGAAAGCTTATCTTGATCATCATATGACTCTAAGATGGATGGCTTAGATTAAGTATTACAGATGATTGTTAGACCATTTCTAAGGATTCAATAGCTGTCATTAAATCCTTCTTTTCTCCTTTAGTCTTCATAGGATTAGATATAAGCCTAAATTAGTCTAAAGACTTGTAAGAATTAAAAGGCACCCATTTCCATCATAAATAAGCCTAAGGCTTATTAGGCTTATTTAACCCTACTTAGGGCCTAGTAAAGTCAAATGAAGCTTAAATAATCTAAGTAAACCTTTTTTTTTTTTTGAGTCTGTTGTTCGTGTGTGAGATAATTGAGCAAGATGGAGAGTGGAAAATTCGGTCTAGCAATCCTTATTTTGAGCCTACTACTGTAGTCTCTTTAAAATATCCCCAATTAGCCCCCCTCTCTTAAACTTTATCACTAGTCCAAGAAAATCAAACTATGGCATTAAATTAGGCCAAAAGCTTAATTGCAAAATGCCCTCTATAGTATCATATGTTAAAATAGAAATTGCATAAGATTTAGAAAAATTTCGGACTTTTATACCTTGATTTATTGGAATTACAAAATGATATGTGGTACAAAATGTAATGTCAAAAATCCATGATGATTTATAAGATGGTGTGTTATCTTGACAAATGTATCAATGCTTCATTTGGCAGAATCTAACTATTTATTAGTACTTATTTTCACTTCACCTTTCTTGATTTAATTTTTTGTTATAATTGTGGTGAGATTATTTTAGATTTTTTTTTATCAAAAACTATATTCAACCCAATAGTGAAACACGTTTATTAAATGAATCTGATTATGAGTTTAGATTTTCAAATGCGATTAATAAATAAGTCATGTTATCATTGAGGTTTTTTAGACACGAATCAATTGATAGATGAAGAGATACAATACGTTAACAAGAATTGCCAGTCCTAGGTAATATAAACATATTAGTTGTTAGAGTTGGTATAATAATACATATAGATCCTTTAATGTAGGGATATTTATGTTAGAAGCTATTGTGTGGAAACATAATTAAATGCTCTATAGTTTACTCTTTAAGTGAGACATTTAAAACTTTTACATTTACACTAAAATATAATTTAATCCTTTATGCTTTAGGGGCATAAATTTAAGTTTTTATGTTATTATATCTATCGAAGTACTAAAAGAGGAATTTGATTAGTGTAACAATATAAATATAAATGATTTAAATGATAAAAAAGTCTTGGATTAAGACATTTAATTAAAATATAAAATAGATATTTAACTTTATGTACGAATATAAAGACTTTTAGATGATCGTTAAGAAAGAGAAGGTATGTGTCATCATCACCTTTTTCTATGATTTTTAGCGTCACCTTTTGCTATAGTTTTCAAGCATCACGAGTTGCTACTTCTTCTTTTTTATTGCCTCAAAAAATGACTTTTACAGCCACTCCCTTTCTTTCTGTCACTTTTTCAGCTTCACCTCTCCTTTCTTTTCAAAATTTCCCAAACATTAAACCTACATCGAGAATTTAGTCATTTTTCCCATCGCTACAATCACTTCTCTAATAGGAGTCATAGCACCTCTAATTGGTGCATATAGCTCAATCTCTCATTTCATCAATCACCAAATCATGCAACATGTTGATAGAAAGGGCAATATCTTCGATTATCCTTCCTAATATCGTTTCTTTCTACTCTTCTAGTTCTATCTTAGATTCATTGTAGTTACGATTTGAATTAACCATTTACTTCAGTTTGGTTGTGGAATTCAAAAATTAGTGTTCTTTGATTGGTTTACAACTAGGTTTGTGTTACAAATTAAACAAAAAACAATTTGGAATGGAACTTTAGTGCATAGGCCTTATGAATTGAAGGAATTATAGAAGATTTTATGTTATAATTGCCATTTTAAGAGTGAATTAGTTCACCAATGGATAAAATTTTTGAAATTTATAGTATTATTGTGTTTGTAGTGGGGATGCAAATGAGTTGAGTGAAGGCAATACCATGTTAAGCTTAACATTTGAGGTTGAGCTTGACTTGAGGTAGTAGTTAGTGACCATGAACTTGACTTAATTGATTTCATTTTGAGTCGATCATTTGAAAAATATTATCATTCTAATAAAAATAATATAGATAGATACCTAAAATCAACTCAAACATGGCTGACATTTAAGTTTAACTTGAGCTTAATCAAGTTAGCAAGCTAGTCAAGTTAAACACTATAAAGTTTGTGGTCAATTCGATGAACTATTCGAATAGTTTGAGCTTGAGTTGATTTGATTGTTGTTAAATTGAACTTTATTAAATATCATATTGAACTTGAGCCGCTTGCTAGTAGGTTTGTTTCATTTATGCCCTAGTTTATAGCTTGTTAATTGGATATTTATGAGATTGATTTTATATAGGATCTTTTTTTTTTTCTTTTATTAAGCCTCAATATCTTCATTATGGGAAGCTATAACATATAAGTCTAGTGCATCAATCATTTGAGGGAGTCGGATAAGATTTGTAGAAATATGTATGTTTATCACAATTTATATTTTTTTGGATAAGATTATCATAATTTATATTATTAAGCTTTTAAATGAGCAATATGCTTTCTTGATTACAAATGTAAGGTAAAAACATGAAGAGTGTTTAGAAGATGTTAAACATGCCTAAAAATTGTCTATTTTGTATACTTGAAGGTTATTGTGACATTTGGTAAGGATTTGATGTTTGCTTGGGTTTTTAGTACAATAAGTGGTTAGAGTTTATATTCTCAAACGTTTTTAAAGAAGTTTTTTATGTTTTCAATGTTACATCCTCTTAGAAGAATTCATGTTGATTTTTAGAAGATAATGTTGCGCTTTTTGGACAACTTTATAGTATAGAGACCTAATTTTTTTTTTTTATAATAAGATGTTTCTTTAGTGTAAATTTTTTTTTTGAGGTTTATGTTCACCATTTCGATATATGAATTTATAAAATATGTTCATTTTTCTATGTGAACTTCTAGTCTTTGCGAAAATGAATTCATCAATTCCTTTGAGAGATTTTTTCTAACTTTGGTTTTTGTAATTGTTATGCTTGTGCTCTTTAGTAATTATGTGATCACATGCCTATTCGTTTGTAGGGATATGTGGATCACAGCAGTTTCATGAGTTTAGCTATGTTAATAGGCTATTTTATGCCTAGGTCCCCATGTCCAAGTTGGCTTTAAATGTTCTGAGCTACTAGAAGTACTTAGGCCTTTAGAGTAGGTTAGCTTAGCTAAGTAGGTTGGGAAGACTTAATAAACTCCAAATAAGGATGGGTAGAAGTAGTTAAGGTTTGTAACTACCCACAACTACACTACCATGAAATGTCAGAGCCATTATCTAAGATGTGTAGTATTACCTTTAGCTTTAACTACTCATTTGTGCCCTTTATAAATACCAAGACCAACCTTTAGGTAAAGGGGTTAGAAATTTATGACTCTTTTCCTCTCTTATAGCAACCCAATCTCTCTCCCTATGAGCTTTAAATTGAGTGTTGAAGTGGCCATGCTAGAAATAGCCTTGGTAACCCCATAGGTCAATCTTTCTTACTTGTTTTAGGTCTTTAGTACCCATTTGAAGATCATAAAACAACATTTGGCACTATCTTAGAATAAACCACCATAATGGTTAGTAGCAACAAATCTAAATCTTGAACCAATAGAACCTTACACACTAACACACAAAACCACCCTCCATCATTACTGATGCCCCCACTACCCTAACACAACAACAACTAGCAAGGCAACAACCTAAGGGGGATGGATCAGCTTAACTTAAGTGCATGTTTGCTACCCTTAATGCTAAAAACACATTGTTGTGCACTCATGTAGACAAATTGTAGTATCAACAAGAGCAATAATCACAACATGTACAATTGGAGGAGCATGGCGATGATCATGGATCAACTCATTCTCCACTACCATCACCAACACTACCTACTACACATAACGTACCCCCTGTAGCTCTTACACAACTATCATTATTAGTCATGTCACACAACTACGTAATGCTTCCTTAGCACTACCCTGAACCGTTAGAGGTGTACTCCCATCGTTCTTTACATGATGCTAGTGTAGGTGAGCTAGAGGATTTGATCAAGTGGCTATCTAACCTCAGTGATTCTAAGAAGGTTAATCCAGGGGATTGGTTCTCCTTTGTGTGATCTTTGTTTACTTAGGAGATCCAAGATGAGGTGCCTCCCCACATTTAAATTCTAATGATGGAATTCTATGATGGGACCATAGATTTAGGTGACTACCTTAGCTACTTCGTATCCCAGATGAGATTGTTGGGATGCCATGATGCCATCACTTATAAGGCATTATTGAGCACTTTAAAGAAGGTGGCTCAAACTTGGTACAACCACCAAAAACTAAACTCCATTTCTAGCTTTAAGGAGCTTGGTAAGCAATCCACTAACACTTATCAGTAAGAAAAATGCTAGTAAAGGATTTATCAAACCTTAACCTCAACCTCATTTAATAGAAATAGGACAAATTCATCAATGACTATTTCTCTTATTTCACCTCAACAATGCTTGAAATTCTCAACCTCAACATGTAGGTCACTTTTGATGTTGTAATAATGGGCATCTAACCATCTGGACATTTCTTCCTCTCAATATCAAAGAATAAGCCGTAAAATTTTGATTAATTCTACAAGTGAGCTACAAAATTCATCACCATGGAAGATAATAGTAAAGCTTATAGGGAGGCCTACTAAACTAGGTTAGAGAAAAAGAAGGATGACAAGGACTGACCAACAATTAAAGGTCGACTTAATCCTAAGAATGATGAGGGGTCGTCTCATGGAAGGTATAATGGTAGGCATGGTAAAAGTGCACCATTCCCTTCTATGCAAACTACACCCCTCTTAACTAGACCAGAGGCTAGATACTCTTTGAAGTTAGAAAAAGGGTTATCCTCACATGGCTTGACAAAATGGGGGGAAATCTCTTGTGGTGGAGCTTAGATAAATACTGCGAATGCTACCAAGACAAAGGGCATAACACTAAAGACTATTTCTAATTGAAGAATACCCTTGAGGATGCTATCTATCATAACTACCTTAGAGAGCACATCAATCACCGAGGTGAAGAGGTGGAGAGGCCTGCTTAGAGAAGAAGAGCTAAATCAGAATACTAGCCCAACACCTCAAGTATAAACAATAATAAGCCCCTAATGGTGTTGTCAATACCATAGTGAGGAGACCCACATCAAGAGGGCGGTTAAGCTCTTATAGTAAGACCTACGCTTAACCCAAATAGGTAATGAGCCTACGTGGGAAGAAATTGAGGATAGAAAATTCTATCTTATTCTTAGATGAGGACTTAGAGGGACTTTAAACTCCTTATGATGATGTCTTGGTCATCAAGGCATGAATTATTGGTTTTGATCTTCGTAAAGTCCTCATTATATAGGTAGCTTAATAGACATCATCTTTAAGATTGCCTAAGACAAGATGAAGGAAAAGCTGAAAGTTAAGTTGAAGCCTTATAACCATAATGTCTACGGTTTCAACAATCAGCCTATCCATGCCATAAATATCATCTCTCTCCTCATGGAACTTGGTGATGATGAAAATGTCATTAAACAAACTCATTGATTTCCTAATGGTAGATTGCTAGTTGCTGTATAATATCATTATATAATGGCCTAAGCAAAACACCTTTAGGATGATCCCCCCTATAGCATACTTAAGGGCTAAATTCCTTACCCCAAAGAGAGTTAGCATTTGTTGAGGGGACCAAAAATTGGCACTAGCTTATTACCTACAAGCCCTAACTTGAGGAGAGGTCTTAACCATTGAGGTTGGACTAGAGGAGAAGCTAGAAAATAAGGGGGAATCGATTAAGGAGACTAAGACAATCTAACTTGGTGGTAGCACCAAGCAAACAATGCAAATAGGGAAGTCAATGCTTACCGAACTAAAGCAACAACTCATCAAATTCCTCTAGTCTAACAAAGATGTCTTTGTTTAGTCATCATCAAACATGCTAAGCATTCCCTTAAAGGTTATCATAACGTAGATCTAACTAGTAGGGTCATTAAGTGAAAAAAGTGTCATTTTACCCCCTGAAAGGTAAGCAACAACAAAAGAAGAGGTGTAAAAACTTCTTAAGGCTGGCTTCATGGGGGAAGAGCCTTATCTAACTTGGTTAGGCAACTATATGCTAGTGAAAACTCCAATGTGAAGTGGCGTGTGTGCATTTATTTCATTAACCTAAATAAAGCCTATTTAAAGGGTTGTTTTCCCCTCATAAAGATTGGTTGACTAATTGACTCAACCTTGGGCCATGTACTCTCAAGCTTTATAAACGCCTTTTTAGAATATAACCAAATTAGGATACATAAGTTTGACCAAGTACCATCTCCTTTGTCACCAACTTTGGCATATATTGTTATAAGGTCATACCCTTTGAGTTAAAGAATATGGGGGTAACCTATAAATGCTTAGTGATGATGATTTTTAGATCTTAGATTTGGCGTAATGTAGAAGTTTACGTAGATGACATGATTGTTAAAAGAAAGTAGCCCAATGACCATCTTAAAGACCTTGAGGAGACTTTTGACACCTTTAGGTAGTATAACTTAACATTTAACCCCCAGAAGTGTGTATTTGAGGTGACCTTAGACAAGTTCCTTGGATATATGGTCACAGTGTGTGGCATCAAACCTAACCCTAATAAAATATGAGCCATCCTAGATATGCAATCTCCTAAAATCATCAAAGATTTCCAATGACTTACTAAATGAATTACCATGCTTAGTAGGCTCATGTCCAAATCAATTGACAAATGAGCGGAGTTCTTTAAGATTTAAGAAAATCCATTTAATTTCCAATGGACTGACTAGTGTCAGACAACATTCAACAAGCTTAAGTTGTTCCTAATAGCTCTACTAGTTCTATCTAAGCCTATCTCTAGAGAAAGGTTGTGTTTATACCTTTCAGTAAATGATCGAGCTCTTTCTTTAGTGCTAGTCCGAGCTAAGGGGAGGTAGCATTGGCCCATACTATGTTAGCCATATCCTATAGGGATTAGAGGTTAGATATTCTAGGGTGGTAAATTTTTCTCTAGTAGTGGTGATCTTGATAAGGAAACTTTGACCTTGTTTTGAAGCTCTTTAGGTGGTCATCCTTATTGGCTAGCCACTATGTCAAATATTACACAAGGTTGACACATTGGGAATGCTTTAGAGCTCAATGCATAAGGAGTCCAATACTAACCATGTGAACATATCAAAGAACAAGTCTTGATTGATTTTGTAATAGAATATACTACGTAAGAGGAAGTTCCAAACATTAAAGCTATGCTAATATGGACTCTCTATGTTAGCAGTTCATTTACTTGGAGTAGTGGAGTGGAGCAAAACTAATGCTAAGAGGATTGCATGAGATAGAGGTGCATTATGCAATAAAATTTGAGTTCCTCACCAGTAATAATGAAAATAAGTACAAAGCACTCATAGTTGGAATAAGGTTAGCAAAAGAAGGTGGTGTAGATAATTGGAAGCTTTTTCAAACTCATAGTTGGTGGTCTAATAGGTCAAAGGACAATATATATTAAAAGACAAGGGTATGACTAAGTACCCCAAGGTTATACAAGCACTTGGATTATAGCTTCTTACTTGGAGTATCACTGAAATTCTTTGAGTAGAAGACTCCGAGATGGATAACTTATCTAGGTTAGCCTCGACTAATCTCTCTAACCTAGTCATGAATGTCTTCATCGAGTATCAACTTGACAAGAGCATTGATAAGCCTCATCTGCAATGCTTAAAGATACTACTTGCACTAAATGAGTCGAGTTGGATGGACCTTTACATTGCCTATCTTAAGGAAATTTATGTATAAGGTAGCTTAAAACACCTTGATCAATGATCAATTGTACTGATAGGGGTACAACCTCCTCTACCTCAAATGCCTAAGGCTAGATGAAGCTCAACTTGTCCTAGACGAGCTACATGCTGGATTATGCAACAATTACATCAAGAGTCAAGCCCTATATGTAAAAGCTTTCCATCTTGGATGCTATTGGCTCACCATGAAGAAAGATGCAAATGAACTAGTTTAATGGTGTATTCAGTGCTAGAAGCACACTCTAGTAGACCAATAGCTAAGTAATAATCTCCCATCTATCACCAAGCCCTAGCCTTTCATTTAATGGGGGAATTAACATCTTAGGCACATTTTTTAAAAGTGACTGGTTAACATCAATACATTATTGTGGCAATGGATTATTTCACTAAGTAGGTAAAAGCAAATGTTGTAGCTAAGATCACGAAAAAGAGTGTTGAGAGCTTGGTATGGAACAACATCTTGCATAGATTCGACATGCCGTATGCCTTAGTAGCTAATAATAGGACTTAGCTCAACAATGCTAAATTTAGAGACTTTTGCTTGGAAAAGGATGTTATGATTTACTACACTTTAGTTGCTCAACCTCAATTTAATAGGCAAGTCAAAATTGTAAATAAGACTATTTTAAATAGTCTTAAGAAGAGGGTGGACCACACTAAAGGAAAATGAGTAAATGAGCTCCCTTGTATTCTATGGGGATGCTGGATTATACACCGAACAATAACAGGGGAAATGTTATTTAAGTTTGCCTTTGTCTTAGAATTGCTTTTGCAAATCGAGATTAAGCTTCTTAATGCTTGTACATAGACTACGAATGTATTAGTTAATGAGGTTGATCTTAGAGTTAACCTTGACTTAATTGAAGAAGTCTAAGACTTGGCGAATACATGCATAGTAGCCTACTAACAAAGGGCAGCTTGATATTGTGATAAGAAAGTCAAACATAAGATATTTTGACCTAACAATCTCGTATGCAAATAGCTTGAAGCAATTGATTCCAAGGAAGGATAAGGGAAGCTGGCATGTAAATCGGAAGACCCAATTAGAGTTAGAGAAGAACCAAGCACGATACATATGGGTTAAAGTAGTTAGATAGTTAGCCCATTCCTAGAACATGGAACCTTGATAACCTTAGGCTATATTTCAAATGAGCTCAAACGCTTTTTTATGTAAGTTTGTGTACATAAAGAAAAGTTTCAATTCTTTGCATATGTTTTTGTCTATTCTTATCCTTTTACTTAAAGCATCTACAATGTAATTTGCTTAGTTGCCTTATCATAACTAACAAGCTCTAAGTTCTAAAGTGGGAAAACTACTATCTCCTAGCCTCTTTCGAGGTAAATGGATATTAAAGACTTATAGCCTCTTTTGAGGTGAATGGATGACCTAACCTTAGCAAGTGAATGGTTAAGCCCCTGCTTAGTGAATGGGATAAACTAGTCTCATTAAACCAGGTCTATTGGAGACCTTAAGTAGAAAAAAGTTGGATACTTTGTCAATTAAGTCCAAGCCTAAACGTTTGAAGTACTCATGATAGGGATAAGGTATCCCTAGTCACTATCAGTTAGCTAACGATCTGACTTAGTTCAACTTGGGTCAATAGATCTTATTTTATTATCAAACTCTAAAAAGAAGACAAAGGCACAAGCTAAAGAGTTAAGAGATAGTGAAGAAGGAAGAACAAGTTCATTCCATTCCATGTTCAACATTTCCATGGTGTGGGATCGGCACTCCAGCCAATGAGATTACAAAAATGTTAGAAAAATTTTAAGTAAAGGAAAAATAACATCGGTATTATTGAGGTGGAGGGAAGTTCAATGAAGCCTTAGGCACTTGTTTGCCTTAGTTGGTCTTGTCAAGTTTGAAGGCACTTCTTCTATTAGAGGTGCAGGGTCATTAAGGGGATTATAGCTTAAAGGTGGGGGGATGCCTTCAACCTTTCCAGTAAGGGGTTCCTCCTCACCCATCTCAACCTCATGGTGTCATCAATATACTTAACTACTTCTTGACTAGACATTCTCTTTAGCTTATGTCTTTATACTAGATACTCTAGATACGAATCATGTCAGTTGCCATCAAAGAAGAAGCTATGTTTACATGGGAAGAAGTTACTTTCAGATCCTGTGAACCACAAGAAGCAGAACTATTGTTATCAAATAAAGTAAGAGCAGCAAAATCTCCTTCAGATTAAGTAAGTTTACGAGAAGCAGTATAAAAGAAGTAGTAGAAGTTTAATATAATGGAAGCAATTGAGTAGTAGAAATTTAAATGAGTCAGAAGTAGAGCAAAAATAGAAGCTTAATAAAGGAAAAGCACAAGAAGTAGAAGCTATTAAAAGCTCAATATTACATAAGTGAGTTTTAGTAGAACTGAAAATCATATGTTAGATAGAAGTAAAATTAAAGCAAAAAAAAAATAAGAAAACAAAAAAAAAAAGAAGCAAAAGCATAAAAGCAAAGGTGTAGTAGGAGTAAAAGCAAAAGCATGAAAGCAAAAATGGATGCAATAGAAGCAACAACAAAAGTGTAGAAGCAGAATTAAAGGTATAGAAGTAGTAGAAGTAGAAGCAGAAATGTGGAAGTTGTAGACTAAGTAGAAACTTGTTGCTAATAATAATGGATTTGAAGGTTTATCTATACGGATAAAATATATTTGGATATATTTCAATAATATATCTAATCATACCATTTTAAAAGAATCCCTATGAAAAGTGTCCTTTATTTAATAATGTTCTACAATTATTGAAATAAGTCAAAGCTTACAAAGTATCAACATCCAAGATTTAAGCTAGAATATCTATCAAAGCTTAAGGAAACTTTTTCTAATGGAAAGATTTCAAAAAGGACAGTTACAACATAACAAATCATTTTCAAAGGATAAGAAGACAAACAAGTAATTCCCTTCTAAGCAAATTAATTTGTTGTAGCTAAAGTCTATTTAAGGAGGATTAATTCAAGGTAAAAGACATAATTGAACATACGACCCATTGAGAACAACTTAAGAGACTTTTTGCTAAAGACTTACATACTTTTTTACTTTACAAGATTTGTGCTAAAACTTGAGGATATTTCTTTTGTAATCCTCAATCAGATATGTAACCTAATTATTCATTTCTCAAATAGTGGAAACATTAGTGTGGAAGACCGGTTCTCTAGTGGGAAAACTAGAAGCAATAACTAATTCATGAGGAAGGACCTTTATGAATCAGTTATTTGATCATCTTACTTCCTATCTTGTTTTCTTTATCCATACTCTCTTATTTGTGTGCTTTTTTGTGATGACTTTGATAATTCTGAGTAAAATCTATTTGAAATAAGTAGAACATGGTATAAATTTCTAGTCATTGCCATTAACAAATAATTTAGTAGTTCTAAAAATACTTTGTAAAAGATTTATAGCATGTTAGGTTTATGGAATGGAATAAGGTAGGAATAAAATTAGAATTCTTTTAGAATGAAATAGAGAAGTAATAGTTATTCCTTATAATTATTTTACTGTCTCATGAATATGTATGAAAATATGTTGTAAATAAGCAAAGAATAGCTATTCCCTTAGTTTTGTATAGGAATTGCAATTTCTCATTTTTTAGTAATAACATGTTTGTAAAATAGCCCTTCTATAACTAAACATAGGAATAGGTCTACAAGTGAGGAATAGTCTTTCTATTTCACTCTTATTAAGTTAATCAAATGTGCCATTAAAGAAGCTAAAAAAGTTTTTAAAGAATAATCAATTGAATCCCCTTGATTGTTCATTTGGGATTAATATCCATTAACATCATAATGGTAGGTTGTTTTATAAGCCCTTTACTCTATACACACGGGCTATGTACTTAGTTGTATATAGGTGCATGGGCATGTACCTAGCCGTAAACCTTCTAACTCACTTTCCTCCTCTATGTAGTGTGGGTAAGTACATAGGGCATGTACTTAACCATGTACCTTCATGTTCCCCTTTGAAAACCCTTCCCAAATTCACCCATTTCAATCTCCTTCAACCCTAGCTGCAATCCAACACTTCTAGGTCTAAATTAATCTTGTTTATAACATTAAAACACTAAATTTGATTGAATTTAACAACTTATTTGCTTAGATTGTTTCAATGATCAAATTCTTATCCCAAACCTTTACTCACATTAGGTCATTCTACACTACAAATCAAATGAACGAACCTTAAATCACACCATACTCATGAAAACAATAAAAAGGAATGTTAATTTATATACTTAATGTATAGGATTTTGCAGGAGTGCGAGATGTAGTAGTTGCTTTTCTCTCCTAGGGTTTCTCCTCTACTTAGAGTGTTATTATGTAGAAAATTAAAAGGGTCAGACTAATAACTACTACGATCATCATAACACTCCAACATCTAATGAGTTGAAACAACAAAAATGCTAAACCATTTACAAAACTATCATCTTCCATAGATATAATAGTCTTGTAACATTTATTTAGGAGTTCAAGTAATATCCCCCACCCAATCATCTAAATAGTAGTAGTAGTAGTCTACATCATTCCTACCATACATGTAAGACCATAGATCACCATCATATGCAATGTACTTGTCCATACTTACAGTGGAAAAATTTTCTTGGAAGAGTGACCTAATGCTTAGTATGCATAATCCACAAGCACATGCATATGATCAAGTATAACTTACTTCACATGCATCATTACAACAACTAAACAATCAAACAATAGGCTATTATCATATTTAATCCTCAAACAACAAAGGGATAGTCATGGCCTTACTACAATATATATATATATATATATATATATATAATACTTAGTAATAAGGTATTGGAAACTGCTTTTGTGGGCCCTAACACCTATGAGTCCCTAAATATACTAAATTATCTTAGTATGTAACTTCACTAGAGATACTGCTATATATTGATCAATGGGTGCTCCTTAAGGTTCTACCATTACAAGTCCTTAGGTCGAGCTAAGTACAATTGGTAAACAACTTAATCAGTTCTAATATACCATTAATCTAATTTCTTAATTAATTTAACAAGCACAATTAACATACAAAGATTACATGTACCTAGAAAAGTGGTCTCAAACACAACTTATCTTTGCTTAGTAGTTACACTAGACCCTGATAATGTATAGAATAATTAATCTTAGTTATAGCCTAGAGTATCATCTAAGTTATCTAATTGTTTTTGAATCATTTCTCTTGCTTTGGTAAAGTTACTAGGGTTGTACTAGGATTTTAGGGTTAAAGAAAATTAATAAATAAGAAAAGAAAACAATTTACGATTTTTTTTTGAGAACACAGTCGTATATAAGGCTGTGTACAAGATCATAGGTAGGGAAGATGGTCATGTACATTAGTCGTATACCCTTTTATATACTTTTGCCTCTCTATACGCTTAAGAACATAGGTTGTGTACTTAGCTATGTATAGGTACACAGGTAGATATATGGGCATGTACCTAGCTGTGAACCACCTAACTCACTTTTCCTCCTCCACACAATATGGGCAATTACATGGGGCATGTACCTAATTGTGTAACTTCCCATTCTCCTTTAAAAACCCTTCTCAAATTCACCAATTTTAATCTCCTTCAACCCTAGGTGCAATCTAACACTGTTAGGTCTAAATTCATCTTGTTTATAACATCAAAACACTAAAATTGATTGAATTTAACAACATATTTTCTTGGATCATTTAAAGGATCAAAGTCTTGTCCCAAACCCCTTTTCACACCAAGTTGTTCTACACTACAAATCAAAAGAATGAATCTTAAATCACACCACACTCATGAAAATGGCGAAAAGGAATGTTAATTTGTATACTTACCATATAAGATTTCATAGGAGTATGGGATGTAGCAGTTGCTTTCCTCTCCTAGGGTTTCTCCTCTACTCTTGGGGTGTTATTGTACAGAAAGTGAAAAAGGGTCAAAATAATCTATAATGACCCTTTTTATACTTTTCTCATAATTTGACCAAATCGCCCCCTTTATTAAGCACCTTTTACTTTATTTGCCTTTTTTTTAATTTTATATTAATTTTTCTAGTATTATAATATATATATATATATAGGATTTAGTCAAAAGAACTATGTCCTCTTCTAGTTTTGCTTCTAATGAGAGTTTGGAAGACCCATTAGCGAATAATAGAGATGAAATTTATGTAAAAGATTTTGATAAGGCAATAGATGACTAGAAAATTCCAAAGTTATCTTATGACCAAATATACCAAATGGCCAAATGGAAAATTTTTGGCAAAAATGATTATGCCATAACCACAGAAGAGAAGGACATACCTATCTCTGATGGGCTAACAACATTAAAACTATTAAACAATGATTCCATTCAAAAATATGGACAAGAATGAAATTACATGCATATAAGTCTAGTCTAAGTAGAGCTAAACCTCTTACTAAATTAGGATTAGATACTTTAGTTTTAATAGTCTTTAAGGATGCTAGAGAACTGGAATATGAAAAATCAATTCATGCTTCAATAGAAACTAGTCTTAGTATTGGTCCAATCCAATTCGAATGTCACCCAAATGTAACCATAGGTCTTAGAGACAGGACCATCATGAGTTCCTTGATCCTTTAGATTAAAACTCATAACTACAAAATGGTTGAAGGTGCACTGCCTATGGCAGTCATCTATAGAATTTATTTTAAATTAATGAAAACTGCTTTTGGATCTAAAGTGTACAAAATTGACAAAAGAGGTCAAATGCTTTTAATCCAAACTGACTTAATTAAGTCAAATGTAAATATCCCAAGGATAATAAAATGGGATCAGGTAAACTTGCTTGCCACTGGGAAGTAGAAAACCCTGCTCCCAGAAAAACAATTTATAATGCTAAACTATCTAATGTGATGCAACATTCAGATGGTAAAGTAACACTGCAATTCTCTAGGAGATCCTTAGATTATCCTAGAAACCACTTAGATATTAGGTTAATGTCATCAATTTCATCTTCTAGGAGATCTATAGATTTACCTAGACCAATGATTAAAGAACCCAAAATTATTCCTGATAGTTCGAAGATAAAGGTTAACCCTTCAATTAATGGTCTAGTCAATAAACCAGTAAGGATAACCCAATCGCTCTATTGGAACTTTAATGATCTAGAATATGAGGAACCTTTTGCTTCAAAAGTAGGAGATCCTGAACTAAATGTCATAGAAAAACCTTTCAAACCTGATAGAGTTTTTCTAAATAATGATTTTAATTCTCTTTAAGAACAAATAAAGGAGGATTATTATAATTTCATGGAAGAATTAAGAAATCAAATCTTATTTTTTGATTGGCTCGAAAAATATTATTTGAAACCTAAACAGATTAATGTTATTAACAAATGTATCTAATGGAGACTAAGTGATGGCCAGATTGTAGAATCCAATCACCCACCACTTAACAATATTTGGTATTCACACAAGGATACTGAAATTGAACTTGCACCCTTTAAAAATGCAACAGAAGCTGAAGGGTCAGGTATTAAGAAAATTATTGACCAAAATAATTACACAAATAAACATCTCCTTACAATAGGTCAATAATTGGACAAAATGGAAGATATAGTTAGTAATGAGGTTAATAACAATATTATAATTGAGAAATTGGTTAATAACAAACCACTTTTTAAACCATTTGAAATGCCAGTCCAGTAATGATTTTCTCCAAGCCTTAAATGAAAAAAAGAGATTAATGAAGAATAAAATGAAAATGGAACCGATGGAATCTTTAAGATTAGATACTCTTAAATTTAGGAATTTAGTCATTCAAGATACTCTATCAGAAAAAAATTAATGTCCTTAATGAATCCAATAATGATTCTGATTCTAATTCAGATGTTTCATTAAAAGACTTAAGTTTTAATGATACAGATGGTGAGGAAATCAATAAAATTACATGGAAAGAACCTCAAAAGTTATATTATCAGCGAACATCCCCTCTTGATATTATGTTTGAGGAAAAACCAAATAATTTCCAGAACAAATATTTTGCAGGAACCACATATGAGGTCTCAAAATAAATGATTTTAAATGTTCTTAATCAGATGATCATGTTCTCAAATACAAACAAAAGTATTCAGGCATATCTAATTATTAGATCGCTATACTTTTAATTGCTGGTTTTATTAGTCAATTAAAAGGATGGTGGGATAATTATCTCACTGAAGAACAGTAAATGAACATTTTAACTGCCATTAAAAAAGATGAAAATTGAGTTAAAATCCTTAATGAAAATAATGAACCAATCCAAGATGCTGTTAATACTTTATCGTATTATATTAGCCAGCATTTCATAAGAGATCTATCTCATATTAGAGATAAGAATTTAGAGCTTCTATCAAATATGAAATGTAAGTCCTTAGGAGAATTCCATCAATACAAGGATATTTTCCTTCAAAGGGTCTTACTACGTGATGACTGTAATCAACCTTTCTAGAAAGAAAAATTCTTAGTAAGTTTACCAAAATTAATAGGTAAACAAGTTAGGAGTAAAATCCGGGAGGAATTTAATGGAGAAATTCCTTATAATGCTCTATCTTATGGAGAATTAACCTCATATGTCTATAAGATAAGAACCCAATTATGCAATACAATTAGGTTGTAGAAGCAACTTAAAAATGAAAGGAAAATGAAGAAACAAAGTCTTGGTGATTTCTGCTTGCAATATGATCCATCCTTTGTTTCTACAAACTCTAAAAAATGTTTAGAATGTAGGAAAAAACCTAAGAGAAATTTTAAAAGAAAAAAGAAAATTTTCTCTAAAAAATTTAATGAAGATTCTTACAAAAGGGATAGAAAAAAGAAACCTTTTAAAATAATCAAATGTTACAAATGTAAAAAATATGGTCATATCGCCGATAAATGTAGAATCGGAAAAAAACTCGACGCATTAAATTTAGATAAACATGTTATGGAAGATATTCTACAAATATTTGCAGAAGAGGGATATTCTTCTAATAACGTTTCATCATCTTAAGAAGATAGGATTCAAGTCAATGATATTGAATCAACATCATCTTCTGACAATGAAATCAATGTCCTAACTAAGGAAGAAGAAGAATTTCTTCTAAAATTCGATCAAATGCCAGATAATGAAGAAAAATTGAAATGGTTGGAAAAGGTCAAACCAACTACTTCAATCTCTAACAATTTAACATACAATCTTAATGATATCCTTAATAGAAGGAAATCAAAAGATCATAAACCAGTCGCGGTAAATGATCTTCACAATGAGATAAGAATTCAAAAACAAGAAATCAAAGAGTTAAAATTAATGCAGAACAAATTGTAGAATGAATTCTTTGAGCTGAAAAATAAAATAATTAATGATGAATATTCAGATGATTTTGAATTTGAAGGTTCAGTTAATAAAAAATATGAAAATAATTTAGCTAATTCAGATTATTTAATGCAACTAGTAGAAATAACTACTAGAAAATGGATTATTAATGTTACAATTAGGGTTAACAATGAGTTTGTCCTAAAAATCACTATGTTATTTGATACTGGTCCAGATTTAAATTATATTAGAAAATGGTTAATTCCAACAAAATATTAAAAAAAAAAACAACCCAATCTCTAAATTCTGCTTCTGGTAACAAATTGCATATTAATTTTAAATTGTCCATGCTAAAATAATAAAAGGAAATGTGTCCTATAAAATTGCTTTTATTCTTGTCAAAAATCTAAAGCAAAATGTTTTTTTTATGAACTCCTTTTATTAATCTTATTCAACTGTTTAAGGTTAATAATGAAGGGATTGAAACAAATTATTTTAGAAATAAAGTCTGTTTTAATTTCGTTTCAAAACCACAAACCAAAATAATAAGTGAACTTAAGCGTAATTCAATCTCTGAATTAAATTGCTTCATTAAATGTAAAGAAAGTCAACTATCTTTCTTAAGTGATGATCTAAGTCTTCACAAGATTAAAGAACAGATCACTAGAAATCCTATTAAGGAAAGAGTTTCTAAATTAGAAAATGAAATTAGGAAAGCTATTTGTTCTACTTTACCAAATGCATTTTGGGATAGGAAATCTCATATAGTAGAATTACCTTATGAAGGTAATTTTGATGAGAAAAACATCCCAACGAAGGCTAGACCTTTGCAAATGAATAGTGATGTCTTAAGACATTGCCAAAGTGAAATTAATGATTTATTAGCTAAAAGACTAATACGTAAATCCAAGTCATCTTGAAGTTGCTTAGCCTTTTATGTTAATAAAAATGTAGAAATAGAAAGAGGCACACCTAGATTAGTGATTAACTACAAGCCTCTAAATAATGTATTAAAATGGATCGGGTATCCTATACCAAACAAAAGAGAACTACTTAGTAGAATACATAATGCTAAATTATTCTCTAAGTTTGATATGAAATCTAGATTTTGGCCGATTTAGATTATAGAATGTGATAGGTATAAAACAGCATTCACTGTCTCTTTCAGACAATATGAATGGAATGTTATGCCTTTCGGATTGAAAAATGCGCCATCTGAATTCTAGAGGATAATGAATGAAATATTTAATGAATATTTTAATTTTATAATTGTTTATATTGATGATGTGTTGATCTTTTTTCCCAATTTAGATCAACATTTTAAACATATTAAAGCTTTTGTAAAGAAATCCAAACATAATGGCTTGGTAGTATCACTCACTAAGATCTCTCTTTTCCAAACTAGGATCAGATTCTTAGGTTTTGATATCTACAATGGTACCATTACACTAATAAGAAGGTCAACAGAATTTGCTTCCAAATTTCCTAATGAAATATTGGATAAAACCCAACTCCAGCATTTCTTAGGAAGTTTAAATTATGTAGCAGATTTCTTTGAAGACCTTAATGTTCTATGCAAACCTTTGCACCAGAGGTTAAAAAAGAATCCTCTAAATGGTCTGACATACACACCAATATAGTGAGACAAATTAAGGAAATTCCATGTATCCATATAGCTGACCCAAATCTACCTAAGATAGTAGAAACAGATTGGTTTGATATAGGGTTTGGTGGAATCCTTAAACAGAAATCAAATGAAAGTGAGTGCATAATCCAATTCGTCTCAAAACACTGGAATGAATGCTAAATAAATTACTTCACTATAAAAAAAGAAATTTTAGCAATTGTTTTAACAGTTTCCAAATTTTAAGGGGATTTATTAAATTAATTTTTTTTTTTTAAGAATTGACTGCAAGGTAGCTAAAAATGTTTTAAAAAAGGATTTTCAAAATTTGGCTTCAAAATAGATTTTCGCTAGGTGGCAATCAATTTTATTTGATTTTGATTTCGAAATTAAGCATGTTAATGGTTTGTCCAATTCCCTTTCTAACTTCCTTACCCGTGGATTCCTATAGGGAGATGCCTCCCAAAAAGGATAAAGGAAAAGGGAAGGAGACCCCTCCAAAAAAGGGTCTCACAAATGTTCGGTTCATCTAAAACCAATGAAAACCCCAATGAGAGTAAACACTGTAAGGAAACCCTCAGTGGGCTAAACACTAATGACATAATAACCCCCAAATTGATTAAAGCAATCACTTCGGCTTTGAATGTCCTTGTTCCATTAAAATAGGACCAGAATGAGGTGATGGTTCGAAAGAAACCACACTAGAATATAGAAATCACTAAGGTGGCAAGTTCCTCAAAAAAGGATATAGTCCCTCAAAATGTTTTGAAAAAGTCTATGTTTTATGTAAAAGGAATTTTCAAATATGTCTTTTCAGTAGAAAAAGGAATGTTTGAAAATGATCCTTATAATTATGCTAGAAAAATATTTTTTGAAAATTTCAATTATGTTCCTTTCGATAGTCTAAAGACTATTGAATTTTATGAAAGCATTTTAAGTGAAACTAAATTTGTATTATTTAAACATTTCTAAAGTAACGGAGTAATTAGTTACTCAACTGCTAGAATTCATAAGGTCATCAACCTTAATGAATGGCCTGGTCATCCTACCCAATGTTAGAAGTTCAGAGTTAACCCTTTAGACCCTCTTGCACCTTACCTCCATGCTTTTAATTATTTTGATTATAAACAAGCATGGTGGAATGCCTTTTTCATAATGAACCAAAAAAAGATCCCACATATGGCTAATCTTTTTTGAAAAATGTTCTTAAAAAAACCTTCCTTACTGGTTTGCACACTAGTGGGATGAATTTGGAGCTTCTAATGAAATAGTTCATGAAAATGCCCGGAAGGGATTTAATTTGTTTATGAAGAGTTATACACCTAGTCCTTATGAGAAATCATTTAGCAAAACGATGCTATATTTTATGCATATCACTGTATCGTGGGTAATGACTTGGTTTTATGAATTCCATAAGGAAAATGAGACCTAGACTACCATTTTAACCAGGAGATTCAAGGTAAAATGGTGGGATGGTTTTAAAATATGGAACAAGGTTGAAGAAAATGCTATCCTCAGTTGGATTACCAATTCATCAACCAATGTTCTAGCAAATGAGCAAGAAATACAGATCCCTTTCCTCCATGACAAGGGATTTCTAATGTCCTCCATGGTTAGGGTAAACTCTTTAGACTAGATGAAGTAATTACTGGAACAAGTCCTAACAAGCTTGAAGGAATCAACCAATGAAGACTCTACAGAGTCAGCCTACAGTGGAGAAAGCAATGAAGATGATTGCTACAAAATTGATCTAGTAGATCTGTAGGGAATCAATGTAAGTATTTTGCTGTGTTTGCAGCAAGATACGTAGAAATCTTTATTTGGATTTTAATGTAAAGTATAGTATTCTATATTATACTATTTTTTAGATATTACATACAATTAGTGTACATATTTATGTAATCTTATACTGTTATCTATAGTACAATAATGGGTGGAATCTTTCCACCAAAAGTAATTTTGGATTTTATTGTCCTCAATAGTAAAACCCCTAACAACTTTTATTGTTCAAAACAGTGAAAGTACTTTTACTGTTCAAAACAGTGAAAGTACTTTTACTGTTCACTACGGTAAGAGAATGAAATTTTCTTTAAAATGAGGAAGTCGGGTTCTTTGAGGGCATCATACATTTTTAGGTACCTCTCACCCTCTCTAAACCTAAGCTCCTAACCTTCTGATACACACTTTGTTGGTCCCAATTAGATTAATCGGGGGGGGGGGGGGGGGGGGGGGGGGGGGTTAATTAATTAATTACTTAAAATTTCAATTTTTGTAAATTATCTAAAGTCTCTTGACTAACGAAATGACGTGGGCAACAAAAATGAAAAATAATAATGTGCAATAAATAAAATGAGTAGAGAAAAATAAAATGCTCAGAGATTTATAGAGGTTCCACTTTGAGTGTCAGTCCTCTTTTCCAGCTCCATGCTGGGGTCCCAATTGTCTTTACCGGTTGTGTTTCACTATATTAATAAAATTGAGAGTATACAAAATAAGCCTTTTCAAGGCGAAGTCTCACTGCTGAGTCTTTCTAGCTTCTTCACTAAGCTAATCACTCAAACTATAGTGATGAAACAACTCTCAATTCCTCATACAAGAAAGGAATCACAATAACAATGAGGAATATCAAATTTCCTCTACAAATCGGATCACACATGTATGAAATTTTTTTTTTTTTGTGCCTGAAGATGTATGAGCTTTTAACTTTTCCATGTGCTTGATTCTAAAAAGAATGTTCTATCTATTATTCAGCTGAACATCCCTTTTTGTATATAAGACATAACGGTTGCTTTGATGGAGAATATTTTGTAACGTTCATAGAGTTCCACGTGATAAGCTTGGATTTTTTTTTGAAATTTTGTATTTCAAAAATAAGTTGAACTTGTTGGAGAAAAATATGCATTCCCGTGATATTTTGATGAGGATAAGCTTGGATAAGTTAGTTTGACCCAGATCTTTTTTGGAGATATTTTTTGGATCAAGTTTGTTGAAGATATCCCTCACATTAGGGAACCTTATCTTAATATCCCATATGTTGTGGAACCATATCTTCATGTAACAACCATATTTCTAATTCAAATATATCCTTATCTTTGCAAGTGCTAGATCTCCTAAAATATAGCACAAATATCTAGATTTAAATCTTGATAAAACCTGTAAATCTTATACGATCTCACTTTATCATGAATAAAATAAAATCTTGTAAAAACTTTATGTAAATAAAAAAACCCCATGATATAAAATCCAACTTTAGTAAAACACATCAAGTATATTACCTAAATATACTTGACACGTGGAGCTAGGCCTTGAAATTTATTAAAAACCATCGATACAAAAATTAGAACGAAATCTGAAAAAATTTGTGATAGGCATGGAAGGTTCTGAAAGAGCTTCTGAAGAAAACTAGTCAACTGTCCTCCTATTGTAAATGTTCTGAAAAAGCTTCTGAACAAAATCTGTCTACCATCCCTCGTTTACAAGGGTTCTGAAAGAGCTTATGATAGGTTAACACAAGAACTACAGATACATTACACAACTTCTAAAATACCTTATGATAGAACAAAAACAGTTTGTATAACACCATTGAAGGTTCTGAACAAGCTTATGTCTCTTTGTCCAATTTAGAAAAATTTACTTACTATCTTCTAAAACAACTTCTGACAAGCTTAAACATACGTTACACATTATTTCTCTTTTGTTAACATCAAAACCAAATTAGAGAACTTAACATTCTCCCCCTTTTTGATGATAACAAAACACCATTAGATACATAGAATAGAAACAACTTTCATGTTCAAACAAACATATATTCATAACACCATTAGAAAAATTAACCAGAATTCATAACAGAAAAGCATCACAACAGAACCATTAATAAAGCATTGAGTTCTCTATGGTACCATTCTCCCCCTTTTTGTTAACAGCAAAAGGGATAACTCCCCCTTAATCTATAAAAAAATAAAAGAAGTCTTTCACAACTTGAGTTTAAAATAGGAAATTAAGATAAGAACTAAGACTTTCCTGGATCTTGTAACTCGAGAGGTAGAGTTAGTGGTGGAAGGTTTGGTAGAGGAAGGTTTTTCTTGTGAAGTATCCAAGTCGATGATATATGCGCCAGAGCGAACATAATTTGGAAATTTGGCGGATAAGAACAACTTGATTTCTCTATGAAGACTTGTGACAGATTGGGATGTTTTATCCGTCTTGGAGTCTAAAGTCTTGAAAGAGTTAGTGACTGAATCTCCTATCTTCCTTACTTGAGAGACAAACTTGTCAAAAGCAATCACATTGTTGGATAGATCTTGCTTGACTCTCTCACTAAACTCATCATAGAGAATTCTGTAGTGATGGAGGTCAGTGAGTATTTTCTCAGAATTTTTCTTAATATCAGAAAGAGTATCAGAATTTTGTTTAACTTGTAACTCCATCGCTTCTAATCTCTTAAGATCAGATCGTTGAAGAACCGAGATTTCATCTGTTAAAGCTGTCTTAATTAAATCTGATAGCTCACGTTTCAAGGCTTCTCGCATAACACTCTTCATTTGTTCCAGATCAACATTGAATGTAGCTTCTTTTGTTCCACTTTTTCCAGCCTCAAAATCGTGTGATTGCTTTCTATAATCTGTTCCAAGCTCTATTCTAGGTTCTGAACTAGGTTCTGAACCTCCTTCTTGAACAGTTATTGAAGAAGTTCCAAAAGGAACAGTTCTTTTCATATGTCTTTGATGCACAAAGTGTGCACCATCATTCGCATACCACAGACAATCTTTAACAAATATTGACATATGATGAAAAACTTCTTTACCTATCCTCTTTAACTTAATAGGTTCAGAAGAGCTAGAAGGCAAAACAATTCCTTTAAATACAAATAGCCACATGAGAGCATTCCCAAATACTAGACTTTCTCTATTTTGCCATATTTGATCAATGACTCTAGAAGCTATGTCTACATTCTTTCTATTAATCATTACATAGATGATTTGAGCATGGTCTATATACATTGAAGTAGAACTGCCTTTCCTTGGACATATACATTCAACAATAATTTTGTGTATGATTTGAGGAAACAACTCGAAATCAATAACCATTGCCTCCTTCCCATAATCCATTTGTAAACCTCCATTAATAGCAGCAAAAAGATCATTCCTAGGCGTGTTTGTAATCTCTACATCATCATTTACATCATGCAAGTGTAGACATTTAATTACATCTGCCCTAGAAATTGTAATGTCTTGATCACATACCCTAGAAACTAGAACATTCCCTTTTGAAAGATTTAAATTTCCATAAAATTCTTTCACACACTCGCTATAAACTAGAACTTGAATAGTGCAAAGTTCCATACATCCTATGGGTTCTAAAAGTTCATTCCAATAAAACCCATTACTTGTAAAGAAATTAAAATCCACAAAACTAAAAAGACACACCTCGTTTTTCTTCCTTTGAAGAGATTTTGGGATTGAGGGTTTCAGACTTAGTGCATTCCTTTGTTTTGGTTACTTCTTGGCTGATTTCTTAGGCGAAGAGGTTTCTTGCGTAACCTTTTCTTTTCCTTTTGAAGATGATGAAACCCATTTTCTTTTGGAAGTGTTCTTGGAACCAATGACAGATTCGGACTCAAGGGAACTTGGGTTCTCCTCCATTGAAGGTTCTTGAAGTTTTTCCGAAGAATCTGAAGATTCATCATGAATTACTAAAGGCTTGTTAGAGGGTTTTGTTTTGAAAGATTTCTGTTTGAGACGTTCTGAGGATTTAGGCGCCATTAGAGTCACAATGAGAGAGAAGGAAAATAGAGAGAGAGAGAGCAGGTTGCGAAAAAATAAAGAAAGAGAGAAACGGATAAAGAGAAAGAATATATATATATATATATATATATATATATATTATATATAAAGATTTTCAAAGATTGAAAATTTCGGGGGGAAAAAAAATTCAAAAAGGGTTATAAATTCCCAATTCATTTCTAATAAATTCAAATTTTATCTTTTCAAGAGGTTTAGTAAAGATGTCTGCAAATTGATTTTCAGTTGGCACAAATTCAACATTTATATCTCCATTATGCACATGATCTCTAATAAAATGATGTCTAATTTCTATGTGCTTTGACCTAGAATGATGCACTAGATTTTTTTGTCAAATTTATTGCACTCGTGTTGTCACATTTAATTGGCATAGTTTTAAAATTTATTCCGTAATCATTCAATTATTGTTTTATCCATAAAACTTGTGCACAGCAATTACCAATAGAAACATATTCAGCTTCAGCTGTGGATAGAGCAATAGAATTTTGTTTTCTAGAAGACCAAGAAATTAATTTATTACCTAGGAGTTGACAAGTATCAGATGTGCTTTTTCTATCAATTTTACAACCAGTATAATTTGCATCAGAATATCCTATTAAATCAAAATTTTGATTTTTAGGATACCAGATGCCCAAATTTGAAGTATTAACTAGGTATTTGAAAATTCGCTTTACAGCTGATAAATGAATTTCTGTTGGTGCAGCTTGAAATCTAGCACACAAACACACACTGAACAAAATATCAGGTCTTGATGCAGTCAAGTACAATAAAGAACCTATGAGGCTCCTATAAAGTTTCTCACTTACCTTCTGTCCATTTGAGTCAGAGTTTAACTTTGTTGAAGTACTCATAGGTGTTGTAACCTTTTTGCAACCATTATATCCAAACTTCTTCAATATTTGTTTTGTGTATTTTTCTTAATGAATAAAGATTCCTTCTTTTGTTTGTTTTATTTGAAGCCCCAAAAAGAATGTCAATTCTCCCATCATTGACATTTCAAATTCTATCTGTATGGTCTCAGCAAATTCTTGACACAACAATTCTTTAGTAGATCCAAAGATAATATCATCCACATATATTTGTACAACCAAGATATCATTATCAAAAGTTTTCAAGAATAAAGTGGTGTCAACTTTTCCTCTATGAAAACCTTTAGAGATAAAAAAACATACTCAATCTTTCATACCAAGCTCTTGGAGCTTGTTTCAAACCATATAGCGCTTTATTTAATTTAAAAACATAATCAGATTTGAAAGGATCTTTAAAACCAGGTGGTTATTCTACATAAACTTCTTCCTTTATAAAACCATTTAAAAATGCACTTTTTACATCCATTTGAAAAACTTTAAAATCCTTATAAGATGGATATGCAAGCATCAACCGTATTGCTTCTAGTTTAGCAACAAGTGCATAAGTTTCATCAAAATCTATTCATTCTTCTTGTGAATAACCTTTAGCAACTAATCTTGCTTTATTTCTTATAATTTTACCGTCTTCATCTAATTTATTTTTAAACACCCATTTAGTTCCAATTATAAACTTTCCTCTAGGTCTAGGAACTAAGTTCCATACATTGTTTCTTTGAAATTGATTTAATTCTTCTTGCATAGAGATAATCCAATTATCATCATTTAAAGCTTCTTCCATATTACTAGGTTCAATTTCAGATAACAACACAAAATGATTTTCAAGATTTTGTAAATTAGCTCTTGTTTTAACTCCAGATTGAACATTACTAATGAGATCCATGATGAGAGTCAAGCTGGAAGAAGGAATGTAGATCCTCTTGAAGTGCCGCCTGGACCGATCACAAGAAGTCGAGCGAAATGACTCAAGGAAGCACTTAACGGGTTGATAAAGGATGTTCATGAAGCTGGGAAGGATTGGGGCAATCATGAAGTTGGAACGGATTGGAACAACCACGGGAAGACCCTTGCTCTTATACAAGTCACACCGGACACGGGTTGAAGAGAGCGTGTACTTTCAAGGCACGGCCGTGTATGGAGTCAAGCAAATCCACAGAAAGATACACGGCCAAAGTACACGGGCGTGTATGGAGACAAGCAAATCTACAGAAAGATACTTGACCAGAAGTACACGGTCGTGTATGTGACCGGAATGTGCACAGAAAAGTACACGGTCAAAGTACACGGTCGTGTACACGGTCAAAGTACACGGTCGTGTACACGGCCGTGTATGTTGCCAGAAGTTGTACAGAAAGGTACACGGCCGTGTATCCCCTGCCGACCAGCTTGTTCTGTTTTCGCGTTTTTACGCCACTTATCTAAACTACGTCGTTTTGGACTTGTTTTACACGAATTGTAACCTTAGTATAAAAGCTCCTAGGGTTTAGAACAATGAACAACTTACATCTTTGAACATTAAACACTTTTGAGAGGAACCTCTCTTGGTTCTTCAAGAACTAAATCGAACTTATCGGATTGATTTCCGTGGCGTTCATCCCGACTTATCAATCGGTCTTTCATCCTGATTGTGGCGTCTTCGTTTTTATACCAAGGTTCTTGTCTCGCTTATAGACAACGGGTCGCGGTTTCCACTTTAGGTGTTTGGGCGTCTTAGGCAACGAATTTCCGAACGTATTGGTATTGGGTTTAGTCACGGGTTAGCGTGGTTCGTATCAGTTTGGTATCAGAGCTTAGGTTTGTCAAAACATCAAGTTCGGTTGAAGAAGGTAATATCAAAAACCCTAACTCCAATCGTTCATATCAATTATCGTATTCAATTTTGTAGTATTGATTGTCTTTTGATAGTGTAATATCGCCTAGGAGATTGTTAAAAAAAAAAGAGTAAAAATCACGACAAAAAAAAAAAGAAGAGAAAAGAAAAACGTGATCAAAAGCAAAACAGAGACAAAAAAAAAAAAATTCGGATAAAAAAAAATAGAGGAAAATTTATGAACCCTAGAGTTGTTTTGAATTCTACGGAAGGAAATTGGTGTAGTTCGGGTTAGTTCCAAGAGAATTGAGAAGAGGAAATTGGCGAGTTGATATCATCATTATTTGTGAGAATACACGAGTGACTGTGTGATATCGTCAGTTGAGCGAAACACGTAAGGGAGTGTATCGTGAGGTTTAATTATATATATATTTGTGTTAGTACTAATCTTTTCTGTAGGGACTATGTCGAGACAACATTCTCCTGAAGGTGAGAGGGGAAGGTTTGATGCTAGGTTAGTAATTGAGGTGTTGAGGGGAGAAATGAAGAGGATGTTCCAAGAAGGAATGGAACAAATTCATGAGACGGTAGAGCAAAAACTAGAGCAATCCACAAACGTATTCCAAGGGCGTAAGAGGGAGAGTCGTTCTAGGAGAGTACCGAGTGGTGGAGATAAAATGTCGGATGATGATTTTTATGAGCCTTCTGTTGGGAGTTATAGAGGTTATAGTGGTCGGAATAGAGGAATTAGGGATTGGGAAGATAGAAGAGATAGGAATAGAGAGGATGATCAATTGAGTAGCATAAAGATGAAGATTCCTCTTTTCCAAGGGAAGAATGATCCCGAGGCGTACTTAGAGTGGGAGAAAAAGGTGGAGATGGTATTGGATTGTCACAACTATAGTGGGAGAAAGAAGGTAAAACTTGCTGCCATTGAATTTTCGGATTATGCTATAGTGTGGTGGGATCAACTAATGTTGAATAGGAGAAGGAGTGGCGTGCCACCTATTGAGTCTTGGGAAGAGATGAAAAGAGTGATGAAGAAGCGGTTTGTACCTGCGTATTACTATCGTGAATTGCATAACAAGTTGCAAACTCTTAGGCAGGGAAGCCGAAGTGTAGATGAGTATTTCAAGGAGATGGAAGTCACTATGATTTGGGCGAATGTAGAGGAGGATAGAGAGGCTACAATGGCTAGATTTCTTGCGGGGTTGAATAGAGAAATCCAAAATGTTGTTGAATTGCAGCATTATGTAGAGTTGGAGGATATGGTTCACATGGCTATAAAAGTTGAGAACCAGCACAAGAGGAGAGGTAGTAGTAATGCACGGTTGCAACAGGGTAATGGTTCATCCACTTGGAAGAATAATCAATGGAAGAAGGAAAAAAAGCCTTTACCTACCAAACCAAAAGGGGAGCTGAGGCAAGCGGGTTCTACTCCTAGTAATCAAGGTAACCCTGAATCTTCTACTTCTAGAAATCGTGACATTAGATGTTTTAAATGTCAAGGTAGAGGCCATATTGCTAGTCAATGTCCAAATAGGCGTTGTGATGATTTTGCGTGATGATGGAGAGTATGAGACTGAGGGGGATAGTGAAGAAGAGGATATGCCTCCATTAGAGGATGCTAGTGATGATGAGGAGCCTGCAATGGGAAGGCTAGTGGCAGTAGTGAAGAGAGCTTTGAATGTGCAGGTGAAGGAAGAAGAGGAGGTGCAAAGGGAGAATATATTTCATACTAGATGTTATCTAGGAGATCACATTTGTAGTTTGATTATTGATGGGGGAAGTTGCACCAATGTAGTGAGTAATTTTATTGTTGAGAGGCTGGGGCTCAAAACTGTTAGACACCCTAGTCCATATAAATTGCAGTGGTTGAATGATAGTGGTGAGACTAAGGTGAGTAAGCAAGCCTTGATTGGGTTTCGCATTGGTAGGTATGAGGATGAGGTGTTATGTGATGTAGTGCCAATGTAAGCATGTCATGTGTTGTTGGGGAGGCCATGGAAATTTGATAGGAAGGTTGTGCATGATGGCTTTTCTAACAAGTATACACTTGTTCACCAAGGGAAGAGCTTTAATCTTAAACCGTTAACACCTAAGCAGGTGTATGAGGACCAGTTGCAGCTACAACAGTCGTTTGCAAAACACAAGGTGAGTGAAAAGCAGAGTGAGAGTGAGAGAGCAAAAGAAAATGAGAAGAAAAAGGAATATAAAAGTCAGGATCAAAAGGAAAAGGAGAGGAAGGCTGGAAAGAGTGTGAGAGGCCAGGTTGAAGGGGGATCAACTTTGGTGGTGAGTGAAAAGGAGAGGGCAGCCTTGCAAAAGGGGAGTTGTGTGGCAAGAGCGAGTGTAGTAAGGAGAGCGTTAGTGATGAGGCAACCTATGTTGTTGCTGGTTTTTAAAGAAACATGTTTGACTACTAACGAATTATCTAACTCTTTGCCTAGTGTGGTTGTGTCTCTTGTGTAGGACTTTGAAGATGTCTTTCTTGAGGAGATTCCAAAGGGATTACCACCTATTCGTGGTATTGAGCACCAGATTGACCTTGTACCAGGAGCATCGATTCCAAACAAGCCAGCTTATAGGAGCAACCTGGAGGAAACAAATGAACTCCAAAGGCAGGTCGAAGAATTAATGGAGAAGGGGTACGTGAGAGAGAGCATGAGTCCATGTGCAGTGCCTGTGATTTTGGTGCCTAAGAAGGATGGGACATGGAGGATGTGTGTTGACTGCCGCGCCATCAACAACATTACGGTAAAGTATCGTCATCCCATTCATTGTTTAGATGACTTCTTAGATTGGTTATATGAGTATAGTGTCATTCCTCATGAGTCTTAGATAGACATGTCCATAGATTTTGTGTTAGGATTATCTAAGCCTAGGCATGGTCGAGATTCTATTTTTGTGGTTATGGATAGGAATTCTAAAATGGTTCATTTCAGTCCTTGTCATAACACTGATGATGCTATACACATTGTTGATTTGTTCTTTAGAGAGGTAGTGCGTCCACATGGTATACTTAGAAGCATTGTTAGTGATCGAGATGAGAAATTTTTTAGTCATTTTAGGAGAGTATTGTGGGAAAAGTTGGGAACTAAATGGATGTTTTCAACTATCTGTCACCCACAAACTGATGGGCAAATTGAGGTGGTTAACAGGATGTTAATTCAATTGTTAGGGGCAATCATAGAGAAGAACATTAGGACTTGGAAGGATTGTCTACCATTTGTGGAGTTTGCATGTAATAGGGCTTTAAATAGCATTATTCATTGTTCACCATTTGAGATTGTGTGTGGTTTTAACCCACTGGATCCTATTTATATCTTGCCATTGCAACTTAACAAGTTTGTGAGTTTTGAGGCTGATTCTAAGACAAATTTCGTGAGAAGGCTAGATATTGAGCGAAGAATAGAGCAGTATGTGAAACAAGCCAACAAGGGTTGTCGACAAGCTGTTTTTGAACCTGGAGATTGGGTTTGCGTGCACATGCGCAAAGAGCGGATTCCCGTACAGCGTAGATCTAAAATACTTCCTAGAGGCGATGGACCAATTCAAATTCTTGAGCGCATCAATGATAATGCATACAAGAAAAATTTACCAGGTGAGTATCCAGTAAGTGTCACATTTTATGTTACTGATCTAAGTCCATTTGATGCAGGCAATGATTTGAGGACAAATCCTTTTCAAGAGGAGGGGAATGATGAGATCCATGATGAGAGTCAAGCTAGAAGAAGGAATGTGGATCCTCTTGAAGTGCCGCCTGGACCGATCACAAGAAGTCGAGCGAAACGACTCAAGGAAGCACTTAACGGGTTGATAAAGGATGTCCATGAAGCCGGGAAGGATTGGGGCAATCATGAAGTTGGAATGGATTGGAACAACCACGGGAAGACCCTTGCTCTTATACAAGTCACACCGGACACGGGTTGAAGAGGGCGTGTACTTTCAAGGCACGGCCGTGTATGGAGTCAAGCAAATCCACAGAAAGATACACGGCCAAAGTACACGGGCGTGTATGGAGACAAGCAAATCTATAGAAAGATACATGACCAGAAGTACATGGTCGTGTATGTGACCAGAATGTGCACAGAAAAGTACACGGTCGTGTACACGGCCGTGTATGTTGGCAGAAGTTGTACAGAAAGGTACATGGCCAAAGTATACGGCCGTATACACGGCAGTGTATCCCCTGCCGGCCAGCTTGTTCTGTTTTCGCGTTTTTACGCCACTTATCTAAACTACGTCGTTTTGGACTTGTTTTACACGAATTGTAACCCTAGTATAAAAGCTCCTAGGGTTTTAGAACAATGAACAACTTACATCTTTGAACATTAAACACTTTTGAGAGGCACCTCTCTTGGTTCTTCAAGAACTAAATCGAACTTATCGGATTGATTTCCGTGGCATTCATCCCGACTTATCAATTGGTCTTTCATCCCGATTGTGGCGTCTTCGTTTTTATACCAAGGTTCTTGTCTCGCTTATAGACAACGGGTCGCGGTTTCCACTTTAGGTGTTTGGGCGTCTTAAGCAACGAATTTTCGAACGTATTGGTATTGGGTTTCGTCACGGGTTGGCGTGGTTCGTATCAATTACCTATTATTTGATCAGAAGGATGTGCGGACTTATACCTCTAAGCTCTAAAAGGTTCTTGTTTAGATCTTACAACTTCAGAAGTACCTTCTGTGTTTGCCTCTGAAATAGGTTTTGGACGACCAGATCCTTGAGTGTTAATAGCAGGTGCTTCTAACTTAGGTTCTAAACCAGCTTCTGCTTTAGGATTGGAGTCCTTTTCTTCATCAGAATCAACATCCTTTAAATCCGCAATAAATTTAACATTTATTGATTCTTCAATAGTTTTTGATGATTTATTGAAAACACGATAAGCACGACTATTTAGAGAATATCCTAAGAAAATAACTTCTTCAAATCTTTCATCAAACTTACCAAGTTTGAGAGCATTCTTTTTCACAAAACATTTAGATCCAAAGATATGAAAATATGAAACGTTAGGTTTCTTACCTCGAAACATCTCATAAGCAGTCTTTGAAGTCATGGGTCGAATGAAAACTCTATTGATGATATAGCAAGCTGTAGAAACTGCTTCTGCCCAAAAATACTTAACAATGCCACTTTCATTTAACATAGATCTAGTCATCTCTTGTAAAGTTCTATTCTTGTGTTCCACTACTCCATTTTGTTAAGGAGTATATGGAGCTGAGAAATTGTGAGATATAGCATGTTCTTTACAAAAATTTAAAAAACTTGTATTTTGGAATTCTGTTCCATGATCAGTTCGAAGAGGAATTATGGAAACTCCCTTTTCATTTTGTATTTGTGTTGCAAATTTTTGAAAAGAATCAAAGGTATCTCTTTTGTGTCGCAAGAATATAACCTAAGTGTATCTTGAAAAATCATCAACAATAACAAGTCCATATTTGCTTCCACCTATGCTTAAGACTCTAGTAGGTCCAAAAAGATCAAGATGCAATAATTTAAGTGGTCTCTTAGTTGAGATTATATTTTTACTTTTATGAGAGACAGGAACCATTTTATTCTTTAAGCAAGTATCACATTTCACATCTTGTTTAATATTTATTTTAGGCAATCCTTTAATAATATCCTTTTTAGATAATTTTTCTAAATGATTAAAATTAACGTGTCCTAGTCGTTTATGCTAAGCAAAAACATGATCATTCAAAGAAATTAAACAACAAGCATTATCGATTTCAGCTGGTTTTATGAGATAGATATTTCTTTTCCTAATTCCTTCAAATAATCTTTCATTATTTTTATTAAAAGCATAGCACTTGTCTTGATCAAAAATTATTTTATATCCTTTATCACATAACTAACTAATACTAAGTAGATTATGTTTTAAGCCTTGCACAAGATATACATTTTCAATGAGAAAATTAAGCATACCAGTCGTTCTAGTGGCAATTATTTTACCTCTACTATCATCTCTAAACTTTACATATCCTTTTTCTTCCCAAGTTATGCTATGGAACAATGAAGCATCTCTAGTCATATGTCTAGAACATCCACTATCCACATACCATGTTCCTCTTATTTTAGCTTCATGTTCTTGTACAAATAAAAAGAATTAAGTCCTTTTAGGAACCCAAGCGAATTTGGGCCCTTCAAAAGATAAGCTCATTTGATTTCTTTGATTTACTTGTTGACTACTGAGCTTATTTCTTTTATAATAGCAAAATTTCTCAATGTGACCAAAATTATTACAGAAGAAACATGCATAAGAATTAACATTCCTATACCTGTCATTTACCTGTTTCTTGAAATTCTGGTTTGTATAACTTCTGTTATGCCTTCTGGTATTGCTTCTGTAGTACCCATTGTGTGGATACCTTTTGCCAGAATAACTTCTGTAAAAGTCTCTAGTATTTCTTCTTTTAACATTATTTGTATTTGAAATGTATTTTTTGCTATTAGATTCATCACTTGAGACTTGTTTAGCCTTAACAAAAACTGTATTTTGATTTGATTTTGAACTCGAACCATGCTCATATCCTAATCCATATTTTTCATTTGAAACTCTTCGTGAAGAAATTAACATGGTCAATTTCTTATCACTTTCATCAAATTTCTTAAAGGTAGTTTTCAACGAATTGGATAGATCATCAATCTTTACCTTCATGTCACTTGTTTCTACTTCAAGTAGATGATTTTCTGTTCTTAATTTTTCAATACTCACATGCATGGATTTATTTTCTTGTTTCAGGATATCATTTTCATCAGCAAGCAAAGTATTTGTTTGTTTTAATGCTTCTTTTTCATTCTTAAGAGCTTTTATTTCATTTTCATACTTAGCCAATTTTATATCAGCCCTTTTTAGTGCCTTTAATAACTTACTCATTTCTGCTAGCATGTCAGTATTGGTTATATCTTCATCAGATTCTGAATGTACCTCAGAACTAGCCATTAGACAAAAATTTGCCTCATCCTCTTCTTCTTCTGAATCTTCTGAATTTGTTTCTGTGTCCTTTAAATCACTCCACGTTGCTAGCATTGCACGACTTTTCTTTTTATAATTTTCCATTTTCTTGATCAGTGTTGGACATTCATATTTGATGTGTCCTGACTTTTTGCATTCATAACATTAAATTTCCTTTTTCTCTTTCTTCTTTCTTTTCTCCTTGTAAGCTTTTCTTGCATCATTATGCTTATATTCAGTACTTTTCTTGAAAACACTAAATTTCTTACCTCTTTGCTTCTTGAGCAGCCTGTTGAGTCTACGTGCTAGAAGACTGATGTCCTCTTCTTTCTCATCGTCGCTATCATTTGTTTCAGTTTCATTTTGCTTTATTTCCTTGACTTTAAAAGCAATTCCTTTGGTGCTGTCTTCTCCTCTTTGCGTGGTTTTTATGTGAGACTCATATGCCATGAGCTTTTCTCTCAATTGACCGAGAGTTAGCTTGTTTAGGTTTTGAGCTTCTTCTATAGCTGTTTTCTTTGCATCCCAAGATGATGGCAATATCCTCAGCATTTTCCTCACAAGATCGGGATTTAGAAGTTTCTTTCCAAGTGATGCAAGCTCATTTGTAATAGCTGTAAACCTGTTAAAAGCATCTTTGGCATCTTTATTAGAATTAAACTTAAATAATTCATACTGTTGAATTAAAGCATTTATCTTGGTTTCCTTGATGGTATCAGTCCCTTCATATGTTTCGGATAGGATATCCCAAATCTCCTTTGCATTTGCACACGATGATATCAAATAGAACTCTGATGGAGCAATAGTAGTCAACAATAGATTTTTTGCTTTGTTGTTCTTCTCAATAATCTTCTTCTCGGAATCTGACAAGGTTGAATTTCCATTCAAGGTGATCACATTGTCCCCAAGTGAAATGACTTGCCATGAATCATAATCATTAGCTTTAATATAAGTTTTTAGTCGCATATTCCAATATGAGAAATTTGAACCATCGAAGTAAGGAGCTCGATTAATTGCAACATTATTTTGAACCATTTTGAATCACTCAAAATAAATGAGTCCTGCTCCGATACCAATTGTTGGTCCCAATTAGATTAATCAAGAGATGGGTGAATTGATTAATTACTTAAAATTTCAATTTTTGCAAATTATCCAAAGTTTCTTGACTAACGAAATGACGTGAGCAACAAAAATGAAAAATAATAATGTGCAATAAATAAAATGAGTAGAGAAGAATAAAATGCTCAGAGATTTATAGAGGTTCCGCCTCGAGCGTCAGTCCTCTCTTCCAGCTCCACGCCGGGGTCCTGGTTGTCTTTATCGGTTGTGTTTCACTATATCAATAAAATTGAGAGTATACAAAATAAGCCTCTTCAAGGCGAAGTCTCACTACTGAGTCTCTCTAGCTTCTTCACTAAGCTAATTACTCAAACTACAGTGATGAAACAACTCTCAATTCCTCATACAAGAAAGGAATCACAATAATAATGAGGAATATCAAATTTCCTCTACAAATCGGATCACACGTGTTAGAAATTTTTTTTTTTTTGCGCCTGAAGATGTATGAGCTTTTAACTTTTCCGTGTGCTTGATTCTAAAAAGAATGTTCTATCTATTCTTCAACTGAACATCCCTTTTTGTATATAAGACATAACGGTTGCCTTGATGGAGAATATCTTGTAACGTTCATGGAGTTCCACGTGATAAGCTTGGATTTATTTTTGAAATTTTGTATTTCAAAAATAAGTTGAACTTGTTAGAGAAAAATCTGCATTCCCGTGATATTTTGATGAGGATAAGCTTGGATAAATTAGTTTGACCGAGATCTTCTTTAGAGATATTCTTTGGATCAAGTTTGTTGAAGATATCCCTCATATTATGGAACCTTATGTTGTGGAACCATATCTTCATGTAACAACCATATTTCTAATTCAAATATATCCTTATCTTTGTAAGCGCTAGATCTCCCAAAATATAGCACAAATATCTAGATTTAAATCTTGATAAAACCTGTAAATCTTATACGATCTCACTTTATCATGAATAAAATAAAATCTTTGAATAAAATCTTGTAAAAAATTTATGTAAATTAAAAACCCCATGATATAAAATCCAACTTTAGTAAAATACATCAAGTATATTACCCAAATATACTTGACACGTGGAGTTATGCCTTGAAATTTATTAAAAACCATCGATACAAAAATTAGAACGAAATTTGAAAAAATTTGTGACAGGCATGGAAGGTTCTAAAAGTGCTTTTGAAGAAAACCTGTCAACTGTTCTCCTGTTGTAAAGGTTCTGAAAAAGCTTCTGAATAAAATTTGTCCACCATCCCTCTTTTACAAGGGTTCTGAAAGAGCTTCTGATAGGTTAACACGAGAATTACAGATACATTACACAACTTCTGAAATACCTTCTGACAGAACAAAAACAGTCTGTATAACACCAAAGAAGGTTCTGAACAAGCTTCTATCTCTTTGTCCAATTTAGAAAAATTCACTTACTATCTTCTAAAATAACTTCTGACAAGCTCAAACATATGTTACACATTATTCCTCTTTTGTTAACATCAAAACCAAATTAGAGAACTTAACACACTCACTTACCTTCTTTCTTTCTTCTCAGTCTAACTACTCTCTTCTCTCCTCTCCGGTCAACACCTCCGACCGACCTTCTTACACACATACACTTCTCTTCTATCCTCTTATCCTTCTAACAACCCATCTATGATAAAAACGTCATAGATAAACCTTTGTATGCAGATGTACTAAGGTAATGACCTAACATCTTCTAATCTTCTTCTTTCCTTTCTTAATCTTCTTACTTCTATTTCTCCTTCTTATGTTTCTCTTCTTTTAATGTTTTCCTTATTTTAATGGTTAATGTTATGTATACATGCTCATGTTATCAATACAATTAATGTTTATGTTCATTATTTGTTTAATTAGAACAATTCCCTACTAGTCTTGGCTTTGCCGCCAGTAGTGGATCTTGTTCTTGTTCTTTATTTTACAAATGTTATAAGCCCCATACGGATTGGCTAAGCTGCCAATTGGAGGTTTTATTTATCTAGGATCTTAGGTATATTGGCTGAAACTCGCCTTAGAGGGCTACTAGTTTCCAAAAGAGATACCTTGAAAGATGTTTGACATCGTTGGTGTTCTTGATGAGGCTTGATATACAACGCCACGTACCAAGATATTAGAAAATATCTGTTTTATTTTCAATGTTTTTATGTATTTTTAATGTTTTAATTAGTTAAATGCTTTTGTGAAAAAGCAATTCATGTATTAATGCTTCCGTAAATCCATACTCTATAACCTCTTCTTATCTTTTACTTAAAACACAATTCCCTATATATATATATATATATATATATATATTGTGTTTCTATCTTGAGTTTATACTAGAATCTATTATGAAAGAGCACATACATAAGGAAATGGCAAAGAGCTAAATTAGGGTCATTACGTCATGGGCAGTTTCTTACTTTGTATATTTTGGTGTCAATGTTATTCCATTATGTGTATTAGAGTTAGACTTCTTATTACTTTTATATATATACATGCTATCATGTATAATAGAAGAGAGGGAAAGAGTAAAACTCTAGGAACTTGTTAGAGGAATTCACTACTTTGAAATTATAGGAGAATTGACGTCTCATTGCGGTTACATATAGTAGATTAATTGAGTCTCATCCCTAATTTTTTAACTTTATTTTTTGGGGTCTTCTAGGTAAATTCTATATGTCTTTCTTTCTTTCTACTTGACATATAGTTATGCCTTTTGTGATTTGTAACCAAAATCTAAAATATATTCTAACAGATTCGTATCATAGCAAGGTTAAGAGATTAGGGATTTTGAGAGTTTGCTAAATTCCAACCCAGCCGTGGATTGCTTTTTGTATCACCTAGTTTATAATAATGACTAGTAAACTTCAATCCTGTTCTTGCACATTGAATTTTTCAGCTCAATATTGACTGACATAATTGATATAATTAAAGAACTATAAACAACCAACAAAAAACACGATAAGAGTATAAAACTAGACTCACATCGTGGTGCATGGAGCACAGACTAAATTACACGTACTGTCAAGCATGAAATGGAAAGAAGTTAAATAAGCAGTGCAATTGAAGAGCAGAATTTATTCATCAACTGCGTTTTCTTTCACTCTTGTGTAAATTCAACAAGTTTAATTAGCTGTAAAAAATCTCGGGTTTGTTATGGAATACACTAGTGTGGATGCTCTCCTAACCTACCGTCGGCTTCGGAAGGATAAAACGGGGACCGACAATAATAAATGTACTGTACTGGAGTATTTAATGTGTACAGCACCAATCAAACCACACACAAGAAAGATTTGGTAGCATCTCCACTTTCTATATATTCACGACATTTAGGCACCCTTCCCACACCAAAATACCATACAGTTCACCACCAACTATATTACTTTTAGTAAGTCTGGGGTTTGCCTTTTGCTGCTGCCTGAAAAAAGAAATATTATTATTTTTGTCTTTGAGGAAACAATGGGTAGCCATCAAGAAGTACACAGCCTTGAAAGCATTCCGAACCTCCTTGATGCCGAAGAATTTAGGCGTCAAGGTCACCTGGTCATTGACTTCCTTGCCGAGTATTATCAAAATATCGAGAAATACCCGGTTATTAGCCAAGTCCAACCTGGATATCTTGCAAAATTCTTGCCAAATTCCGCCCCTTCCAACCCGGAATCCATCGAAACCATCCTTCAAGATGTTCAAAGCTATGTCATCCCAGGTTTATCACATTGGCAGCATCCTAGTTTCTTTGCTTATTTCCCAGCCAATGCAAGCTTAGCCAGGTTGCTAGGCGAAATTCTTTGCACCGGCTTCTCAGTCGTTGGTTTTAACTGGTTTTCATCCCCCGCTGCCACTGAACTGGAGAAACATGTTATGGACTGGCTTGGCCAAATGCTTGAGCTGCCTCGGTCTTTCTTTTTCTCTGGAAATGGCGGGGGTGTGATCCATGTCAGTACTATTGAGGCCATGATATGCACTTTAACTGCCGCTAGAGATAGAATGTTGAGAACCATGGCACCGGAGGTTGCTGACGATGACATTATCTCAAAACTTGTTGTTTATGGATCCGACCAAACGCATTGCTCTTTCCAAAAGGCAGCACAGATTGTGGGAATCAATCCCCGCAACATTCGAGCCATCAAAACAACAAAAGCAACACAATTCGGGATGTCCCCGGAGTCTCTTAAAAAGACTATTGAGGAAGACTTAACTGAAGTTCTGGTTCCATTTTATGTATGTGCCACGGTTGGAACAACGTCATCCACTGCCGTGGATCCACTGAAACCAATATGTGACATTGCTAATGAATACAGCATTTGGATCCACGTGGATGCTGCATATGCTGGAGCTGCCAGCATATGTCCAGAGTTCAGGCACTTCTTTCATGGTATTGAAGGTGCAAGCTCATTCAGCTTCAATGCACATAAATGGCTTCCTACCACGTTAGAGTGTTGCTGTCTCTGGATCAAAGATCCAACTGCTCTTACAATGTCCCTCGGCCAGAGTCCCGATTATCTCAAAAACAAGGCGACTGACTCAAAACAAGTCGTGGACTACAAAGATTGGCAGCTCTCTCATTCCCGAAGATTCCGTGCGTTGAAGCTATGGACTGTTCTGAGGAGCTATGGTGTCACGAATCTCAAGAAACACATAAGACATCATGTTAGATTGGCCAAAACTTTCGAGGAATATGTCAAGAAAGATGATAGGCTCGAGATAGTATGCCCGCGAAACTTCTCAACGGTTTGTTTCCGAATTAGCCCTTCTGCTGTTGCACGCATGGAATTGACTAACGGAGGAATTACTGATCAAATTGGTGTTGGTCAGGATGACCATATAAGGAAGCAAAACCTAGTGAATGAAATTAATTCAAAACTGTTACAATGTGTTAATGATTCGGGTCAAGTATCCATGACACATGCGGTGGTTGATGGCATTTACACCATTCGTTTGGCTGTTGGTTCAACTTTCGTTGAAGACAGGCACGTTTTCAAGGCCTGGAAGGTGGTGCAAGATCACGCTGATAAATTACTAACAGGAAAGCTCTTTTGATTAAATGGGTTTTTACCGGCTACCTTAGTGTGCAACCGAAGCCAACATGGTCGGTATTAAATTTATGTATGGGATTACCTGAGTGTGGTATGGATTAGATTTACGTATTATCTTACTGAATTCCAGTTATAAATAAAGTGGTATCATTATATTGGGAAAATTAGAGTTGTGGAGCACAAGTTTCCGTGTTTTCAAGGTTATATAGTTCATTCATGAAAAAAATGAAATGTTTATATTGGTATTCTTTTTTCTTTTCTTTTTTTTTTTTCTTTTGGGTAAACTAATGATGTAAAAGGTAAATGAGTATATTTTGATAAGGATTTGTCATATACTTAGAGGAGTATACATTTGCTTATATTTTATTTTATGGTATCTCATTTTAGTGAAGATCAAATGGTGTCAAAATGATATGAAAAGAGAGAAAAAGATAGTGTAAGAAATCCAATTGAATGTGTTTTTATTGGCTACCTTGCATTGAAAATTAAGGAAGCCTTTGCATATTAAATTTGTTACTCAATCCATAAAACCAGTAGATAAGTTGGCATTGTTATGCAATTCAACCCAAAGTATTGTATGAAAATTTCACGGGAAATTTATTATCTTCCTATCACTTTAATTTCTTTCTATAAATGTATATATTAAAATTTTTGATAAATTACAACATATTCATTTTTTATTTACAAATGTGTTTTGAATAAATAAGTGTACTAAGTTAGATATACAGCAATACTAGTGAGACTACACTATTCCCTTAAGAATTGACATTTTAGCTACAAGTTATATTAGTACTACTTATTTCTAGGTAACTAAAAATTGGGTTTCTTATAATTTAATTCTTTGAAATAAAAATAAGTGAATATTAACACTTATAGGATAAAATCAATAAACATGTGTAGGTAGGGTTGTTACTGATAGTCGGTTACGTGCAATGTGTGTGTAGGTTAATCTTGGAGATTACTTGGCCCAATAACATGTGTATGGATGTGAAGAAGAGATGTGGTAAGAGGAGCATGTGAGCTTGATGTCTCGTGAGACACCTATGATAAAAGATTACAATGAGTAGATTAAGTAGTTTCTTGATCTGTTCTTGAAGTAGAGCTCTTTCATCTTTCTTAAATCTTGTAGGGAGTAGAATGTATGTCAAATGAAAGGATTAGTCTCCTATTTATAGATTTTGGAGGCTAATCTCGACTGGGTAACACTCGTAAATATTATACTTCAAAAAAAAATCGCAAATATTGTACCCACAAAAATTATTCAAAAAATAGGTTTCAAAGGTGAAGACCCAAGTTTGCGACTTTTTTTTCTTCCAAAATTCACAAAACTAGTTGGCATCTTTAATACAATTTATACTAAAGGCACGGACCATAAATTTCATTTGCGCCTTTAGTGTAACTTTTTTTCTTTTTTATACTTTAGTAGATAGAAACATAGTAATTGACCCTTACAAAAATAGAAAATGGCAAAGCAGTTTGGTCCTAGCTATAGTACACTCAAATAAATCTTTTTTTGGCATATTATGGGTTCCATAACTCTAAATGAGCGAAGAGTTATGATATTTCAAAGTTGGAAAAAAGCAAAAAATTGAAATTATGTGATTTACTTTGCCAATTCTAAAGGATTATAACTTTTTAATCATTTGGAGTTATAGAGCTCATAATATATTAAAAAAGACTGATTTGAGTGTACTATAGCTAGAAGCAAATTACATTGTCGTTTACTATTTTTATAAGGTTCAAATTACTATATTTCTATTTGTCGAAGTATAAAAAAAATAATAATTACACCAAAGGCACAAATGTTATATGCACCTTTAGTTTTGTAAATTTTGGAAAAAAAGAAGTCACAAACCAAATCTATGCCTTCGAAACCTATGTTGGGAATAATTTTTTAAGATACAATATTTATGATTTTTTTTAAAAATAGTGCAATATTTACAAGTGTAGTCGAGGTCACTACTAATAATGTACCACTAATAATGGTACATGATCTCTTTGTGGTAGCGAGTTGACAAGGAGAGTTGTTGGTTGAATGGATAGCCGAGGTCTCTATGATGAATTGGCATATCTCACATATAACTCATGTTTACATGGGTAAGCTCTTCATTGCAGTTTTGATCTCTTTATATAACTAGGCATGGCAAGGCTTAAATTATCGTGGAGTAACCAAGCAAGTGAGTGAATCGAGTTAGCTTTTACCTATGCTAGATGGGAAAAGGAGTATACATTCCTCCATAGTAGAGATTCAAGCTGATAGTTCAAGGATGATGTTAGGTAGGTGATGTGCCAAACATTGTTATATATGCCTGTATTGAGCCAAGCTTGTATCAATATGAGCTTTAAGAACTGGTTGCATGCAATGTTTTGATCTCTCTAGATGGCATGAAATATGAAGGGTTAGTGACTTCTCAAGAAGGCTTTAATTTGATTTATCCTTTAGTGTGTAAATGTTTGCACATTTAATGCTATGTATAGTTGTTGAGATATTACTGGGCAAAGTCTACACAGGTAAGGTAAGTTTGCTAAATCTATGCCTTTGCTTCAAAATGTGGGCCACATGTCAAGATTAGGTTAAAGGACATCCCATCATGTCTCTTCCATAACCACCTCTTCATTAGTTGTGTCCTTTTCTATATATATCCATTGTCTATGTCATTTCAACACTTATACTCTATTCATCATTTGCGAGAATTCATTTGATACTAACTACATTCTATCACTCTTCTTGTTCTTCAATCTTTCAACTTGCTTTCCTGCATTTTTTATCTTAATCTCGTTTAGGGTATATATGGCTTCTTCTTCTTCTCGTACACAATCTGATCATGAAGGGAGAAGAACACTCCCCTACTTAAAACCACCACCACCACTAAGTGGTAGCGAAAGAAGTTCTCTAGTGCACTTCCAATATGGTTAAAGAGTCTAGTGGCAATTTAGAGAGGGAAATCAATGCTATAGTGGCCATTACTTGAATTCCAAGGGACGTTTATGTCGACAATGGCAAGGAGGCCAAATCAGTATAACCCTTATATCCATCGATTGAGGAGGGAAATATAGCAGACAAGGTTTGGTGCACCCTTACATATGAAGAGCTGATGGAAATGAGGAAGTGTTTCTAACCATAACCTTTATCAAACAAGAAGGTTTGGAAGCTCAGAAACATACACGGCCGGATACGCGGTCAGAAGGCACGGCCGTGTGTTGTGTCAGGTACTTCCCAGAAACATATACGACCGGATACACAAACAGAAGGCACGGCCGTGTATTGTGTCAGGTAGCAGCCAAAAGCATACATGGCTAGAAGGCATGGCCGTGTATTGTGTCAGATAGCTGCCAGAAGCATACACGGCTAAAAGGCATGGCCGTGTAACACGGCTGTGAATACTTAGATATTTGTTTCGTGACTTAGTTTGTAAATATGGCATGTATATTTTGTATTGTATATTTTAGTAGAGGAAGATTTATTTTCCTAGTTTGTAAGATATAGTTGCTTGGAAAGATATCCTCCTAATGTATATATATACTTGAACATGAATTATGAAAGGCATTTAGCCAAAGTTTTACAAAAGTTGTTATGGTATCAGAGCTACACAACTGAGTATTGTATTGAATCCATAGTTCTCTTTTTAGTCTTGGAGTTGCTGGTTTGTTCTTGGTTATTTTATTTTTTGGCTTTAGGTTGATTAATTCCAATCAACAAGTTTCGATAATCAAGTTGTGAGTGACAATTCGGTTTAGGATGTCTTCTGAGAAAACATATGAAATCTTAGCTATTAGATTTATGGGAAAGAATTATGCTGCATGGGAATTTCAGTTCAAGATGTTTTTAAAAGGGAAGGAGCTTTGGGGTCACATTGATGGGTCTTCTCCGGCTCCTACAGAGTCAAAAGATCGTGGTCAATGGGAGGCAAAGATGCACGGATTGTTTCTTGGATTTTGGGATCTATTGAGGCTCACATGGTGAACAACTTACGATCCTTTGGCACAACAAAAGAAATGTGGGAATACTTGAAGCGCGTCTACAATCAAGATAATACTACAAGACGTTTCCAATTGGAACTTGATATGAGTAATTATAGTCAAGGTAATCTCTCAATTGAACAATATTATTCTGGATTCCTTAATTTATGGAGCAAATATTTTGGTATTATCTATGTTAAGGTGTCACAGGAGAGTTGGGCTAGTCTTCAGGCTGTTCATGAAGTGAGTCGTCGTGATCAGTTCTTGATGAAGCTCAGACCTGAATTTGAAACCGCTCGGGCTGGGTTACTAAATAGAGATCCAGTGCCCTGTTTGGATGTATGTTTTGGGGAATTGCTGCGCGAGGAACAAAGATTGGCAACACAAGCCACTATTGGTGCAACTGGTGGATCACTTGGAATAGTTAATGTTGCATATGCTGCTCAGACCCAAGGAAAGGGAACAATGCAGTGTTACAGCTGCAAAGAATTTGGTCATATTGCCTGGAATTGTAGTAAGAAGTTCTGTAATTATTGCAAGCAAAAAGGACATATTATTAAGGAGTGTCCTACAAGGCCTCAAAATAGAAGGTCACAAGCTTTTCATGCTGCGGTATCCGACTCTTGCAATCCTGGTTCAACATCCACAATTGCTAGCAAAGAAGAAATCTGTTCTCACACCAGATATGGTTCAACAGATGATCCTCTTTGCCTTCTCTGCTCTTGGTCTTCAAGGGAAAGGTAAGACTACTAATTCTTTTCCTTGCTTTGTTGATTCCGGGGCCACAAATCATATGACTGGCACATCTGATTTATTGCATAATCAACATCCATATACTGGTACTCAACACATTCAGGTTGCTGATGGAAATAATATTCCTATTACGACAGTTTGTGATATTAGCTCCTCCTTTCGACATGTCTTGGTTTCTCCTAAATTATCTACTAACTTACTTTCTGTTGGGCAAATGGTAGATAATAACTGTGATGTCCACTTTTCTCGTGATAGTTGTACTGTGCAGGATCAAGTGTCAGGGAAAGTGATAGCGAAGGGGCCTAAAGTAGGCAGGTTATTTCCATTACAATTTACTGTTCCTCGGACTTTGTCATTAGCTTCTTCAGTTGTTGACAATAAGGCTGGCATCTGGCATAGACGCTTAGGTCATCCAAATAATGTTGTTTTGAATCATTTGTTGCAAAGAGGTGTTCTTGGTTCCATAGATAAGAGTTTATTAGTTTATTGTTCTTCTTGTAAATTGGGCAAAAGTAAGACATTGCCTTTTCCTGTTTTGGGTAGTCGTGCCAATAAATGTTTTGACATTATTCATAGTGATGTTTGGGGAATTGCACCAATTATTTCACATGATCAGAATAAATATTTTGTGACATTTATTGACGATTACAGTCGATTTACATGGATTTATTTTTTGTATTCCAAAGCAGACGTGTTTACTGTGTTTCAAACCTTTGTGACATATATTTAGACTCCGTTTTTCACTTGTATTAAAATCTTACGGTCTGATAATGGTGGTGAATATATGTCTCATGAGTTTCAAGCATTTCTTCATACCAAGGGTATTGTTTCACAACGCTCATGTCCTTATACACCTCAGCAAAATGGAGTTGCCGAACGAAAAAATCGACATTTGTTAGATGTGGTGCGCACATTGTTGTTAGAATCTTTTGTTCCAGCTAAGTTTTGGACCAAAGCTTTATCTACTGCTGTTTATTTGATTAATCGCTTACCATCTCAACAATTGAAGTTTGATTCTCCCTATCAACGGGTGTTTGGTAAATATCGTAATTATCATATGCTACATACTTTCGGATGTGTTTGTTTCGTTCATTTACCTACTCATAAACGTCATAAGTTGTCAGCCCAGTCTGTTCGATGTGGCTTTATGGGTTACAGTCCTAATCATAAAGGTTTTGTGTGTTATGATTCGATAAATAATCGATGGCATATCTCTCGGGATGTGATTTTCTTTGAACATGAATACTATTTTTAGCAACATTTTTTGACATCCGATACTATTGTGCTTCCTCACTTTGATGGCTCTTATTTTGATAAACGATTCAAGCCTGGACTTGTTCTTTCCGACCCTGCTCCTGAAAATGCTTCAATGATTCTTCGACGATCAACTCGGCACACTCGTCCTCCAGATAGATATGGCTATTCTGCAATTGTAACTAATACTACCATTTCTACCTCTTATTCTCAGGCTACTAAATAGCCTTGCTGGATAAAAGCCATGCAAGAGGAACTTCAAGCACTTCAAGATAATCACACTTTGGATATTGTATCCTGTCCTGCTAGTGTTAAACCCATTGGTTGTAAATGGGTTTACTCTCTTAAGATTCGATCTGATGGTTCCCTTGACAGATATAAGGCAAGGTTGGTAGCTCTTGGCAATCGACAAGAATATGGCATTGATTATGAAGAGACCTTTGCACCTGTGGCTAAGATGACAGCTGTCCGGCTTATTCTATCTATTGCTGCATCTAAAGGATGGTTCTTACAACAGATGGCTGTTAAGAATGCATTTTTGCATGGAGACCTCAAGGAAGATATCTATATGACTCCTCCTCCAGGATTGTTTTCTACACCCTCACCTGATGTTTGTAAGCTCAAACGGTCTCTATACGGCTTGAAACAAGTTCCACGGGCCTGGTTTGAGAAGTTTCGTAATACTCTTCTTAGCTTCTCTTTTATTCAAAGTCAGTATGATTCTTCATTATTCCTGTGCAAGACTGACAAGGGAATTGTCTTGTTGTTAGTCTATGTTGATGATATTGTTATCACAGGATCTGATACTCAATTAATGTCTCAGTTAGAAGAACAACTTCAAGCTTCTTTTCATATGAAAGATTTGGGCTCGTTAACTTATTTCTTAGGTCTTGAGGTTCATTCTTCTTCTGTTGGTATTTTTCTTCATCAACATAAATATACTGAGGAAATTATTGCTTTAGCTGGTCTTCAAGAGGGACGTTCTGTCGATACTCCTTTGGAAGTGAATATTAAATATCAACGACATGATGGTGACTTTCTATCTGATCCATCTCTATATCGACAACTTGTTGGAAGTCTCAATTATCTAACTATTACACGTCCTGATATTTCATTTGCTGTACAACAAGTTAATCAATTTATGCAGGCACCTACACATCTTCATTTAGCAGCAGTTCGCCGTATTGTTCGGTATTTAAAAGGGACTTCTCATCGGGGTTTGTTCTTTTCTGCGGAGTCTCCCATTCACTTAACCACATATAGTGATGTTGATTAGGCTGGTTGTTCTGATACACGTCGCTCTATTACTGGTTGGTGTATGTTTCTTGGTAACTCTTTAATTTCTTGGAAGAGTAAGAAACAAGATCGTGTGTCTAAGTCTTCTACTGAGTCCGAATATCGTACTATGTCGTCTGCTTGCTCTGAGATTATTTGGCTTCGAGGATTGTTGGTTGAGGTTGGTTTTCCTCAACTTGGGTCTACCTCTCTTCATGTCGATAATACTAGTGCTGTTTAGATTACTGCTAATCCTGTTTTTCATGAGCGTACGAAACATATTGAAGTGGACTGTCATTCTATTCGAGAAGCTTATGATAATGGTGTTATTTCTCTTCCGCATATATCTTCGGATCTTCAAACGGCTGATATATTTATTAAGGCTCTTTCTCGGCAGCGTCATCAGTTTCTTGTTGGCAAATTGATGCTTCTTGATCAGTCCGCATCAATTTGATAGGGGATATCAAACAAGAAGGTTTGGAAGCTCAGAAACATACACGGCCGGATACACGGTCAGAAGGCACGGTCGTGTGTTGTGTCAGGTACTTCCCAGAAACATATACGGCCGGATATACGGACAGAAGGCACGGCCGTGTATTGTGTCAGGTAGCAGCCAGAAGCATACACGGCCGGATACACGGCTAGAAGGCACGACCGTGTATTGTGTTAGGTAGCTGCCAGAAGCATACATGGCCTGATACATGGCTAAAAGGCATGGCCGTGAATACTTAGATATTTGTTTCGTGACTTAGTTTGTAAATATGGCATGTATATTTGGTATTGTATATTTTAGTAGAGGAAGATTTATTTTCCTAGTTTGTAAGATATAGTTGCTTGGAAAGATATCCTCCTAATGTATATATATACTTGAACATGAATTATGAAAGGCATTCAGCCAAAGTTTTACAAAAGTTGTTAACCTCATGGGTAGAAGATCAATAAGCCCCAACCTATTGATTGAAATAATTTACACACATAAACATGTAATAAATGATTATAATTTAACTTGTAAAAAGAGCTACAACATTCATTTAATCTCAGATAATACATGAGTATATCAAAATCTAATCAAAGTAAAGTTGTAGGTTATTAGCATTCTATGTTTGGGGAATGAGCTGACCATCTAGCCTTTCTAATCTGTAAGCTCTATTGCCTAAGTCCTCAATGCCTTTGAATAAGTCTTCCCAGTTTGGTGTGAGCTTCCCTTTGCCTTATTGAGATCCAATGGCCTCTAACTTTCTACAAACTAGGACTCTTAGTTAAAAGACCTTGTTCCTAACCTTCTTGTCGTAGTAATGGGTGGTTTGATGCTAGTATATTACCACCTAAACTCTAGTAGTGTCTCAGATCTCTTCTATCATGTCAAGGTTAGGTTGAAGTTCCATTTGGTTGGCCACTAAGTCTAATTTTAAGTCTTGATGTTAGGGAGCTCTAGTTTGACATGGAGGACAACTTCTGAGCCAAATGCGAGTCTAAACGGAGTTTCTCCTATGGAGGTCCTAGTTTACACTCTTCTAAGGACTATTAAGCACTATCTTGTTTATAACCATGACTTGCCCATTAAATTAGGGGTGAGCTATTGAGGTGTAATGGAGCTTGGTCATGTGCTTATCATAGAACTCTTTGAACTTTTGATTGTCAAACTATGTTCTATTATTTGTAATTAGTATGTAGGGGACCCTGTATCTACTCAAGATGTTGTTAAAGATGGCTTCGACATTCTTCTCGATTATCTTGGCTACAACTTTAGCTTCTACTTGCTTGGTGAAGTAGTCAATGGTTACAATTATGTATTGCCATTAACTAGAGGCCTGGGTAAAGGGACCTAAGATGTTGATTCCCCACTAAATGAATGGTTAAGGAATGGTGAGGGACTAGTGATAATTACTTGATGTATGCTCTATTGGCATATGTTTTTGACATTGCATACACTTTTGCATAAGTTGCTCAAAATCCTCTCTCATAATTAGCTAGTAGTAGCCAAGTTTGAGAGTTGGAATATAAAGTGCTCGAATTTTGATGTGGTTGCTACATACCCCTATGTATATCCTATCCAATAACTCTTGACCTTCCTTGGTTCAGACACATCTAAGAAGCAAGTAACTCAGACCTTGCTTATAGAGGAGGTCATTAATGATGGTGTAATTCACTACCTTATACATGAGCTTCCTTGCTTCTTTCTTACCTTATACTCCAATATTGGATTCATCTAGCATGGCTTGATTAGTGTAGGATATACCTCCATGACTTGAGCTTATTTCTTGTTGATACTATTGTTCGGTAGATAGTTAATGAAAACTCTTTTATCTCGTTTGCCTAGGTCAAGAATGTTGGTGGAAGTAATTTTTGATAGCTTGTCTACTTCAGAGTTTTTAACTTAAGGTATCCTAGTGATGCTCCAGGACGGGAACTCTAAGGTGAGGATACATAAAACCAGAAGATACTTGGTCATACCCTCATCCTTGACCATGTACTCTCCCTAAACTTGTTGGATAATGAGCTAGGAGTCTGAATATATCTCAAGCTTCTCCACACCTATCTCTTTTGCCAATTTAAGGTAAGTAACTTGCTCGTTATTGCTTGTTGGGAATCTAAACTTAAGGGCATATGGCACTTTAGTCCCATGCTATACATCCAACATAAGTTCTACTCCACTTCCCCCTCAAGTGGAGGAGCCATCAACATTGAGAGTCAACATTGGCTTATCATTGTTGTCCGATGCTTCTTCTTTCACTATATACTCCATAATAAAATCTATGAGGACTTATGCCTTTATTGCTTCTCTAGGTCAATATTGGACTCCAAAGGTGTTGATCTCTAGAGTATACTTCGTTATCTAACTTAATGTATTTGGTTTATGTAGTATGTTCTAAAGTAGTTAATTGGTTAGGACTATCACTTGATGAGTTTCAAAGTTTGGTCATAACCTCCTAGCTGAGATTGCCACTACAAGGAAAAACTTTTCCACCCTAATATACCTTATTTTTGGTTCCTAATAGACATGGCTAACATAGTATACCTGTTTGTACACTCTCCCTTTAGCTCAAACCAACACTAAGGAGAGAGCTGGTCACTAATCGAGAGGTGTAAGAATAAGTCTTCTTTGAGGACTAGCTTAGAGAGAACTAATAGAGTTGTTAAGATCTACTTTAGTTTATCGAAGTTAGCTTGACACTGGTTGGTCCATTGAAAGTTATCTAGACTCTTCAATACTTTGAGGAACTTAAAACACTTGTCTCTACTTTTGGACATGAACCTATTCGGTATAGCTATACTACTCTTGAGTTGTTATACCTCTTTTATTGACTTAGAGGGCTACATGCTGTGGAAAGCTCATATCTTCTTTAGGTTTGCCCCTATGTCATGCTAAGTGATCATATATCCTAAGAACTTACTTGAGGCTACCCTAAAGATGCACTTTTTGAGGTTGAGCTTTCGTATTAAACTGCCTCAAAGTGCTGAGTATGTCTAACAAGTCTTAGAGATAATCATTAGACCATTTGCTTTGGATGATCATGTTGCCAACATAGACCTTAATGTTACACAAGATTTGTTTTTCAAACATTTTTATCACCAAGATTTAACACATAGCCCTAGCATTTTTTAGCCTAAAAGGCATTGCCTTATAATAGTACATCTCAAAGTTTGTGATGAAGGCATCCATGAAACTTAAAAGAGCATAGCTAAGGGTGGAATTGACGAGCCAATCAATCCTCAGGACAGGAAAGCAATCTTTTGGGCAAGCCTTGTTGAGACTAATGTAGTCTATACACATTCACTAATTTCCATTGGACTTCTTAACTAGTAGGAAATTGGCTAATCAAGTTGAGTAACATTCATCTCTAATGAATCCTACCTTTAGCAACTTTTGGACCTCTTCTTCAATAGTTGCTTACTATTTTGCAGCAAAGAATCTTCTCTTCTACTTGACGACCTTAGCATTACTATCAATGTTGAGGTAATGCTTCATTAGTTTTAGGGAGATACTTGGCATATCAGATGGTGACCAAGCAAATGAATCATTATTAGACTTGAGGAAATTGAAGAGTTGTTGTTTGACCTTTACAAGCATTAATGTTCTTACCTATGTGGTCTACTCGGTGATGTTACCGAAGTAGATCTCCTTAGTCTCCTTAGTTGATCCTTCCCTAGATCCTGGCTTCTCTTAAGTTCTAATCTCTACATTGAAGACCTCTTCTCATTTTAAGGCCTTAAGTATAGTGTCTTTGCTAAATCTTGGTTTCTTTGGCACATACCAACTTCATTTAGGGGTTGGAAACTTAGCTTTTAAGTGTGTTGTTGAGGAGATTATTTTGATGGTATTTTAGCTTGGTAGCCCTAAAATCATGTTATAGGGTGATCAGTTGTCTACTACCAAGAAGTCAATATGTTGTTAGTCAACAACTTCATCCCTAAGTTCCACAGGAAGGGTGACGATGTTTGTAGCTTGGACAAGTTAATTATTAAACACATACAAGTTGATTATTGAACCCATAGAAGCATTGGTTATAAAGCTTCATTTTATTTTTAAGCTTAGGCTACATTTTGTTATAGGCATGCTTGAAAATAATGTTGGTCGAGTTGCCTAAGTTGACCAGAATCTTCTTTACTTCAAATTTGACAATCCTTACACTAATCACTAGGGCATCATCATGAGGGGCTTATACTCCCTTCATCTTTTTATTTCAAAATGATATAGATGTGTTTATATTTGTTCTTTTGTTGTATAAGCTCATAATCTTCTAGTTGTTAAAGGCATTAACCAAACTCGAAGTGCATAGACAACCTCCACTTTAGGGTCCTCTAATGATTGTGTTAATCACATTGTTAAGGGCTTAGTTTTGGTGGTTATTATTGCTATCCAATTCATCGCGACCTTGCTTAACCTGTTGTCCATGAGTAAGTTGCTCGATGATTAACTTAATGGGGTATAAGTAGTGAAGCTCGAGATGGCACACTTTTGGTCCCTTACACTATTATCCCAAGATGAGCTATAATCATTTTTGGGGACTAAGATAGTCCTTTATAGATCCTTTGTTATCTTCTTCTTCTTTTTTTTTATTGGACTTGCTTTGGTTAGATTACCTTTAAGCTAAAATGAAGTCCTCTCGCTAGATATGTTGCTTAGCTTTCTCCTTGAACTCTTCAAAATTTGTTGACTTATTCTTTGCTAGGGACTTGAAGAAGTCACCATCTAGCTTGACACCCTAAATGACCATGTTTAAAGCAGCTCCCATGTTAATATTGAGAATTTTTAATATCGTAGCACTGAAACAAGCAAGGTAATCTTAGATTGGCTCCTTATGCCCTTGTTTAACTAAGTTCATGGTTGATGAATCCTTCACTAGTAGCTTGGTCAGTAGGAAGTGCTTTGGAATTGATTAGCTTACTCATCAAATGAAGAGATAGAGTTGGTGCTGGGGTTGTTATACTAAATTTGAGTAATGTGACATAAGGCACATAGAGACACCTTGCAAGTGATGACATCATTAAGGCCATATAGGTTCATCATAGTCCAATACCCAAATGTTGTTTAGGGTAACCCACTTACAAGGTCTAATAATTTGATCCCATTTCTATTCGGGGATCTATAGGGCTTATGGTAATTCTCATGGTCTTTGGTGTTTGGCCTTAACACACTATTTTACCATGTATTCAATAATATTCTGTTTTGTTCCATTATACTAGAACTTCTATTTTAGGTCTTGATACATTTTTGTGCCATTGGATGAATTATATATCCCAAATTATATGACTCTATCATGATCTCCTTTCATAATTCTAGCTCATGGAGCACACAAATCCTTCTCTCCATTTGTATAATCCCATTAGCACCAACATTGAAATTGGTATACTTCCCATTCTAGATTTCTTGTTTAATATAGATCAAAATGAGGTTTTTCTACTAAGCTTCTCGGATTCTTTCAAGTAGAGTGGGCTTGACAATCAAATTAAATAATTTTGTTTCCAAGTCATGCAATAGAAATGCTATGTTGAGCTTTTCAAATTATTGAATCAAATCTTGTTTATTAGTTAACAATGATGCAAACTCGGAATAGTTCTTGCATCTTAATGCATCCACCATTGCATTTACCTTGCCAAGATAATAATTTATACCCAAATCATAAAATTTAATCAACTCTAGCCATCATCTTTACCTCATGTTCAATTCCTTTTACATGAATAGATACGTAAGGCTCTTGTTGTCGATGTATATCATACACCTTTGATCGTATAATTAATGCCTCCATAGTTTCAAGGTGAACATGACTACTACAAGATCCAATTTATGTATTGGGTAATTTTGCTTGTGTAGCCTCAATTATCTAGATAGATATGCAATGACTTTCCCTCCTTACACCAATACTCAAGCAAGTCTATTCTTAGAAGCATCTTGATAAAGGCATATTCTACTCATATTTTATTATGCAAATTATGTTAAATTCTTACTGATATTATGGAAATTATAAGTAAATGGTACTTAATTATGTTTACTATGCTATTTCAGGTCTTTAAGAGCTTACAGTGCAAACATGAGTAATTTAGAGGACTTTTAAGCACTTAAAGGAATGTTGAACAAAAGAGGCAAGCCACTCATTAACTTACACCACTAGCTTTGAAGACTGGCCTTCAATAGCATAATTTAGGGAATTCTTGATCACCGGCTTTGAGAGTGAAAGCCATTAGCCTTGATCGTTGGCCTTGAGAGTGAAAGTTGCCAACCTTGAGAGGAAAAGCCACTAGCTTTTATTGCTGGCTTACTAAGGAAAAGTTGTCGACTTTGATGCTAGCTTTGAGAGCTAATCGCAAGCATTTCTTTGGTTTTGATAAATACTTCTTATGTGAAGGATTGAAGGGTCATCTTATCTTTATCTTTTGGTTACTTTTTAAACCTAGAGAGAGAGGAGAGAGAGAAAGGGGCTCTTGTGCTGCAATTTTTCATCGATTAAATCTATTAGAATCATCAAGGAAAGACTCCTTCATCAAGGATTTGCAAGGTTATTGTATTGCGGTTGATTTTTGTTCTATTAAATTGGTGATCTCTAAACTAGCAATTTCCTATTCAATTCATAGATTGAGTTTGTTATCAATTATGAATTCCATTACAATAACTTCTTTGATTTATATTTGTGTTTTTAATTCCATGATGTTTTAAGTTTTTTTGTGGGAAGATGATGAAACCCTAGAATAACTAAGATGATGATTGTAGTTATATTATGAGATTGTTAGATATGTGGAAGATTAATATTGTAAATCCTATACTATAAATTATGGTTTCTTATTTGAATTAGGATTATAGAAATGTTAATAACTCGGAGCGGAAATTAGGGTTCAATAGGATTTCTTAATTAAGTTTGAATAAGAATTGCAGAAGTAGAAACATTTTAATCTGATTAGAAATTGTTTTAAGGTTTAATGCAATATTCCTGATTAGTTTCTCACTAAGGAATTAGGAGAAATTAGGATAGAATGTTAGTCAACAATATAATTGGGAGATTTGTAGTTGAATAATAGAATCGTCTGTTAATTTGTTTTGTGGAAGCTAATAAATTGATTTTGGGGTTTTGAGTTTTTAAAACTTGGAAAAGAATTAAAGACTTTCACAATTTCATATGAATATCCACATAGCTAAGAATCATTATAATATGGTGGTAATCTGATTAGTGAAACTAAGGTGAATTCAATCTTCCTCCTTTCAATTGATATGTTCTCATAACAATTCTCTATTGTTATTAGTGAAAATCTAGGTTGATTAGATTAATTAGTATTTGATTAGTTGATTCTCTCAATTTGATTACCTAAATAATAATAGAATCTGATATCGGTTTACTACTTAATTAATCCTCATGGAATCGATACTCGACTGATTACTATGTTACTTGATCTAACCCAGTGCACTTGTTAGTGGAATTCGCTTTTAAAATTTTATATATATTTACAATAGATCAAGTTATTGGCACTATTGCCGGGGATTAACTTAATATTAGACCACCTTCATTTTATTGTTAATTTAGGTGCAATTCACAGCATATAATTGTCTTTGTTCTCTTGTAGGTGTTTTATGCGTAGGAGTAGAAGTGTAGAACCACTACCATTAAATCTTAAGATAGAATGCACTTTGCATCAATTGAGAAGAGAGAATAGAAGTGGAGAAGAAGTGCAACCGATTGAGATGGTAGACGACAACAACAACAATTAGATTCAAGGTGCTACTAGGGCACTTCGATACTATACAATACCTACTGTTGTAGGTTCTGCAATTAGGGTACCTATTATTGAGGCCAATAATTTTGAACTAAATTCGACACTTATTTAGATGGCTCAGACAAATTAGTTTAGAGGATATCCAAATGAGAGTCTTGATGAGCATATTGCAACATTTCTCTAATATTGCAACACAGTGAAGATGAATAACGTTTCACCTGATGTCATCAAATTACAGCTTTTTCCTTTCTCACTAAGGGATAAAGCTAAAGCTTGGTTCATTTCATTGCCACAAGAGACTATCACCACCTGGGCTGATCTCTCATCTAAGTTTCTAAAGAGATTTTTCCCACCAACCAAGATTACAAAGTTAAGGAACGATATCACCAACTTCACTAAGTTTAATGGTGAATCATTGTATGAGGTGTAGGAGAGATTCAAGGAGTGCATCAGGAAATGTCTACATCATGGATTGCTAGACAATCTCCTGATTGAGATTTTTTATCTCAACTTAGATGAGACATTGAGATCTTTGGTAGATGCTGCATCTGGAGGTACATTAATGGGTAAGAGCTATAATGAAGCCAGTGCTTTGATAGAAGAAATGGCCTCTAGTGTACACAATTGGCAAAATGAGAGAGATAAATCAAGAGTGGCATCAGTCAGTGACATGGACTTAATGTTTGCTCAAATTACAACTTTTATAGCTCAAGTAAGTAAACTCATTTTAGCATAATCTATTAATGCTAATCAAGTTGTTTTTTATGAGATATGTTCAAGACCACATTCTACTCTTGAGTGCTTAGCTGGAAACCCCTCAGATTCATCTAATGAAGAGCAAGTGAATTATGTTAACAATTTTCAATTGGGTAATCGGGGACCTTATTTGAATACTTACAATCCAGGGTGGTGTAATAATCTAAACTTCTCATGGAGGAATAATAACAATGTACTTAAATCACCTCTTGGATTCTAAAAGCAAGGAATTGCTCAAAATGCTCCACCTTAGAAAAATCAACCTAGAATGGAAGAGCTTGTGGTGAACTATATGCAAATGACTGACACAATGCTATAGAATCAACAAGCTACCATTAGAAATTTGGAGAATTAGATTAGTCAGATTTCTCAACGGTTGAGCAATAGACCATTAGGGTCTTTACTTAGCAACACTGAGGATAATCCCAAAGGTGTCAATGCCATAATGCTAGGAAGTGGTAGGGAATTGGAAGTTGTTGACAAGGAAGTTCACACTAAAAGGGGAGTTCAAAGAAAGAAACAGGGAACCAAAGGATGGAGGAACCAAAGTAGAAGTCACCAGTGGTGAAACCATATGTTCCTCTTGTTCCTTTTCTAGGAAAAGTGAAGCAACAACAACTAGATGCTCAATTTAGTAAGTTTCTAGAGGTTTTCAAGAAGCTGCAAATTAACATTCCATTTGTAGAAGTACCCTAGCAAATGCCTTCATATGCTATATTCACGAAGGATTTGCTCACCAAAAAGAGAAAGATTGATGGGCATGAGTCTATGATGCTTATAGGAGAGTGTTCTATGATCCTACAGAAGGACTTATCTAACCTACTTAGGAAACAAAGAGATCAGGGGAGTTTCACTATTCCTTGCATTATAGGAAAATTTCACTTTGATAAAGTTCTTATTGATTCTAGTGCAAGTATTAATTTAATGCCCTTGTTTACTTTCAGGAAACCTAGACTTAGAGAGTGTAGGGAAACTCATGTTACCTTGCAACTTGTTGAAAGGAGCATCAAATACGCTAAAGGCATTATTGAGAATGTCCTTGTGAAGGTAGATAAATTCATATTTCTAGTCGATTTCATAGTCTTAGAAATAGAGGAGGATAGAAAAGTGCCCATGATCATAGGCAGACTAATCCTTGCAACAAGTAAAGCATTAGTAGATGTGGAATAAGGTAAGCTTACTTTAAGAGTTATGGATGATGAGATAACTTTTGGCATTTATGAAGCCACAAGCAAATTTGATGATTGTAAATCTTGTTATACTATTGATATTATTGATGAGCTTGCCTATGAGTCTATTGAGGAGATAACAAGTGTAGACACTATGGAATCAATTCTTAGAGATTTGGATGATTGGAGTGATGATGATGAGCTTGAGGAAGAATGTGTGGAACAAGTGTCAAAAATTAATGCTTGTTACTATGAGGAGCTAGGCACTAGTGAGACAAAATCGATACCATTTTTGGCACAACCTCTAGTGCTAAAACTTAAAACCTTACCTAGTTATTTAAAATTTTCTTATCTTGGAACAGATAAGACTTTGCTAGTAATCATCTCTTCTTCTTTAACAGGTGATTAGGAGTAATAACTCCTAGGCGTGCTGAGAGAGCATAACGAGGCGATAGGGTGGACTATTGCAGCTATCAAAGGAATTAACCCTTTGATTTACACTTACAAGATACTTTTGGAAGTTGAGTGCAAACTTACAGTGCAACCACAAAGACAACTTAACCATACTCTATAATGCACCTGCTATTTTTTAGAGTTGTATGATGTCTATATTTTTTGACATGTTAGGGAATTTTATTGAAATATTTATGGATGACTTTTCTGTTTTTAGGAGGTCATTTGAATCATGTCGAATAAATTTAAGTTGTGTACTTAAAAGATGTAAAGAGACTAACCTGCTTCTAAACTAGGAGAAATGCCATTTTATGGTAAGAGAGGGAATCCTTTTAGGTCACAAAGTGTTAAGGAAGGGGATTGAGGTTAACAGGGCAAAAGTGGAGTTAATAGAGAAGTTGCCACCCCCCCACTTTAGTAAAAGGAGTCAAGAGCTTGCTAGGGCATGCTGGCTTCTCTAAAATTTCTAAACCTCTTTGTAATTTGCTTAAAAAAGATTCTGCTTTTGTTTTTCATGATAATTGTTTGTAGGCATTCAACTTATTGAAGGAGAAGCTCACTTCTGCACCAGTGATCATTGCACCTAATTGGGAGCTTCTGTTCGAGTTTATGTTTGATGCTAGGGACTATGCTATAAGGGTGGTACTTAAGCAAAGGAAAGGTAAAATATTTCATGTTATATACTATGCTAGTGGAACTTTGAATGAGGCCCGAAGAAAGTATGCCACAACTTAAAAAGAGATTTTAGCAATCATATTTGCATGTGACAAGTTTCAGCCTTGTTTGATAGGTTCTAAGATCATAGTATATGTAGACCATGCTGCTATTAAGTATTTGTTTGTTAAAGCTAATGCTAAACCTAGGTTAATTCGCTAGATTTTACTATTGCAAGAATTTGACATAGAAAGTAGAGATGAAAAGGGAATTGAAAATGTAGTGGCTGATCAATTATCTTGTTTGGAATCTAATTGTTTAGATATACCCATTAATGAAAAGTTTCGTGATGAATAGTTTCATGTAGTAGATATCTAAGGATTACCTTAGTATGCTGATATAGTCAATTACCGGGTTAGCAAAATCACACCATATGGTTTGTCATATCAATAGAAAAAGAAATTTTTACATGATGTGAAATGCTATTTTTGGGATAAACCATATTTGTTTAAATTTTGTGCTGACCAAGTAATTAGACGTTGTGTACCTGAAACTGAACAGTTTAGCATAAACAACATTGTCATTCTAAAGAAGTAGGAGACCATTTTGGTGTGGAAAGAACTACAACTAAAATTTTATCTTGCGGTTTTATTGGCCTAAATTTTTTAATGATTATAGGAATTTCATTATGTATTGTGCTCAAAGCCAAAGGACTAGCAATATTTCTAGGAGACATGAATTACCACAAAATAAAATTCTTGTAATTGAGCTTTTTGAAGTATGGGGAATAGACTTTATGAGTCCCTTCCCCTTATCTTGTTCAAACAAATATATTCTTATGGTTGTCAATTATGTTTCAAAATGGGTAGAAGCAGTTGCTCTACAAACTAATGATAGTAAAGTAGATTTTTGAAAAAGAACATATTTTCAAGATTTGGGGTACCTAAAGCTATCTTTAGTGATGGGGGATCACATATTTACAATAGGCAATTTAAAAAATTATTATCAAAATATGGAGTCACTCATAAAATTGCCACCTCTTATCATTCATAGACTTGTAGACAGGTTGAGGAGTCCAATAGGGAAATAAAGCGTATTTTAGAGAAAACTGTCAATGCATCTAGAAAAGATTGGTCTTTAAAACTTGATGATGCATTGTGGGCTTATAGAAAAACCCCTATAAGAATGTCCACATACAAGATTGTTTATGGTAAATCATGTCACCTACCTATGGAGCTTGAGTACAAGGCATATTGGGCCATAAAGCACCTTAACTTTGATTTCCAAGTTGTAGGTGAAAAGAGGTTGCTCTAGCTGAATCAAATGGCTAAGATGAGAGAGGAAGCATATGCGAATGCTAGGATATATAAAGAGCAGGCTAAGTGATGGCATGATAAGAACATCTTAAGGTGAAAGTTTTTTCCTAGGCAGAAAGTTCTATTATACAACTCTTAATTGAAGCTATTTCTAGGCAAGTTAAGATCTCGATGGTCTGGTCCATTTGTTATTGCTAATGTTTTTCCTTATGGTGTAGTTGAGTTGAAAGCAAAAGAAAACCATACTTTAAAAGTAAATAGTTATCTTCTCAAGCATTACTATGGAGGAGAAAACATTGATAGTGCTACCATTATCGTGGATCTAGCAAATCTACTCTAAAACACTAGGGAAGTCGAGCTAGCGACTATAGATTGAGTGCTTTATGGGAGGCAGCCCATGCATAGCATTAAGGTAAATTAGTTTAGTTTTATTTAAATTAAAAAAAAAAAACTCAAATTTTCAAAGCTGGTAGAGTAAGCTGATGGCATACAGTACACAATGCCGACATATGTCTTGTTTTAAACATATTTCAACCTGTCTTCTTCTTTTCCTCTCTTCTTTTTTGTTACCCCATCTCCCCTACTCTCACACTTCATTTTCTCTTACAAAATCTCATGCACTCACTCACGTTCACTGAACCAAGCTTCATCTTTTCACTACAATCAACATTAAGTAAGTTTTCATTCCCTCTATTCTTTAGTGTTGTAAGTTCTCATTTATTTCTTTCTTCCTTTAGTCTTGGCTACGATTTTTGTGACTAGTAGAATGAAATCTTAGAGTTGTTTGGAATGTGTAGTGTTGCTGATTTTTTAAGTTGGAATTGTGCTTACATGCACATGCATATGGGTTTACACCTAGTTTTGTGCCTAATTTTGTTAAAGATTCACATTGTGTAGGAACTAGGGCTTGAACTGATTTGATGCATGAATATTTGGGGCTTTTGCCATATTTACTGCCTATATTTTAAATTATATGCAGCTGATTAATTTTGGGTCTCAATTTTTTGTAGATGAGGTTAATGAACTGAAAAATTTTGTTCAATTTTGCTTAACATGTGTTTTCATGGGAAGTTGATGCTGCCTTTGATAGGGTTGGATTCTTATTCTGTTTGGAAGATATCAACTACTTTAACTATAAAATTTTCCTGTCTTGTGTTTTTGAACAAATTTTCCCGCATTGTTTAAATTTTAGGTTGCCTAACTTAGCTCTACAGCCTTGATTTTCCCTATTGCAAGTGTAAGCAACATGATAACTTATCTACTTGGTTCTTATTGTTTTGATGCCTATAGTTTTCAATTAGATATATTTGCTATAAATCATGTTTCACACATGAATGTTAGGGCATTTTTTGAATTGAAAACACAATCTTAAGGTTGACTTTATGATTTACTAGATCATGCATTCTTTTCTAGAAATTCACATGAATTATTATGCAAGTATGCTACCCAGAAAACTCCAGCCTTGGAAAAAGAAACAAACAACTATAGGTGAGGCTTCTTCCTGCAGTTAGCATATAGAGCTCCTCTCTAAATAGGACAATGCTAAGGAAATAAACACACAATTGCTGAAAAAGGACTTCATGAACCATTAATATTTAGATTGGGAGCTTTTATGTGATTATAGCATAGAGGAAAATATTCAGCAAATGGTAGCAGACAACGCATGGTTTAAGCTATTCGAGATAAGAGAACCAACTTACAAGAATGTCATAATTGAGTTCTTATCTATGATGAAAATAGAGCACAATGAGCATTGTTCTATCATGACATTCCAAGCTTATAAGCAAGTTTATGTGATTGAGCTTGAATAGTTTAGATATTTCTTAGGGATCTATGAGAATGAAGAAGTTATAGAAGACCTCCCTAATGCCTGGGCCCTGAACATGAATGTAGAAATATTCTGGTTTCAGTTGATTCAACCCAGGAGGGATGATTGTGTACCCTCCAAATCTCTTGTTACCACCTTCGCCTCAATGGAGCACAAGTTGCTCCATCACATTCTATCCCATACCATTTGCTGCAAGAAGACCAATCATAGTAAGGTAACAAGCTTTGACGTGTTCTACTTGTATAGTATGATTTCAGGCTATAGAATTGATCTTGGGGGTAAAAGTAGTAGATTTTACTGCTAGGTAGGTGGAGGATACGAGAACTAGAGTTATTCTTTGTAGAGGGTACATCATTGTGTTGTTAAAAGGTATGGGTATCTTTGAGCACCACGAAGGGGATGTGATCATAAAGTGTAAGAAAATCTTTTTAGGACCATTATGGGCTTGGGGGCTATCTATGATAGCCAATTGAGTTATTTCAGAAGAAATTGAGGAGACTCCAGACATTCCCCTTACCATGAGAGCCTTTACATCCTAACTTGCTCCTCCCAATAGCACATATGAGAGGTTGAGGAAGGACATTAAGGGTGTCAAGCATGAGCTTAAGGGAGTCAAGAAGGAGTTTAGGCATGAGTAGAAGAAGAATAAGAAATTCCAGACTATATTATTTAATATGTTCAAATCCACTATATACTGTATAAATGTAGTAGCTGCTTAGGACTTGCACTATGAGACTTCTCTAGAGGAGCAATCAGAAGATGAAGTTGATGATCATAGTGACTTAAACCAGGATTGAAATTTTTTATGCAATCTCTTATCTCTCTCTTTTGCTACATGGAACTTAAAATACACTAGCACTTAAAAATACTAGGGAAGTATCCGTTTTCTTTTTCCCTTAATTTCATTATCTTTTATTCCCACTTAATTGTGCTGAATTAGAAACGGTGAGGACATTGTTTATTTTAAGTGAGGGAAAGGGATCATAGAAAAGTTGGGTATGGATTACTGATGTCTGAGTTAGTGAATATTTTTCTATACTGATGACATCTTAACCTTTATTATCCTTGCTTTGAACTCATAATTGTCCTAAAGAGTCATTTAACAACTTTTAGGCCAAATTTTTTTTCAAGCAATTTGGAGATTTTACCCAAAAAAAAGAGAGAGAGTTAATTTAACTTGATTTGGTATCTTACTCACCTACTTTTGTGATTAGATTACTTGGTTGAAATTATGTAGTGAAATCTTTAAGGAATAAATTTACCTTATGTTTAATTTTTAATTTTAAAATTTGAAAGTAAGTCGAGTCCTTCAGTAGAAAACCAAGCAAATCTATTTCCTAGTAAATTTAGCTTGTATATCCTCTCCTAAGTTTCTTTGAAAATATTTTTAACATTTGGTAAAAGAGGTAGAAGAAACTTTTTACTTAGTGATCCTCCATAAAAAGAATCTTTATTCACATTAGTATTAAAAAAAAAATAGCAAAAAGCAAGCATAGCCTTTACTCCAATGACTTAAGCAACTGAGTTAAGAATATCCAATCTTGAATGTTAGTGTGAGGAAGAGTCCGTAGGGGTCCTTTTAAAACCTAGTCACTTTGGTGATGAGCCCAAGGTGTGCCAACTCAATGAACTCACCATAATGCGAAGGGCAAAAAGGAAAAAGTTCAATACTTAAACATTTTTTTAAAATAAAAATTGAATACAAAAAAGTGAAATAAGACTTGTAATAAAAAGGAAGAAATTCTAAGGAAAAAGTGGATACTATATGCTTTTTGATGCAAACCCCACCAACCTGTGACAAAACCCAACACTCGATTTGCTAACCTCACAACCTATGGATCTCTCAAGAACGATGGACACTATGACCCTTTGTCTATAAATGAGACAAGAACCTTGGTATATGCGATAATTCCACAATCGATTATGGAACGATCGATTGATAAGTTAAGGGATGAACACCATGGATTCAAAACCCAATAAGTTCAATTGTTTCTTTAAAGAACTAAAGAGAAATCTCTCTCAAATTATGAATAAACTTTGCCAAAAGATCCTTACAAATGAGTGTTTGACAACTATTTACAGTCTCATAATAAAAGGTAAATAAAACGACATAGAAAAACCCTAATGCGACTAAGGAAAGCATTATACACTAGCAACCTAAAATATCTTCAACTGACCTTTATTACATGTAAGTCGGCAACTTACTTTATTGGCCTTCAATGCATTTTATGTTGGCCACTTAGGCTAGCGGACTTCTCCTACGCTAGCCATTTAGGCTAGTGGTCTTTAGTAATTTTAAAGCTATCGACTTTTGATCTCTTCCCCGACTTTTGCCTTCGCATTCTGCACTTTGAATAGGCCCATGTTCTTTGCTCCCATCACCTTATCTTGTCTTTGATCATCCTTAGACCAATCCTCCTAATGTGATCTTCATCACTTTCACTGATGTGACCATTTATAGAGAAGTGATTTAAGGGATCATATGTTTGTTAATAAGTATGAAAGTTTAAATGAGTGTTCTTTCCTTGTAGGACCGAGTATTTACCTTTAAATTAAAATTCTTATGTTAAACACTAGGATTAAAGTTTGTTTTGTTTAGATTAGCTACAAAATTTAAATCATGCTATTTTAGTTATATATCTCAGTATGGTTCAAGCTGTAGACACTGAAATTTTAAGTATTTTGTTAATAGAAAATTTTGTATTCTCAATGACAGATTACTTCATTGATTTTATGTATTTTTCTTGAGGATAAGCAAAACTTCAAGAGTGGGGAAGTTGATAAGGGCATATTCTACTCATATTTTATTATGCGACTTATGTTAAATTCTTATTGATATTTTGAAAATTATAAGTAAATTGTACTTAATTTTGTTTATTGTGCTATTTCAGGTCTTTAAGATCTTAAAGTGCAAACATGAGTAATTTAGAGGAGTTTTAAGCACTTGACAGAATGTTAAACAAAAGAGGCAAGCCACTCATTAACTTACACCACCAGCTTTGAAGACTAGCCTTCAATAGCATAATTTAGGTTGGCCTTAATCGTTAGCTTTGAGAGTTGTCAAGTCTAATTTTTGAATTCCCATTCCTAATCCGATCTAAACTAAACCCTATGCTCATCTAATCTAGATCCTCGACTTGAGTTAGGAATTTCGTTTGATTTTTGGAGTCGCCACCCAACTGTTGTTGGGAAAAAGTGAATTAAGACTAAAGGAGCGGATTAGTCTTAATTTGGACTACTAGTCGTCGTTATTTCCTCTTCTCGTTTTTGTGAGAAGAGAAAAAGGGAAAACCAGAGTTTCTAAGTCCGGAGGCTAACCTATTAAAACCTATACGGTTACCACCTAATCTCCTAAAATTGTTCATCTTTAGAAATGTGTTTCATTGTGTTCTTGTTAATTTTTGTTATGTCTTTGAATTTATTTCAGAAAAAGGATTTTTCATTTATTTTATGGGTTGACCCGAATGGGTGCCTACGTACCTGCTACTCAGGATCAAACAAGCCGTAGTTCGCTTTTCTGAAAATCTTTAGTGCATGGGTGAATTTTAATTTTGAAATTTCTTTCGATTTATGTTCTTACCATTTTTTGGATTTTTCCTAAAAACTCTAAGCCTAAGCTTGATTCCATTTTGAAAATGATTTTTGTAGGGAAAACATCAATTTTGATTTATTTGACGAAAATGATTTTTCTAAGTGCTAAAACTTATTTATTTATTTATTTTTATGATTTTTTTTATTTTTTATGAATTTTTTGTTATTTTTTTGTGATTTTTGATTTTTGTTGAAAATTTTATCCTAAGTTTATTATCTATCCTATTTTGAAATCTAAAACTTTACTATTATTTTCCTAATATTTTTATTGTTTTTCTTCATTTTATTATTTTTATAATTTTTTTATTTTATTTTATTTTTTTATTTTTTTATTTTACATTATTAAATCCTAAAAAAACCTAATTTCTACATTTTCCTATTTATTTAAAATAGAAGTAAATAAATAACTAATAACTAAACAAATAACAAAAACCAAAAAAAAAAATAACAATAATAATAAATAATAAATTTAGAATAAATAAACAAACAAAATAAATAAATAATCTAGAAAATCCGACTTACCTGGATCCGGGTCGGTGCGCGGGTCGGGTCAGTCGAGTCGGATCGGTCGGATACGGCGGCGGGGTTGGCTCGTTCACGGCGTTCCGGCGGTCTTTTGCGGCGGGTGAAGTGTCGAATCCTAGCTTCTTGAGGGTGCTGAATCCGATGGTGGTGGCGGTTTACTCCCAGAGCGTCTCCTTGCGGTGGCTCAACTCCGATCGGCAGTCGCAACTTTGGGTTTCCTCCGATCTACACTCGTTTCTCTCTCTCTCGCAATTCTGATCTGTGTTCTTGCTTCCTCATCTCCTCCTCTATTTATAGGCGCTTGAAATCGAGCTGGATAAGCTCGGATTTCCTCCGATTGAAGCTGATCGGATTTTCGGTTGAAAAACCAACTCCGATTCGTGCCCATCCAACGATTTGTTGCGATTTGATTTTAATTAGATAATGTTTATCTTATCTTTGTTGAAGATCTGTTGGATTTGTGCAAAAAAATCGAATCAAAACGGCCGAAATACGAATCTTTTCTTCGCCGGCGATCTCGGGCTCGAGGTAGGAGACGATCACGCGCCCGGCGCGTGCGTTTCTTCCAGCCAATCAGATGTTGCCACGTGTCCTGGATAAGTCAAAAAAATTGCAAATCGCGGAAACTGCTTCCTCCGCAATTCGAACGTCTGACCAAGCCCCCCCCCCCCCCCCCCCTGCGCGCACCTAGCCATGGTCCGGACCAGCTGGGCTAGCCCACTTTCGCGATTTTATTTATTTCGCAAATTGCATATATGCAATGCGATTTTTTCTATTTTTTTGTATTTTTTGAAATTTCAAAAATTTGTAAAAATTGTTTATTATTCATTATTACTATTTCCGAAATCATTTTTTCAAAATTGAAGTGTTTTCCTATTTATTTTTATTTTTTGAACATTTTTATTATTTTATGCTAAATTAGGAAAAATTAGGAAAAATTGAAAATTGATTATTATTGAAAATTATTGACTCCTAAGGCAAAAATGGGGTGTTTACAGCTGCCCCTCTTTGTGGTAAAGTTTGAAAAACTTAACTACAAAGACAAACAAAAGACGCCATTTTTGACATCTTGAATTAGGTTTTAGTAGGAAAATGCCCCAAGAGCTAATAATCCTACGGTTGAAGATGTTCCTAACAATTCAAGGTAATGTTCCCTCTTCAAAAAGTGCTTTATGGGCTAACTAATTGGCGACAAGACACATCTCAAGCGTTGAGTAGGAATGTATGAGAAATGATGATAGGAAGCGTCTTATCAGACTTGCAACCTTGGAAAGAAAATCTACTTAGGAAGCGCCCTTATGAGCTGGCTACCTGTCGACAGAAGCATCTTGTTAGACTAACAACCGTTCGAGAAGGATGTTTCCGAAAAGTGCCCCAAGAGCTGACTAATCGGGAGAATCTAGGAAAGTGCCCATATTGGGCTGACTAACCTTAAAATAGATTTTAGGAAAGTGCCCATCTTGGGCTGACTAACCTGTGGTAGTGTCTCAAAAGGTGCCCTTATGAGCTGACCCTGAGAACGGATTTTTAGGAAAGTGCCCATGTTGGGCTGACCAACCTTTGATAAAATTCTTAGGAAAGTGCTCATCTTAGGCTGACTAACCTTAGATAGGACTGTCTCAAAAGGTGCCCTTATGAGCTGACCCTGAGAACAGGTTTTTTTGGGAAAGTGCCCATATTGGGCTGACTAACCCTTGGATTGATTTTTAGGAAAGTGCCCCAAGAGCTGACTAACCTAAAATAGAACTGTCTCAAAAGGTGCCCTTATGAGCTGACCTTGAGAACAGGCTTTTTCGGGAAAGTGCCACATAATTGGGCTGTACATAACCCTTGGATTGATTTTTAGGAAAGTGCCGCGCAAGTAGCTGACTAAACCCTAAAATAGAACTGTCTCAAAAGGTGCCCTCTATATAGAGCTGCCCTGAGAAACAGGCTTTTTTGGGAAAGTGCCTATATTGGGCTGACTAACCCTTGGATTGATTTTTAGGAAAGTGCCCCAAGAGCTGACTAACCTAAAATAGAACTGTCTCAAAAGGTGCCCTTATGAGCTGACCCTGAGAACAGGCTTTTTCGGGAAAGTGCCCATATTGGGCTGACTAACCCTTGGATTAATTCTTAGGAAAGTGCCCCTCTTGGGCTGACTAACCTTAGATAGGACTTTCTCAAAAGGTGCCCTTATGAGCTGACCTTGAGAACAGGTTTTTTTCGGGAAAGTGCCCATATTGGGCTGACTAACCCTTGGATTGATTTTTAGGAAAGTGCCCCAAGAGCTGACTAACCTAAAATAGAACTGTCTCAAAAGGTGCCCTTATGAGCTGACCCTGAGAACAGGTTTTTTTTTAGGGAAAGTGCCCATATTGGGCTGACTAACCCTATTAAAGGAAATGTCTAGACACGTGCTTCATTATGAGCTGACTCATCTGGTACTCTTGAACATGCTTCTTACTAAGCTAGATGATGTGATGCCTTTCATGATGTGATGATAGTTACCTATTCTAATATGCTTGCCAGTTTATCTCGGATAGCAACCAAACAACTGAACCTTCGTGTTGGTTTGCTCCTGCTTCTTTTCTTCTTATCTTGACACTGGATTGAAAATCTTGATGTGCCTCTTTTCTTTATGCACCAAGCCCTTTTGACGGTAATGTTATCCTAATAATGCGCTCAGTTTTAATGCTTAGGAGTAAACAAAATTATATCACAAATTATATTAAGATTCATTATCATTTTAGTGTTTATCTTTCATTGACAAAGTGGTGGGTAATGTGTTTAGGTGTATTTATTGTGATAAGAATTGATTGGGATTGTTGACCATTCGGGGATATTATCTTTGCTTGTAGAAAAGTAAAAACTCGACTCAACGAACTTTGTATTGAATATTGGCTTTCATAAACATTAGCAAAATTTCAATTCCCTTGCCTAAGGATAGTACATCTTTACAGCATCTGTGTTGACGGGGTCTCTCAATTCTGGACATCCATCTGAGTTAATATTAGAGCACCACCTGACAGAACCTTTTTCACCACATACGGGCCTTCATAATTTGGAGTGAATTTTCCTCTGGAGTCTTGGGCGTTCGGGAGAACTTTTCTTAGTACTAGATCGCCCTCTTTGAAGTACCGAGGTCTCATCTTCTTGTTGAATGCTCGGGCTATCCTCTGTTGGTAACACTGACCATGACATAGCGCGGTAAGTCTTCTTTCATCAATCAGATTCAGCTGATCAAGCCTTTTCTTTACCCAATCCGATTTTGTTAATTGAGTTTCTGACAAGATTCTGAATAATGGTATCTCGACTTCCACTGGTAGCACTGCTTCTGTACCATATACCAATGAGTAAGGGGTAGCTCCCGTAGATGTTCTTATTGAAGTCCTATAAGCCATGAGAGCAAATGGTAACATTTCGTGCCAATCTTTGTAAGTTGTTGTCATTTTCTCGATGATCTTCTTGATATTTTTGTTAGCTGCTTCTACTGCCCCGTTCGTTTGAGGTCAGTAGGGGGTTAAATTTCTGTGGTTTATGTGGAATTGTTGACATAAACCTGTCATCGATTTATTGTTGAGATTGGTACCATTGTCGGTGATGATCGACTCAGGAACTCCATATCGGGCTATTATGTCCCTTTTTAAAAAGCGGACTATTACCCCTTTTGTGACATTGGTATATGATGACGCTTCTACCCATTTGGTGAAGTAATCAATCGCTACCAGTATAAATCTGTAGCCATTGGATGCCGTTGGAGTGATTGGGCCGATTATGTCGATTCCCCACATGGAGAAAGGCCACGGCGCCGATAACAAATGTAGCTCGTTGGGTGGAGCATTGATCCAGTTTGCGTATACTTGGCACAGGTGGCAGTGCTTAACATACTTTATGCAATCCGACTCCATGGTTAACCAGTAATACCTTAACCTCATGATTTTTCGGGCCAACATGTAGCCGTTCATATGAGGTCCACATACCCCTTCATATATTTCCTTCATGAGTTCGCATGCTTCATTTTTGTCCACACATCTCAACAGGGTGGTATCATATGATCTCTTGTAGAGTATAGACCCACTTGATAAGAAATGACTTGCTAACCTTCTGAGCATTCTTTGGTCATTCTTGCTAGCCATTTCAGGGTATTTACCTTCTTGGAGGAAGGTCTTGATGTCGTGATACCATGGCTTATCATCTTGTATCTTTTCAATTGTCAAACAATAAGCGGGCCGACTTTCAATGTCTAGTTTTCATCGGTTGAACTTCGGCTCCTCCTGTTATTTGAATCACAGACGCTAGTGTGGCTAAGGCATCTGCGAACTGATTCTGAATTCTCGGGATGTACGTGAAGGTGATTGCCTTAAATTCCTCAATCAGCTCTGTCAAGTGTTGATGGTACGGTACCAGTTTGGGGTCTTTAGTTTTGTATTCCCTCTTGTTTGTAGTATGATGAGCAACGAGTCCCCGTACACCTCTAATTCACGGATTCCCATTTGGCAGGCCATTTTGAGGCCAAGAATACATGCTTCATATTCCGCGATATTATTGGTATAGGAAAATGTAAGTCTTGTCGCTGCAGGGAATTGAGTGCCGTCTGGGGATATCAATACTGCCCCAACCCCACAACCAAATACGTTGGCAGCCCCGTCGAAGAACAGTTTCCACCAACCATTCTGCTCTCTCCCAGAGTTTTCTACCGGCATATCTTCTACTGTTAATATGTTCTCGTCCGGAAATTGGACTTGTATTTCTTGGGTATCTGTCTCGACAGGGTGTTCGGCCAACTGATCGGCTAAGGCCTATCCCTTTATCGAGTTTTGATTTACATATGTGATGTCAAACTCGGATAGAAGCATCTGCCATTTAGAGATTCTACCCATCAATGCTAGCTTCTCTGCCAAGTATTTCAAGGGATCATGTTTTGTCAACAGCTCAATATGATAGTAAAGGGTGTATTGCCTTAGTCGATGCATGACCCAAATTAACGCACAACACGTCTTCTCCATCTCTGAGTACCTTTGTTCCCCATCTGTGAACTTCTTGCTCAAATAATATATGGGACGTTCTCTTCCCTCTTCATGTTTCTGCCCCAACACACATCCCATGGATTCGGGGAGTATGGTGAGGTATAAGAATAAGGGTCTTCCTTGTTTCGGGACTATCAAGACCGGGGGTTTTATAAGATAGTCTTTGATTGTCCTGAACGCTTCTTCACATTCGTCGTCCCATTCTATTGCGGCGTTCTTCTTCAATAGACGGAATAGCGGCCGGCATTTGTCGGTGAGTTGTGAGATAAACCGAGCTATATAATTTAGTCTCCCCAGCAAGCTTCTTACTTCTTTAGCGGAGCGTGGGGAAGGTAACTCTAATATGGACTTTACCTTGTCAGGTCAATCTTAATGCCCTCCTGGCTGATGACGAACCCTAACAATTTCCCCGTTGTAATCCCGAAAGTACATTTTTCCGGGTTTAACTTAAGCTGGAACTTCCTCAGTCGTTTGAACAATTTCCTCAGGATATCTATATGGCTTTCTCCTTCTTTGGATTTGGCTATCATGTCGTCGACATATACCTCAACCTCAAGATGCATCATGTCATGAAGTATGGCGACCATGGCTCTCTGATACGTTGCCCCGGCATTTTTCAGACTGAAGGGCATGACTTTGTAACAGAAAGTTCCCCATGTTGTGATGAAGGTTGTCTTGTTCTTGTCTTCCTCGGCCATTTTTATTTGATTGTATCCTGAGAAACCGTCCATGAATGAGAAGAGATGGTTTCCCGCGGTGTTATCCACTAGAACATCAATATGAGGTAGGGGGAAGTTATCCTTTGGCGTGGCTTAGTTTAAGTCCCGAAAGTCCACACATACGCGCACTTTTCCGTTCTTTTTCATGACGGGGACTATATTTGCTACCCATTCTAGGTAGTCGGATACTTCAATGAACCCTACTTCTAGCAGTTTCTTGACTTCTTCTTTGATTTTGAGTAAGATGTCCGGCCTAAATCTTCTCAGTTTTTGTTTTTTTAGGTTTGACATCTTCCCTTGTGGGAAGCCTGTGAACTACTATTGACTGGTCTAGCCCTGGCATGTCACCATATGACTAGGCAAACACATCTGCATATTCCGTTAATAGCTCGGTTATCTCACGTTTTTGCTCGGTACTCAAACTAGTCCCGATTTTAAGGTTCTTAGGGTTTTCCATGCTTCCTAGATTTACTGTCTCCACAGGCTCGTCGATCGAGATTTCGCTTTGTTCATGTTTTAGCCAATTTTCTTGTATTATTTCGTGGTATAGGATATCGCCTTCAACAACTGACCCAGCAGCGTTGGAAACGATATCAGCGTTTTACTTTCTACCTGCGCGAAATATCCCTGATGTTCGATGGTAGGAGATCTGAATAACATGAAAGTGAAAGCATATATATAAGAAGAAAACAAACTGCAATTGAATTTGACAAAGAGTCTCAATAAAATTTGTTTAATAATTTTTCTCTACTTTTGAGCTAACTTAGCGCTACTGATAGGATAACAAAACCAATTGTTCAGAGCCGGATGCTGGTTGGACGTGTGGGGGATTGACTTCCCTTTGTTGTCGTCTTCTTCGTTTATCCGAAGCTCTTGAATGATGTTTGCCTTTTGGAAAGATTGTTGGAGAGGTGGGATGCACATTTGGGTGTTGATCGGCTTCCCCTTCATTCTGCCTTTGACACCTCTTGCTTGCGCTCCTTCTGCGGCTGTAGGAATGTAGTCGGTGCTAGTGTTGTTGCAATTGCCGCTGTTTGCCATTTTTCTTTAAGCGGGTATCTATTGGGCTTCTGGAAGATTCGGTTGTTTGGGAGGTATCTTTGATACCTGGCGTGCATTTTTCTTTTTTTTAGTATGATGTATGCAAATGTTATGCATGTGTCACACGGATGCTAAAAATAAAAGAGTTGACAATTGATTGACGATGTAATATTGAAACTTTACTTTTATTAATATTAAATAATTTTTGGAGTTCGACATTCAAACAAATAAAAGATTACAATGATAATCTATTTCCTAGCTCTCTTGGTCTTCTATTGTGGAGACTTAGGCTTCCCATTGATGACGGCTTCTAATTCTTCAACCCTGGCTTTGGTCTTGAATGGGAGTGATCTTGTGTGGCCCAATGAAGAAAGGCGCGGGCTCTATTTCTCATAGGTGGAGCATAGTCCGTACCAAAGGCAAATTCACCTCTATCTTTGTTAGTGAGAGGATGGGGCCGATCTTCTACTGGATGAAGGCCTGCTCCTCTGGGTTGTACAAGGTAAACCAGTGGTCCAATACCAATTTTGGGTCCAAAGGTTTGTACACCTGAATTTCTTTGCGGAGGAGGCGGTTGACTGCGGTGCTAGCCATCTATTACAATAGGAAAAAGCCTAGTTACAAACAGAACTATGAAAATGTTACAGGGAAATAGTCCTTAACTCCAAGGACAAAATAACAAACCATTACATTGTCATCCAATTGTCAACCCCTCGTACGATGTTATGTATGCAAGTAGGTTGGTTCTAACTGGTTCCCGAGCTCTATGGCCTCCCGCATTCTCGAAGAAATGGATCTCAAGCCATATCGAAGCATAGGGTGAGGTAGCCTAATCAGTCCCGAACGGTGAATCAACTCACTTCGCCCGAAACCTATACAATGGCTCCCCGTCTCAGGTTTCTAGGACGGTCCGGGTTCGACCGCATCTACTCACACAAACATATGTATGCATGCAAAACCCCCACAGTAAAGAAACTAAAATCTAACTAAATCCTGCAAAGTCAGTAACAAAGTAATGATTGAAACACATTTTTCTTAAAGAGAACAGCTTGGAGAGATTCAGGTGGCTAGCCTGCTGATATGGGTCCCCAGTGGAGTCGCCATCCTGTCGAGTCTAATTTTTGAATTCCCATTCCTAATCCGATCTAAACTAAACCCTATGCTCATCTAATCTAGATCCTCGACTTGAGTTAGGAATTTCGTTTGATTTTTGGAGTCGCCACCCAACTGTTGTTGGGAAAAAGTGAATTAAGACTAAAGGAGCGGATTAGTCTTAATTTGGACTACTAGTCGTCGTTATTTCCTCTTCTCGTTTTTGTGAGAAGAGAAAAAGGGAAAACCAGAGTTTCTAAGTCCGGAGGCTAACCTATTAAAACCTATACGGTTACCACCTAATCTCCTAAAATTGTTCATCTTTAGAAATGTGTTTCATTGTGTTCCTGTTAATTTTTGTTATGTCTTTGAATTTATTTCAGAAAAAGGATTTTTCATTTATTTTATGGGTTGGCCCGAATGGGTGCCTACGTACCTGCTACTCAGGATCAAACAAGCCGTAGTTCGCTTTTCTGAAAATCTTTAGTGCATGGGTGAATTTTAATTTTGAAATTTCTTTCGATTTATGTTCTTACCATTTTTTGGATTTTTCTTAAAAACTCTAAGCCTAAGCTTGATTCCATTTTGAAAATGATTTTTGTAGGGAAAACATCAATTTTGATTTATTTGACGAAAATGATTTTTCTAAGTGCTAAAACTTATTTATTTATTTTTTTATGATTTTTTTGTTATTTTTTTGTGATTTTTGTGATTTTTGATTTTTGTTGAAAATTTTATCCTAATTTTATTATCTATCCTATTTTGAAATCTAAAACTTTACTATTATTTTCCTAATATTTTTATTGTTTTTCTTCATTTTATTATTTTTATAATTTTAATATTTTATTTTATTTTTTTATTTTACATTATTAAATCCTAAAAAAAACCTAATTTCTATATTTTCCTATTTATTTAAAATAGAAGTAAATAAATAACTAATAACTAAACAAATAACAAAAACAAAAAAAAAATAACAATAATAATAAATAATAAATTTAGAATAAATAAACAAACAAAATAAATAAAATAAATAAATAATCTAGAAAATCCGACTTACCTGGATCCGGGTCGGTGCGCGGGTCGGGTCAGTCGGGTCGAATCGGGTCGGATCAGTCGGATACGGCGGCGGGGTTGGCTCGTTCAAGGCGTTCTGGCGGTCTTTTGCGGCGGGTGAAGTGTCGAATCCTAGCTTCTTGAGGGTGCTGAATCCGATGGTGGTGGCGGTTTACTCCCAGAGCGTCTCCTTGCGGTGGCTCAACTCCGATCGGCAGTCGCAACTTTGGGTTTCCTCCGATCTACACTCGTTTCTCTCTCTCTCGCAATTCTGATCTGTGTTCTTGCTTCCTCATCTCCTCCTCTATTTATAGGCGCTTGAAATCGAGCTGGATAAGCTCGGATTTCCTCCGATTGAAGCTGATCGGATTTTCGGTTGAAAAACCAACTCCGATTCGTGCCCATCCAACGATTTGTTGCGATTTGATTTTAATTAGATAATGTTTATCTTATCTTTGTTGAAGATCTGTTGGATTTGTGCAAAAAAATCGAATCAAAACGGCCGAAATACAAATCTTTTCTTCGCCGGCGATCTCGGGCTCGAGGTAGGAGACGATCACGCGCCCGGCGCGTGCGTTTCTTCCAGCCAATCAGATGCTGCCACGTGTCCTGGATAAGTCGAAAAATTGCAAATCGTGGAAACTGCTTCCTCCGCGATTCGAACGTCTGACCAAGCGCCCCCCCCCCCCCCCCCCCCCCCCCCGGCGCGCACCTAGCCATGGTCCGGACCAGCTGGGCTAGCCCACTTTCGCGATTTTATTTATTTCGCAAATTGCATATATGCAATGCGATTTTTTCTATTTTTTTGTATTTTTTGAAATTTCAAAAATTTGTAAAAATTGTTTATTATTCATTATTACTATTTCCGAAATCATTTTTTCAAAATTGAAGTGTTTTCCTATTTATTTTTATTTTTTGAACATTTTTATTATTTTATGCTAAATTAGGAAAAATTAGGAAAAATTGAAAATTGATTATTATTGAAAATTATTGACTCCTAGGGCAAAAATGGGGTGTTTACAAGAGTAAAAGCCATTAGCCTTGAGAGTGAAAGCCACCAGCCTTGAGAGGAAAAGTTGCTAGCTTTTATCATTGGCTTACTAAGGAAAAGTTGTTAGCTTTGATGCCAACTTTAAGAGCTAGCCACAAGCATTCCTTTGGTTTTGATAAATACTTCTTATGTGAAGGATTGAAGGGTTATCTTATCTTTATCTTTTGGTTACTTTTTAAACCTAGAGAGAGAGAGGAGAGGGAGAAGGGGATTCTTGTGCTACAATTTTTCATCGATTGAATTCATTAGCACCATCAAGGAAAGACTCCTTCATCAAGGATTTGCAAGGTTATTGTATTGCAGTTGATTTTTGATCTATTGAATTGGTAATCTCTAAACTAGCAATTTCCTATTCAATTTATAGACCAAGTTTGTTATCAATTATGAATTCCATTACAATAACTTCTTTAATTTATATTTGTGATTTCAATTCCATGATGTTCTAAGTTTGTTTGTGGGAAGATGAAGAAACCCTAAAATAACTAAGATGATGATTGTAGTTATTTTATGAGATTGTTAGATATGTGCAAGATTCATGTTGTAAATCCTATACTATAAATTCTGATTTCTTATTTGAATTAAGAATATAGGAATTTTAATAAATCAAAAGGGAGGTTAGGGTTTAATAGGATTTCTTAATTAAAGTTGAATAAAAATTGTGAAAGTAAGATTATTTTAATCTTATTAGAAATTGTTTTAGGGTTTAATACAATATTCCTTATTATTTTCTCTTTAAGAAATTAGGAGAATTAGGATAGAATATTAGTTAACTATATAATTGGGAGATTTGTAGTTGAGTAATAGAATTGTCTATTAATTTGTCTAGTGGAAGTTAATAAATTGATTTTGGGATTTTGAGTTTTTAAAACTTTGAAAAGAATTAAAGACTTTGACATTTTCATATGAATATCCACATAGCTAAAAATCATTATAATATGATGGCAATCTGATTAGTGAAACTAGGGTATATTCAGTTTTCCTCCTTTCAATTGATATATTCTCATAACAATTCTCTCTTGTTCTTAGTGAAAATCTAGTTTGATTAGATTAATTAGTTTTTGATTAGTTAATTCTCTCAATTTGATTACCTAAATAATAATAGAATCTGATACCAATTTAGTACTTAATTAATCCTCGTGGATTCGACATTTAACTCGTTACTATATTACTTGATCTGACCTAGTGCACTTGTTAGTAGAATTCACTTTAAAAATTTTATATATATTTATAGCGGATCACATCTCTATACATTGCTAATGGTTCATCATTATTAGGTTGTACTAAAATAGGTGCTAATAGTAATTCCTCTTTCAACTCTTGGAAGCTTGGTTCTCACTTTTCATTCCATTAAAACATTTCATTCTTCTAGGTGAGTTGGGTGAGTCGTTTAGCGATCTTTGAAAATTCCCTAACAAAGTTCCTATAATATCTAGCAAAGATTAAGAAGCTTTATACTTCATGACCATCTCAAGCCACTTCCATTCCATAATGGTCCCTTAAACAGATATATGTCCAAGAACAAAATTTCTTTTAACCAAGAGTCACATCTAGACAATTTTGCATATAATTTATGCTCCCTTAGAATTTGTAATACTAATCCTAAGTGCTCCTTATGCCACTTGAGGGAAATCGAGTATACTTAGACATCATCAACAAAGTCCATGACACATTTATCTAGAAGTGATCTAAGTACTCAGTTCATTAAATCCATGAGTGTCACTGGTGCATTAGTCAATCCAAACAGCATCACTAGAAACTCATAATATCCATATCAAGTCCTAAAGGTAGTCTTAGGGGCATCTTCAGGCTTAATTCGAAGTTGAAGATAACTTGAGCAAAGATTAATGCATGAGAACATGCTAGCTTCCAAAAGTTGGTTGAATAAATCATCAATTTGAGATTGCAAGCATTTATTTTTTATGGTTACTTTAATCAAATCTTTACAAATAATGCACAATGTCATGGACTTGTCCTTTTCCCTCACAAATAGCATTGGCAGTCCCTATAGTGAAACATTCAGCTTGATAAAACCTTGACCTAGAAATTCCCATAATTGTTTCTTTAACTTCTTAAGTTCTATTGAGGCTATTCTATAAGGGCCTTAAAAATGGGCTCAATTCCTAGAGCCAGATTTATCACAAAGTCAATTTCTCTTTTAGAAGGTAATCTTGGAAGTTCATTAAGGAACACATCAGGAAACTCATTAACAACTTAAATATTTTCCAATTTTAATTTTTCGACCTCTACTTGAATTGAACTCGTCATGCTTTCTTGTAGTGGTAATAAGTGCTATAAAATACTTATTATTTGTAACATTTATAATGGTATTGTATTTAATTCTCTCATCTTTTAAATGGATATTACACTTAATCATTCTTTATGCTGATTTTAGAGCTTTGAATTATAATTTTTAATTAAATAGAAGAAATACGTGAAATTTGGAGCAAAAATATACAAAATACAATATTAGGAAGTGTTGGTCCTAAAGAATAACCAAGAGGGGGTGAATTGGTTATTAAAAAAATATTTAGCTTTTGATGTGATGACGATACAATCAGATGATTCTAAGTCCTAGGCAACAATCCACAATAATCGAAACCAACAATCGAATTAACGAACAATAATGAACAATAAACCCTAAACCCTTACTGGATATGACACATCAGCAAGAGGGTAGTCTTAGTACAGATTTGTTGATATGACGCACAACAATCTAATACCATCACTCGCCACAATCCTACGGATTGATAAGAGTAAAATCAAGAATAAACTTCAATGTATATATTTCTCAAAATGTCAAAAGTCCCCTAATTCTTACAATACAACATATATATATATATATATAGCAAAGGAAAAACAAAATGCGAAAAGTCACAAGATTTCAATCGGCTTGCCTATGTAAGCCACTGGCTTTAGAATGAAGGCCTCCAACCTTGCATTGTATGCCACCGACCTTGATGGCCGGCTTTGGAGGCTAAGCTACTGGCCTTTATGGCTAGCTTATCTTTACACCATCGGCTTTGAATGGCCGATCTAGAATGAAAATCGCTAGCCTTTATGGCTGGCTTAAAGATGTCTACCTTCGATTCTTGTGCTTTGATTCTCGTGTTGAACAACGTTGTAAGAATCTTGATTTGATTCCCATCATGTCCTTGAACCTGTGGAAGATTTGTCTTCAAATCTAATGGTTCCTCCATTTTAGTTGCGCATTTATGAGAATCCCCTAAACTGAAAATTTTGGTTTGCAATTGTCTGTTGTCCTGAAGTTATGGTTACCCTGAAGACTTCTAAATTACCTGTAGCTAATTCACTCTATTCAAGTCGTCCCCTAATCCATTCCTCTTTACTAATAAGGACTTCTTGTTGGTGGTTTTATTGATCTACTCTTAGGCCTCATGAACCTCAGTTGGTGACATAGGGTTTAAAACAACCCATTTACCATCCTTCTAAAACATATAGATGTTTTTAAACTCATCATGCAGCACCCTCTTGTCAAATGACCAAAGTCTACCCACTATTATATATGATGCGCACCTAGGGAGAACATCGCAATCAACTACATCCTGGTACTTTTTCCTTATGTTGATTGGAACCTTAGCCCTTTGAGTGACATGTAGACTGTCTTGTTCACTTAACCAATGTAATTTATAGAGATTTTGATGAGGTGTAGTGACTAGTTGTAGTTTATTCAATAATGTAGGAGCTATAACATTGGTGCAACTACTACCATCAATAAGAAGAGTACAAAGATTACCTTAGACCCTACAGGGAATATGGAATAGATTTTCCCTCTACACGTTCTCAATATCTAGAGATATAGTCATTACCCTACGCAGCACATTAATAGCCAAATATTGATCATTGCCTTATCTTCATGTACCTCGGCATCTAGATCCTTATAATATTCCTTTAGCACTACTAATAAATATGGAGTTTCAAGTACTTCTTCCTTGCCATCCTCATTTTCCACCTTCATAGCAATCATCACCCTTTTGTTGGGACATCGAGTAGTCATGTGTCTAAACCCCATGCTTTGAAGCATCGGGTTTGACGAGTCTTTCCACCTGATGATCCTAGCACTATTTGTCTGATATCAGCTTTAGTAACTGCTTTGCCTTTTCTAGAACTTTCCCTCTCCCTATTAGTAATATTGCATTTGATTCCATGGCCTTATCAATTTCCCCCTTTTTAACCTATCGACTATCTGATCCATGTAGCTGAGTAGTAGATCCATGCCTGTTACTCGATGCTCTATATGGATTAGAGCACCTCTACCTCTCAATTTTTAAAGCCAACTAGATGGCCTCATTAAGAGTGTCATACCTCTGCAGCTCAATAATACATACAATCTCATATTTCAACCCGGACACAAATTGCGCTATGGTTTATTCAGGAGGTTGAATTGCCCCATATCAAATCCTCAATGTCTCAAACACCTAGACATACTCATCTACAATTTTGCCTCCTTGTCTCAATGTTTGGAGATGCATGAATAACTCCTGTCTATAATGCTTTGGTATAAACCTCTTCCTCAACACCCTTTTCATTTCTTACCAAGTATGAATCTCAGCATCACCATCTCTCCTCCTATTGGCTATAAGGCTCTTCCACCACAAGACTGCATAACCTGTAAATTTAACTGCTGCTAGACGAACTCGCGTATGATCATTAATCTCATAGCACTCGAAGAGTCCTTCTCATTTCCTACCAAGTATGAATCTCAACATCACCATCTCTCCTCTTATTAGCCACAAGATTCTTCCACCACAAGACTGCATAACCTGTAAATTCAACCACTACTAGACGAACCTGCATATGATCATTAATTTTATAGCACTTGAAGAGTCCTTCTACCTTATCCTCCTAGTCAAGATAATCCTCTATAGGCCCCTTTCTAGAAAATGAAGGCGTCTGCAATTTTACATACTCTAGACCCCTAGACGGTTTGAACTCATGGTTAGGATAAAGTTCATCCCCAAAATTGTCATCCTTCTCCTCTCTATAAGCATGGTACTCTCTTCTAACCTATCTGCCTCTATTTTCTCCTATTGCTCCTTCTTTACCTACATCATTAAGGGCTACCCTAAGTGGGGGTGCCTATGGATTTGCCACTGGCTGTTGGGGTAAGGTCATCTAATCAACCCATGTTACTAGATTAGCAACAATAATAGTCAGGTCCTGCAACTGCTTTTCTATAGTTCTTCTTCCACCTATAGTACGACCAAGGTTGTCAAAATCGCGATTTTACGTAGAATCGTCAGGGGGTCCGTAGAATCGGAATGTAGAAACAGAACGTAAAAATGTAAGTTTTTACAACCTTTATAAAATAACCTTTAAATATTAAAAATTTACTTACAATAGTCATTAAAAAATATAATAGATAATATAAATTAAAATTTTCAGCATAGAATTGGATCATAAATCACAATAAAAGTCATAATAAAGATAATCAAACATAAGTTGTATAATATAAATAATCAACCATAAAAATAATCAACTAAAAGTCTTAATAAAAGTTATGAAATCATAAATCATATTACAAAACAAGAACTAAAATAAATCATCACAATTTCCACCATCTCTGTCATCCATATCACCATCATCATTTGCATCTTCATCATCTTCTTCTTCATCAATGTCAACATCATCATGAGGTGTACTACTACCAATGATTTCCATATCCTCTAATTCCAAAATTTTTAAAGTTCCTATTTTCATTTTAACTTCAACATTATCAATATCATGAAGGTCCAAATCATTTGGGATTAGGGAATTACTGATAGGACCCTCCAAATTGACATAAGCACCAATTTCGTCCTCCTCCGCATCATCTTTATCTTCATCCCCTAAACTTGGAAAGATATGCAACACACCTTGACCTTCATTCTCATTTGATGAGTCAAACACATTTTCTTCTTCAACTATCCATTCATCATCAGATGAGAGATCTTCAACAGTGAAAGTAGAAGTGTTAGTGTCAACAATGCATCTTTCTTTCCTATTTCTTAATTTCAAGTTATGCATTACAAAGACTAAATCATTCATCTTTTGTTGATGCAACCTATTCCTCCTTTTGGTATGGACCTGAAAATGAAAAAGGTTATACATAACTTTATAAGATTCATAATCTTAATAAGTAATAATATATATAATTGAATAAAAGAGCTATTTGTATCGTACCATTTCAAATGCACTCCAATTTCGCTTACAACCTGAAGAACTACAAGTCAAACTTAAAACACGAATAGCAAACTTTTTTAGTTTTGGGCATTCATCTCCATATGAATCCCACCATTTAGCTGGAGCTTTTTTGTTTCTTGCTAACCTTACAGCTTCAATGCCAAATAGTCCCTTAGCATCCTTAAATCTTTCAAGCTACATATCAATCTTACACCTTTCTGTTGGATTAGAAACCATACGCTCTATGCAACCATATAATCCAATCTTAACATCGGCATCAACTTTAAAATCATCACTATAATGATAATGGGGATTCAAATAATAAGCTGCAGCATGTAATGGTCTATGAAGTTGAAGCTCCCATCTCTTGTCAATAATCTTGAAGATAGGTTCATAACTACATTAAATAAATATGATTTCAATTTAGAAATGAAACTTTAAAATTAGCACTAAAGAAAAAAAAAATATATATATATAGCTAACAAGTTACAATATTACCTTTTCTTCACATTGTTGAAGTTTGCTTTAATTTTCTGCTTAGCACAATCCATTTCTGGATAAATGAAACCCATAGCCGGTTGTTCATTAGAATCCACTAATCTAAGCACTTTAATCAAGGGAAATGCAGCTTTAAGGCAAACAATAACATTCTTCAAAAACCTACTATCCAAAACCACTTGTTGAATCCGCTTTCCATCACTTGTTGAATCCGCTTTCCATCACTTGTGGTCGAATACTTACATGATTTCCAATGACTAGAAGTGAACATCATCGTCAATGCAGTTTTCAACTCATAAAGGCAACCTAATGTCAAATACGAAGTGGCAAAACGAGTTGCACCAAGTCTAATCAAGTCCCTCCCTTTAGTGTATCTTCTCAAAATTGAGATAAGTATAGTCCTGGAATAAATATATGTAGTAATTCGCCTTCCTTTTGCAATTATCCCCTGATGGATCTTCAAATTCTTCTCAAAGTCTTCCAAGATCAAATCAATGTAATGTGCAGCACAAGGTGTCCAATATAAGCATTTTCTCTTCTCCATCAATTTTTCTCCTGCTGCTTTATAATTTGCAGCATTATCTATAATAACTTGTACAACATTTTCCTCTCCAACCTTCTCCACAATATCATCTAACATTGCCAAAACTGTGTCGATTGTCTTGGATACATCAGAAGCATCTATAGATGATAAGAAGACCATTCCTTTAGGGCTATTAACCAAGAAATTGCATATGGAACGCCTCTTTCTATCAGTCCATGCATCAGACATAATAGAGCAACCTGTTTTTTTCCATTCATCTTTGTAGTCATTAAGTAATTCCATTGTTCGAGCTACTTCTTTCTTCAAACAAGTCACCCTTAGCTCATGATAAGAAGGAGGTTTAAGCCCACATCCATATCGACCAACCACTTGAAGCATCTTCACAAACTCTGGATTTTTGACACAATTAAATAGAATTGCACTAGTATAGAAAAAACGAGCAATTTGTTAGCTACATTCTTCTCTCAAATCTTTCTTCATGAATTGGTTAATTGTACCTTGCGTTGCTCGTGTTCCACTTTCATAATTTTTTTTTTTTTGGTTTCAGAAAGAAGTCCATGCAATTCCTTTCTTTTTTGTTTATCCCTATTTGCTCCACCTCATCATCAGCATCATCAGAATCTTCAATGCCATGAATTTGCTTTCTCTTCATTTTTGATAATTTTGCCGCTTTTAGCAACATTGTTAACATTTCATTTTTTACATCATCCGGGACACTAGTCCATGGCTCTACATCTTTACGCGTATACGTCAAGTGATTCTTGAATCTGTAAATGCCTCCACTAACAACTTTATTACAATACTTACATTTAACTTTTTTCCCATTGTTGTCTACATCAATTCCATGCCCCCAACCTACATCAGATCTACTTCCAAGTGAATTCTTTCTTTTCGAACTCTCTCTAGATGATTTAAAAGATGACATTTTAACTCAATCGATACTTAAAATCCTGTAAGAAAAAAAAAAAAAAGAAAAAAGGAGTAAAGAGAGTTATGGTAGAAAGAAGAAAACTAGAAACTATAAACTATAAAGTACTATTACATATTCACAAATTACATATATAAAGTAAATTGCTCATGCTCATGCTCATGCTCATGTAAGATGTAACAAGTAATTACTAATTACAATTTACAACTAGAAGAGATAGCAAGAAAAATAACTATAAAGGTTTTCTTTAAATCATCATCAAGAAAAGGAAAGCAAAACATAAGGGTTAACAAGCTTTACATTCCATAAAGCTAGAAAAATGAGTATATTATAAATTTATAACTAAGTAATATAATCTCATTTCCAAATTATAACAATATAACTTAGCACACCACATGCTCAACCTAAACCCTCCAAATGCAACTTGTATGAAGGATTAAGTTTCTCTGGAATTGGCTTCATTGATATTTAAACACATAATACATTTGGATGGGATATCAACTTGGATTGAGATCGGATAAGGTAAGAAAACACGAAGAAAAATGCTTTTTGAAAGGAACAGGGGAAGAGCACGGCCGTGTGTCAAGGAAACACGCCCACAGAAGCACACACGATTGAAGGCACGGCCGTATGTTGAGCTTGGAAAATACACAGAAGTACATACGGTTGAACACACGGTCGAAGGCACGGCCGTGTGTTGAGCTTGGAAAATACACAAAAGTACACATGGTTGAACACACGGTTGAAGGCACAGTCGTGTGTTGAGCTTGGAAAATACACAGAACAAATGTACACACGGTTGAGTACACGGTTGAAGGCACGGCCTTGAAAGCCATCAACCCATTCACAATCACAACTCACAAGCATAAAAATTCCCATGATACACTACATTACAACTGTACAAGTACAAGTATAGTCATACAAGTCATACCTAACACAAGACTCGCGTCTATGAAGATGGATCTCAACTCGGTGGCAGGTGGCCTGCTACAAGAACGATCACTGGCTCGCTGCACGGTGTTCTTTGTTCTGATAGTATCAAGTATAAAATCAGGTCACTGGTCAGTGTGGAAGTGGATGTGGAATGAAGGATCGCTGGCTCGCTTCTCCTCTCTCGTCGTCGTCGCTTTTCACTGTCTAGTTTGTCTCTCTTCAATGTACAGGAACAGCAGCAGCAGTAAGGCTAAGCCGGAAATTGCAAAGGATGTGCTGGGTTGCCGATTGGGCTGGGCTGGGTTGGGCTTGGATCCATTCTGAATGGATTTAAGCCTGCAATTGGATAATTGTGTGGAATCGGTATAAACGTGCAGAATCGCGATTTTGAATGATTTTACTGTTTAAAATCGCGATTTTACTCCGATTTTGATTCTTTCCGATTTTGTATGTGAGTTAACTGGGATTGTATATGTAAACTCGTAAAAACGTGGAATCGTACGAGTTGAAATGCGATTTTGACAACCTTGAGTACGACGACCCTGTATTCCCCCTCCAACTTGGTTGTTGGCCTCATTCTCGATTCCCCCATTAACACTATCGCTTGACATACTCAATAGAAATTGCAATCCCAGCACAGAATTCACAAGTCACAAACATTGTAATAATCCTCCAACAACACTAATTCAATCACAAACTACAACAATCCCCAATCGGCACAATCCCAATTATAACCTCCATTTGATCCTCAACTCAAAATCCCAATGCAACTACAATAAACCAGGATATACAAACAACAACAATAGTAACCAACATTGATTCTATCAATCAATTCAACAATGAAATCTACAACCTATAACAATAACAACGATGAAAAACCCTAATTTCAATTGAATATGAATTCTACGAATAAACCCCAAATTGAAGCACATAGCAACAACACAACCCAATTTGATTGTCCACGTACAATCTCGATTCGATAACAATCCACTACAACACAATTCACAATCTTAAGAACCCTAATTTGTCAAAGGAATTCCAATAGACATAATCATCAATCTCAACTTGAGCTCTGATACCAAAAGATGATGTGCTAAAAACGACGATACAATTAGATGATTTTAATTCCTAGGAAACAATCCATAGTAATCGAAACCAACAATCGAATTAATGAACAATAACGAACAATAAACCCTAAACCCTTATTGGATATGACACACCAGCAAGAGAGTAATCCTAGTACGGATTTGTTGATATAATGTACAACAATCCAATACCGTCACTTGCCACAATCCCATGGATTGATAAGAGTAAAATGAAGAATAAACTTCAATGTATATGTTTCTCAAAATGTCAAAAGTCCCCTAATTCTTACAATACAACATATATATATATAGCAAAGGAAAAATAAAATGCGAAAAGTCACAAGATTTCAACTGGCTTGCCTACATAAGCCATTAGCTTTGCATTGTACGTCGCTGGCGTAGATGGCCACGTCAGATTCCAAAGCTGCTGGCTTTGGTGTTTAACACCGCCAGCTATTATGGTTGGCTTTGGAGGCTAAGCCGCTGGCCTTTATGGCTAACCTATCTCCACACTGCCGACCTTGAATGGGCGGTCTAAAATGAAAGCCACCAACGTTTATAGCCGGCCTAAAGGCATCTACCTCTAATTCTTGCACTTGGATTCCTGTGTTGAACAATGTTGTAAGAGTCTTGATTTGACTCCCATCAACTTTCTTTCTTAAACATCCCCAATTAGTTGTTCATAAATTATGGCTTTAAATTTTCTTTGAAAGTACATTAAATAATTAACTGCATGAAAATAAAAGGTAGAGTAAGAGAAGTTTGTGCAAGGATTTATAGAGTTTCCACCTCAAGTGCCATTCCTCTCTTCCAGCTCCAAGCCAGGAACCCAATATTCTACACCGATACGTTCCACTATATTTAATCAAGAAATAAGATTATAGGATAGTGACCACAATTCACTCTGTTAGACTTCACATTATTACTTAGTTATCTCTAAACTCAGAGCCAATTAGTAATCTAACTATTATAAAGTATCAAAATCAATGAGAAATAATGATAATGAAATCCTCACTAAGTTTGGTACAAAATAAAAATGAAATGTAATAGAGTTTTGCATAGAGAATGCAAAGTATATTTTTTTTTGTTATGTCTTCGTCTATATTTTTTTTCTTAGACATTAAGAGTATTTATCTTTAGATCATGCAATGGCAAGATGAGGATAAGCTAGACATTGAAGATAAGATTTTTTCCAGATATTTTTCATTTGTTGGAGATCATTTCCTTTTTCTTTATCTCAAATTCAAAAAACATTCAAAGTCTACGGATAATATCTTTAAAAAATTGTTGATTTCATATCCCTTAGAAAAAGGATTATATCTTGTTTGGTATCCTTTTTTAATGATTTATGCCCCTCAGATGCTGCTTTGGATATAGAAAAATATAAATTTTCATTAGATAAACTTTGCTTCATCAAATCTAGACCAACTTTAGCTTTAATTTTTTAACTGATTATACCTTAAAATCCCCTAGATATATTAACCAACTTTATGGAACATTTTGAATGTATTACCCAAATAAATTCAACTTTGGAGTTGAGTCTTCATGTTGATTAAAACTTCTAAGATAAACTCTCTCTACAGCATGCTGTTTATTTCCGCAGTTTTTGTTTGTACAGTAATTCTACTCTTCGAGTTAGTTTTTAAGTTACGTTTTGAGTAAAAACTTTTGTTTGTGTAGTAGGTCTACCCTCTGAGTTAATCTCTGAGTTACCTTCTAAGTAAAAACTTGAGAGGAAAACTTTTCTTCTAAGAGTGCTCTTTAATTAAACTGAATTATGTGTATATTATTTAACAACACACTTAACAACTTAATAATTTTTTAGCTTTTTATTATCATTAAAACTATTATCAAGAGAACTTAACATTGTCCCCTTTTTATGATAACAAAACCTTTCATAAAGAAAAAAATTAAAAACATCTAAAACATCTATTCAAAATTTCAATTTCCTTTTCCTTTTCTCTTTTCTTTACTAATTCTTGAATTTTTTTTCTTTTTCACATATTTTTCTCCCCCTTTTTGTTATCAACAGATAAATAAATAAATAAAATAATGAGAACATTAATACAATGAAGAGCCTTCACCATGTTCAAATGCATCAATAGTACATTAGTGTACTTAAAAAAACAATAAAACATCAACTAATTTTTCTTTGTTTTAGTTTTCTTTAGACTTTCTAGCACATCTTTTAAATCTTTTAGACTTTCTTAGAGCAGAAGCATCTTTAGGTTGTTGAGATTGGGATGTTGTGAAATCTAAAGGTTGATAAAGAAAGATTTGCATATTTTTTTCCCGATTCATCTAGATTCTCTTGAGAGAAGGTTTGGGTTTAGGGTGATGGTGATTTAGCATTTGAGATAGTGGGAGAAGTTGGTGTAGAGTTTTGATCCTGTTCTGCATTAGCTTTTGAAGTAGCATGACTCTTTTTAGGAGAGGATGATCTAACTAGTTCAGGGGATAGTGATGAAGGATTAGTGTCAAGAAGGGTTGGATTAATTTTTTCAAAACCTTTTAAGGCATCCATCATTGATTTTTTAAGGACCTTCCTCATTTCAACAAACCTTTTCTCCATTAAATTAATGAGGTCAGCATTGAGGTTAGGTCATGAAGATTCTTTAGGTAGTTTAATAGGAACAACTTCTAAGTCACTTTTTGACTCATCATCTTCATGAACTTCCCTTCCTTCATTGATTTTGAATTTCTTTCCAATTCTAATAATAAACTTTTTCTTCTTCTCATTTAAAACTTCCTTGCTAGCTCTCTTAGGGTGTGTTTGACTCCTTTTTCAGATTGTTCAGAATCCTTAGAACCACTTTTTCTGAGTCTAATGAAAGCTCCTCCCCAACAATTGCCTTCACCTTTTTTCTAATTGATCTTCAACTTACTAAACTTAGGATATCTATACCATGCTCCATCTTCCAAAAACCAAAACTTATCCTTCACTAGAATGTCCATATGTTTCAATTTTTTTTCTCTAATCCTTTTTAATTTTATTAAAGATTTAGTCTTCTTAGATAAACTAAGTTTCTCGAAGCTAAACATTTTCATTAAGAGAATTCCATAAGGTTTGGTTCCTCTATTCCTCCACCTATGTTTCAAAATCCTACTTGGCATGTCAATTTTTAATTTCTTTTTAATTGCTAGGATTACTACTACCTTCTCTTTAGAAATTGTTGTTTTACTCCCATTCTTTAGTAGTATGCAATCTGTAACAACCTTATGCTAAAGTCTTATTAGCAATTTGAATTCTATAAAAAATATCTTTTTCTACAAAATCTCTGACTCCATCATTGATGTGAAGTCCGAAAATTTTCAAAAAGTTATATAAACAATTATAGAAAATAAATAGAATAAAAAATATTATTTTATTCTAGATTTGTGATAATAATAGGTTTTAAAAATTTAAACAATTAGAAAGAACGACTTTCATAAGAAAGATAAGATGATGAACGTAATAAATTGAATTTTATGAAATATATTACCGAATAAATTTAGGAAGCGACATACGTGAAAATATTCGAATATAGAAATATAAACGGATAAATGAAAATAATTGTAAATTTTAACCTTAGTTTAGGTAAATTAAATTATAAAAAATATTAGGTTAAATAATGAAATTAATTTAAATTATAAATCTAGGAATTTCATATTAAAATTTAGAGTAAATATTTATCTTCAGAATAATCAAATTAATCCTAGACTTAAAATTTTATAATAAATTGTTAAAGATATAATTTTTAAAAGTATTCCCGTACGTATGTAGAATGTTAAAATAGGGGTATTTTTAAAATAAATTATTATTATAATATATAAATATATATACACAACCAAAAAAAAATAAAAAGTCCCATCACCCCTTCCTCTCTGCTATTCTGCTCTCCCACTTTCTTCCTTTTCTTTTTTTTTTTCTTTCATTTTCTTCGTCTTCTTCCTTCCTTCTTCTTCCTTCGGCCGCACTTCCCTTCCTCCCGTCACCCCTTCCTCTCTTCTCGTCTTCCCTTCTTTTCCTTTCAGCTAGCCACCCAACGACGGTAATGACAGCGATCTACGCAACGACAAAGGATGACGACAACGAGGAGGACGATGACTGTGACACTTGTGACAGCGGCAACAGCAGCAATGGTGTACTCGACCGCGACTTGGCGTTGTGTTGCCTCGTCTCCTTTCCCGACAATGGCAAGCGACGATGATGACAGCAACCCAACGGCAGCAGTAGCCGCAATGTCCAATGGCAACTTCGGCGGCAATAGCCCTCGATAGTAGCAACGACGGTGGATGGTTGAGTGTGTGAGTGTGCGTGAGAGGGAATGATCACCGCAATAACGACTATCGAAACGACAATGAGCCCGATGACAACAACGACAGCTGCACGGACAACCTTCAACAGCAATGATGGTGGCCCCTAACCGCAACGACCACCTCAATTGCAATGGCAACTATGGCGACGACAGCAACTAAGATGACTTTGACCCAGCAGCTCCAGTAGCAACAGCAACGGTGACGACAACAACAGCCACCCAACAACGGTGGTCGTGACGGCCACAGCAATGGCAGCAGCAACAACGGTGGATGGGTGAGTGTGTATGGATGAAGAGGAGGTGTAAGTGTAGTGTGTGTGTGGTTGTGGGCGTGTGGGTACACGAAGGAAGAGGACCGCAACAGCAGCGGCAACAGTAACAACGCCAGCAGCCACGATGATAGCCACGATAGCACCAACAACGACCCCCATCACAACTACAACGACGATCCCAACAACGGCAATAACAATCACAACAACAACCACAACAACAACAACAAACGGACAGCAAGTACAAAAGCAAGTGAGGGAAGAGGAAGAGGAAAGAATGTGTGTGTGCACGAGTGAAGGGTATGTGTATGTGAAAGGGAGAAGGAGCCGATGGTGTATGTGTGTATGTGTGGATGATAGTGTGGAAGTACGAGAGTGTATGTGTGTGGAGGAAGTGCGTATGTGTGTGTGGGAATGAAGATGAGTGTATGCATATGTGTGTGTGTGAATGAAGATGTATGTATGTGTATGTGTGTAGGGATGTATGTGATGTATGTGGGAAAGTGTGTATGTATGTGAATGATGGAGTATGGTGTGTGTGTATGCGTGTGGGTAAATGAGGAGGTGATGCAGTGTATGCAGAATGTGTGTGTGTAAATGAAGTGTGTATGTGTATACATGTGGTTGCGGGTGTATGATGTGTATGTAAGGATGTGTGTATGTTGGTGATGATGTATGGTGTGTGAAGGTGCGTGTACGTGTAGAGGAGGAGTCAAGTGTGTAATGCTTAGGAGTATGCGCGTAGGTGCATGAAGTGATCTAGGGTAGTATGTGTATGTGGGTGTGTGGTATGTGTGTGTATAAGGGTGTGATGTATGCGGAGTGTATGTGTATGGGATGATATGTGATGTGTGTGAAAGGGGGGGTATATGCATATGGACAGTGTGCGGTAGGTGTGGTTTGTGTGTGTGTAGATGCCATGTAGTATGTAAGGGTGTACGTGTATATGTATGGAAGGTTTTGGAATGTGCAAAGCATGTGTATATATGTATGGAAGACATGTAGTGTGTGGGTATGTATATATGTATAAGGAAGGAGTGGTATGTGTGGGCATGTATGTATGTATGTGAAATAGTGTATGGTGTATGGACATATGTGAAAGTTGAGGATGATGTATGTGGGATATATATGTATGAATATGAGACCATGTGTGGAGTATGAATATGTATGTATGGGTATGGAAGGTAAATGTGGTGTGTGCAAAGTATGTAGGTGTGTGTTGATGGTGCAAGGTGTAAATGGAGTATGTGCATAGGTATATGGAAGATGTAGGGTGTACGGTACATGTGTGTATATTGATGGTAGGTAGAGTACGTGATATGTTTGTATATGTGTGAAGGACGTGTGGTGAGTAGGTATGTGATGTGTATATAGGAGGAGTAGTGTACATAGGTATGTATGTATGTGTATAAGATGATGTGTAGCGTATGGGTGCGAAAGGTGAATGTAGTGTGTGTAGAGTATGTGGGCAAGTATGTATTGGTGGTGTGAAGTATATGTATGGCATGTGTGTATGTGTGTATGATAGTGGTGTGGAAGGTGAAAGGAGCAGGTGTGTATGTATGTATAGGTGCGTGTGTGGTGTGTGAAGTGTGTATGTAAATGGATAAGAATATGTATATGTTAGTGTGCATGTGGTGTGTGGAAATGTGCTGGTGTATGAGACTATAGGGAAAGGCATCAAAGAGCTTGAGAAGAGATAGGAGTGAACGAGGAATCGAGTAACCCAACGGAAATTTCAGAGAGTTGTTGTAGCTGATCCTTCGGTACCATGCTCGGAGAAGGGACTACACGTCAAAATCACCTGAGGACGATTAGGACTATGACAACCCTAAACAAGTGAGTGGGAAACTTAATGATATGCTACTATGTTGTGTTGTATATTGAATGCTATGCATGTGAAATTGATGTTTGTTGTGTTGCTATTTGATATGATTGTTGTTGAGTTAAGTTATACGGTAGAGAATAACGAGTTAGGTAAGGGGAATGAATGGTCCGAGAGTTTAGATGTCATTACCTTAATGATAGCACCTAGCACCATATCACTAGTGCTATAACCATAAGCCTAACCCATGATTTAAAAATTGTTTTCTTCTAAAACAAACCAAAATATAGAAAGTTAGCTTTCCTTCTATAGCTACCAAATAGGTATGCTTAGTTGGAATAGGGTGTATAGGTATCATTATGTATACATGTCAGAGTTGGTTTTTGAATGTGTATACATACACTTAACAAACTTATTTTCCTATTTTAATTACAAAACACACTCATGAACATATAACCATACCAAATCATGAGTGCAACCATAATTTTTACAAATCAACGACCATATTTTCTTACTCTTTTATGTTCATAAGAGAAAGCATTTAGTAAACTGTCCTTAATTAGAGATGTGACAGAAATATATGTATACACACACACACACACACACACACACACACACACACACACATATATATATATATCATATACAAATGTCTTGAAGACATTGAAAGAGAAACGATACAACCTTTCTGGCTCTCGAAAGTGTGAAAATGATAGAGCACTTGAGAAGTGCGATGGTATAGAGGTTTCAAAGATGATTAATGTAAATCAACCTCGAGTGGTTGGTTTGACATGTGATATAAATGACACAGAGGTCTCAGAAATAATTGTAAGCCAACTCGAGTGGTTTAGCATTTGAGAGAAAAGGCATAGAGGTGCTAGATTTGATGATCGTAAGTCGACCCGAGCAGTTTGACATTTAAAAGAAATGGCACAGAGAGGTGTCGAGATAATTTAATCCATTATAAAATTGGATAGGTCTATGTCTGCGTGGATTTAGGTTCAGTATCAATTTTGTGTGATAACCCATGCATAATCCATGCTTATGATGAGTGATAAGAAGAACATGATTTGTGCTTGTTGTGATGAGTGAAATGGAATGTTTGAAGGCCATCACTATCACAGGATGTGTCGGAAGTGATCAAGAGGATTGCTATTCTGCCAAGTGCGAACTAAGTGATTAAGGGATTGTCGCGCCTTAACGGTTTCAAGTCCGGCCTGTCCTTAAGGGTTTTGCTCTATCTGGTGCAGAGAGGTACGGGAGCGTTCACTGTTGAGATAATAAGATATCACAATTAACCAAGTGATAAGATAAATAAACAGGGTAATGACTTGGGCACTGATGGTGGCTTCGAATCCCTAACCCAAGGTCAAAGGGGGCATAAACCCTAGACTTCACATCGGTTACCGGAAGACTACGTAAGATGCTGCATTCATATGGTTGTTCATACATAGCATAAGTTTGATATTTTAAATTGAATTTTCTTGCTTGTGAACTTAGCATAGGTTTAATAACTTGATGTGAATTTTCTTGTGTATGTATGTAGCATATGTCTAATATTTGATTTAAGTTTGTTTGTGTATGTATGTAGCATTGAAAGTGTTACCATCCCACTCACTGAGCCATGGTGTGCTCACCCCCTCATAGACTTTATGCAAGTGTCGATAGCAAAAGCACGGGATGGGCTAAGATGTGAAGTGCTGAGAGTTTTGGAAAACCAAAACAATGAAGTAAGATTTGTGAAGGATAGATTTACTTAGATGAAATGTTAAGACCCCCATGTGAATAGAATTTGAAGTTAAGAACCTAGGGATTATCCTATTTTACTAATTAGTAGAGGATACCGATTCTTTGCGATCATAGTTAACCGTGGGGCACGAGATCCATAGTTGTATTTTATTATCTAATTATATGTACTATAACTTGTTGTAGATGTAATTATTTACTTAGAGTTTTACGATCTCTAACTCATAAGACGATTATCATGTAACGGGTGCACACGTGCCATGATAATTTTAGTAGAGGCTTCTAAGCCAGCCCCCCCCCCCCTCTTTGGGCCGTGACAATTGATTTCCATAAAAAGCTCATTTTTCGTAGGATTGATCAGCTTTTCATCATCCTTTTCATCTCTCATATTAAAGCATTGAATAAGATCTTTTCGACTAATCTTTACAAATTTTCCTAAAATCTGTGATTTCAAAACAAAACCTTCTAAAATTTCTAGATTATTATAAAACTCTCTTACTAAATCTACATCTATAAGATTAGTCACATTACATAAATTTTTATATCCTATTTGATTCAGCTAATGATCTTAGTAAAAGCCATTATTCCTAAAAAACTAGAAATCCATAAAAGAACATTCTAATACCTTGTTTAAAGTTCTTTTCCTTTTCTTAGAATGAAGGTTGTTAGATGTTGATTTAGGAGAGGAATTTCTTTTTCTTCATCCTTTCCTTCTTCTTTGGTTCTAGTTCCTTCTCTTGTGATTCTTCAAAATCAATCTTAGTCTCAAAGTTCAAGTTCATGTCGTCATTTTCAAAACTATCTCCAGGAACTCATTTTCACTCACCCTTTCTTCATTATCACTTCCTTCCTTATCAAATACCTCCTTAATAGGGTTGTGTACTCTTTTCAACCTTGTTTCTTTTTTTTTTTTGTGTTTATTTTCATTAAGGACACCATTTGCTCAAAATTAGATGATTCATCTATAATGTTGATGGTTTCTTTGTCTTTCTTGGATTTAAAACCCTTAGATGCTATTCGAGATGATTTTCCTAAAGCCATTTTAGGGTTTTGAAATTGAAATTAAACAGTGTTAGATTTTCTTTTTGGAGGTTGCATGTGTAAAAGTCAAGAGTTTGGTTGGTTTCAAGATATATTTTTTGAGAGAGAAAAGGGTACTCTTTGAATCAATCTCAAATTTGAAAAATTGGAAGGGTTGCTTTAATGGCTGTGAGAATCTTTTAATTAGTTATTTTCCAAATAAAAAAAAGTACCTTTTATTTATAGTTATTCATATTTAAAACACATGTAGAAAAAAATATAAAATAAATGCATTAAAAAGAATTATACACACCAATTTCATTTCTCAAAAGCTTAAATCTATTTTTATCTAAAGGTTCTGTAAAAATATCTAAATATTGATTTTCAGTAGAAACAAATTCAATATTAGTATTTCCATTTTTATCATGATCCCTATTAAAATGATGTCTAATTTCTATATGTTTAGATCTTAAATGATGCACAAGATTTTTGGTCAAATTTATAGTACTTGTATTATCACATCTTATAGGAATATTTTTATAAATTAATCCATAATCTTGTAATTGTTGTTTTATCTAAAAGAATTTGTGCACAAAAATTTCCAATTGAAAAATATTCAACTTATGTTGTTAATAAAGCAACTGAATTCTATTTCTTAAAAGGACAAAAAATCAGTTTGTCTCCTAAGAATTGACAAATACTTGATGTACTTTTTCTATCCACTTTATATCCTACATAATCAATACCTGAGTATCTAATTAATTCAAAACTTTGATTTTTGGGATACTGGATTTTTAATTTTGCAGTGCATGCAATGTACTTAAAAATTCTTTAATAGCTTTTAAATGTGTTTCACTTGGATTATGTTGAAATCTTGCGCAAATACAAATAGAAAACAAAATATCTGGTTTAGGTGCGATCAAATACAAAAGCAAACCAATTAAACTTCTATATATATATTTTTTATTGATTTTCTTACCTTGAGAATCAAGATCTAACCTAGTAGAAGAACTCATTGGGGTGGCAACTTCCTTTGAATTTTCATATCCAAAATTTTTTAATATCCGTCTAGTATACTTCTCTTAATGAATGAAAATTCCTTCTTTTGTTTACTTAATTTGTAGACCTAAGAAAAAGTTCAACTCACCCATCATTGACATTTTAAATTCTGCTTGCATAAACTTTACAAACTCTTGACAATATTTTTCATTAGTTGATCCAAATATTATGTTATCAACATAGATTTGTACAACTAATATATCGTTATCATAATGTTTTAAGAATAAAGTTTGTCAATCATACCTCATTGATAACCACTAGAGATCAGATACTCATTGAGTCTCTCATACCAAGCTCTTGGTGCTTGTTGAAGTCCATATAAAGCTTTTCTTAACTTAAAAATATATTCAAGCTTAAAAGGATCCTTAAATCTAGGAAGTTGTTCAACATACACTTCTTCTTTGATATAACCATTCAAAAAAGCACTTTTCACATCCATTTGAAATAACTTAAAATCCTTAAAACAAGCATAGGCAAGCAAAAGTTGTATAGCTTCTAGTCTAGAAACAGGAATATATGTTTCATCATAATTTATGCTTTCTTCTTGTGAATACCCTTTAGCTACAAAACCCAGCTTTATTTATGATAATCTTTCCATTTTCATCTAGGCTTTTTTTAAAAACCCATTTAGTACCTATTATCGATTTATTTTGAGGTCTAGGTACTAGATTCCAAACATTATTTCTTTGAAATTGGCTTAAATATTCTTACATTGCATTGATCTAGTTATTATCATTTAATGCATCATCAATATTATTTGGTTCAAATTCAAACAATAAAGCAAAATGATTTTCAAGTTCCTGTAAATTAGAACTGGTTTTCATTCTTGATTCTATATAATTAAATTAGAGGGCTGAGATATGCTTCCAAGTTTTTTAACTTTCGGGTTTATCAACTTTAGTTTCTAGATTACCTTTCGAGTTAGTATCTGAGTAATCGGATTTAAAGATTTCATTAGATGGCTCTTCCTTTTTATCTATACTAGATTTAGGTTTATTATCATTATCTTCCTTCACGGGCATAAACACTTTATCATCATCAGAATCATCTTTCACTTCATCAAGAAAACATACATAATAGATTCTTCAACTACTTTTGTTGTTTTATTGAAAACACGATAAGCTTTACCATTTGTGAATATCCTAAAAAGATTACTTCATATGATTGCTCATCAAACTTACCAAGATTATTTGCATTCTTTTTCACAAAACATGTACATCTAAACACATGAAAGTATGAAATAGATGGTCTTCTACCACAAAACAATTCATATGATGTTTTTATAGTATTAGGTCGAGCATATACTCTATTCATTATCTAGCAAGCAGTTGTAACAACCTTAGCCCCAAAGTATTCAGTTATTCCACTTCCATTTAACATAGAAAGCGTAATTTCTTGTGTTATCCTATTTTTTCTTTCAACTACTCCATTTTATTGGGCGATATAAGGTGCTAAAAAATTATGATTTATTTCATGTTCTTCATAAAAGGTTACAAAAAGAGTATTGTCAAATTCTATGCCATGATTGGTTCTTAAAGCAACAATAGAATATCCTTTCTCATTTTATATTTGTCTAGCAAATTTTTGAAACATATCAAATGTATCATACTTATGTTTTAGAAAAAAAATACTCACGTGTATCTTTAAAAATCATCAACAATCACAAGTCCATATTTATTTCCTCCTAAACTTAAAATTTTTGTAAGTCCAAAAAGATCAAAGTGTCTTTTTATGGAAATCATACTTTTACTTTTATGAGTGATTGAAACCATTTTGTTCTTTAAACATGTTATACATTTAACATCATACTTTATGCTAATTCTAGGCAAACCAACAATAAGATTCTTTTTAGAAAGTTTTTCTAGTTTATTAAAGTTTATGTAACCAAGCTTTTTATGCCAAACATGTATATTGTCGTTCATGGTCAGAAAGCAGCATCCAGCATTCCTATCAGATGATGTAATCAGATAGATGTTCCTTTTCCTAAACCCTTCGAACAAATTTAGTCATTTAGTATTATAAGCATAACATTTACTCTTTTCAAAGATCATTTTATAATATTTATTTCATAATTGACTTATGCTTAATAGATTATGTTTTAGTCTTTTCACCAAAGATACATTTTCAATTGAATATGGAGGATGACTAATCATACATGTTCCTATAATTTTACCTCTGTTGTCATTTCCAAATCTTATATATCCTTTTTCCTTCTACATTATGCTAGTTAACAAGGATGCATCTCTTGTCATATGGCTTGAACACCCACTATCCAAATACCAAGTGACTTTTATTTTTGTTTCTTCTTCCTGCAATCATACAAAACGTGGTTAAACCTTTTTAGGAATCCAAACAAGCTTAGGTCCTTTATAAGTTAAGCTCATCTTTTCTTATTTCTTAACTCAATGTGTATTGAGCTTGTTTCTTTTATAAAAGCAATACTTTTTTTATAAGGACTTACTTTATTGCAAAAGAAACACACATAAGAGGATATATTATACCTTTGATTTACTCAATATTGATGGTTTTGCCTTGGATACCATTTATTGTATCCATACTTATAGTCTCAATGGTATCTTCTACTACTATTGTTCGAGTTCTTTTTAACATCCATAGATTCACTTCCTTTAATAAACATAGTCTTTTCCATATTATTAGATGAGCTACCATATTCATATCTAAGTCCATGTCTAATACTTGCAGGCCTTTGACTTCTCATAAGCATGTTTAGTTTTTAGTCACTTTCATCAAATTTATAAAAGGTGTTCTTGATTGTATGTGATAGATCTTTGATTCTAGCTTTTAGATCTTTAACTTCATCCTTCAAAATGCCATTTTCTTTTCTTAAAACATCATAATTAACATGTGTTTTTTCATTATCATTCTTTAGAATATCATTCTCATCAACAAGCAGTTTGTTTGTTTAACTTAAGACATCTTTTTCATTTTTTAAGGCTTTATTTTCTTATTCTAACTAAAATATCTTTATGTCTACCTTTTCAAGAGTTTTTAATAGCTTTTTCATCCCAACATACAGTTCATTATCTAATATATTGGCTTCGGATTCAGAATTTACCTTAGATATAGCCATTAAATATAGATTGGCTTCTTCCTCATCTTCACTTGTAGCTTCTAAGTCAACTTTTGACTTAACCAAGTCACTTCAAGTCGCCATCATTATTTAGCATTTTTTCTTGAATTTTTCCATTTTCTTTATAAGAATTGGGTACTCATATTTGATATTTCTAGGTTTCTTACATTCATAGCATGTGGTCTCTTTCTTTTATTTCTTTTCTTCCTTCTCCTAAAAGTTTTTTCCTACATCATATTTGTTATACTTGCTAAAGTTCTTAAATTTCTTACGTTTTTTTTTTTAATTAGCCTATTGAATCTTTTTGCAAGCATACTGATGTCCTCATTATCATCGTTGTCCTCATCAAAATTAGACTCTTCAACAACTATTTTCTTTGTTTTGAATGCAATTGCTTTTGTGCTACTATTGGATTCTTCAGTGATTTTCAAATGAGACTCATAGGCCATTAGTTTCTCTCTCAAGTGGCTAAGTGTGAGCTTGTTCAAATCTTGTGCTTCTTCTATGGCAGTCTTCTTAGCATCCCATGACTTTGGTAAAATCTGCAATACTTTCCAAACAAGATCAGGATCTTCTATTTTCTTTCCAAGAGATGTTAGTTCATTAGTTATAGTAGTAAAACAATTGAAAGAATCTTTAATTTTCTTATCAAATTTAATTTTAAACAATTCATATCTTTATAGTAAAGCATTAATTTTTATTTCCTTAATAGCATTCATTCCTTCATATGTTTCAAACAGAGTACCCCATATTTCTTTAGCCGTGTTGCATGAAGAAATCAAGTAAAATTCACATGGTGCTATAGTAGTGAGTAGCATATGCTTAGCTTTATTATTTTGCTTGATGAGCTTCAGTTCGGCCTCAATGAACTCAACATCATTCATTCTTATCACTTGATTGTCTCAAATATTGATCACCTTCCATGAAGCATAATTATTAGCCTTAATATAAGTGGACATATGCATTTTATAGTATAAGTAATTTATGCCATCAAAGTATGAAACTCAATTGATTGCAATGTTATCCTCAGTCAATTTAATAAAAGAGACTTGCTCTTATACCAATTGTTGGTCCCAAAGAATAACCACAAGGGGAGTGAATTGGTTATTAAAAAAATATTTCACTTTCTTTCTTAAAGTTAGATAATGCCCCTAATTAGTTGTTTATAAATTATGTCTTTGAATTCACTTTGCAAGTACAATAAATAATTAACTGCACAAAAATAAAAAGTAGAGTAAGATAAGTTTGCACAAGGATTTATAGAGATTTTGCCTCAAGTGTCAGTCCTCTCTTTTAGCTCTAAGCCAAGAATCCAGTATTCTATACTGGTATGTTCCACTATATCCAATTAGGAAACAAAATTACAAGATAGTGACTATAATTTACTTTGTTAGACTTCACGCTATTACTTAGTTATCCCTAAACTCAGAGCTTATTTGTAATCTAACTCTCACAAAATATCAAAATCAATGAGGAATAAAAATAATGAAATCCTTACTATGTTTGGTATAAAATAAAAATGAAATGTATTAGAATTTTGCATATGTATGATATTAATAAAGTTTGGTGATCATTGACCACCATAAGATCGTCTTAATGATTAAAGGATAAGATCAATGAGGTCTTTTGGAACTATTAATGAGCTTTTAAGGGGAGATATAAAAACCAACAAGTGTCATAAGGGACTTAGTTAATACATGAGCTACTAAAAAAGATTAAGACTATATAGTCAATTTTAACAAGCGCCATCTCTAATTTACCAATCCAAAACTCTCTAAATCATGTCAAATATTGGTCTACTAATTTGTATTTTTTTCATATACCCAAACAATTAGCTATAACTATCATTTAGATTAGGGTAATTTAGGATTCGACTCACTAACCCAAACACAACACAACATGACACAACGCAATTATAAATGGGCTTGTATAAGTAAAACTGGATGTGTTCGTGTTCAAGTTTAGCATCTACACCCATTAACAAACCTATTTAACAAATAGGGCCCTTACACATGTCTAGGTCCAAATCATGAACTCATTTAAAATTAAGATTTTTAATATTTTTAGTTTAATCATATACTCTACTATCTTGTTACTCCCTATTTAACATTAAGATTTCTAATATTTATAGTTTAATCATATATTCCATTTTGCTATTTCCCCCCTTATTATATACTCCTACCACTATGCCATTAAAGCCTTGCTAGTTGTCATCCTACTCTTTCTAATTGTTAGCCATAACATGTAAATGTAGCATTCTTAACTTTTAATTTTCTTCTATATCATGCTTTCCAACATTTAAAAAAAAATATAGTATAATACATTTCAACTTTCTTTTTTTGTATTCATATTTATTTATGTAATGTTGTACATTAACCAACAAAATAGTTTTGCCATAAAACTTTGGTTTAAGTTACACTCATAGTACTTGAAGTCTTAATAAATGGTTAAAATCTTAAACTATTATATCTTTTTTCGGACTTATACATATATTTAGCCTATCCATAGAAAGACATCTTTGCAAGTTTTATTATAATTTTCAATGTAATTTTCGCTATAAACATTAGGTAAACTAAAGAAGATACTAGAAACATGTTTCTCAAATAGAAACTCAATAACTATGTAATATTTGTTCTAAATTTTTCTTAATTAATAAATGGATTCAATTTAGATATAAAACTTGTTTATTAAAGAGGTTGAGTTATAGGTTCAGATTTTTAAACATGACTAAAAATTAGGTCATGTTATGGGTTGAAACTTTTAGACATTAACTCATTAAAACCCAATACGAAACACAACTCACCAACAAAAATTACAGCCCTAATTTGGATTTGCCACTCTTATCTATTTACATTTTGATCCCACTGCAATAGTAACTATGATTATATATAAAATCATCATTCACACATTGTGCAGGTTTAATTATGAGATAAGATTATCCGCAAATAGTGCATTTACTAACAAGAGTTGTGATACTTGTAACGAAGCCTTTCCATTGAAAATACTTCTGCATGCACACATGTATGGTTTTAATACATAAGGCAAGCGAAATGATGCCATGCGGTAAGGCATGATAATATCCAAAATCACTGGGTAAGTTGAATTCACTCGTTTTTTGGTCTTTCTGTCGTTTCTCTTCCTAGCAATCTTAGCTAGCTATGTAAAACAGTTAAAAGATTGCATTATTTCAAGCAAATTTCGCTGCATTTCGAATTAGTGCATCTGCCATCGACCATATTCTAGAGCCATGCTTGTGGAATTCCACATAAGTTGATGTTGTCTGCTTCTTAATACATATTTTCTTGACAACAATCATGAACGCATCGTTTAATCGAGTTATAGTGGTTGTACTTCCTCCCTGCAATCAAAATTTTATTTTCAAAGTTTAATCAAACTCGAATCGAATGTAATTGCTAGGGCTATATAAATATTACCCTATGCATCCAGTGGACATTGTTTGACCCATACAGTTGTCAGACAGCAATTGTTGTTTGGTAGTCCACTGCTTTTGTTAGGCACTTGAAGTCAGAACTTTCTAGTTTGATGGGCTTGCTGCAAAAAGAAAAAAGAAATGACAAACTAAAGAGTTTTGGCATCAAGGCTAACAGTGTATAAGGGAAACAATAGGTGATACTATCGAACTAACATCGATGTTCTTGATCTTTTTGATGTCCATCAATTAAAAAGAGTGGATTATATTGTATTTATATTGAAGCAGGAAATAATTTTCACAAAACATATACTCCATCAATTTAGATATAAAGCAACGTGATAATATGAAATTATTAATATGACGAATGTTTAACATTTCGTTTGGAGAAAAAAAAGTTGTCCAAGTCGTGCGTTTCAAAAAAGATGCCATCAGAAATCAAACAAACTGAAAAGGGGACTACAAATCCAAAAAAATAAAACTTCATATGAAGTTACTATAGTCCTTTATTAATAGCTATTGAAATTCATCATGTCAAGGATAATAATACTGTAAAATGAAAAACAAAGAAAGCTTTTTTGTGACAAAGAATTATGGACTGATAAAATTAAGTTCAGCAAAGGAAAGGAAGCCTCGGATACAAGGCTATTAGCTTGAATGCAAGCTACTCAAATGGAGAGAGTGAAAATCTGTATTATTTTTTTTTTCTGCGTTTATGAATTCATACATGTAATATTATCTACTTTCTCTCTCTAAACAATTACATAAAATAGTATGTATTTGCTTAGCTAATTGACACATCAAACTTGCCATATGCAATTAGTTACATTCCTATGCATGAGGATCTGGAGAATAATTCTCCTTAGTTGACCACATTGGTCTATTAGGTTATTATTATTATTATTTTTTCTGTGAACCCACAACAGGCCCAACTTCCTTAGCCCATAACCACTTTGGCAGACCCATCCATAACTCTTAATCCCACACGACAGCTGCATCACACAGTTCAGTTTCACTTTCCCCTTTCTCCTTTGTCTTGTCGGTCTGTTCACAGCAATTCAAAATCCCTAACCCCGATTTCCCTGTCACAGTCCCTCCGTCTAAGAATTCCCTTGTCTACAAGGGTGCATGAGGAAACCAAAGCCTCAGATCTACTAAAAATTCTCACGTCGCATCCGAAGGCGGTTGATCTCTCCACAAAACAAGTCCCATCGCATCAACTTTGTTTCACCTTTTAACCATTTTTCTTTCCAAAATTTGAATGGGTTCTAACTCTTCTTCTTCCTTTGTGACAGGTAACGACGGCAAGCAGTCTGTCCTCTGGCCATGGAAAAGCTTCAGCTGCAAGATATGGAAGGTGGGGTGGATATTCGTCTCGCTTGGAAGATCTAAGCGATAAGCCACTTTACCGATCTTGTCTAGTATCTTATATGGCCCGTAGAACTTAGGCAAGAGCTTTTGATTAGGTATCTTCCTCACACTCACCTGGCGATAAGGTTGTATTTTTAGTAATACCCAGTCCCCTATGTTGAACTCTCTTTCGTCCTCTTCCTGTCAGCCTGTTGCTTCATCTTGTTTTGAGCGCTTTTTAGATGGAATTTCAGTATGCGTATAGTGTCTTCTCTTCACTTAGCATACTATCAACAGTGGCGTTCCTAGAATCCTTTGGAATGTAAGGGAGGTGTAGTGGAGGTGGGTATCTATATAGGATCTCAAAGGGTGTCTTCTTAGCACTAACATGGTAGTTAGTGTTGTACTAAAATTCTGCTAAGGATAGGTACTATCCCCATTTCTTAGGGTTGTCACTAGTCATACACCTCAAGTAAGTCTCCAAGCATCTGTTAACTATCTCTGTCTGGCCATCTGTCTGCGGATGATACGCCGTTGACAAATTCAGCTCAACTCCTTGCAACCGAAAGAACTCCTTCCAAAACAGACTAACAAACACTGGATCCCTATCACTGGTGATGCTTTCAGGCATTCCATGCAATCTGTACACACAATCCAAATATAATTGTGCCACTTGTGGAGTTGAGTAAAGATGTGGGAGTGACATGAAATGAGCATACTTGCTCAGGCAGTCCACCGTTACCATAATTACCTCTCATCCATTAGACTTAGGCAGCCCCTCAATAAAGTCCATAGTTACCTCAGCCCAACAAGTATTTGGTATTGGCAGCAGTTGTAACAACCCTAGTAGAGCCACGTGCTCAAATTTGTGTCTCTGGAAAACCTCACACTCCCTGACATATTGCCTCACATCACTCTCTAACTTGGGCCAATAGAAGACAAAATTTATCTTCTTATAGGTAGTATGAGCCCCTGAGTGTCCCCCTAATACCCCATCATGGTACATCTTCAGTAGTTTCCTTCTAAGTTCAACAGATAGCCCCACTACACACCTGCCCTTCCTCCTTAGCAGCCCCTGATCCAGGGTGAAATGCCTGCAATATTCTCCCTTCTTGAGGCGGTTCAATGTGTTTTGGTAACCCCCAGGGAGATACCAACTGTTCCTCAGCTCCTCCACCAATTCTGAAGTGGTTGTAGTGACTGCTATTGCATTCAATTCCAACTGTTCCATATTGGATAAGGCGTCAACTGCTTGATTAGTTCGACCACTTTTATACCCTATCTCATAATCCATACCCAACAACTTGGTTTGCCATTTGTGTTGGCTAGAAGTAACTAGCCTCTGTTCTAGTAGGTGTTTCAAACTCTGATGATCCGTCTTGATGACAAAGTGTCTTCCCATTAGGTAGTGTCTCCACCTCTCTATTGCATAAACTAGGGCCATGAGTTCCTTCTCATACACAGACATTCCTTGCTGTCTACTGTTTAATGTTTTGCTAAGATAAGCTATAAGATGATGCTCTTACATCAAAACAGCTCCCACTCCTTCTCCACTAGCATCCATTTCCACCACAAACTCCTTACTATAATCAGGGAGCTTTAAAACTGGTGAGCTGGACAAGGTGACCTTAAGCCCTTCAAAAGCAAGCTAGCAATCATCATTCCACTTAAAATTGTCCTTCTTTAACAATAATGTGAGGGGTCTAGTGATGACACTATACCCCCTGATGAATCGCCTATAGTAACCCAATAGTCCTAAGAATCCTCTCAGTTGCCTTAAATTCTTTGGGACTGCCCAGTTAACAATTGACTCTATCTTCCTTGGGTTTGTAGCCACTCCTTCCCTGGTTATAATGTGTCTTAGGTACTCCACCTTAGTAGCCCCGAAAGTGCACTTAGATCTCTTTAAGTAAAGTTGCTCCTGCTTCAAAATTTTAAACACTGTCCTCAAGTGTACCCTATGTTCCTCCAAGTCCTTACTGTAGACTAATGTATCGTCAAAAAATACTAGGATAAATTTCCTTAAGTAGGCCTTAAAAATCTGGTACATAAGGCCTTGGAAAGTTGAAGGGGCATTGGTTAAGCCAAAAGACATAACCAAGAATTCGTAATGCCCCTCGTGTGTCTTAAATGCTGTCTTGTAAACATCTTCGGGGTGTATCCTAATTTGGTGATACCCCGACCTCAAGTCCAGCTTGCTAAAGTAAGCAGCCCCACTTAGCTCATCAAATAGATCCTCTATTATAGGAATTGGAAACCCGTCCTTGATGGTCTAGTTGTTTACTTCACGATAATCAACGCACATTAGCCAAGTGTTGTCCTTTTTCTTCACCAAGACAATCGATGAAGCAAAGGGACTGTAGTTGTACCTTATTATTCCACTCAAGAGCATTTCCTTCACCATATCTTCTAAGACAGTCTTCTGCATGGAAGAGTGCCTGTAAGGTCAAATATTGACAACTTTGAGCCTTCTTGCAAGGGAATTCTATGGTCAAAAGCCCTCTGTGGTGGCAACTCATGTAGCTCCTCAAAGAGGTCATGAAATTCCTCTAGTAGATCCAACAGTACTGGATGCAGTTTCTGTTGCTTCTTTCTTTCATCCTCCTCAGTCAAAGCCCTAACTATCTAACATTGGTAGTGTAGCGCCCCATTCCCTTCAAATATCTTGGATAGCTCTCTTGCTCTAACAACCTTAAGTTGTTCCCTATCCGCTGTCAATCCACATTCTTGTCCACTCCAAATGAAACCCATTGTCAAGTGCTGGAAGTTCCAGCGAATTGTACCCAACGACCTTAACAAAGGAACTCCCATAATCATATCACAGCCAGATAAGGTCAGTAAGTATACTTCTGCTGTGAATTCATGGCCCTGCATCTCCCAAGCAAACTTAGGAATCTTGCAAGTGCTAAATAAGCTAGTGCCATCTGCCAATGTCACCTTAAGGGGAGGGACATCAGTAAAAGGGCAACTAAGCCCCTTGGCCAAGCGTTCATCAATAAAATTCAATGAGCTACCAGTGTCAACAAGTATGCTCAGCCTTCTTTTCTTGTAATACCCACTCACCTTCATACTGTTTAAGCAATGTTCTTGATCCTGGTTCAAGACATTGAGGGTGAGCTTAGTAAAGTCAGCCTCTACTTCCTCTGGTTGGATGTCTTCCTCCTCTGCACTATCCATTCCATCTTTGGCCTCTACCAACAATATATTCAACCGTTTCCTGCACCTATGACCTGGACCAAAAGGTTCATCACACCAAAAACACTGTTTCTTCCTTCTCTTTTCTTCTAGTTCCTCTAGGGTAAGTCTTTTGGTAAGTCGTGTTTGTGGGTTGATGGGGTATGATGGTTTAGAAGTGTGGCTAATGTTTGAGAGTTCTTAGTGGTATCAGTGGTGACAGGTATGTTTCTAATGTAAGTTGGGGTTCTGTTGGATGGGGAGTGTGTGTAGGAATTGGCTGGGTTAGTTGCTGGGTTAAGGCTAGGTGTTTTAAGGTATTTTCTAGTGGAAAGGAGGTTCGCTTCTTGCAATTTGGCTAAGGAATAGGTCTCTTGCAGTGTTTGGGGATTAAACATGCGTATAGGGTATTATATGGAAGGGTACAACCCACTCAAGAAACAGCTTATCAGGTAGCTTAGCCTGAGTTACAAGGTGTTCAAATTCTTCTAGGTAATCTTGTACAATTCCATCTTGGTGTAATTCCTTAAGTTCTACCATTGGGTCTTCATACGCTTTCTTCCCAAACCTAGCTTGTAATGCCTTAACCAACTCATTCCAAGTGATAGCATGGTGACCCTCAAAAGTCTGAATATATGAATGATACCACTTCAAGGCTTTTCCCTCTAAATACATGGCAGCCAACCTAATCTTCCAATCCTCTGGAGTTAAATCAATTTCAAAGTATTGTTGTGCCTTATATAACCAGTCCTTAATGTCATTACCATCAAAAGATGGAAAATCCACCCTAGGTGCTCGTGTTTGCAATGGATTCTCTACAGCTACAGCATGAGTAAGTGCTAACCCATTTTTCTCATCAGTTTCAGGTAACTTACCAGAATCTATTGCCTTGGAGCCAATGTTTCCAACTTATCATACTTACCGGTCTTCAATTCGGCAATGGACAGCATCTGTTGATCCATCAACTCTTGCATTCTCTTGAGTGTGTTATGGATGGGTTTAAGAGCTTCTTCAGTGTGCTCCTTCACAACATTACGCATGACCTCATCAAGCTTCTTAGATTCACGGGTCTCCATGGCATCAACCAGCTCTTATACCAAATGTGACAGAGAATTATGGAATGATAAAATTAAGTTCAGCAAAGGAAAGGAAGCCTCGGATACAAGGCTGTTAACTCGAATGCAAGCTACCCAAATGGAGAGAGTGAAAATCTGTATTATATTTTTTTTCTGCGTTTATGAATTCATACATGTAATATTATCTACTTTCTCTCTCTAAACAGTTACATAAAATAGTATGTATTTGCTTAGCTAATTGACACATCAGACTAGCCATGTGCAATTAGTTACATTCCTACGCGTGAGGATCTGGAGAATAATTCTCCTTAGCTGACCACATTGGTCTATTAGGTTATTATTATTATTATTATTATTTTCTGTGAACCCACAACAGGCCCAACTTCCTTAGCCCATATTCACTTCGGCAAACCCATTCATAACTCTTAATCCCACACGACAACTGCATCACACACTTTAGTTTCACTTTCCCCTTTCTCCTTTGTCTTGTCGGTCTGTTCACAGCAATTCAAAATCCCTAACCCCGATTTCCCTATCACATTTTCTTTCTAGTTTCTCCAATTTCCTTCTCTCCCATCTTGAAAAGAACAAAAAATTAGGAGCCCAAATGCAATCTTTTCTCTTCAATTTCCCTCTTTACCCTTTTCCAGTATCTAAATGTGAGAAGGTTCCTTGAAGATATAACGTTTCATCCCCTTTCCTTCGATTCGAACGTAGTGTAAGGGTTTATTCGGTAACCTTTGCACATGAAGATATTCAACTAATTAATTTTATTTGGATAGAGTATAATTTTTTATAAGATGTGGGTCAGATAGTAAAAAATAAAGTCCTACATGTAAAATGAATATTGTCGAAAATGCATTTCTCCAGGCTATATATATAGGTATAAACTGTGGTAAAAGATAACAGGTGTTTCAAGTGCATGTTAAAATGTCTAAAAAATAAATAAACCAATCAATAAATGTTTGAAATGTATGTAGGTGCTTAGGAGCATAGGTCAAAAGAAGAAACTTTTATTCATTCTCATATATTTATTTTTACGTGAATCATGTAAAAGATTCAAAGATTTTCTAACTTGTTATTAGTATTAATATCTTCAAGCACCTGTTAATGATATTCTTTTTAAAGAAATATATGATAACTTTAGAAAAGCAAAAATTATTTTGGAATCTTTTTCTTCTTCTTTTTTTTTTTCCTTTCGGTAACAAAAGGACTTTCATCCTTTGTGGGACCGTATATTATATCCATGATCTATAATACTGAAGGGGATAGGGCGATTTCAGTGTCATTTAAAAGTATTATTACAATGTTATATATATATATATATATATATATTTATGCAAAGGGAAGTTAAAGGGAATGGGAAAGTAGGGTATGAGAAGTCACTTGGGGAAAAAAGTTATTTGGACCAGTCCTATAGAAACAAGTGCTTACACGTCTTTAATAATTGATACTTATCATATAAAAGATGTGTATTATTTTTTATTCCATAATTGATACTTATCATATAAAAGATATATATTATTTTCAATTCCATGAGTGACTCATTCATTGAATTATTTATTTTTTTAGGTGCTCAGTAATATTTCTAAAGAAGTGGGATGCTATATTCGTTTCGCATTATGAAACAATGGGTGATGGATTTTAGATCATGTGCAAATAAAAGGAAAAAAAAAAATCGTAAGAATCATCTTGACAACCTTCTATTACTATGATCATATATTTAAATACTATTATTATTACTATTTACCTGTTATTCAACTAAACACATACCATATTAATATTAAATAATTTTTTTTTCTTTTAAAGATTCCGAAAAGACAATGTCTTGCCTTTGCCTTAGCCCCCTTTGTGGAGATACCCGTAGCAAAGAAAAGATGAAAAGAGTAACAAAAAACAAAAGGCAAGACCTTGACCATTAGCCTGTAGTCTCAAAGTGAAACCGACTCGTCTAATTTATCGTATTCCTTTTAAAGTCAAGTCAATGTCGATCGTGATCAGGTAGGGATTTCTCTTTTGAATCCAAGCGTTGCTAGGAGCCCGTGGTAGATTCCTTCTTTGGCTACAACGCCAAAGAAAATGTGACAAAAGATGGTGCAATTTGGAGAGAGAGAGTTTTGCTGTCCCGATGGAAAGAGGGTTTTGCTTGCCCATTCGGGAAGTTATTCACAATCTAAAAGATACTCATTAGGAAGAGATTTTTAATTTCCATTTTTCTTTTCTTTTTTATGTCCATATAACCAATGAATAGAAATAAATGATACTTATCCTCGACTAAATAAGTTTTAGATAGATATTAAAAGTTATAGGATAAATCCCAAATACATATTTTTCAAAATTTGCTCTCAAAATTTTTTATTTTATAAAATCTATATTTTGAAGTATACAAGATATAGATATTGAGTGTCTTGTATATACCCTATAAAAAATTGTTAAATAATATTAATAAATGATAACCATTAAACATAGATTGACTTCTTCCTCACCTTCACTTGTAGCTTTTAAGTCAACTTTTGACTTATCTAGGTCACTCCAAGTCGCCATCATTATTTGGCTTTTTTTCTTGAATTTTTCCATTTTCTTTATAAGAACTGGGTACTCAAATTTGATATTTCTAGGTTTCTTACATTCATAACATGTGGTCTCTTTCTTTTATTTCTTTTCTTCCTTCTCCTAAGAGTTTTTCCCTACATCATATTTGTTATATTTGCTGAAGTTCTTAAATTTCTTACGTTTTTTTTTTTTTTTCATTAGCCTATTGAATCTTTTTGCAAGCATACTGATGTCCTCATTATCATCGTTGTCCTCATCAAAATTAGACTCTTCAACAACTATTTTCTTTGTTTTGAATGCAATTGCTTTTGTGCTACTATTGGATTCTTTAGTGATTTTCAAATGAGACTCTTAGGCCATTAGTTTCTCTCTCAATTGGCTAAGTGTGAGCTTGTTCAAATCTTGTGCTTCTTCCATGGCAGTCTTCTTAGCATCCCATGACTTTGGTAAAATCTACAATACTTTCCAAACAAGATCAGGATCTTCTATTTTCTTTCCAAGAGATGTTAGTTCATTAGTTATAGCAGTAAAACAATTGAAAGAATCTTTAATTTTCTTATTAAATTTAATTTTAAACAATTCATATCTTTATAGTAAAGCATTAATTTTTATTTCCTTAATAGCATTCGTTCCTTCATATGTTTCAGACAGAGTACCCCATATTTCTTTAGCTGTGTTGCATGAAGAAATTAAGTAAAATTCACATGGTGCTATAGTAGTGAGTAGCACATTCTTAACCTTATTATTTTGCTTGATGAGCTTCAGTTCGGCCTCAATGAACTCAACATCATTCATTCTTATTACTTGATTGTCTCCAATATTGATCACCTTCCATGAAGCATAATTATTAGCCTTAATATAAGTGGACATATGCATTTTATAGTATAAGTAATTTATGCCATCAAAGTATGAAACTCAATTGATTGCAATGTTATCCTCAATCAATTTAATAAAAGAGACTTGCTCTTATACCAATTGTTGGTCCCAAAGAATAACCACAAGGGGAGTGAATTGGTTATTAAAAAAATATTTCACTTTCTTTCTTAAAGTTAGATCACACCCCTATTAGTTGTTTATAAATTATGTCTTTAAATTCACTTTGCAAGTACAATAATAATTAACTGCACAAAAATAAAAAGTAGAGTAAAGTTTGCGCAAGGATTTATAGAGATTTTGCCTCAAGTGTCAATCCTCTCTTTTAGCTCCAAGCCGAGAATCCAGTATTCTACACTAGTATGTTCCACTATATCCAATCAGGAAACAAAATTACAAGATAGTGACTACAATTTACTTTGTTAGACTTCACGCTATTGCTTAATTATCTCTAAACTCAAAGCTTATTTGTAATCTAACTCTCACAAAATATCAAAATCAATGAGGAATAAAGATAATGAAATCCTTACTATGTTTGGTATAAAATAAAAATAAAATGTACTAGAATTTTGCATATGTATGATATTAATAAAGTTTGGTGATCATTGACCACCATAAGATCGTCTTAATGATTAAAGGACAAGATCAACCAATAAATGTTTAGTTAAAAAAAAAATGAGCTCAAGCCCATAAATTAATAACCTATATAACTAAACCTAATGTTGTCCTCTTACTATACATTTTCTATTATTTCCCTTATTCTTATCTCATTTTCCTCTCTAACTTTACATTTTCCATTTTTTTTTCTCATTTGCTAAGTAGTAAGATCATATAAACTTAAAATAACATAGAAAAATTACTTCTTTTTTTTAATTTAACAAATTATGCTACAAGTTCTATAAAATCTACATATGAAGAATTTTTAATATCATATATAAATTATTTTTTTAATATAAAATAAATTTAAAATTTATCTAAAGAAAGACAATTTATAGGTTCTTAGGGTAGGGTGCCATGTATCATAAGTTTCAAAGTGTTATAGTATAGGTTTCAACTCTAAAATTTGGGAACTTATATCTTATAAGGTAGAATACGAGAGGGTCTCTTACCTTACATAGCTAACAATAAAACAATTAATACATAATGACATTAAGCACCCTATTGTTAATGGCAATTATTCATAAAACACCATAAGATTCCTTTTTTCTTAAACATAAATAAATGTAACCATATAAAAACGGTTATAAGAACGCTAATCTTCCACGTTTATTTGCACTTGTTGTACTTGAACTTATTTATCCATAATGAAATTGTTGTAATAGTACATCTCCAATTCCTCTAATTGATCTCCATATGAAGAAAAATCCATTGTAATGACATCTTGAAATATTGACGTTGTCTCGAGGGTAAATCTAAAAGCAGAAGGATAATGCATTAGTTAAGTATATATTTGATACAAGCAGAAGACACCCAGCAGCGAATTGAATTACTAAGATCCTTTCCAGTTTCTATAATAATTATGACCAAGACCTTGCCTATACAAAAGAAATAAGTTAGGAAAGGTCCCAAATGCAGATTGAAAACACTATTGAACAATTTTCTGGGTCACCTCTTCTGAAACTAAATTGCTCTAGAATAATCAGGTGTATTTGAAGATTTGGGTAAACTAAACAAAGGTATCATTAGACGCCAAATCATATAAAGCACCACAAGATCTGATAACTAAGTTGACGTGAATAATACTTTCACTCTATAGAGCTTCAACATATTCAATCTCCATTCTTGTCCTCCCAATTTATAGTTGGCAAAAACAAAATATGTAAAGTGAAGATATCTACCTGAATATACTTAAACTTCCTTTTTTAAAAATTTTTTTAACAATTAAATGTTTTTTAGTCTCTACCAACAATAATAAACAATAAACTCAAAAGCAAAGCCCCATTTCTCATTGTACTACAATTCAATTACTCCATGCAATTTTTCTAAGCACTTTTGATTATCCAAACTTGAACTAATATAAATCCATTTGGCATTGTCCGTTAACTCCATGACCACCACTTAGATACAGTGATCGATGGGACCAACAAAAATTTCGAAATATGATTTAAGATTTCATGCCTACTTCATTTAATAAAAATGTAATCAATCATGAATCATTTAAAATTAATAATTTTAAATTTAGGTAATTAGTTATAAAATTGAGCAAAGTTCAAGTATAAATAATACATTTATCTTACAAAAAAAAAGATTTATTCAAATAAAATGCAATGACATCAACCAATCCTTCAAAGCACATGCATCCTTGCCCATTGTATGATGAGATATTTAATAGGGACCAACTTAATATATATGTTGTTATGTATATCCTTCTCAATTTACCCAAATGAGTGAACCATATCTTGAATAAAGGACCCTACCCCTCGAAGTAGACAAATGCACTCATGAATTGCCACTCTAAGCCCTAATACTCATGAATTACTAAATATACTAAATCATTTCGATATGCAACTCTATTAAGGATAACGCCACATATCGATCAATGGGTGCCTCTTAAGGTTCTACCACTATAGGTCCTTGGTTGAGCCAAGTACACACAACCATTAATTATTTAACCAAATATACTTTAAGTTCATTTTTAATACTATCATGACAACCACAAACAATATATAAGATTTACACATACTTGGAAGAGTGGTTTCAAACTCAACTTGTCCTCCACTAACAATTCTACTAAAACCTATCAATGTAATAGAATAAACTAACCTTAGTACTATCCTAGATTATTACCAAAAATTATTTGATTTTTCTAATTAAAGTCTATTTGATTATTTCCACAACCATGTTGTCACACCCCAAAAGGAGGCTTAGAAGTCTCCACTAAAATCATCATGGCACGTGTGCACCCATTACATGATGATTGTCTTATGAGTCAAAGATTGTAAAGCTCTAAATAAATAATTACATGTACAACTAATCATAGTACATATAATTGGATAATAAAATACAACTATGGATCTCGTATCCTACGATCAATCATGATCGCAGAGAATCGATATCCCTTACCAATCAGTAAAATAGGATAAATCCTAGGTTTCTCAATTACAAATTCTATTTACATAGGGGTTCCAATATTTCATCTAAGTAAATCTATCCTTCACAATTCTTACTTTGTTGTTCTGGTCTTCCAAAACTCTCAACACTTCATATCTTATCCTATCTTGAGCTTTCGTAATCACCACCTACAAAAAGGGTCTATGGTAGGGTGAGCACACTATGACTTAGTGAATAGGATGGTAACACTTTCAATACTACGTACACATAAGCAATTTCAATTTAAGTTATCAAAACATATGTTATACATAAGCAACCATATGAATCCAACATCTCACGTGATCTTTCGGTAACCAATTTGAAGTTTAGGGTTTATGCCCCCCCCCCCCCCCCCCCCAAACCTTGGGTTAGGGATTCTAAAGCCACCATTAGTGCCTAGGTCATTACCCGGTTTATTTATCTTATCACTTTGTTAATTATGATATCTTTTTAACTCAATAGTGAACGATCCTGTACCTCTCTACACCAGATGGAGCAAAACCCTCAAAGACTGATCGGTTCGAAACCATTAAGGCGCGACAATCCCCTAATCACTTAGTTCACACTTAGCAGAAGAGTAATCCTCTTGATTACCCCAACGAGCCATGTAGTAGTGATGGCCTTCAATCTCATGCAATGTCTCGTGAAAATGCATGTCCAATTTTAATCAGGTCTACTTCCTTAATTAATTGATTTAAGGTGATCAAACAACATATACAATCACAATCAATTCTCATTCAAACAATGAAGTAACTATCAAGCATTTCATTTCACACCCATCACAAGAAACATAGATCATGCCTTTCTTATCACTCAAGACAAACACTGAACCCAGACCCCGTGGACATAGACTTATCCAATTTTACAACAAATTAAATTAACTCGACACTTCTCTATGCCATTTCCTTTAAATGACAAGTCAACCACTTGGGGTTGATATACAATCATCATATCTGACACCTCTGTGTCACCGCACTTCTCAAGTGCTCTATTATTGACACTTTTGAGAGCCAGCAAAGTCGTCTTGTATTTTCCTTTCCTTTTGATGTCCTCAAGACATTTGTGTATAATATATATATATATATATACATATCTACATATATATATATATATATGTTCATGACACATCTTTAATTAGTGACAATTTACTAAACACTTTTCCTTATGTACTTAAGAGGGCAAGAAAATATGGTCATTGAGTTGTAAAATCTAAAGTTGCACTCATGATTTATATGGTTGGGTTCATGAGTGTGTTATGTAGATATAATAGGAAAATAAGTTTGCCTAGTATATATACACATTTAAGAACTGACTCTGACATGTATACATAATGACATCTATAGACCCTATTCCAACTAAGCACACCTGCTCAATAACTCTAAAAGGAAAAGCTAGGTTTCTATGTTCTGGTTTGATTTGGAAGAAAACAATTCTAAATCATGGGTTAGGTTTGTGGTTATAGCATTAGCAATATGGCACTAGGTACTATCATTAAGGTAATGGCATCTAAACCCCCAGACCATACCATCCCTTATATTCTTTATGACTTTTTCCCTAACTCATCAATCCTCACTGTGGCTCAACTCCGCAACAATCACGTTCATTTACAAATACCACAAGCAATAGAATTTACATACATAGCATATCAACATACAACACAACATAGTAGCATATCATAAAGTTTCTCACTCACCTGTTTAAGGTCATCGTAGCCCTAGCCAAAGTCAAGCGATTCAGCGGGTAACCCCTTTGCATTCCTCTTGAAATTAGTGTCCTTTTGCGATGCTTCCTCAACCCAATCATAGAAAGCCACATCTCCACTTGACTTTGGTAGCCTTCTAGCTCCAAATATGTGTACTCTGCTCATCTTCCGTTTGATGGCAAAGCGTGAAGTCTCCTCCTTAAGGAACTTTGGGCGAACAAGATTTGAACGTTGAACACTTCTTCAATGTGATTTTGATACATAGTTCCAAAAGGAACGATCTTCCTACGAATCATTACTTCCAATATCCTAAGTTGCTATGATCAACTGTCTGCTTTCCTTGTGTAGAAGTTAAGCAATTGAATGTCTTCGATTTGCCAAATTGGGAATTCCTTCTTCTATGTATGCAAGATACCCTTAAAAAGGACAACTAAAGGTTTTGCATTAGGGTATTTGGCCAAGAATGATCTTTCTTAATATCCTTTGAACATTCTATCGTGAAATCCATTTCATTCCAAATATTCCCCAAGCCATCATCTTGGATGTTGTTTAAATCATTCCCTTTACCATTTACATCGCCATAAACGCTTCTCCTTTCCATAAAGCATCTTTGAACCTTTTGCTTATCAATCTGTCTCTAATATCTTCCAATGATCTACTTATAGGACAACCCGCATGATTTAGTAGTCCTTAAAGGTTTTGTATCACGTCCTTTCTTCTCTCCTTTGTTGATATTTCCACCTATGGGGTTTTTCTTCCTTTCTACTGGTTTTCATCCTCACTCATGCTTTCATTACCATACGTACACCAACCATTCCCACACACCATTGCACTCCTATCCATATACATACACATTTCGTACACCACACATGCACCTACACATACATACACACGATCATACCACACACCTAATTACACGTACATGCAACTGCACTTTATTATCCCCCTTTCTCCTCAAATCCACACACATACGCACCACTAGTGCCTACATAAACATACACTTAATTCACTTCTCACACCACCAACACATATATACACACATACCCCACATGTACCTCACACTCTAAATACGTACACATACACACATGCTCTGCATACACCTCACACCACCAATACACCCGTACCCACATACTTCGCACACACTACATTCACCTTCTATACCCACACACACCACACATCATCTCATACTCATACATACATATCACACATGCACCATCCTCAACTTTTATACTTACACACACATGTCCATACACTATACACCATTTCACACATATACGTACATACCCACACACACCACTCCTTCCATATACATATACACACATGCTACATACTCCACACACCATCCTTATACACACTAGTACCACATACCCCACACCTTCCATACACCTATACACATACTCCACACACCCATATACACACACATGCCACACACACCATCCATATACATACACTCCCTTCTCACACACCACATATCATCCTACACACACACATCCCGCATACACCACATACCATCACCCATATATACACATATCCTTACACATACCATGCATCATCACTCGCAACAAACACACCTCTCCACATACATCACACCCACCTTTTGTATCCACACACACATATCCGCACCACACACCATTTCAACATGCATACCTACATACTCACACACCTATACACTTGCCTCTTCCTTTCCCACACATATTCACACATCTTTACACACATCACACATCACCGCACACATGCACACATATATCCTCCTACATTCCGCACACCACCACACACACTTACATACACACATCCTTACACACACTATACACCCAGCTCCTTCTTCCCCTTCACATACACACACATGGTTGCAACAGGACGACTCCTCCACCTTACGCAAATACAAACACATCACTACACCTCGTAACCCTCCCTCCTCCGTTGGTCCGTCATCTACCTATGCCGGAGACCAGATCACCATGGAGGCTTGGACGTTGCTGTCATTGTTATCGTCATTGTGGTCGTCATTGCTGTTGCTATTTTTGTGGATGTTGTCACTGTTGCTGTTGATGTTGTCGTTATGGTCATGGTTGCTGCCGCTGTTGGAGTCATCATTGCTGCTACCGTTGGGATCGTTGTTGCTGTTGGGATCGTGGTCACGACTGCTGCCATGGTTGGGGTCGCCATTGCCACTATTGTCGCTGTTGTTGCGGCCGTAGTTGTTGTCACTGCTACCATCGTTGGGTGGCTATCGGTCATTGTCCCCCTTCCTCGCACACCCACATACCTACACATCGAACGACATATCTACACACATGCAACTCCACTTTTCTCCTTCGATTGGGTGCTACTGTCATCATCGTCGTTGTCGTTGCTAGGTCATTGTTGCTACGGTTCATTGTGGTTGACGCTGTTGTCATAGTTGATGCTATTGTTTGTACCGTCCCTCTCCTCTTTCTCCTTTGAAGCTTCACGAAATCAAAACATACCTCAACCGAGCTCCCTAAAGGAGGTTGTTGTTGTCATTACAACTAGGGTTGTCATTGTTCGGGTTGTTGTTGTCTTCCTTGTTCGATCAATCAACCGCCACTTCTTCAGATTTCGAGCACATGAGAGACTGGGCGAGAGAGAGGGAGGAGTACAGTGGTTGGCCTAGAAGGGAAGGAAAAAAAACGAGATGGGAAGAGAGAGTGAAGGGAGGGCGAACGAAGGAAGGCACGGGATAGGGGAAGGCAGGGGAGCCGCGATCCGGGAGAAGGAAGAAGAAGAAGAAGAAAAAGGAAGAGAAAAGGAAAGAGGGAGAGGGGGTAAGACGGGATGGCCGGAGCTGTTGCTGCTGCGCAGCCTACTGTTGCTACCTCACATCACGTCCAGAGAGAGGACATTGCAACAGATTGAAATTTTTTTTTTAGCTGTGTGTGTGTGTGTATATATATATATCATATTTATATTGTAATGTCTCTATTTCAATATTCTTCTCGCATACAAAATATCCTTAAATTTCATATTTTTAGCATTTTATTATGAAAACTTACGTTTAGGTTAATTTGATTACTCCAAACATAAATATTTACTTTAATATTCATTTAAAATTCCTAGGTCTATAATTTAAATTAATTTCATTATTTAACCTAATATTGTTTAAAAATTACGTTTCAAAGAATTTATTCTTCTAATTGTTTAATTCTTAAAACCTATTATTAATGCAAATTTATTGAGATAATATTTATGCTTTGCAACATTTCAATTTTTTATCGTACATTTCTTAAAGTTTTTAATATTATGAAATTGTTCCTCTCGCTACCCCGATTTAGAAGTATTTATTATTCTATTTATTTTCTTTAAATTTTCATATAGTTTTTCAAAATTTTTGGGATTTTACACATGTTGCATTATTTTATATTTAAAGTAGTTTAAGATGGACAAAAGACAATCTTATAAAGTAAATCTACACTCATTATTATATATATGTTACATACATACTACTATGTTGGGAATTGCCACTCTAAGTCCTAACACCCATGAATTACTAAATCTACTAAATCATTTCAATATGCAACTCTACCATGAATAACACCACATATCGATCAATGGGTGCCTCTTAAGGTTCTACCACTATAGGTCCTTGGTTGAGCCAAGTACACACAACCACCAATTATTTAACCAAATATACTTTAAGTTCATTTTTAATACTATCCTGACAATCACAAACAATATATAAGATTTACACATACTTGGAAGAGTGGTTTCAAACTCAACTTGTCCTCAACTAACAATTCTACTGAAACCTATCAATGTAATAGAGTAAACTAACCTTAGTACTATCCTAGAGTATTACCAAAAATTATTTGATTTTTCTAATTAATGTCTATTTGATTATTTCCGCAACCATGTTGCATTATTTTATATTTAAAGTAGTTTAAGATTAACAAAAGACAATCTTATAAAGTAAAGTAAAGTAAGTTCATCTTCATTTATCTACAGCTATTTAAACACATATTTCTTTTTTCCATTAAGCAATTGACAATGATCGTGAATTTTATAGAGCATTGTTGGAAATAATAGCCTCACAATAAGTTGGTATCTCATATGGCTTTATATATGAGATGTCATTTCACTTTTTAATGTAGAAAAGAAGACAAATAGAAAATAAAGAAAGAAAGAAAGAAAGGAAAAGGATGGTAGCACTTGGGCTTTACATAATGGGCAGTGTCGGTCCCCCTTTGCAAATACAAGGTTTTCTAAAGCAAAAGAGGAGGTGCCCCGCTCAAAAGAGTACATTTTAGGACCACGTCGAATCAGTGTAAAAGATGATACAAGTGGATGCCCTTTGTTTCATTCCACATAGTCAATGGAGAAGGCAGTTAAAGTCATTCAAAGTCGCTAAAGTTTGGGAAATTTTGTAGGTATACTATTGAAGTTTTATATGGCCACACCAACATCAAATTTTTAATCCTAATGAAGAACCTAATGAAGAAATTTAATGGACATATTGGGCTTTAATCCTTATTCAACATCGAGTTTTTCTTGTACAGATAAATTCGACTGTGCTTGTTGTGATTAGACGAATAATCTTCTTTCACTTTTTGGCCTATATTTCGAGATTAGTAATATTATTTTCTATAGTTTGATATATAAAAATAAACTTTCGGGCGCAAGTATAGAATTTCTACAAACTCCGAAGCCTTAAGGAAATTTAGCCTAAAACGTTCAGGTTGAACAGCATCGTAAGTCCTACATATTGGAAAATAACCATTATACTTAAGAGTCTCAATTAAAAAATCAAATTATAAAATTAAACACAAGGAAATTGAATATAAAACTTAAGATTTACCAAATTTGCCTTCAAGACAATTGGGTTGTTTGTGCTTGCTACCTTCACCTTAAATAACCATTCAACTAGTACTGTATATGTTGGTTGAATTATTTGTAGCATTTATAATTAATAATATCTTATTTGATTTGGCATGATTATCTATGCCGCAAATTAGTTTACTTACTAGGCATAGTTTCTCACCCCTAAAGACTTCGAATATCAAGGATAGGGAGCATAGGATACGAGCCTTGTATGCACTTATCAATGACAATGACACATTGCAGACTGGTCATTTCCTTTGAGTCCCATAATAAGGATTGTACTCATTATGCCTTAAGTTATCATAATAGAACTATAACTTGAATTAGACAAAATGGAACTTAAAAAGACAAAGTACAAGATGAAATAAAATCTATGACAACTAGATTAAAAGTATATTACAACCCTAAAAATTAATTTTTATGATAATTTCAACTAAACATTAATAAGGTAAGGTTAAAGATATAATCAATGTTTCTCTCTTAAAAACCTTATTTATCTTTTCATAAAGGAAATAATTACAATGGGAAAGACGTACATTTGCTTCCAAGTGCAAGTAGAAGATGTACATTTTTTTAGTCTAGTAAAGAAATAATTTATATAACACTAAGAACAGCATCTAGTGGGTAGGTCTTCCAATCCAAAAGGACTATTTCAAATGGTGTGAATTAATATAATTATTACCAATAAAATGTGATTGGTATCAAGAATATCGTTAACTCCGTTTTATAATTACATCAACCCTATCATAAGCACATCCTTTATTTGTACTTATGGGCAAACATATTTCTTTTATATATACTGCATGTCCTAACATTAATCCTTTATTTAAACTTAAGGAAAAACACAAAATCTCTATATACAATACATGTTGTTACTTTTATCATCAATTTACATCACTTAAAAGGTATAACCTTTAATTGTACTTGATGACAAAAATAGATCATCTCCATTATAATTATCCACCTTAATAAGAGTTTCTTTTCTCTCTCCTAGTCTTTCCCTTCATATCTTTTTCAAAACTTTCTCTCTCTCTCCCTCGAATTTGTATTGAAGAAAAAGAAAACTCTAAGTGCCATGAAAAAAGAGTCTTGATCTAGTGAATTCATATTCCCTCTAATTTGTATTGAAGAAAAAGAAAACTCTAAGTGCCATGAAAAAAGAGTCTTGATCTAGTGAATTCATATTGGTAAGAATTAATCCTAGAACTTGAAAATGTTTTAACAAGAAAGAAACTAGATGAAGTTTGATGAGAGTGACAATCAAGAGTTGAATCAAAAGCATAATTTCAAGGAATTTCTTACTAAGTAAGAGTTTTGATCTTTGATTTGATGTTAATTGAAGAAATATTGCACATAAAATTAAGTTCTTGGATCATGTTCATAATTCAAGGTCTCACTTGAATTATCTAAGGAAGACAAGATTCATGTCTTTTAGTTAATCTAAATTAGTTGCACCTTCAACTTGCCTTTTTTTTTTTTAATCCAAAATCTTTTACTTGAAACATTTAAAACATGTCCCACAATTGTGCAAACTATGAAACCTAACAAGAAAAAAAGCTACCTAACAAGTATACATAAAGGTCATATTACATGCAAATAGTGTCTGTGTGTGTGTGTTTGTGTGTTAAATTCTAAAGTTCCTAAGAGTAATTTAAGGAAAAGAATAAATCATTTTTCAGCTAAAATGAAGTGGGAAAAATGAGAGAAAATAAAATGGTTATTAGGCTAAAAGGAATGACAAATGTCACCATCAAGCTAATACGCTTAAACCCTTTAGCCCCCTTTTCTTTACCCCTTAACCCTAGCCAAGCCCTCCCTTATATACCCATTAGGATTGAAATTAGCACAACCCCCTCATTTATTTATTTTTTTTAAATTGCAAGTTAAAACCCCAAAATTTCTAGCTTAAACCATAAACCTTTAATCAAGCTCCAAACCCATCACTATTGGTTACTAATTTTACTTATTTTCTTATGAGTTTTAGGTAAAAAAAATCAAGTGAAGTTACTAGCTAGAGGATTCTCTCAAATCACGGTTTAAAGAAGGATAAGGTAAGTGGACTTTAGTCTAATTTAAGTTTTAACTTGTCAAACATGAATCTAAGAGGTGGTTGATGTTGCTATGTAAGGAAAATCACTTGAAATCAAGAAAAACTTCATCTTTGGCGCCTTATAGTAGACGGCATTGGAGGGTACATAGGCTAGGTTGAATCTCCACCAAGGTAAGTTCAATACAATGGTTGATTTAATGATTTAAGATGATTAAAAGCGATTAAATATGACGATTTAGTGATTTCTTGAATCTTGATAAAATTGGAGTATGAAACCAATGTGACCACCATTATTTATGGAGTTATGTGATGCCATTTGATGATTTAGATGTTGACCTGTGATTTAATATGCTAAATATATTGTTAGTTATTGGATTTGATAATAGAAATCAAGTTCGATGCATGATGATTTGAGCTATGTATATGGGTATGTGTGACTACCACACTAAAGAGTAATTTAGGATTGGAATTTCATTTGAAATCTAATTTTAATGTCAATAGATGATGATTTGATGATTAAAGTAAGGGTGTGGATTTAAGAGTGATTTAAGTGATGAATTTGATGGATATAGCATGCTAAAAGTTTGATTTAAAGATATGAATGAGTTCATGAATAAACAAGTTGATTTGGTTGTCAACGATGATTTTCCAGCATGTTCACATGTTCTTAAAGTGATAAATTTGATTGAAATTGATGTTATATGATAAAAATTAAGTTTGAAAAAATTTAGGAGTGATGTATGATGAATTGGTGGATGATTGATCTTAAGAATTATGATTTTCTTACTTGATTGAATAATATATTTAATTCTGAAAATTTTATGAAATGTTATGTTTAAATTGAGTTGATTTGTTGGAAATATGTTTAATAAAAGAATAGAAGTTTGATTGGATACAAAATAAGCCTAGAAGTGAAATTATGTTGAAATTAGACTTGTAAGAATGGATTTAGATTTACTAGGCATGTTCTAGATTGTTTAGCCTATTCTAAAAACATTTTGAGCCTAAAATTGAACTATAAATGATATTTTGGACTCTAGAAAGGAATAGAAGCAAGTAAGTTTTGGTTTAGAGTGAATTGGACCTAAATTTGATAAGTTATGGACCTTTAAAGATGTAAATTTGTAATTTAATGTAATTTAAAAATTCATGAGCCCTAAAATAAATAAAATGAAGCTTTTTATGTTAAATTGGATAAAGAAAGTAATAAGGGTTTAAATGGTTTTTATTTCATTTAATTTTAGTTTAAAATGGATATGTATGGCCTTTTAAAATTTAAACTTTCAAAATGACAAATTAAAAATTGATATTAGTTAACTTAATTAACTTAAGTCAAGGTTTTCTCAATCCCAAGCTAACCATCCGTATAAACTTAAGGACTATCCTTTAACCCTTCCCATGAAAAATTAAACATAATTAGATTAATTAGATTTAATTAAACTTGACTATCCTAAATGAATCAAAATAGGAATTGAATCAATAAAATGGACTCAAATGACCAATGATCCCAAAACCCAAAATTTAATTGGACCCATTCTCTTTTTAAGGCCCATACCCCAAATTGACCTTATTAAAATAAAGAATCCAAATTGGAGCTCAAAGCCTAATAAGGCTCAAATCAAAATAAACACTTAAAATAGACTAAACTTAGGCCTCATGTACTAAAATGAGCTTACAAGACTCTAACAAAATCCAAATGGACCCAAAACCTAAAACTAATTCAAGTTAATCACATCTTTAGAGCTCATACCCTAAATGGGCCCTAACAAATCAATTAAACCTAAATGGACATTAAACCCATTAAAGTTCTAAATTAACTAAAGGCCTAAAACAAAATTAAAATTTGACTAAATATCAAGTGCACCTAAAACATAACAAATAGGACTAATTAAACATAATGAGCCTAAGTTTATTAAATAGATTGAAGTAACCTACTTAGACTTCATAGGCTAGAAACTTAGAAGTTTAGTTAGAACTTGTATGAACTAAAGCATAATAGCCTGGAAACTCAAAACCTAACAAACTAAAGTCTAATGGCTAGGATACTTAGAGAGTTAGGTAGAACCTATATGAACAAGTGAATAAATACTTAATGAGTAATATGAATAAGTTTAAGTAATAAACCTTAAATAATGTATAGACCAAATATAGCTAAAGGTTAATTGGGCCCTCATAACCTTGTCGAGCCTATAACTAGTATAGGCTTTAAGCAATCTAAATCGATCCTATAATAGAATTCAATCACTTAAAATAATCAACTAACTTAAGTATTCTCTTTTGATGTATAAAATCAATTTAATCTACTCAAATGGAATTCAGACTACAATTTGGGAATTTTCAACCCTTTCAGGTACATAATAACATGTATGTTGCTTTCTAGGTTAGAAAAATTAACCGAACTAATAATTAACTTAACTAAATTTGCTTGTTGGTTATGCCTAGTCACTTAAGCTAGCAAGTGACAATTACAATTGTGGTTGTATACTACAAAATTACATAGTAGTTAAGCACTTAAGGCATCGAGCAATGGCTTGACGGGTAACTGATAAGTGAAATCGTGTTGAATAACAAGCACTATAAGTGAAGATAAGGCATATTGGAAGTTACCTAGGGTTATGGGACCTAGCAAACGATACGATAAAGTTAAATTGTGATCAATGAAGCTACATAATGGTGAGGCCACTTAGATGTGGCTACTTAAGTATTGGTTTCGGCAATGTGGAGTCCAGCTACTCCTATCAACCCCCAATGTCCACTATGGTAGGATTGAATCCTATGTCCCTCATTGTGATGTCCAAAGTCATAAGTACTTCCATGTTAGTTGTTTACTTTAAATAAGATAATTAATAAATTGTTTGCCTATCTACTATATTAATGTGTAAGCCTATTTGACATATGTGTATGTGTTTATGTTACAAAGTACTGGGCCTTTGTGACTCACTCCTTATTTCTTTTTCGAGTGAAAACTATCTAATGGATCTATTTTATGAATTACTAGGTTTTCGCTCCTAGGAGGAGTATGGGGACTAGTATAAGGATTTAGATCTCGAGGAATATTTTGACTTCCTATTTTGATAATGACTTAGTAATTTATGTTATGTACTATCTTTATAATTTATAGGAGTTACATGTGGCTCTATTGCCTATTTATCTATGTTTGTGTTCTATGAGCCCCTTAGGCCCTAAAACTTAGTTATCTATCTCATATATCTACTATGTTTTCTAAACTTGAAGAACCTCCTAAATGTTTTTAGAAATCAACGTACCATTAAATATTTTAAATTTTTAATCAACATTTCGAAAGTCTTAAAATTAGTTTAGAAACCCACTTAATAATTGTAGCCTTAAGTATTCTACTTAAGTAAGATACATGTCGTTGTCTTAGAGAATTAGGAGTGTAACAAATTTTTCATATCTAAACTTTTGCTAATGATACCTTAATCTCAAATTAACCTTTATAAATACTAGAGTTCCCATTAGCTGCTCAAACAAATGATTGATTATTGGTAATGTCTGCTAGTTCTTGACTATAACTTTATTTAATATTCTATAATCTATACATAACTATACACTACTAGCCTTCTATTTCACAGAAAAGACAAAAGCTTTCAATGGTGACACATTAAGTCATACATATCCTATGCTACAACTACTCCTTTAATTCTTTCAATTTCAATGGCATCGTTATGTAGGGTAATTTAGTTATGGGAACAATTCTCGAATTAACTTTATGCTTGGCAAGTCCTCCAAAAAGACATCTTGAAATTCACATACAGATGGAATTAGGTTGTATTGTGTGCTTCATAGGCTATAACTACTAAATATGCAAAAATCAGCTATCTATCTTCCCACAACTCATACCTCAACTATCTATTTAGTCTTTAGACCTCTCTATTGAAATAGAAGATGCCCTCTTCTAGTGATTAAAAGTATACTTTCTTGTTGTAACAACACTCATTGGCATAATATCTCGATAGCCTATCCAATCCTAAGATAACTTTGAATACTTGCATTTTCAAGACAATTAAGTCTGTAAGCATCTATCTTCATTCTACTTCTTTGCTAACATTTTTATAAAGTCTACTCAACTCTTAACCTCTACCTAGTGGGGTTCTCACCATCATGTCTGAATTTGAGGATTCCACACATACACCACTAGCAAATGCATATGACTTAAATATACATGAAATGGTTAAACTAGAAGCAAAAAGATTGTAAGCAATTTGTGATGAGACAAAAGCATACTTGCAACAGTGTCTACATTAGAAATGCTCATTGGGCATGGAAAATAATCTAGCCTAATTCTTAGGTCAATGACCCTCACCAAACTGCCTTTTTATTAGTGTTGGTATTGGTATTGCTTCTAACCATCCTTACATTCTATCATCTTATGTTCCCTCTATCAATATGGCCTTACTGGCCATAACAAAAATAATTTAAAAAAATCACCCTCCGATCTACTTGCAATCTTTTCCCTTAAGTGGCCATGAGCATTTACTATACCTATTACCACCAATAAGTAGGGGAACTTAGTTAATGCATCAAGGGTTAATCTACTATCTTGTCATAAGCCTTTTTTATAAAGTCCTAAAAATTTTGAAAAACTATATGAAAATTTAAAGAAAATAAATAGAACGATACATACTTCTAGGTCAGGGTAGCGAGAGGAACAATTTTGCAATATTAAAAACTTCGAGAAACGTATGACAAAAGTTCAAATATTGCAATGCATAAATATTATTTTAATATTTTGCGATAATAATAGGTTTTAAAAATAAGACAATTAGAAAAAACAACTTTTGCGAGGAAAATAAAATAACGAACGTAACAAATTACGAAATACATTACTGAATAAATTAGGAAGCAAAGTAATTGAAAAATATCTAAATATAGACATATAAACGAATAAATAAAAATAATCGTAAGTCCTAACTTTAGTTTGAGTAAATTAAATTAAAAGAATGAAATTCTCCGAAACACAAATTTTAAACAATATTGGTTAAATAATGAAATTAATTGAAATTGTAAATCTAGGAATTTTAAATGGAAGTTTAAAGTAAACATTCATGTTTGGAATAATCAAATTAACCTAGACATAAGCTTTCGTAATAAAATGCTAAAAATATAAAATTTAAAGATATCATTGTACATGTGCGGAATATTAAAATAGAAACAATTATAATATAAAATATAATATAATATATATACATACATAACCGTAAAAAAAGTCACATTCGCATCCCGTCCGGTCTTCTCTATCACGTCCTTCTTCAGCAGCATCAAACCCCAACCCTATCGCCGTCCCTCCTGCCCCCCCCCTCCTCGGTCCATCCCTTTGTTTTCTTGTCTTCTTCTTCTTCCTTTCTTCTTCCTCTCTTCTTCTTCTTCTCCTCCTAGATCGTGTCTTCTTCCCCTGCCCTTCCCATATTCACGTTTCCCCTCCTTCTCTTCGAACGACTACGCTATTGATGATGACGATGATGACAAAGATGACCATGGCCACAAGAAGACAATAAAAGGGAATGATTATGAAGTAATGGAAGAAAGAGCCACGCGTGGAGGTTGAGACGCCGACGTGTGCGGCTACGTGCTTCCAATAGTGACAACCCCAATCGCAACAACAATGGTAGCAACAACGACCCAAACGATAACCACAACGACAGCAACCACGACTGCAGCAGCAACTACAACCACGGCCGCAACAACAGCAACAATAGCGGCAATGGCAACCCCGACCGTAGTAGTAGTAGTGACCACAATCCCAATAGCAGCAACATCCACAAGAGCAACAGTAACAACGGCAACATCCACAAAAATAATACGACGACCACAATGACGGTAACGACAACAAAAACCACAATCATGACAGCCACGACCACAATGACCGCAACGATGACAGCAACATCCAAGCCTCCATGGTGATTTGGTCTCCAACGTAAGTGGATGATGGACCAGCAGAGAAGGGAGGGTTACGAGGTGCAATGATGTGTTTGCATGTGCATGAGGTGGAGGAGCCGCCCTATTGCAACCTTATGTGTGTGTATGTGAAGGGGAAGAAGGAGCCGAGTGTATAGTGTGTGTGAGGATGTGCGTATGTATATGTGATGGTGTGCAGTGTGTGTACGGATGTTTGTATGTGTGGATGATGGTGTGTAGTGTGTGTGTAAAGATGTGTGTATGTGTGGATGATGGTGTGTGGTGTGTGTGTAAGGATGTGTGTACGTGTAGGTGAAGGTGTGTGAGGATGTGTGTATGTGACGGTAGGTGGTGTATGTACAAGGGTGTGCGTATGTGTATGAGATAGTGTGTGGTGTGTGAAGGTATGCATATGTGTAAGGAAGGAGGAGTCGAGTGTGTATTGCGTATAAGTATGTATGTGCATGAGGTCATGTAGGGTGTGTGGTATGTGTGTGGTGTGTGCAGCCTGTGTGTGTATACGGGTGTTGTAGTGTTTGCAGTATGTGTGTATGTGTAAGATGATCTGTGGTGTGTGCGAAAGGGATGTATGCATAGGGATGGTGTGTGGTGTATGCGGTTTGTATGTGTGTGTGTGGATTGCCGTGAGGTGTGTAAAGGTGTGTGTGTATATGTACAGAAGGTGTGAGGTATGCGGTACATGTGTGTATATGGATGGTGTATGGAGTATGTAGTATGTGTATATGTATGGAAGACGTGTGGTGTGTGGGTATATGTATATGTATATAGAAGGAGCGGTGTGTGTGGATATGTATGTATGTGTATGAAATGGTATGTGGTGTATGGACATGTGTGTGGGTATAGAAGTTGAGTGTGGTGTATGTGGAATATGTGTGTATGAGTATGAGATGATGAGTGGTATATGGACATATGTGTGTAGGTATGGAAGGTGAATGTAGTTTGTGCAAAGTATGTGGATGCGGGTGTATTGATGGTGTAAGGTGTATGTGGAGTATGTGTGTAAGTGTATGAGATGGCATGTGGTGTGGGTACGTATGTATGTGTAAGAGATGGTATGTAGCGTGTGTATGTGGGTATGCATACGGAAGATGTGTGTAGTGTGTGCAAAGTATGTGGGTAAGCATGTATTGGCAGTGTAAGATGTATGCAGAGCATGTGTGTATGTGTACATATGTGGGGTGTGAGATGTAAGTAGAGTATGTGTGTCGGTGGTGTGAGACATGAATGGAGTATGTGTGTATGTATGCACTAATGGGGTGTGTATGTATGTAGACTTGAGGAGAAAGGAGGATAATAACGTACATGTGTGTGTGCATGTAACTAGGTGTATGGTATGATTGTGTGTATGTATATGTTAGTGTGTACGTGATGTGTGGGAAAGGTTGGTGTATGTATGGTAATGGAAGCGTGAGTGAGGATGAAAACCAGTAGAAAGGACGGGAAACCCAATAGATGGAGATGTCAACAAAGGAGAGAAGAAAGAATGGAAAGGTGAATCCAAGGAGGAAGAGAGAATTGCATGAAGGAAGTAAGTGTGTCTATGTATGAAAGTAAACAGGAAGAAGAGATGTTTATATTGGTGTAGATGGTGAAGGGAATAATTCGAGCAATGTCCAAGATGATGGCCCGGGGGATATTTGGAATGAAATGGACTTCGCAATGGAATGTTCAAAGGATGTCGAGGAAGATCATTATTAGCCATATACCCTAATGCAAGACCTTTACTTGTCCTCTCTAAGGGTATCTTGCATACACGGAAGAAGGAATTCCAAATTTGGCAGGTCAAAGACGTTTCATTGCCCAACTTCCAAACAAAGAAAGCAGACAGTTGATTACAGCAATTTGGAGGTGTTGGAAGCGATAATTTGTAGGAAAGTCATTCCTTTTGGAACCCTATATCAGAATCACGTTGAAGAAGTGTTTAACGTTTGAATCTTATTCGCCTAAAGTTCCTTAAGGAGGAGACTTCACGCCTTGCCATCAAACGTAAGATGAGTATATTACGTATATCAGGCGATGGGAAACTACTAAGGTCAAGTGGAGATGCTACCTTCTATGATTAGATGAGGAAGCATTATAGAAGGACACTGATTTCAAGAGGAAAGCAAAGGAGTTACCCGCTGGAATCGCTCGACTCCGGCTAAGACTATGATGACCCTAAACAAGTGAGTGGGAAACCTAATGATATCCTATAATGTTATGTTGTATGTTGATGTGCTATATATGGGAAATTGTTGGTTTATTGTATTTGCAATTGAATGTGATTATTGCTGAGTTTGAGTTATATAATGGGGATTAATGAGTTTAGGAAATAAGTCATGAAGAGTGTAGAGGATAGAATGGTTTGAGGGTTTAGATGTCATTACCTTACGATAGCACTTAGTACCATACTGCTAGTGTTATTGCCATAAGCCTAACCCATGACTCAAAATTGTTTTCTTCAAACCAAACCAAAAGTACAGTAACCTAACTTTTCCTTCTATAGCTACCGAGTAGGTGTGCTTAGTTGGAATAAGGTATGTAGATGTCATTATGTATACATATCAGAGTTACTTCTGAATATCTACATATACTTAGGCAAATTCATGTTCCTATTATATCTATAGAATACACTCATGAACACAACCATACAAATCATGAGTGCAACCTTGATTTTTACAACTTAATAGTCCTATTTTCCTACCATCTTAAGTACATAAGGGAAGCTATCTAGTAAATTGCCTTTAATTAAGGATATGTCATGGACATACCTATATGTATAGATATATATATATTATACACAGATGTCTTAAGGACTCAAAAGGAATATACGAGATGACCTTGTTGGCTCTCGAAAGTGTGAATAACAAAGCACTTGAGAAGTACGATGACACAGAGGTATCATGACTGATGATCGTAAATCAATCCCGAGTGGTTGATTTAACGTTTAAGACAAATGACACAGAGGTGTCAAATTAACTAAACTTGTTGCATAGCTGAATAATCTACATCCGCGGGGTCTAGGTTCCGTGTCTATATTGTGATGAGAAAGGCATGATCTTTGCTTGCTGTGAAAGTGTGAAATGAAATGCTTGATAGTTAAATCATTAACTTAAATGAGAATTGATTGTGATTGTATATGTTGTTTGGTCACTTTAAATCAATTAATTAAGGAAGTGGACTTGATTTAAAACTTGACATGCATTTCCATGAGACATTACATGAGATTAAAGGTCATCATTGCTACAGGGCTCGTCGGAGTAATCAAGAGGATTACTGTTCCGACAAGTGCAAACTAAGTGATTAGGGAATTGTCGTACCTTCACAGTTCCGAGTCCGATCGGTCCTTGAGGGTTTTGCTCCATCTGATGTAGAGGTACAGGAGCTTTCACTATTGAATTAAAAAGATATCATAATTATTAAAGTAATAAGATAAATAAACTGGGTAATGACCTAGGCACCGATGATGGCTTCAAAATCCCCACCTTAAGGTAAAAGGGGCATAAACCCTAAACTTCATGTCGGTTACCGAAAGACCACGTGAGATGCTGCATTCATATGGTTACTCATGCATAGCATATGTTTTGATAACTTGATTTGAATTTGCTTGAGTGTACGTAGCATTGAAAGTGTTACCATCCCATTCACTGAGCCATAATGTGCTCACCCCTCCACAAACTCTTTTGCAAGTAGCGATTACGAAAGCTCGGGATGAGATAAGATGTGAAGTGTCAAGAGTTTTGAAAGACCAAAAGGACAAAGTAAGAATTGTGAATGATAGATTTACTTAGATGAAATGTTAGGACCCCCATGTAAGTAAAATTAAATTTGAGAAACTTAGGATTTATCTTATTTTACTTATTAGTAGGGGATACCGATTCTCTGCAATCATGGTTAATCGTGGGATACTAGATCCATAGCTATATTTTATTATCTAATTATATGTATTATGATTAGTCATAAATGCTATTATTTACTTAGAGTTTTACAATTTCAAGCCCGTAAGACGATTATCATGTAACGAGTGCACACATGCCATGATAATTTAGTGGAAACTTCTAGACCCCCTTTCGAGGCGTGATATTTTCCCTTTATCTTGACTTAGAACATTACCTACAAGCCCTTTTCTTAACATCAACTATGCCTTATGACAATCATATTCTCGAATCTATTCACAGTGTTACTCCAATAGCATTACTTTATTTTCTAACTCTACATAACTTGATAGCTTTAATGACATCACATAAAATGTCTAAATCTTAGGTACAATAAAGTTAAGAATTTTCAAACCTTTGACTCCTCATCTACTCTGAAAGCTTCTAGTGCAAACTTAATGAGTTGATTAATCTCATTTTCATATTATTTTAGTAATTTGCTCTATTCCTTCAAGTTGAAGCAATCTATAGTTTTCTTATGCAGATTATTCACAAAACACTTTCTAAAGAAGGCATCCTTAAGATATCTAAAGTCACCTATAGAACTATATGCTTTTGTGCTGCTTTCCTCCAATCATATGCAACACCCCTCAACTTAGATTGCATAAGCCACTTTTCCATCTTTAAGCACCCAATATGTTTCAAATGCCTTTTCCCTCTCATCAATCCACTCATCTACCTCAAAAGGATCAAACGAAGCATTAAATTTTCCCCGATCAACCTAAGGCTTAAGCCATGTTAACCTAGAAAAAAAAAAAGAAAAAGAAAAAAAGAAAACTAGTACCTAGGCCTATTGACCACACAGTCAATTAGGTAACCTATAATAGCACCCCTCCCCCTTACTAATAAGACGGCTTCTCAAGTAAAAACTTGGAGAAACTTAAAGCTTAGCTAAAGAAATGCTATTTATGAATTATAAATGTCGAATTTATGTTATGTTGTAAATTAGGAGTCTATCTAGAATATTTAAGAGCTAAGCAAAAACCAAGTACTTGATTGTTGTTGTTTGATGGTTGTGCATGCTAAGTTTACTATGTGAATGGACTAATAATGAATCAACTCTAAATGTTAGATTGATGATTGTGCTTTAATAAGAGTTATTTTCAAAAATCTTTCAAACCACTATAAACCCATATTTTTGAAAGCCAGACTCTAATAAGCTACACCAATCTTTCAAAATCAAATTCTAAGGATGCACTCTACACTTAGGTAACCAACCTACACTTTCACAATTGGACTCTAAAGATTCAAAGGTTCTGCACTTTCAAAAATGTTCCCATAAAGCACTATGAGTACACACTTATTTATAAAAATAAATAAATAAAGACTCCAAGGGGCACTATAATTCTACACTTTCAAAATCAATTGTAAATGAGCACATCCACATTTGGAAAAACCGATTCCAAGGGGAATTAAAGGTTTCACACTTTCAAAAATATCTCTATGGGTCTAGTCCTAAATGGCGTGTGCTTTTGACTTCACCTCGTTGACATATTAAATTAACTAGTGTTTTGTTAAATCTAAGCTCACTACAGCCCGCAACCTAACAAACAACCTTAATTCACACATGTTTATTGAAAAAAAAAAAAAGAGTTCTCCTCCATTGAAGAAAACTCTAGCATGATTACATAATGTATAATCTCTCTCTATCTCTAGTTTTTTTCTATCAATTAGAATAAAACTAATTATCATATCTTAGTAACTTTCACCAAATAACTTTAGTGTCCAAAATACTCAATGGACTCAAAAATGGGTGACATTAATGGCATATAGAGGTATCTCTAGAGAGGGTAGATTAGATTGATAAGCCCTCTTAAGAACTAACACATGAAAATGGTTATGAATCTTGGCACTTAGTGGCAACTGAAGTTCATAGGTAGAAGCTCCAATTTTCTTAATAACAGGGAAAGGCCTATAATAATGCTTAAAAAGCCTATAAGTGAATTAATGAGACACCAATATCTGCTTGTAGGGTTGCAAATTGACAAATACTAAATCCCCAAAAATCAATTCAAGATCAATTCTATGTCTATCAATGTTAGACTTCATCCTAGCCTAGGCTTTTTCTAAATTAAGTCATAGTTTCTATAATAGTACATCTCCAATCATAAGCTCATTGTTAACCACATAAAATTTAAAAGAACCTCTAACATATGTTGGTATGGTTGGTGGTGATCTACTATAAACACTTCAAATGGAGTGGTTTAAGCCCTCCCATGAAATGACATGTCGTAGACATATTCTACCCATGGAAGAAAATTAAACCATCCTGTAAGAGAATCCATAACAAAGCACCTAAGATACTATTAAATGGTTCTATTAAGAACCTTTGTTTAACCATCACTTTGAAGATGATATGTATTACTGATAGCTAGTTGTGTTCCACTCAACTTAAACAAAACTTGCCAAAAAGGACTCATGAAAACTAAGTCTATATGAGAAACTTGTTCAAGGAAAACCATGCAACTTTATTACCATGTTAAGAAACAAATTGGCTACCTTCCATACTGTAAAATGAGTCTCTAAAGACTGTAGATGGCAATATTTTGAAGTTAATCCACAGCCACAAAGATGACAATATTTCCATGGGATTTAGGTAAACATCTGACAAATTCCTTACAAATGTCTTCCCATACCCTAACAGAAATGGAAAGAGGTACTAATAGTCTTACCAATGATCCAGTAAAGTACTTGACATGCTGGCATATTTGACATTTGCAAACAAACTTATCTACAGTAGCTCCCATCCCTTCCTAAAAGAATTTTGAGGCAATATGCCTATAAGTCTTGTCCCTACCAAAATGCCTCACACTTAGAGAGCAATGAAACTCAGACAAAATTTGAGGTATCAATGATGATTTAAGCACCAAAAATAACTTAGTATGATAGTATAGAATGCCATTCTTCTATTGTAATAGCTACTTAAGAGTTTTTCCAACCTATAAGTTAATAATAACTTAAAGAAATTTAGGGAAAATAGTGTACTCTTTCTTTAACTGTTCAAGAAAAGAAAATATATGCATAGAGACACCCACATAAAGAGAACCATCAAATTATCTAGAAAGGGAATTAGTAACTTGGTTCTCACTCCTTGCTTTTTATGTAATAGTGAAAAAATATTTCTACTATTCTAAAGTTTAAATCAATTGATTCAAGATATCTTTAAGACTTCAATGATCCATATGAATAATGAAATGTGCCACCAATTAGTATTGTTGCCACTTTCATATAACCTCTACTATAGCATGAAGTTCCCTCACATTTGTAGAAGCTTTGCACATGTCTAAAGAAAGCTTCTTCCTAAAATAAGCAACTAAATGGAAATCCTGTAAAAGTACTACTCTTAATATAGGAACCAAAGGCATCGATTTCAACAATCAACTTCTTAGAAAAAATTGGCAATACCAAAATAGTGGCATGGGCTAAGGCTTGTTTAAGTTCTTCAAACTTAGTCTTACCCTTATTAGTCTAATCAAAACAAGCTTTTAGGAATGTGTCTATAAGTGGGGATACAATAAAAGCATTCCCTTTCACAAAACACCAATATTACACTAGAAGTCCTAAGAAAGCCATCAATTGTTTAACATTCTTTCGCAAAGGCCAATTCCATATAGCATCCACTTTAAAAGGTTCAAGTGAGACACCTTTAACCAATACAATGTGGCCTTAAGTAATCAATAGAAACTTTCCCAAAAGAGCATTTGCTTTCCCTCAAGTAAAAAGTGTTGTCCAACAAAATTTACAATGCTTTAGAAACGTGCTCAATATGAGAATCCATACTCAGGCTATATAAAAGGATGTTGTCAAAAAATTAAAGAAAAGAAAAAAAAAACAATAGTAATAGTCCCTTGAAACTTAATTATGCTTAGCATTAAAGTTCTTGAAACCTATGGTACAAGTATCCTCTTAAGTTTCCATACCATGTGTATTATCCAAAAAAATTTCATGCTCACCATCCTACAAATCATCATCACCTATCAACAACATTACCTTAGCTTTGCACTTATGAGACTCATTGTATTTCTCATCACAATTGAAACATCACTCTTGCTCTCTACAAGTAGCCATCTTATCCTACATCAACTTCTTAACTGGTAAGGTAGATTTAAGAGTAAAAGTAAAAGGAATTGAAGAAGTAGGTAGAAAAGGGTTTTGTAAATTACAATCACTTTAAAGTAGAAGATGGAGAGGAAAGTCGTTTAGAAGAAGAAAGAAAAGGATTTGATGTTTAAAAAAAAAATGTTCTAGAACTTTGCTTCATGCATTTTGGCTAATGACACTACCTCCACTAATGTGGAGGCTTATGTTATCTATAAATCTCTTTGAATTAAAATTTTCAATCCATAAATGAAACAACTCTTCGAAAATTCTTTAGAGAAACCAACTATATAATTAGATGGCGCTTCAAAATTGGCCTAATATTCAATAACAAATCATGTTTGCATTAACATGAAAAGTTTACCCTCAATGTCCGCATATCCTTTAAAACATCTCTTTTATTAATATGAGAAATCACAGCAAAACTTTATAAAACTTAGCCTCCATATTACACATCACAATTCCCTTCTTCTATACCTTAAATAACATAACATTCACATCTACTACAATACAACTTGCCTAATATAACATGGCAATCTCCTGAACAAGGAAATCCCATTCAAATGTTGGTTCAAAGCCTCAGTGTAATCTCTATTACACCAGCGAGTTCTTGCATATCATCTTCCAACTGAGTCTATAGTTTACAATCACAACCTTGTTACGACACCTTACACGACTTTAGAAGTGCCTCTAGTTACATCTGAATCCCAGTGCAAAAGTCTACTACAAGTGTTATCATAGTCCAAACCTTGGTTTCAAGATCTTAGTTTACCTTGTCTTTGTTACTTGAGTTCAAATAAGCTAACCCATCAACTCATGTTTTGAGCTAAGTGAGTATAATCTAAAACAAGTATAAACTTAGCCACGTAAGATTATATAATTATTTATATTCAATTTAACAAGCCTCTGTATACAAGCTCCAACCAAAAGGCAAGTGCATATGTAAGCAATGATGCATCACAAAAATGCCATGCTAATGCACATCACATGCAGTGGTATTAGTATCTTAACTTAGCCTATCCCAATTCTCATCTAACTGGTTAACATCACTGAGGCATCTAGATTAAAAATCTAGGAACCTAGTGGCTATTGGGAGTAAACTAGGAATAAGACCCCCAACCAAGCTTATTGACCACAAGAAGTGGTCCGAAGTGATTGAGCAATGTAATTCTATATGCTCGAAAACCTAGTTCTTTAAAAGCAAGTGCTTTACTGAGAAAACCCCTAACTTTAGCATAAAACTCAATCCAAATATCTTTTCATACCATACCATGAATCCACCAAGGAAAGCATATAAGCGATCCTAGCACATATCGTAATGTGATCAACTTAAGTCAACTTTACTTAATGTTTTATCATTTCATCCTAAAAACAAACATAGGATTTCACCTCATGAATTCTTATTAGGTTAAACAATTTCCTAAAAGTTTCCAAGTCTCAAGTGTGACATCAATAACCATAGGTAATACATATCCAGCAAAGGAACATTTTCCACAATTGATTAAACGAAAATCCATAAACCATATCTCATATCATAACATCAGCAAACATAGGTTTGCTATCAATAGAACCTAGTCATCATATAGCAAACCTACCCCAATCCACAAAATTTGTATACCAACCAAATAGAACACACAGAACAACATATAGTATCTATATATCGAATTCTCTATCAATACTACATAAGCCAAGCATTTCACTTAAGTGAAATCTAAGACTTTCCACTAACAAATGAGTGGCCTACATACTTTTAACCACTGTAAACACAAGATAGCAAGCAGGGGGTACTCAACTAGGCCAATACTTACTATATTACTTGGTAAATCTATCTTTACCTATTAGATTCATATAATCAAATGATAATTATACATCTTACTGAGAAACGGTTATAGTAACTACTGTGTACTCTATTAATGTAGTATTCTGAGTCTTTAAATAATCTTAACTTCTACTTTCTTATTATATTTCAATACACTTGATACTTTTTCAACCATTATTTAGGGTATCATTCATGCCTTATTCAAGCTTACAAAGTCCATTGTTGGAATTATTATGTTTCTTTTTTTATCCCAATCATTCATATAATTAATCCTAATAGGATTTAGTTAACTAGAGAAGATATCATAAAATATTGAGTATATCAACAAGAAATTCTTATTAAAATAGATTTTCCTCTTATGAAAACATCAAGTTTGTATTATATAAATATTGTGAACACTTCTAATTTATCTACTAAATATAAAGGTAGTTAACATATAACCAAATACAAGTTATTTATAGAATAAATCGCATACAAAGTAAAATAATTTTACAAAAAGTATCATAGCCAAATACAAGTTATTTATAGAATAAATAGCATACAAAGTAAAATAATTTTATGAAAAGTATCATAGACTCATAAAAATACTTACTTTTAGGTTTACTGAATCAAAATAATTAAATAGCATATTTCCTATAATTCGCATATTACCCTATAGCCTCTAAAATTTAGAATAACTATAAATTAATTAGAAAAAAATGGTAAACCTAGCATTTAATTGTCTCAAATATGACAAGAAACCATATAAAAATTTATGAGGATTTTTGGAGGCCTAAGACTATTATTTCCAAAATTATTCTAAAAACAAGTATTTTTGAGAATATTTAGCCTAAATTTAGGGAAAATGTTAAAAACACTAAACATACTTAATTAAATCCAAAAAATTACACCATCTAAAGAGTAGTAGGAGAGACTTACTTGCAAAAATATAAATCAAAACAAGAAATGAAGCTTACAAAATTCCCACAATCTCCTAACCACCCTTTGCTAGAAATTGTCCAAAACAACAAACTTCAACCACCTTATTCCACCAACCTTTTTCAGCCCAATAGAGAGGAATATGGAGGTACTCTACAAGTTTTGTGGTGAATTTAGGAGGCTTTGAACAAGTGTGAGAAATTTTGCTAGGCTGGGGTAAGGTTTTTCACCAAATTTGGAAATTAATATTTAATTGTACATGAGTCTAAAAATTCTTAAAAAAAAAAAAAATCATGTGGCTTTCATGCATGATGACACATCTCCAATTAAATTTTAATGCATTTTAGACAAGTGCATAATTTTTAATGCATTTTTTACTAAAAATCTAAAATATTCCAACATTATTTTGAACTTTTCAAATATTTTATTAATTATTAATTTTTATTGTTTAACTTTCTTGGGAAGATTTATGATGTTTCCATGCATTATCTTATCATATCTAATTAATTTGACAATTATTTGGCAATTAAGGTTGTTATACGAGACATTTTATCACATCAAAGCTTATTTTACTATATCCCTTATATTTAACAATATTATTTACAAAAGTTACTTTTTACTAGATATTGACACTCATGATGATGCTTACAATATTTTATATCATTTCTTATTTTATTATTAATGGCTTAAGGGCAAAATAGTACTTTTCTACCTTTTTAGACTATTTAGTAAATCAATATTAGTTTTAAGGGTAAAATGGTCATTGTTCCTCTTTTTGGACCTTTTACTAATTTATTATCAATATGAAGTGTGGAATGGACATTTTCCCTTTTTGAAGCTATATCTTTTTATATTCTAAACCAATATCTTATTTTATAATCTATATTGTTACTAACGTCAATACTTATTTTACTATAATTACTTTCCTATACATATTTCATATATTGAAAAAATAGCCCAAATCCCACTTTAGGTCCTAATTTACTCAAATCCCTAATTAATTCAAGTGAAGCCCTAAGGTTAGTTGCTTAAGGTGCAGGGTGTTACAATGATGCAATTCAACATTATATAAATTGAAGAATCGTTCTACCTTATAAAGCCATCTTGAAGGATCATTTCCATAAAACTTGAGAATCTCCAATCTAATACCTTTCAAGATATTATCAGTTGTATGAGACACTATGCTATTATAAGAATGCCATGACTCAAGAATTCAATCACTATTAGCAACATTTGATTGAAAAGAATGAGTTTGATTCACCTCTAACTTGCCCATGCATTATGTAATCTCTTAAAGGAAACTCATGACATTTTGTTCATGCTAATGCTATTGATGTTATAGTGCTAAGTGCATGTTCTTAATGGTTTCCACATTAGAAGCTTATGTTTGTGAACATGTATCCTTATGGTTGGTAATTTAAAACACGATCCACAAACCTAGATACGATACAACACAATTTGATTATAAACAAGTTTACGCATAAAAAAATTGACATGAGACATGAATGGGTTAGACCAATTTAAACATGATAAAATCTATATCTGGGTTGAGGTTTAAACTACAAAACCTGTTTATGAACCCGTTTATTAAACATATCACATAAACAAGTTCCAAGTTCAATCTATGAACTTGTTTCACAATAAAATAATATAATATATATATATATATCATATATATGACAAATATATATATAACATATATATAGATAAACATATACTACATCATGCATTAAAGTGTATTTGTGTGTGTGTGTATGCGTGTATAGATATATAGAAATTATATGTACATATCTATAACAAATATATAATCTAGATACATATGTTATATGTATTAGTTTGTACAACATATGTATACTTTCTTAAATTATACATACATATATATATATATAACAAATATATAAAAGTTATATATAGATTATAAAACCATATAACACATATATAGAGAGAGAACATATATGACAAATATATAGCATATATTTATGTATATAGTATATGTATATAGATTATATAACTATGAGACATATATATATATATATAACAAATTTATAATATCTATACTATGTTATACATTATATGACTTTGTTTTATTAAGCTTTCATTGGGTTATAATTTTATATTTTAATGTTAAGACTATATCATTTTTACATTATAGATTACATAACTTTGTTTTATCTAACTAAGACATAAAACACATTTATTAAATAGGTTAAGTTACAGGTTTAGGTTTTCATACACAATTAATAAACAGATAAGTTATAGGTTGGCATAAATTGTTAGCCCTATGTGTTTAATGCCACTAGACAAGAGCACCAAACCTAACCCCACAACTTAACAAAAAAAAAAAGACCCTAATCAACACTTGTTTACCGAGATAAAGAGTTCTCCTCTAATGAAGAAAACCCTAAAATAGCCTAGTAAGGTATAATCTCTCTCTCTACTTTTCTCTATCAATTAGACTAGTCAAAACTGGTGCTATTTGATACTAACCATAAAGTATTTGATGTGATTACAAGGAAGAATATGATATATTAGCTATGTTCAAGATAGCCAATCTCTAAGACTCACTGATTTGGGGTATAACCTTCTTATCCTTTTCTATTATTTTCCTTCTTTATTAATATTGTTTGTTGTTATTTAGTTGTAGAAACAGTTGTGGTATTCTTTATTTCCCCCTCAATACAATCACTAGGTGTGTTTACAATCTAGAATGCTACTACTTTTCCTTTTTAAGTAGTTTACATAACCACTATTTTGTATAATCTCTTGTTAAGAATTTATAAAATTAGCCCACATATGATGGCCATGCCATTGTGGTGCTTTCCTCTATCTAGGCCCTCTATCTTTAATATGTTTTAAGTTGTGATATGTTTGCTACATTAGAATATAAATAAGCACATGGTATGGCATTCAATTTCGGTAGCACATAATAGTTATGTACTGTGTGTTACTATTCATTCTTTTGGAATTTTTTATTTCAGTTGATTCTACTTGAGACATGACCTGCGCATTGGAGTTGGTCATGATGATAATTATTGTGGAGAAGACTTTTTGGATTATTTTGGCTAGAGAGATTCCTATGATACATGTTAATTTGATTTCTAAATCTGGATAGTAGGTTTTATAATTTCAATTCATTTTTTGAGACTTCTCCCTTAATTTTTCATTTTATGTTTTAAGATATTATGATGACTTTATTATATTGAGAGATTTTGGAGACTTGTATATGAAATTATGGTTATCTAGCATGCTCATACCTCAATAAGAGCATGAAGAAGAATTATTGCACCATTCTAACTTGGGATGTGACAAATATTATTGTAATAATTTCAAAAGATTGCAAGTAGTTTTCATAAATGAGTGATGATAGGCCTTCTCGTTGGCTGTCAACAACCACAGAAAATATTAATTGAGAATGTGGAAAATGTTTTCCCCTGTTTAAAAATAAAAAATCTTTTTTTTTTTATTTTCTTTTGGTATTTTTCCCGGCGATTAGGTACCTCCATTAACCATAGGATACCACCTTTGCAATTGCACCATGACCTTTTCTTTCTTTTCTTTTTTTTTTTTTATTTTTTGCCAGCAATCACACCATGACTTGCCACTAAAAACCACTATTGACCATAACTATTTAAGATTACTATAATATCTAACTATTCCATTCTAAAATTTTAATTATAGTAAATACAGAAAAGTTATGGATACAAACCCTATGGGATTTGTTAGTGAGCTATGGAGCGGGATGCTTCCAGTCGTCCGAAATACAAGCAAAAACATTGCATACCTTTATACAAAATTAACACCTGAGCTCATCATGATCTTTTGATTATGTTCTTCATCTTTCTTGATCAAGTCCACTACCTTTTCTTAGTCAACTAGACTCCCATTTGATTTACATCCAATCATCACGGGAACATGACTATTTTTATCCATCCAGCAGCACCCTGTTTTTGATGTTTAAGAAAAATAGTTGGAAAAAAAGAAGAAAAAAAAACCCATAAAATGTTGTTTCATATAAAAGGCATTCGGTGTTTACAAGGATTTTTCTTTTTTAAAATATTTTATGGAAATTTTGTGCCCCTCCCTCACATTTGATGCGTGGTGGATACACTTGTAAGTTTGGCATCCCTCTTTTATGATGGATAGGATATGTTTGTTTCACATTTTACTTTCTAGATATTCTTGCAAGGTGGTGGATTACTTATTTAGAGGATCACCAACCCATTTCCATAAACTAAGTTTTCCCGTCCTAAACCGAATGAAAATCACCTAAAAACATAGTCATATATATGTAAAAAAAAGAGTAAGATACATATTTGAAATTTATATGATTGGTCCAATTCCATATAAGATGCTAAAATGATGTCTTCAGATTCAGACACTATGTAAATCGACAAATGAAAATTCAAGTATATAGTTTTATCTCTTGAGAATTCCGTGAATATTTTAGTGAATTTTTTGGAAGTTCCAATGAATCCATAAGAGCACATGGATCGAAGGATCTCTATTGATTATTAATTAAGTACTGACATACTTGTTTTCAGTTTTGCTGTGTATCCCTAAAGGCAAAAAGACAGATCCATTGTGGGGGTACTGTGGACGTTTGTTAAATAATCATTTAATAGCATAATGATTGGTGTGGTTTGCTTGAGGATTGTGTATTTGTGTTTCCTTTCTTTGTGGTTCAAGGATCAAATCTTTTATTGATGCCATTTGTATATAACTTTTTACTATCTTTTATAAATAATTTCAAAAAAAATTGTTGAGTTGCTCCTTTATTGGGTTCAGTAGCTATAGGACAAGTAGGATATAATTTATATCTTACCCTATAAGATACATGTTTCAAAATTTTTAAAGCAGAACCTATCCTATAATATCTTAAAAAACAGTCTATATCTTATACTTTGCAAAATCTACAAGGTACAAAATACCATATGAAACCTATGAATTTTGATTTTTCTTTCTATAATTTCAAGTTTATATAATATTAAAAAGATAATCTATATATAATATTATAAGTTTTTTATATACAAATCCTATAAAACCTATAATACGATGAATAAAATATAGAGTTAGAGTAGAAAGATAAAACTTAAATATATAAAAATTCAGTCTTCTACTTACATTCTCTCTACCAACAATACCAACACAATTGCTAGAAATCCACTATAACTTTTCAAAAAAGAGTAATGTGAATTATGTTACTCTAACAACTTCATAAGCACTTAGTGGAAACTATTGCTCTATCCTTTACGGTTGTCTTAGATTCTCCTGAGTCACAATTAGTTTAACCTTAACCATTTTTTCACAATATGTCTTCACTTCTTTCACGCTAAGTCTCTGAGTATCAATCAATAGTTATAACAAGAAAACCTCACTATAAATCTTCACACAAGACACTCTTTTTGAAAAGTAAAAGACACAACAATAATTGAAAAATCCGTATAGCTATACTAGTAAAATATTTCGCAACCTTTTCAAATTTCTTAAAGTTCACTTCTTCCTAACAGTACTCAATCACGTACTTCACATGTGCGTCTTTTTCACCCATGGTGACCTTATTTATATAGAGGTTTAGCTTTCATCGAAATATAGCATGATCCTTGTATAACAGTAAAGCATCCTTTATGGGTTGAATTTTATTTTGAAAGTCTAACAAGTAGAGAAAATATCTAAGGAAGGATCTTAGAATTACTTCTTAACGAATTTGTGAAACAATTTTGGATGACTTATAAAACTACTATTAAGAATATTGTAGATATTGATGGTTTCACTTCCCCACAACATCTCATATATTTTCTTAACATGTGTATGCTATATTTTAAGCTTCCTTATGCATCCCTTAACATCAATGTAAATTCTTTTCAACATTTAATAGACCAAAAATGCATTTTTAATTTATTTCAAAAACTTTCCTTTAATATTGAAACAATTTTTATAAAAGTGCCTTATTTTAGCTGTTGTAACCTTTCCTTCAAAATTACATTCAAAGACAACTCATAAAAAGAATAAAAAATAAAACTTATTTAACAAAGTTATAGGTTTTAACTATTACAAACTATAAACAAATCATAGTTGTGTCTTTTTTCCAAGTATATTACCTAAATACACTTAGTTAGTATGTGCTAGTCTTCTAATCCAATTCTACCAAATTCTCCTAATATGATTATACCTTCTCATGCCATTACTTGGAAACAACTTATTATAATAAGAAGGTGCTTCAACAAGAACCTAGCTATTCACTCAATATAATTTAATTTTTGAATGCAAATAACTAGGCCCAACCTAACAACCCTTATAGTAGAAGGGGAAAAAAGGCTAAACATAATCATAAGATATTGACTCTCAACCTTCCAGTCAACAGCGCTTGTACTCCTTCATTTCACCCTTATACACCCTAGTCTTTACATCAAACCAAACTCTTATAGTCTCTCACTCTTAGTTCATACTTTCACAAAGTTCATTCTTGTATCTTGTGTCAATCTCAAGTACTCACACTCACATAGCTTGAATCATATGTTTTTACTCTCCCCAATCCCTAGAGCGGCAATACCCAAGGTTTTATAAGTATATAGTCTTTTTCTCCTCTCAACTTTCTTATCATGTAATGTGGATGATTTTGTAGGAAATTTACAAGATAACTTTGTGAATTTTTAGAGTAAATATTGCATTTAATACCTAAAATTTGTTCATTTTTGCAATTAACTACCTAAAGTTTAATAATGCTAATTTAGTACCTAAACTTTATCTCTTTTTAATATTAACTATGTAAATTTAGCCCATTTTTACAATTAACTTCCTAAACTTTTTTCCATTTTTACAATTAACTACCTCAACGATTAATGCAAGTACTATTAATGACTTTGAAAAGTTTATAGTTATTAAATTGATAGTTTTAAATTTCAAATAATTAATTACAAAATTGAGCAAAGTTCAGATACCAAATGTAACTTTTACTCCTTTTTTTATTGTTTTGCTTTTTTATGTGCATGTATACCATTAAAGTCCACTTGTTAAATTCTTTTGATTTAAAATTTTATATAAATTGACAAGTAAAAATAATAATGATAGACATATATTGTAGACAATGAAATGTGGTAAAAATAACTAGGTGCTTTTGAAAGTGATCCAAACTCGACCAAACTGCATATAAAGCGATGCGACTAAGAATCTGGAACCTTTTAAGCATGGTTTGGTTCACTAGGAGGTCTAAAATAAATCCATTAAAATGTGATTTAATTTAGTTCAATCCTTAAAATGAACTAAACCAAACCAAAAATACCTCAATTTAAATTGTTCCTTTATTCTATGAATAATTTTTATTTACAATTTAAATCTTTTTTATGTTTTGTTTTCATTGATAATAAAAATAACATAAATTTTATATATTTCTTTTATATTTTTATAGCAAATAGATAATTAAGCTCAATTAATATATATTAACTCCAGTGAGAAAAAATCTTAAATATTTCACTGTCCAAAACCAGTAGAAGATTTATCCAACAACAACTTACAAACAATTGAAAAGAAAAAGTGTACAAGTTAAATTTAGAGTCAAAATATGCTTCCTGCATATTATTGAAAATAAAAAATGTAGATCTTATAGTTCAGTTAACATAAGCATTATCTTCTTATAAGAATAATATAAGTTTAGATCTCTCTATTCCATTGAAAAAAAAAAAAATCCTTTCTTTTTGTTTCTCTCTGCCCTACAAACTAGTTAGAAAATACTAAGAAGAACCAACCTCAAAAGTCTTCCTACATATGAGCTGTATTATTAGATAAGCCTGTATTATTAGACAAGCTTCTTCATATGAATTTTTTTAACTTGATAGCCGACAAAGTTGAATAAGAAAAAATAATGGATCCTTATGTATTAAACTATTATCTTTGAAGATATTTCGTCAATTAATTGGTCAACCATCGGATCTTGGATTGAAATTTGTGGTCCAAAAATGACATCAGCTGTCTATCCCTTCCCCCGAATACCTGCCCAATCACTTTCCAGCCTAATAATATGAACATAAAAGAGTCCAACTGGTGGACCCTTCTGCTCGAATTATCAATTGATAACTTTGCCTTCTCATTACTTTGATCATGTCAAAAGTTCTCACACTTGACACTACTGCAAAGTAAGGTCTTCCACGGGTATTTTTGAGTTTTCCACCTTTGCCAGCTCTTTCCGATGTTGTCTTGTCCGTTTATTTGCTGTTTTAAGGAGGATGACTTGAAAATCAATTTTACAAAAGCTTGAATTGAATTCTGAAAATACATGCTTTCAAAGGAAAATAATTGCAAGAAAAATTAACAATCCGGTATAGTGGCAGTTCATAATTGTAATTTTAAGAAATTTTAAAAAATAATAACTTTAGAAGATCCATTTCCCAATAATAAACATATCAATAAGTATCTTTTAATCTTCTTTTTTATCCCTTTACTTTGAAAATTTGCAATTTAGTGTTAACCCAATATTTACCATTCGGGCATCTATCCTTTCCTATTCTATGTGAGACGTATACTCTTTGGTCCCTTTCTAAGAGTATATAGTCGTTACACAATCTCTTCCATTTAAGCACATGATACCGTTAAAGAAAAAAAAAATCACCTAGCCCATCAGTCGTTTATAATTTGGCCAAGGTGATTAATGGGCAACCCCTATTCACTTGAATCGTAAGTTAAAAACTAGTATTGATTTGATATTATTATCTTTATTTATTCACTTCCATTAACTTTTGATTTTTATTGAAAATTAGTGTAACTATCTTTTGTAAAATATTTTTGTTCTTTTTACCATACTTAGAGCCATGTAATTAGGAATCTCCTCAACCTCCCACCTATATACAAAGAGGCCAACATATGGCATTGCACGAACACTACATCATGTTCACATAGAAAGGTGGAGTAACCATTCTCTACTTATTCTTTATGGAATAATTATAACTATTTTTATTTGCATTTTCAAAAAGTAATAGTTATTCTAGAATAAATCCCTATTGCTGAAAATGTTAAATAAAAATTATAACCGCATCCCCATAAATAGCAATTACTTAGCTATATGTTGGTTCTTTCCTTGGCTACCCTTGGAAGAACAAACTAAACCACAACCAAACTACTATCACCCCTACCATGGCATTATATGCCTAGCAACCAATACATTAGGTCTACCATGTTGATGGCAATGTAAAAAATAAGTATCATGCATAAAACAATTTTAAACTAAAATTTCAATATTGTATAATAATTATATGATGTTGTGATCTAATATAAATAAATATCAATAATAGGAAAAAGGAATAAAATGTTTCTTTTAAAAAATTACAAGAAAAATATTTTTTAAAATAATCTCAAGAATACCGCACTTAAAATCATGTCTTGAAGACACCATTTCAATTTGTAAAAAAACGGTGTTTTAAAGACAATTTCAATTGCAGTAAATTTGGGATTATTTTGAAAAGTGTAAGTTTTTGTATTTTATTTTTAGAAAATCAATATGTTATTCCTTTTCCCCATCAATAATATAATGTATAGAAATAAAATTATACTGAATTATTATATAAGATAATGAATATAAGTAGAAGTGAGTGGATAACCCTATTGTATAAGATACCTACCCTTATTCTACCTAATAGAGTGAGTTTCAATTGGATATTAAAGTTCATAGAGTAGGTTGTGAGCAAAAAAAATTTGGAACTTATTCTCATAAGATATGGTACAATATAAGGTTACATAAACTTGAAATAATAAAAGTATGAACAAAATACTGTTTTTTTATTTCACAAATTTTACTATAGATTCCATAAATTTTATATATAATTAACTTATAATATCACATATAGAATACATTTTAAAATTTATATAAACTTAACATTTATAGGAGAAAAGGTAAAATTTATAGGCATTACCACATATCTTGTATCATGTAGATTTTACATAATATAAATTCAAAGCTAGTTTTAAGGTGTTATAAGGTAAATTACGTTTCCAAATTTTGAGGACTTATTAGGCCTCACACTATATCCACCATGTACCCACATACCCCTAAATATAAATTATAATATGTAAATTATTTTGAAATATAATATTTATTTTACAATATATATCTATTTATAAGGTGATAATGGTATTAATTAATATTATATAATATATGTAACTAAATAATAACATAATATAATATGATATTATAAATTCAATATAGTTTATACAAAGAACACCAGCATATTGAGTCGTGATAACCAAGTGTTAAGGTTAACATATATATATATATAAATGGCCGGCCACGTGTGTCAAGTAAAGGTAATTTGGAACAAAGCTTTGGACAGACCTTTACTGCCATTTGTAAACATATCAGAAAGAATTAAGCAACTCGATAACAATTTGGAAACGATTTTCTGATGACTGGGTCAAATATTTGCACACATATATAGAAGAAACCAGCAATAAGTTTCTTTTTTCTTAATTTTTAATTTCAAGAACATAAGTTCCATTCATTAAAACACAATAAAATATTAATACATATTAGTATTAATAAATAAACAAAAAGAACTGAGGATTCAAATATTAAATTTGAAAACAAATACATTTTTAAGATAAAGATGGATGATATTGACTTTAAAATATATATATATATATATATATATATATACGTGGATTGAATAAAATATAAGAGTCTAGCTCAGACAACAACAGCAAAGCCAATGACCAACAAGTACGAAATTGTGGCCACCCATTCACCAAGAAGGCGTATCCGCAAACTATGTATTGGCTACCACAATGAGGTGACTACTAATTCGTCTGCAAACGAACCCTAAGAAACTATTTGCTTTGGCTAATTTGATTAAACAACTGGAATTAATATAAAAATCAAAGCAATGATTGGACTGATCATGACGATCGCGGAGACAAAAGACTTGGCCAGGAGTGCTCCTATCATCTCTCAAGTTCTATCTTGGTCCGTTTTAAGTTATCTCACTCTCTCTCCTTAGATAAAGTCTCAAAATGGATGCACCCATTCATTTTTATTTTCTTTAGATTCCTACTCTTTCCTTTAATTATTAATCACAAAATTTCTACTCTTTTCCATCCATTTCTCTTAATTTCTTCTTACTTATATACAACCATGAACAATGTAAGTATGAGTATATGTAATTGCTAAAACTAAATACTTAACATATCATAGACATAGGTTAATTTACCCTCAATCTATTACTTTCAAGAAAATCTTCTTGTACATCCACCATCTTGACCACAATTATAATGAGATATAAATAAGATAATTTAGCAAAAATTTAGGTGTAACATCTCAAGTAATCAGTTATACTTCATATGTTTTCCAAGCATAAGGTTTTAAATAGATATTATTATGCTACAAGTACTCTAATACCAATTTGTTAGGATCCAGTTCGAGGTCAAACTTTGTCTATCTTTTCAACTTAACCAAAACTTTTCCACCTGGAGTGGAGTGATTGAAACATATTGATTATAATTCAAGCTCAAACCTAAATCAATTGAACATATGAAAAAGGAGATAAATAATAATAGAGTAGAGAAATTGGAGCATGAATTTAACAAAAAGTACCCTAAAATCAAGGCTAATAACCATGGGTAAGACTACAGCTATAAGATGTTGTTAATTGGTTTGTAAGGGACTCTATATGGTTCACAGTTCAGGGGTTGAACGAAACACAACTATTTCAACCCAAATTGAGTCATACTATTTTTGTCATTTTGTGATGTAACCTTTATCCCTCATTTACTCAAAACTCCAAACCAAAGGACATCTCCTATGAATGGGGAAATGGTTAATTGATTCCCATGTGCCTATTGTACCCTTACCCATGAAAGAGGGCTAATATTTGTATTTAATTACTAATCATGTTACATGGTCATTAATATTTTCTCCTACCCCATCACTAACTATTTAAATTTACATGTAACTACAACTACTTATTATTTTATTTTTTGACTAAAGATTGCTTGTATCACTATAAGGAAAAAAGTATAAATTTAGTTATCAATATTTGATTGCTTTTTTATTTGAGACTTTGACCCTTTTTTTTTATTCAAATACTCAACATTTTCAAAATATCCTATTTGAGTTTGTCCATTAACTCCTTTAAAATTTTCATTAAGAGTTTATAAGTGTCAAATCCTAACTAGCTGACAATAATTAATATAACAAAATATTATTATTGGATGTATGTAATTAGATCATATTATACAAACAAGAGTAAAATGTAAATGCACACTCTTATGTCTCCTCTATGTGTGCTTAACAACCTCCTTATATTTGCATCAACAAAAGCAAGTGGAAAATCAACAACAAACTTTTCACGGAAGTTCAATTTGTGTATATAAAACCATCACTACAACTAGTAGAAATCAAAACAAAATCCTAGCATTTATTATAGATTGTTCTTTTGGCACTCATTTTTAGTTTTAAAAGTAAGAACTATGCTTTGATTGTATGCAATTTCCTTCATATCTTGATACATAATGTTACTCTAAATTAGAGCTTAATAGTCACTGCAACATTCTTGTCTTGTAGCTTAGATTAACCCTCCAAGTCTATAAACTAAAATAGTGTGTTCTTGTTTTCTTAACTTAAAATTCGACCATCATTAGGTTACCACCCACCACCCTCCAAAAAGAAAATGAAGTGTTGCTAATATCCTAAATAGAAAGGACTAGTGCTACTTCAGAGCAAAGCATAGTGTAAAAAGGGTATTTGCTTGATGCATGAAGTTGTCACATGTTAAGACACTAAATAGGACAAACTATAGTGGCAACACCCATCAATGCAATACTCATAGGAGTTTGTAAAATTAAAAGCCAGGTCAAAATCTAATGTTTTGTGTAATCTGAAACAAAGAGCTATCTACTAGGGCAAAGGTTTGATTAATTAAGTACACTAAATGATTAGGCATTCAACCAATAGGGAGGCCAGCTATGAAGGGGTAGCATTTAAGCAGCCAACTAACCTTTGTGTAATAGCCCTAGCTTATTTCCTATTTTACTTTTTATAAATACATTTAGCCCTAGGTTTATATTAGATCTACAAATAGACTTCTTGTAGGATTTTTCACTCAAGTTTATCTATGGTTTTTTCATGTAAATCTCTCTAGTGTTTTCTTCTTCCCTTGTTTTTCATAATAGTTAGTTTCTTTATATTGTAACAACTTATCCATCTAAAGCATTCACATTAGTGCACATCACAACAATTAGATTATATTAACCAGAAATGAAGCTAACTATTTTTAATTACTAATTGCCTTACATGGTCTTTACCATTGTTTCCTATCTCATCACTAACTAATTAAAATTACATGTAATTGTAGCTTCTAGGTTTTTTTTTTTTTCCTTTTTTACTATAGGCTAAGCATGATTACTACACGAAAAGAATTACTATTTTAATTCTTAACACTTTACTACCTTTCTACTTTACTTTTTATCCTTTTATTTTATCTTTAGCCCTCAACATTTTGAAAATCTTCACATTTGAATTCTTTTATTAACTCTATTAAAAATTAGGCCTATTTTTTTCCAAATGACCTTTTTACCCTCGGGCTTAAATTTATCAAAACTAGTTCAAAGATAGCTTCCTAGCCTTAAATAAAGTTTCAAGGCCTTAATTAAGTTGGAATAATTACTAAGGAGTTATTTTAAGTCAATTAGGAAGGACCAATTAAAGTTTAGAAGCTAAATTTGCAAAATGATCAAAATATCCCTACACCCAACTTTAATAAGAAGGGACTAAGAATTAGAGCCTAAACAATTAATTTGGAGTATTAGAATACCAATAAGCAAATTTGAAATTGATTTGGAGAATTAGAATATTAGAAAACACTAAAGGCCTTAAAAGGATAACACATGTCATTAAAAGGTTAAAAGGCATTGGCTTTTGGTCCCCACAAGCTCCCTAGGGTTTTGAGTTTCCCTAAACCCCTTAAAAACCCCACTTTGCCACCAACCCCTCTTGCCTCTCCTTTCCATTTCCAAAGTTCCCTAAAGGTTAAAAGCTTAAGCACTTATTCTTAAACCTTAATGACTATCTTAAGAACCCTATTAACTTAACCTAATTTGATATCTTTAAATAGGTTTAAAGGATCAAGTGAGGGATTAGGGGGGGGGGCTCTACAAAGTGATGCCACCTCCATAAAACAAGGGTAAGTCCATCTTCATCAAGTTGACATATTAGTTTTTTTTTTTTTTTTTGCTTGAATACTAGTGTTAAAGTACGAAACAATGATTTTGTGTGGTAAAGATACTATTACAGCGTTGAGAAATTTATCTTAGAGATTCCTAGTGTGGTGACTTGAAGAGGGATATTAGTCTTGGTGTGCTCTTCAAAGAAATAAGCCCTTAAACTTCCCTTTGATGATGATTGAAGACAAATGGAAATGCCCTTGAATGATTAAGTGTCTTAGAACAAAATATAATCCTATTGCTGCCACCTTTGATGTGTTCTTAGGGTGTCATTTGATGACATCAAATTCTATTGGATTATTTAACATGTTAAAGTTGACTTTAGACAAAGGTTTAGGTGATTAGAGATGAGTTTAGGTCACAATTTTACACAATGAAAACTTACATATGCATGTTGCCACATATATATGCAAAATGAGAATGAGTTTTTGCTTCAATGTGTGATTTGAATGCTACAATATGTTAACGTGTGGAGATAGGTGTTGATTTATGGGTAAGCACATGATTTAGATGTTATTTCATGATTGGAATGTTGAAATTGGGTTACCTAGTAACTAAATGCATAAACAAGTCCTTAGGAGTTAGATTTTGTAATATTCTAGTATATTGAAGTATAATTTAGAGTGAGGTTTGAAGTTTAAATGAAATTCAATCAATAATTTGGGACATAGACAAGGACTGGAAGCACAAAAGTTGGCTCGAAATGGGAAATTTCATGTTTAATGGAAGTGTGTGTGATGCCGCCACCCCTTGCAAAATTCATGTTTTGTTTCTTAATTTATGTTGTTCTTAAGCATGTGAGGATGTTTAATTGATGATTCTTGATGAATTTAAGGCTTAGGAAATGTTAAACTTGATAAATGTTTCATATGTGGTGATTAGGAAGTTAAGTCTTGCAAGAATAGGTAGTTTAAAATGTTTGATAAGTATGATGAGATATGTGGACTAATTTTTCAGCATGTATGATGTAATTTTGGAGTGGAATGTGAAGTTTAATTGGAGATTGATTGATGATTTAAGGCCTAAATAAGATTTGGTAGGATAAATGATGAATTAGGATAAAAAATGACATGATAAATTCCAAAATTTGAACCACCACCCTCCATGATGATTTGTGCTCAAATTTTTGCTTGATTTATGATCATTGGTGTGTTAATATGTTTATTTAATAGTTTTATTTGAAAAAACGGTTAAAAGATATAAAATTTGATATATATTGTGTATATAATAATTTAAGATCCTAAAGTAGTCAAAATGAGGCTTGTTTGAGATAATTTGGGCAAATTGGGCCCAATTCCGACAAATACCAACATAAATTGAAATAAAAATGGACTTATAGAAATTTAGAAATAGACTAAGAAACAAGCTTCAAACATAGCCCTTAAAACCCCTTAAATAAGATGATTTTGGGCCTCTTAGTAATGAATCTAGAAGAACGATAATAAATAAATATTTTAAGAAATTGGACCAAGGCCACAACTCCAAGTTAACCCAATCATATATGCTCATAAACCAACCCAATACCCTTCCCCATTGGCGGTTCATAAGGCATCTCATAAATTGCATAATTAGGCCTTTAACTAATTGAACCAATTTGAAAGCTAAATGGATAAATTAATTTTAATTAAGCTTAACTAAACCTAAATAAGCCCAATGGGCTCAATTCTCAAAATTAATTAAACCAATTTCTTCTTTAGAGCTCATACCTTAAATGAACCTTATCAACATAAAATAGCCTAAGTAAGCCTCATGCATAATAAAGCCTAAATTCAATTAAAAACCTAAAATGAATTTGAATTAATCATAATAACTTAGTTGTGCCTAATTAGGCCTAAATGGATTAGAATATTATAAGCCTAATTGGATAAAATTAATTAGATTGAGTAATTAGATGTCTAATTAAATAAATTAATTCAATTAATAGGGTAATTAACTTAATTAGGGCTAGTGGACTCAATTATAAAAATAACAAGACCCACTTCTCTTTAAGGCCTGGTACCTTTGGACCTTAGTAGAAGAAAAATAGTAATAGACTTAGATAATGAAGAAATTTAATAGGCATAAGCTCAATAAGCTTGATCTTAAGAAATAAGAAAACTAAGATCTAATTAAATTATTAGAATAATAATTGGCAATTATAATAACCTAAATTGACTTAATTAATAAACACTAATGTTACGTTTGATATACAGAAATGAATTTGAAATAGAATCGCGATTCCAAGTACCATTCTCTTTCCCATGTTTGGAATAGCTTTTAGAAGACAAAATCACAATTCCATTCCCCTCATCAATTATAATTACTTAAATAACTTTTTTTAATTCATTAATATATATTTGTTACATTCATGAATCAAGGACAATTTTGATAAATACCAATATATACTATCCCACTTTATTCCATTTCATGAACATTTCCAAACAAAGGAATGGACTTGGCATTCCATTGCTGATTCCATTTCAATCCGCGTGCCAAATATGACATAAGTAGTATAAGCTAAATTTAGCTAAAGGTTAATTAAGCCGTCATACATTTTTTTAACCGTGACTAATATGGCCTTAGCCCCTTAGCTAGGTGTAGACTAACCTTAGTTTAATAACTAAGTTAATTAAAACAACTTATTGACTTTGATTTTCTCTCTTAATGCATAAAAACATATAATTTTGCTCAATAGGAACTGACCTTCAACTCGAGAATCTTCAACCTTCCAAGCACATTGTAACATGTGTGTTGCTTGCTATGATAGAAATAAAATAATCGAATTAATAATTAAACTTAGCTAAGTAATTGGGGGTTACTTGTGCATGATCATTTCAAGTCAACAAGTGATACTGTAGGCCTAGAATTAAGGCTACAATCTCAGTTTTACTAACCCTAGCAGTTAGGTGCTTAAGCCATCAAAGAATGGCTCAACAGGTAGCTAATAGGCGAATATACATGTGATAATGGGCACTGTAAATGGAAAGAAGGCATATTGAGAGTCAATCATAATTATAGGTCTCAACAAACGATAAGATATAATCGAATTGTGATCAATAAGAACCGCATAGCAATGATAACACTTAGATAAAGCTACTTAGGTTTAGTTTCTTAGCATGGATTCTAATTACTCCCATCAACTCCCAATTACCACTATAGTGGTATCATACCCCGGTTCTCCAATCATATTGTCCGAAGTCATAAATACAAAATAAATTTAACTTGAATGATTGTTTTTTACATTAGAATTTTAGGCCTACTTGATATCTACTTGCACTTGCATTATTGTTGTACTAAGTCTTTTGGCTCTCTTTTATGTTTTTCAAGTGAGGATTTACTCATAGATCTGTTATATGATTCGATAGGGTATGGCTCTAAGGAGGAGTTCTAGGGATATGATGAGGACCTAGATGACAAGGTCTATGAGCGATCGCTTTTCCTTTCTATGCAAACTTATATATATACCATATTGTATTTAAACTTATTTTTGGAATCACTTGTGACTCTATGGCCCATTTCCTTATATTTATAAACTTAATATGGCCCCTTAGGCCCACTTCCAATCATGTTTTTCAACTCAAACAAATCATCAAATGTTTTTTAAAATCTAATTAAATGATTTCAAAGTCCTAAAATTGGTTTACTAACCTATTTAATATTTAGTAATTTTGAACTTTGAATATTCTATTATGGCGAATTGTCATCACCATAAAGAATTAAGGATGTGACGTGGCTACAAAATTTTTAAAAAGTTAATAATTCAAGTAGAAAAAAAATCAACAATTCAAATAGAAAAAATAATCAAACATCAAGAATTAAATTTATAACTTAATAACTATTAAATTAGGAAGAATATAATAAAAGAACACATTTTTTTATCATTATGAAAATAAGGTAAATAGGCTATACTTATAAAACTCTCATAAATATATCGGTTTGAAAAAGTGAAAGTAAATGCAGATTATATTTCTTAAAGTAGGGAAGCATTGGGCTTACGAAAATAGAACATAAGATTGCCGATCGGATCAAAACTCTACTGTTGGTTGATAATTGTGCATAACGGATAAGTAAAGCACTGCATCCGTTTCTTGACTCCAGAGGCCCCATGTGACGATTATCCTCTTAAGTTTTACAACGTTCTCCTACATAAAATTGCAAAAAACATGAAACTTGTTCCCCCACAACTCTCTAGTTATGGTCGGTACCTTAATATTGTTACTAGGTAACGGGTAGACTAAACAAGCAGCATTAGTTGGCTAGTTTATTATAGGAGTAGATGTACCCTAATTGTGGGTCTTGCCTTTCATGAGCAAATCAATCAAAGTAGACATCGCTCTCCTGATGAGACCATGTTGATCTTCTCAAATATTTGGGGGACTGTAAAAAAGTCAAGAGGGATCTCCTAGTCGGAAGGATAGGCTTGAAATAGACTTAGCAAGTCAGGAAAAAAAAAAAAAAAGGGCTAGCTCACCATCTAGATCTCAGTATAAAGGAAATGCAAGGAATTGTCAAGCACCATACGGGCACTCCAAGAGTGAGAACTTCTTGTCCTATGATACTAACACACGTACACGTGCATAAAATTTTATATAAAGAGAAGGGAGGTTTTTGGTGTCTATCCTCTTTTCTAAAAACCCTATGCTTAATAATTTACATTATTAAGCTTATAACTTTTTAAAAAATAAATTTTATAATATTAAAGTAGATAGAGTCGTTTTAGTGTTTACACTTCCTTTTTAAAAATTGTATGTATAATAATCTATACTATTAAGTATATAACTTCTCAAAATAAATAAATACAATCAAAACGAATTCTCCTATTTTCATGGATTGATGGTTAAATTATAGATCTCTGCCTCTATCTATTTACTAAATCAACTTCACTTAGTTACATTTACATAGATGCACAAAATAACTTCTCCTATTTAAAGAATAAAAGACTGAAATTATTTTTATACCCATAATACAGATGCATCATCTACAACTGCACATGTATACATACTAAATTTTGTCAAGCTAAATAATAAAATAATTATATAATAAATAGTTGTAATAAAGAATTCATAAGAAGATAATGCATATTACTTTTTATTTAGAGAATACATAAATTATCACATCCCTACTCATTTTCCTCTATTCTTTATCTTTTAGTTTAGATCTTTTAATTTCTAAGTGCAAGCCCTAAAAGGAAATGGATTATTATTATTATTATTATTATTATTATTATTATTATTATTATTATTATTATTATTATCTTCTTCTCTTCTTTTTCTTCTTCTTCTCTTCTTCTTCTTCTTCTTATTGTTATTGTTATTAATTCATATTTTATTATAGTTATGGTTTAGAAATTCCTAATGTATCTTCATGCGCACGATAATATTTGTAGATTTTGAAATTTTAATATTTTATTACGAAACTTTATGCTTAAACTAACTTGATTATTTTAAGTGTAAACATTTACTCAAAATTTCTACTTGACAACCCTAAGTCTATGATTTTAATTTATTTTATCATTTATTCAATAATTTTTCATGGTTTGCTTTTCATGTGATTATTTCTTTTAATATAATTTTATGTGAAGTATATTTAAAGTTTTTAGTACGATCTTTTAATCATTCTGATGTTTTACGTGAGTAAATTTTTTTGGATTTTACATATCGTGTTCTCTAATTATTAATATTATCATTGTTATTTTAAATGGATAAGTATGGGGTTAATGTTATGTTCTCATTAAAAATGTAATAAAGTATAGTTTGAAATCGTGAGACACAAAGAATTAAATCTCATAATTGAATAGCAACATAGATATAGTTTTAATGTCATCATATCTTTTTAATATTTAATAAAAATTTCATATAGTTTATGATATGTTACTATTATTTTAATCAAGTAACTAGGATAAAAATTATTAGTCAAGATGTGGCTTAAGTTGTGAAAAAAAAAAAATATCGGTAGTGGCTCTATTCTGTTATATCATGAAAGAAAAAAAATGTAGAAAATGTTTGTCAAGATGTGCTAGAAGTAGAGAGCTAGTCGGGGGAAAAAATTATTAGAGGAAAAAGATAAACTAGGTAGAATCATAAATAATATAAAGAGAAGGTTGTGGAGTGAATAGGAGAGAGAATGTGTGTTAAATTATAATAAACAGCAATTTAATCTCCACTCTTCATTTTTAATGTTCCACATGTCACGATCTAAAAAGGCAAAGTTTATGAAGTTTAAGAAAATAAAACTTTAGAGGATCATCATCCTATCCATTCAAAAGAAAAAGGGGTTATTTCTAGAAAAATTATTAATCTTATAGCAATTAATTCACCATTGCTAAACAAGAGCAACAACTTAATGATTTTTTAAGCCCTAGAAAATCCTCAACATTACATTACATTAGGAGTGGGCATGGTTTAGTTTTTGCAAAAAAACCAAACCAAACCATAATTTATAGTTTAGTTTTATTTCATTCCATACCAAACCATATGACTTGGATTAGAAAATTTTCAAACCATTAAATAACAGTTTGGTTTTGTTCGGATTACAAATTAAACCAAAATTATCACTTGAAATATTTACGTACTTACAAAATACCTAATACCTTCTATAAATTATTGCCTTTTCATAAACCAACAAATAAATCCTTCAATACAATATTACCTAATTAAAATAATCCTTCCTTTAGTAGTTTTTTAATACTATTAAATTCCTAAAACAACTTTTGACAAAAATTGGCACATTTAAATTTAATTATTCTTTGAAAAGCTTTTCAAACCATTTAAATAAAATACATAAACACAATGTTTGTGTCCATACTATGCTCACAAATGTTTTGCTAAATGCCCTATATTGTGTTCACTATTTAATAAGTAAACAAAATAACAAAAAGAACCTATCAGTTAGAGTATTAAAGGTCTCAAGTTTTTCACTCAATGCCTTGTAAGGTGTTCACTCTTCTAATAAGGAAGGAAAAAGAGGCGCACTTTAGGTTTAAGGTTTCTTATTTTTGTCATCACTCCTCTATCACTTTGTCTCATGCTCTCACTTGTCTATCTTTGTTAGCCACAATCAGGATTAGCTCACAACTTAAGACAGTAGGTTGAGTTAGGCTCTATTATATATATATATATAAAGGTTTGGTTCAGATTAACAGGTGCGGTTCAGATTGTGCACCTGAACTAAACTGTAATTCGTTTAGGGGACCTAATTTGAGTAGCAATCCAAACCATTAGAAAGAAAAAAAAAAAAGAAAGAAAGAAAAAATTGCTATTTCAGTTCGGATTAGTTTGATTCAAGCGGTTTTTTTGTCCACCCCTACCTTACATGATAAAGGTAAGGGTTTTTTTTTTTTTTTCCTTCTTCTTTTAGCCATAATCTATTAGAGAATAAGGATCGTCATTTGGAATCTAGTGCTTGAGATGAAAACTAATACTCAAAATTGGTTAATCAAACACCTCATTTGGCAATTTTTACTCTTGGGGAGGGGTGCTCATTAGAAGGGTTTTTTTTTTAATTTTTATGTGAATGGCAAATATATCCATTTGAATATATTTTATGTATATGTAATTCCCCTATTTTTTTAAATTAAAATTGAGCATTTAGACTCTTGTTCTGTAAAAACAATAAACAAAAAAAAAAAAGATTGCTTTTAGACTTATATGGTTATTTTTCCTTAAAATAAATAATAAAAATTCAAAAGAAAACATTAAGGGTAAAAAAAAAAATGGAGCTTTCTTATTTTTCTTATGTAATTTTTAATTTTAATATTTTTAATTACTTTATTGAAAAAAAAAATAGTGGAATAGAATCTAAATGCACATTTTGTATGAAAATTTGAAGATATAAACACTCATTTCAAAAATAAGAAAACTAAATATGTGTACAATAAACATAAAAGAATGTATTTATATGACAGTCAAAAAATAGCTGACTATGGAGTTACTAGCAGACAGTCAAAAAATAGTAAAAGCCTCGTGCCGCACGGTGTCCTCGAGAATGGACATTATTATATGACACCCCTGGAGCTCCGAAGTCCCACGTGGATTTGTAGATTACATCTCTCTCTCTCTCTCTGTGTTTTATCTTGAATTTTCTCTACATGAACACAACACCTCCCCCAGTATTAAGCTTTTAGCTTCTTTCACTCAACAAGTAGACGATGGAAGGCGGTATTCACGGTGGAGCAGATGCATCTGCTTTCAGAGAATGTTTCTCTCTGACATGGAAGAACCCGTATGTTCTTCGCCTTGCTTTCTCTGCTGGAATCGGTGGTCTTCTCTTTGGTTATGATACCGGTACTTTATCCTATGCCAAACAGACTCTCTCTCTCTACATATACATCTTATGGGTTATTTTGTCGTTTAGTCCGTCATCTAAACTCGTACTCGTACTGAAACGATTACTTACGTCGAAAGCTTGTTTCTTTTACACATAACAGGTGTCATATCCGGAGCACTTCTGTATATAAGAGATGACTTCAAATCCGTGGATAAACAGACTTGGTTACAGGTATATATATATAAACAAAAGTATATACAGAATATAATAATTATCTGGAGGAAAATAAATGATATACGCTTGCTATTCATCTTTGATTTTATTATCATATCATATAATTAGTTGTTTCAAATTTTATACAAAATGAATTTTTTATTTTTTTTTAATTTCTTCATCTCTTAACTCTCTTTATGCCAGAACCTCTAGAAGGCACAGTATACAGAGCAGAAGTTGCTCGGAATACACAAAATAACATTTATTAAGTTTGTCAGTATTTCTTTTAAATGAGGACGTTATTGAATGGTAAAGTAGATGTATCGTATAAGCCTAGGACTATCATGATATCTACTGCATGTTTGCATATTTTATATACTATAATATAAATCCAATTGTTAAAGGAAATGACTGACGATTTCCTTTTCTTTTTTTTTGTTAAATCCTGAGTATATGATTTCCTTATATTTGTGTGTTATTATGAATTAATACTCAAAATAAATATGGAAATTCCTTGGATGCAACGGTGCGTTACGATCCACAGCACTCCTATAACAAGTGCAATGCACTTGTGAAGTTTCCCCTGAAATCAGGAAAAATAGATAAGTCCAGCTTGAGATGAGTTCTCTTCTACTCTGACTTTCCCAGAACTTCTGGTACCACAGCCGACACGGCAACTGATTCTTTACCCTGCAGGGATGCAACAAAAGTTTTGAGAGCATATATCAGCATGCATATAGTATCAAGTTTATATCACATCCATAAAACTATCTCAGTAATGGTAGGAAAAAAACTTTATGCTTTGGCATTTTGGTGAAATATTGCAGCATAATTATCTAAAGAAATGAAGTAAGTGATTATTTCCTCACAGCTTTAAACTTTTAGATCGTTGGTTATGATGTTAAGGTAGCATTTGGTTGCCATAATTTTATAATATTATATCGAACAAAAATTTTAGTCTTTTGTTTAGTTTATATAGTGAGCCAAATCAATGGACAAAAGAAACTCAAAGTACTAAAAAAAAACTAGAAAAACCCAAAAAATTTATACCATATATCAAATGGTATAAAAATTTATTTTACTAGATAAAATGGATACATTCAAAAAAAAAAAAATCATTCTTTATGTTTATGTTAAAACTCTTTCGGTGAGTTCTCATAATACTGTATTATTCTTTTTATACAATCTTATCCTATTCTCCTTATACTATTCAGTTCTATTAACAAATGCTATCTAAATTCAATGTAATATCATAATTGGAGATCTTTGGTTTGATTTTCTGTATCATCTTTACAGCTCCATTTTAATTGATCGGTCCATTTAATGGACTTTAATCAAATGTCCTTGTTATTAAAAAAAAAATGTAATCTATTCAAGAAGTTAATTAGCCGTGGTGCTAAACTCGACAAAAACATCGTTAATCAATGTTTACATGCAATGAAATTCTCCTCTGAACCCTCGGAATTTCCTAAATTGTCAGTTTTTCAAGCTCAACAAATTCCAACTAAACCTGATATTTAGAACCCTCGTTCACTAGAAGTTAAGTTTTACTAAGTTCCAACTGAATTTTATCATATCATGATAAGATTATTGCTTAACAATCTACATTAATGGAAAGAACAACAGTCACTGTGTGGTTTCATGCCAAACAGGAGTGCATAGTAAGCATGGCAGTTGCTGGTGCAATCATAGGAGCTGCTATTGGTGGATGGATGAATGATCGTTTTGGAAGGAGATGTGCCATTCTGGTTGCAGACTTCCTCTTCTTCATTGGAGCTGTTATCATGGCTTCCGCTCCTAACCCAAGTCTCTTGATAATTGGCCGAGTTTTTGTTGGTCTTGGAGTTGGTATGGCATCAATGACATCTCCACTCTACATCTCAGAAGCATCTCCTGCAAAAATCCGCGGTGCACTTGTCAGTACCAACGGTTTTCTTATCACTGGGGGGCAATTTTTGTCCTACCTTATCAACCTGGCTTTCACCAAGGTAAGCAAGCAATAACCCTTATCAACTCATAAACAGAAAATCCGTAAATGTGATCTCTATCTGATAAAATAAGACTGCTCGCCCCTAAATTCAGCGTTCTTCTCTGCCGATACCCCCTTTGCTGCATTTATTGTAAAACAGATATTTGTAATGTTTCTGGGATAGATTCAAACATATATGTTTTCTGGATGATGAACGTAGGCAGGAGTTGCACGGTAGAGACTTCTGTTTAATCTGTGTCCAGTTAATTGGGGGAGCAAGTGCGTAAAAAGAATTGAACGAGCATTAGCAAGACTAATGGCTCCAACGTTGTCCAAATCATTTATTCATTGATTAACAATCCGTTATATATCACTGTTTGACTGATTTCTCCGTTGGTATATCCAACATAGGCTCCGGGGACATGGCGCTGGATGCTTGGAGTTGCTGGGATTCCAGCTCTGCTGCAGTTCATTTTGATGCTTCTCCTCCCTGAATCCCCTCGTTGGCTCTTCCGCAAGGTTCTTCAGTTATCTATATTTCATTAGTCCTTTCTCAGTTTCCAAAATTTAATTTGTGTCTAAAATGTTAATTAATCATCTACTCTTCTTGTTGCTGCAATAGGGAAGAGAGGAGGAAGCTAAAGCGATATTGAAAAAAATCTATCCTGCTGATGAAGTTGACAGAGAGGTGCAGGACCTCAAGGAATCTGTTGAAAATGAGATACGTGAAACTGGATCTTCTGAGAAGATCAACTTAGTCAGTCTAGTAAAAACGAAGACAGTAAGGAGAGGCTTGGTTGCCGGTGTTGGTCTTCAGGTCTTTCAGCAATTTGTTGGCATAAACACAGTTATGTATTACAGCCCTACCATTGTCCAGTTAGCCGGATTTGCATCCAATGAAACTGCACTGCTCCTTTCACTTGTTACGGCAGGACTCAATGCACTCGGTTCTATAGTGAGCATATACTTCATCGATAGGACTGGGAGGAAGAAACTTCTAATACTAAGTCTGTTGGGGGTGACACTCTCACTGGGTGTTCTGTCCGGAGTTTTCCATGAAACTACCTCTCACTCACCTCTAGTTAGTCAAGCAGCAACGTCTCACTTTGCGAATTTTACTTGTCCAGACTACAGTTCTGCGGGTGACGCTGCTGCTTGGGATTGTATGAAGTGCTTGAAGGCCTCAAGCCCTGATTGTGGATTCTGTGCTTCAACTGCAAATAAGGTAAAACAAGAATTTGAGGCTTGATTAAGGTCTCCAATAGGAATATTTCAACATTAATTTCAAAGTAACAAATCAGCAAAAAAACCTGTCATTAATCTTTACTGCACGCAGTTTTATGGTGCATTACGAAAAGCAATTGATTGAAGTCCTTGCTTTTGATGCAGCTCTTTCCTGGAGCATGTTTGATCTCAGACGACACAGTCAAAGATATGTGCCATGATGAGCATAGATTATGGTACACAAGGGGTTGCCCGAGCAAGTATGGTTGGCTTGCACTTATCGGCCTAGCTCTCTACATCATATTCTTCTCTCCTGGGATGGGGACTGTTCCATGGATCGTCAATTCCGAAATTTATCCCCTAAGGTTTCGAGGGGTCTGTGGAGGAATAGCTGCCACAGCAAACTGGGTCTCCAACCTCATTGTCGCACAGTCATTCCTATCTCTAACAGAGGCGATAGGGACTTCTTGGACATTCCTGATATTTGGTGTCATCTCAGTTGTGGCCTTCTTCTTTGTTCTGATATATGTACCAGAAACAAAGGGGCTTCCAATTGAGGAAATCGAGACAATGTTGGAGCACAGAACACTGCAGTTTAAGTTCTGGGAGAAGAGGCCATACCCATCAGGGAAAGGCCAAGCAGTATAAAAGTATACGTGTAACAACAGCACATGAATGTCGCATTCTAGAATTGGATAGGAAGACTTCTCAACTACAGTTAGTAATGTGTGATTTAATTTAGCGGCTTTGAGCGGCCAACATGCTTCTGACAGCCTCAACTTAAATGTAATTTGTGGAAGGTTCTTGAGCATATTGAACATTTATCTTTAGATGTTCTATTAGTTTGTGAATTAGAGAATGAAACTGTTGGGTTGTTATTACTCTCCAAGCCCAGCCCACTACTCAGCTTTATCCCGTGCCAAGCCCGTATCTATTTTACCCCGATGTATGCTTTATTCCAGAAGTTTCTCTCTCTCCTCTCTCTGTATCGCTCTCTCTCCCTCGCGTTAGGTTTACAGATACATTCTCTACTCCCCTCTTTAATTTGTTTCTTGTGTAACTTGTTAAGGTAATCTTTACTTGTGATTGTGGATGTGTTGTGTATACAGGTGGGACTTTCGAGCAGCCCTAAGCTCCACAGTTTGAAAACCGATTTCCAGAAGGGGGGTAAAAAACCCTTTTCCCTTTTGAGCCGTTTATTTATATGCTCCTTGTTTGTTACATTTCGATCTTGTTATGTAAACTGATTTCTAGTTATACAGTTACATGATATAATCTTGAAATCTAGTTGGCAATTTGTGACTATTTCTTGTATTCCTAGCATGAGCTGTAACATTTTGCTCCCGTTCTGGAAAAACAACCTTGTCCTCAAGGTTGTAATCCGGACAGGTTGTTACAAAAGAGTCGAAATCCTCCCATGTCGTGTCTTCCAGTGGTAATCCCAACCATTGAACTAAGAGTTGGTTACAATCCTGACCCTTTCTCCGAATAACTCTAGTGTCCACAATAGCTAATAGAGTCAACATAGGTTGATTGTTGACAGACCCCGTAGGTAAATCCAAAGACGGAAAATCTACTCCATATGCTTTTTTAAGACACGATACATGAAAAACATTGTGGATCTTTGAGGCTGGTGGAAGCTCCACTTCATAGGCCAAAAAACCGATTTTCCTCAGCACCTTATAAGGACCATAATATCACTTAAACAATTTATGTTGTCCTTACGTTAAAGAAAATTGTTTATATGGTCGAAGCTTGACAAATACCATGTCTCCTGATTCTAATGTGACATCCCTTCGATGTTTATCAGCTAATTGCTTCATACGACTCTGAGCTTGCTGTAGATTTGTCTTAAGCAACTTAAGCACCTCATCTCTAGCAATTAAGTCGTGATCAACGCTTGTATGTTGGAATTGCCCCTGATGTATGCTGGCACAGCTGGTGGTTTTCTACCATAAACCACTTCGAATGGTGTCATACCCGCCCCATCATGAAACGAAATATTATATGCAAATTCAGCCCAGGGTAGAAACTTTACCCAAGTGGTAGGTGTATCCATCACAAAGCACCTCAAGTATTGTTGAATAGTTCTGTTGAGCACTTCAGTTTGCCCGTCCGTTTGAGGGTGATAAGCACTACTCATGGCCAAAGTAGTCCCACTCAATCTGAAAAGTTCTTTCCAAAAATGGCTCATGAATATTGGGTCTCTGTCTGACACAATGGTCCTCGGAATACCATGTAAACGAATGACCATATGCAAGAATAAGGTTGCTACTGTAGTTGCTGTAAATCCGGATTGCAAAGCACCCAAATGACAATATTTAGACAGCCGGTCAACAACTACGAAAATAACAGATAAGCCCTCAGATTTAGGAAGACATGTAATAAAATCCATACTAATGTCTTCCCAAATTTGGTCTGGAATAGGAAGCGGAGCTAACAATCTAGCAAGTGTTTGAGTAGAATATTTCACCTGTTGGCAAACCATACAACTCCGAATAAAGTCATAAACTTGTTTCCTCATACTATCCCAAAAAAAATCTCCAACAATCCACTTGTAAGTCTTCAAAAATCCAAAATGACCAGCACTAGGAGTCACATGATATTCCTGTAGTAAAGTTGGAATCACAGAAGATTGTGGCACCAAAAACAATCTGTTATGATAGTATAACAAATTATTTTTCCAAACTATAGGATATTTAATTATGTGTCCATGTGCAAGGTCAGAAATTATTTGCACAAAAGCAGGAATGGTCTGATACTCTTTCTTTAGTGTCTCTATGAAAGAGAAATGTGGAGAAGACCACCGACAAAACTATCCCTCCTCTGTGAATTGTCTAGACAAAGCATCAGCTACTTGATTCTCTTGACCCGATTTATAAGTGATAGTGTAATCATATCCTATCAACTTAGAAAGATAGTGCTGCTGCTCAGGTGTTTGAATCACTTGTGTTAGAATCTCCTTAAGGCTTTTATGATCAGTCCGGATAAAAAAATGTGAGCCTAACACATACTGTCTCCACTTGCGTACCGCTGCCACTATAGCATAAAGCTCCCTTACATAGGCAGAAGCTTTGCGCAGATGTAAAGGGATCTTTTTGCTAAAATACGAAATAGGATGTGTGTCTTGTAAGAGTGCTGCTCCCACAGCCAATCCAGACTCATCAGTTTCAATGACAAAAGTCTTTGAAAAATCTGGTAATCTCAAAATAGGGGCTTGTAATAGGGTGGCTTTAAGAGCTTCAAAAGCTTGTTGAGCCTGAGCATTCCAATGAAACCCGTCCCATTGTAACAAGTCCGTTAGAGGTGATGTAATGGCAGTGTAATTCTTGACAAATCTCCGATAATATCCAGCCAATCCCAAAAAAGCTCTCAGTTGTTTTTGAGTGATAGGCACAGGCCACTGTTGAACACCCTGAACCTTAGAAGGATCAAGACTCACTCCAGCAACTGATACTATATGACCCAAATAGTCAATAGTAGATGCTGCAAAAATACATTTAGAAGCCTTGACATAAAACTGATGTTGCTGCAACACTTGTAATATTAATTCCAAGTGTCGTAAATGTGGAGTAACATCCTTTCTATAAACCAATATGTCATCAAAGAAAACCACCACAAAATGCCGTAAAAATGGCTGAAAAATCCTGTTCATAATAACCTGGAAAGTGGCTAGTGCATTGCTTAAGCCAAAGGGCATAACTAAGAACTCATAATGTCCCTCATGAGTTCTAAAAGCTGTTTTTTTCATATCTGTCGGCTTCATTCAAATTTGATGGTATCCTGATCGCAAATCCACTTTCGAAAAACATGCAGCCCCAAATAATTCGTCTAAAAGTTCATTAATAGTGGGAATGGGAAACTCATCTTTGATAGTAACCTAATTAAGAGCCCTATAATCTACACAGAATCGCCAAGTACCATCTTTTTTTTTTTTACTAAAAGTACAGGCGAAGAGAATGGGCTAGTGCTATGTTGAATGATGCCTGACTCCATCATTTCTTTCACCTATTTTTCAATTTCACTTTTTTGAAAATGAGGATATCTATAGGGCTTAACATTCACTGGTTTACTATCAAAAATAAGATGGATTCTATGTTGGAAAGATCGCAAAGGTGGCAATGATGAAGGTGCTTGAAAAACAGATGCATATTTGCTCAATAACATATCAATATCGTTATTGCTGGTGGATATGCATGAATTAGAACTAACCTCCTGAGCTAGCAATTGAAAACATGAAGCAACTGAATCAGTCTTCAGTAATTTTCAAAACTGGTGATGCGAAATTTGAGCTAAGGCACCATTGTTAACTCCCTGCAATGTCACTGTAGCTCCTTGATACATAAATTGCATAGTCAAATCTGTGTAATCAATAGTAACGGGTCCCAACGTTTGCAACCATTGCACTCCCAGAACAAAATCAGCACCCTGGATTGGCAACACATAGAACAATTCCTTGAAAACCAGCCCTTGAACTTCCAATATAACATCGGAACATTGACCCTCACAACATAGCTTACTACCATTGCCAATCATGACACCAAAATTAGTTGTAGAAGCTACTGTCAATCCAAAATGTTTGGTTACTCTTGTTTGCACAAAATTGTGCATACTTCCGGAATCCACTAACACTGTCACTTGATGGCCATTCACCATTCCAAAAAATCGAATGGTATGAGGCACCAAATGTCCGGACATTGCATGATAACTAATTAATCCGTTATCATGTGCACCTTCATGCCCACAACCCGAATCCTCTGCCAACTGCTCTTCACATAGACCACTAACCAATCCCTCTTCTTCATCTTGTATTAATAAGAGAAATTTTGCCTTGCATTTATGATTCCTGGAATATTTCTCATCACAGTTGTAGCATAGGCCTTGTTCTCGTCTAACTTGCATTTCCTCTTTAGAGAGTTTTTTTATAGGTAATATGGTTTTAGAATTGTCGACTGTAGAAGGATGAGGTTTAGAAAATTGTAATGGATAAGAAGTAGGATGGGAAGAAGTAGGTATAGAATATTGAGGTCTGAAAGAATGGTCTTGAAACTTGGATTCATGCATTTTTGCTAACCAAATTGCATGAGGTAACGATGTAGGACGAGAAATCTGAACCTCTTTGTGAATGTGAGATTTAAGGCCAGAAATGAAACAAGAAAGCAAAAAAGATTGAGGTATGCCTACAACTTGATTAGACAAAGATTCAAATTCTTTTTTATATTCAGTTACCGATTTCTTTTGCATCAATTTCGCCAGGGCTCCCTGAATATCCTCATATTCTGAAGGTCCAAATCTAATCTTGAAAGCCTGTAAGAAAGCTTGCCACGAACCCAATTGGCTATTTTGCTCAAGCCACTGCAAATGCTATAAGGCTTCTCCTTCTAAGGCAAAGGACGCAATTTCCAGTCTTTGTCCATCCGGTACGTTATGAAAGTCAAAAAACTTTTGAGTTTGATAGATCCATGCCAAAACATCTTGACCGGAAAATTTGGGAATCTCTAATTTGATGCCTCTCAACAGGGATTCAGTGCAGAATGTGATGAATGGTTAGAATCTGAATGAACTTGAGTTGCATCCTGAGGAGATAGTCCATTCTGATTCTGAAAATTGTTGAATCGAAGTATTGATAGTGGAATTCAAATCATTCATCGATTGTTGAGTAACCAAATTGGCTTTAATGGAATCTTGCATCTGTGATTGCATTCCCTTCATAGTCTCTGCTAATGAAAACACTAAAGATTGCAATTTGGAAAATTCCTCCTGTGATCTTGTTGAAGCCATAACGAGAGCACCAAAAATGTTGGGTTGTTATTACTCTCTAAGCCCAGCCCACTACTCAGCCTTATCCCGTGCCAAGCCCGTATCTATTTTACCCTGGTGTATGCTTTATTCCAGAAGTTTCTCTCTCTCTCTCTCTCTGTATCGCTCTCTCTCCCTCGCGTTAGGGTTACAGATACATTCTCTGCTCCCCTCTTTAATTTGTTTCTTATGTAACTTGTTAAGGTAATCTTTACTTGTGATTGTGGATGTGTTGTGTATATAGGTGGGACTTTCGAGCAACCCTAAGCTCCACAGTTTGAAAACCAATTTCTAGAAGGGGGGTAAAAAACCCTTTTCCCTTTTGAGCCGTTTATTTATATGCTCCTTGTTTGTTACATTCCGATCTTGTTATGTAAACTGATTTCTAGTTATACAATTACATGATATAATCTTGAAATCTAGTTGGCAATTTATGACTCTTTCTTGTATTCCTAGCATGAGCTGTAACAAAAACAAACCGATCTGAGAGAGGAAGCAGTTCATTTTCATTTTTATCTCTAAAGACCATTGCACATCCACTTCTCCTTCCAACTGCTTCCCTTGACATAAAAAGAAGAACAGCAGCACAAGTTGTCTTGGTTAGACAAGTTAGGATAACATAGCTTCAGGAACAAAGCTTCCTAAAATGACGATTGATAATCCAACAATCTCATAAGAACACAAGTTTTTGGGTAAAATAGGACTTGTCTTTTTGCCCTTTCATTCCCGATACAGTACATAGGGACACTCGTTCTAACGCATACACATAACTGTCACTATCATTCCTAGAAACAATAACGGCCAACGGGCACCTATAAATACAAATCAACATATATTTACAGACATACAAACTAGAAGCTGCACTTCCCTCACAGCACACACAACACATCCTTCAAAAGAATTTACGCAACCTCACGTACGACGGTTAGGTGGCTTTCCTTCAGCCTCTTCCTCTCATGTACCTTCTTCTCTAACCAAAATATCTTCATAAACTCGTGTCATCAATAAAAAGGCTCGTAGGAATCAAAATAAAGGCCTCCTGATCTTCGTTCTTCCAACTCTGATAAACTCAACTTCTGCATGTAAGGAGTTGCACTCAAGGAATTACTTTTGTAAATTTTATTCTTGATAGATTTTCTACCACTCAATGTTGAATCACAATTTTGAACTACTGATCATAAAATATGGTACATGGGCTGACAGTTGAACTTTAGCAGTTCTCACCATTTACGCTCCTTTTCTGACAAATACACATAACTGCGACTATTATTTCTAGACACAATAACCGGTGCCTATCACCGCCGTATACACTTCGGCACAACACAAATATATGATCACAAATCAGAAAACATTTACAGACATACTTCACGCTGTAATTTCCTTACTGCACAAACGCGAACAGAATATGTAATGACGCTGAAGGGGGTTTAATGGAAATGTATAAAATTATTGTATCACATACACGCAATATGAAAACCATCTTATAAGTCAAAGATTAAAAAACTCTAATTAAATATTTTCTCCTTACTTCAACTGATAATATATATAATTGATAATTATAAAAATAACTATGAAAATCGATATACTACAATTCATCAGCACCACAGAGAATCGAAACTCTAAACCAATTTGTAAAATAAGCTAGTTAAATCTTTGAAAAACAATAGTACAAACTAAGTTTGAAAAGAAAAAGATTTATTAAAAAATAAAAAGAATAATAGAGAATATAAATTTTAATATTTTATCTCTCAATCTAAGTTTAGTTTAAATTTACTTTAATTCTATACCTATTCTTCTTCAAGACCTAAGTTTGAAACATTAAAATACCAGAAAATAAATAAATAAATAAATAAATTTTATTTAATGGAGTACTCAGGTAATATTGCTATTATATAGAGGGCATTTTAGAGTTTTTGACCCTAAATTATTTAAGCTCTCACAAAACCTTATTATCTTCTTTTTTGAATTTCTCTCACAAACTTATATCTCTTTTGAATTTCACTCCTCTTTGTAGACAACATTCCAACAGGCAATCTAGAAGTCTTTACCAACTAACTCAACACGTGAAATCCACAAAGTAAGTGTTAATCTGATTTGTATTATAGTATGCCTTCTCGTGTTAGTAAATGCTTGACTTAAGGATGGATTTACGTTACACTATGAACACAATTAAGGTAAGTAGATTTGGGGGTGTAGGTGATTGGAGCAACCTTGGAATCGATTAAGCGATTCAACTAAGTAAGTTGATTTTCCTATGTCCAATTTTGTAAATTAGATGATTTGTTATGGTGAATTAGAGGTATAAAAGAGATTGATGAAGGTTATGATGGAAAAGGGGTGAATTGGGAAAAAAGTCAATGCAATTTGTGAAATTCAAAGGGGTATACAGCCAAGATACACGATTGTGTACTTTCTCATGGTGAAAATAAGGAAAAATTGTGAAACATGTAGTGTACAATCAAGTACTTGCTCATGTACCTACCCATGCTAAAGTACATGATCAAGTACACGACCGTATACTTAGGCGTGTCAAAAGGTCCTAACATACAAAAAAAGGCACACAACCATGCACACAGTTATATTCCTACCCATGCACTTGTATATAGCTACATACATGATCGTATTACTTTATAACACATCCAAAATATTTCTTCTTCCCTATTTCTTGAAATTTTTCAAATCTAAAACCCTTTTTACACAAACTAAAGCCATTGGGAAGGGGAATCATTAACCAAAACTTAGAATTATAAACTAGGTGAATCTAGGTTAAATCATAAGTTAGTATTAAGTTTAGTTCTTTTATAACAAGTTATACTAAGATTCATAGTCACCATTTCAGTGAAATCACAATAGTTCCTTCAAGTACAAGACTACCTTGTTTATGGTTTATGCTTGATAGTGTAGTAGCAAAATAAACTTAAATAATACTCAAATAATGAATTGGTTGTTACTTGTGCTTAGCTCAACTTAGGAGCTGATGGTGGTGAATCTCTAGAGAGCACTCCAATGATCTCTACGTAATGTTTTCCCTAGTGAAGTTATACATCGAAATGATCTGAATAAGTTTAAGATAACTTATGAGTATTGGGGTCGAGAGTGACAATTCCTAACACTGTAGTATTGGGGCCAGTAGTGACAATATCCCAAAAGTATAAGAGTAAATATATACTAATAAAACTTTTAATAATTACAATGTGCGAAGTTAAAAGAACCCCTTGTTCATTTGATGAACCTCAAGATGAAGATAATAACAAGTTCAATGTTTTTCTACTACATAAGATTGTATGTGAATCCTGTATGTGTTTGTTATGCGTATGTGTTTGTGGATAGCATATACTAGGCATTAGCTCACCCCTTGTAAATTTTTTTTTTAATCACAAGTATAGATAATACTTCCTTTTATGATGAGTTAGGAGTGGACTATAGTCAAATCAAAGAGCAAGTAAACTATTATTACTATTAAGAAGATTAGTGAGGTTTATTTGGGAGCAACTAGAAGATTTATTTCCTACTAAGACGACTATTGATGTATTGGAGGAGTCGTAATGGTTATGTTATTTATGATTGTTAGATTCTATTTTAAAGATCGATGATTATAGTAAATACTGTGGAGTTCCTTTTATTAAATGAATGTGGATGTCCAGTTAATTGATAGATTGTAATTAAGTAGGTTAAGAGCCTTACGTGTCACTAAATAGTAGTAACATGTTATAGGTTGTCACGCTCTAAGTTTTGGGGCCGTTACAACTTATGTGGTATCAAAACTTAAGTTATGATCAGTAGGATATAGGTTTGATAATTTATAAAACTTAAGCAAGCGATCAATCAAGTTAGGCATCAATCAATAGAATTTAGGTCATGGTATTAAATCTATATGATAGTGAGATGTGAAGAGAGTGAGTAGGATGACAAGTTCGAAAGTTTCTATCAATAATTTCTTTTATTTTACTTTAACTCTCACTTACAATTTCTTTAAATCGCGATTTTACTTTCTTGTGTTTATGTGTGTATGTGTGTGTGTGTGTTCATGCGTAATATTCTAGTTACCTTTAATCCTCATTAACTATCAAGTCTACATGTTTATCTGCCTCTTCTTCAATAGAATGCCTCCTAGAAGACTCATAGGACCTAGTTTATCTAGCATTGGAAGAGGTAAGGATGCCCTAGATGAAAGGTACCCTCCAGGATCACCACAACAAGGAGCACTAGCACCAATAACTGACATGAGTACACGGTTGCTGAAGACCATAAATGTTCTAGTGGGAATGATAACACGATAGCAACAGTAGGCCTTAAGGCCCACTAGGCCAATAGAAGACCAAATTAGGTTGAACAGGTTCATTAAGCTAGCAAAAGAGTTTAACCTGAGAGTTGATGATCTAGTAGAAGCTAAACACTGGATCACAAAGATCGAGAAAATATTCACTCTATTTAGGGCACATGAGGACAAGAAGGTAGATTATGTTGCCTTTATGTTGAAAGGATTAGCTATAAATTGGTGGGCCAGCGTCTCTAAGCTAGCAAGAGTATTCGTTAACTAGTAGAGATTCAAGGAACTATTTTATGAGAATACTTCCTTAGTAATATCAAAGATAAGATGGAGGCAGCACATTACAACTATCAGTAAGGTGACTGAACTATAGAGGAATATAAGGCAAAGTTGAACCATCTAATCAAGTTTTTACATGAAACAATAGGAGTAGATGACGCCTCATAGGATATGAGATATGTAAGGGGCTTAAAGCCCAATCTATAGCATGAGGTGGGATCATTCTAGTTGCCCACCTATGTAGAAGTGGTAGACAAAGCAAAGTATATGGAGCAGAGTAGAAAAAGAATAGACAAACTCTTGGGTCATAGGTTAAGTATTATTTTGGGAAAAAAACCTACTCAAGGGATAATGATTCAAGATAAGGGAGAATAGGCCTTAGGTGCAATAGACTAGACCCGTAGTCATAGCACCTTGCCTAATTTAAACTAAACCAACTCCTTTAGCCCTTTCCATAGCTCCTACTATCAAATGTACCAAATGTTTTGGGTTACACAAGCTAAAGGATTGCATATGGCTAGAAGGTGCTTGTTTCTTATGTAAGAGATAGAGACACATTAGTCAAAACTACATAGAGAAATTTGTCCCTCTAACCTTTTGCCATCTATGCAAACAAAGGAGACACAAAGCAACTGAATGTGGTAATATGGAAGGTTATACCACCCCAGTACAACAGGTGTAAATAATGAGACCACATATTAAAGCTCAAGTGAGTAGACCCTAGTAGGGAAGTCCGAAGCAGTGGGCACCAACAATAGTTTTTACTTTACAACAACAACATTAGGACGCCCTAAACATAAACACTATAGCAAGTATGCTCCTTATATACTCTCATAGTGCCTATGTGCTTTTTGATACTAGTGCCACACACCTATATTTTTAATACATTTATACATATGCCTGCTTTAATTGCTGAATATTTGTATGCTCCTTTGGTCGTGATTACACCTTTAGGGGTTGGGAGGATTTTGAATCAAATATGTCATGCTATTAATATAGAAGTAGAAGGTAGGGTATTACTAGCTAATCTATTAATGCTAGAAATGTTAGAATTTTATTGATCTTGGGAGTGAATTAGTTGTTAAAGTACCATGCCATCGTAGACTATCATAACATGGTGGTACACTTTAGATTCCCAGGCATGAGTCTTTTTTATTTCAAATTAAATGCTCAAAGACTAGCAAAACTTCCCACTTTTGAATTAAGGGGGTAAAAGTATGCTAACAATAGTAACAGCAAAGTCAAGTGAGACTGTAAAGGTGAAATAGGTACCCATAGTGAAGGAGTTCCCAGATGTCTTTCCAAATGAACTACCTAAATTACCCTCAACTAGAGAAATAGAGTTTAGCCTTGATCTGGTATCAAGTATAACGCTACTTAAGACACCATATAGATTGGCACCTACAAAACTAGTAAAGCTGAAGACACAACCATAGCAGTTGCAAGACAAAGAGTTCAATATAGATTATAGAGAGTTGAACAAGGTCACTATTAAAAACAAGTATCCTTTCACCAAAATTGATGACCTTTTGATTAATTACAAGGAGCTCAAGTATTCTCAAAAGTTGATATGAGATCAAGATACTACCAACTAAGGAAAACGGAAGAGGATATTTGGAAGACAGCATTTAAGACACATTATGTGCATTTTGAATTTATGATGATGCCCTTCAGGTTGATTAATTCACTTGCAGCTTTTATGGATTTGATGAACAGGATGTTCAAAGACTTTCTAAATAAGTTTGTGGTCATCTTCATTGATGATATTCTAATATACTCCAGAAGTAAGGAAGATAACAAAGAACATTTGAGGCTGGTATTAGGTGGGCTATAGGCTAAAAAGCTTTATGCTAAATTTAAAAAGTATGAATTTTAGCTCTAACTTGTGACTTTCTAGGTCATGCAGTAAATAAGGATGGGATTTCTGAAGAGCAGTAGTAGACTAGCCTAGACCAAAGACAAAGACAATGACAGAAGTCAAAAGCTTCCTAAGTTTAGCTAGCTATTATAGAAGGTTTGTTGAAGAGTTTTCTAGCATAGCAGCACTCTTAACTCAATTGACACAAGAAGTAGTAAAGTTTGTCTAGGATGACAAGTGTGAAGATAGTTTCCATAAGTTAAAGTAAAAGTTAATATCAACTCCAATATTGGCTTTACCCAAAAGAGGAGAAGAGTTCACCATCTTCAATGATGCATTAGTTCAGGGTCTGGGATATGCTTTAATGTAGGATGGCAAAGTAATAGCTTATGTATCACGACAACTAAAGCAATATGAAAGGAATTACCCAACTCATGAACTAGAGCTAGCAAGCAATGGTGTTAACACTCAAGTTGTTCAGGCACTATCTTTATGGAAAAAAATGCAAAATCTCCACAAAAGCTTAAAGTACATTTTTACTCAAAAAGAGGTGAATATGTGTCAGAGAAGATGATTGGAGTTAATTAAGGAATATGATCTAAAAATCCAGTATCATCAAGAAAAAGCAAATGTGATAGTAGATGCTCTCAATAAAAAGAAACAAGGCAATATCACTACCTTGATTACATCTCAACGGAACTTATTGAATGACATGCACAGATTGGAGTTATAAAGGGAATTGGGAATGAGATTAGCAAGCATATGTATATAACCTACCTTAGTTGAATGGATTAAAGCTATCCAAGCTAAAGATGCAAAATTACAGGGTATTAAGGTTAAAGTGGGACATGGTATGATGGCTGAATTTAATGTCAATATAAATGGTATTATGAGATATGGGACTTAATTGTGTGTACCGAAAAATCTAGAGTTGAAGAAAGAGATCATGAAAGAAGTGCACTACTCTGGATACGTAATCTATCTTGGAAGCATTAAGATTTATAGAGACCTAAAAAGTTGACGCAGCGCGAGAAGCGTAAACGAAACAAATCAGGTTCTAGGATCGCCTCGTAATAAACAAAGAATAATTATCAATTATCCCTTTGACAAACCTCGATTGCGCACAACCGAAAACAGCAAAGAAACTCCTCTCTAAAAGGTGTGCATTGAATATTGAATAAAACCTCCCCCTAAAATAACCTAGCAACTATATATACTCCTCTGGAAAATACGTAAAAAAGGAAATATAGATGTACACGTGGAAATAAATATAAGTATACACGTCGGTCCTCTGTCGTATACACGGCCATGCCTCAAAGCCATGTATGCTTCTGGGAATATTTCTGGCATAATACATGGTCGTGTCTCTTGGCCGTGCATACAACCATGTATGCTTCTGGGAGAGATCCTGACAGAACACACAGCCGTGCCTCCTGGCCGTGTAAGAGGTCGTGTACATTTCTGGGAATCATCCAGGTATCTTACACGGCCGTACCTCCTGGTCGTGTATGAAGCCGTGTGTGTTTTTAGAAGTTCCCTGACATGATACACGACCGTATATCAACCCGTGTCCACCGTGTATCAACCTATGTGCGCATCATTCTCTCCCACCAATGAAGAACTCGACCCCGAGTTCTCTTCAGAATATAACGATGTGTCATCGGAGTGGAAAAGAGATAGATCCGCCACATTAAAAGTACAGGAGATGTTCATATCTTCGGGAAGTTGTACAATGTACGCGTTGTCATTTATCTTGCGCACTACTTCATAAGGCCCATATTTCTTTGGTTGGAGTTTCCCATATCTGCCCGCAGGGAAACGCTCTTTCCAAAGATAAACCATGACCCGATCGCCCACGTCAAACAGTTTCTTCCGTCTATGCTTATCCGCAGCCCCTTTATATTGGGTATTAGATTCTTCTATTTTTCGTCTAACTTCCACTATAGTGGTTTGGCATTGTTCCACCATATGCTTAGCAGCGACGTCACCCACCATACCCTTTGGTAACTTGATCAGGTCTAGCGCGTGTTGTGGCGTTTTGGTGTACACCACTGAAAACAGTGATCTTCCAATAGTTCGATGGACGGAACTATTGTAAGCGAATTCAGCTTGAGCCAACGCTTGATCCCACTGCCCTGGCTTCTCACGGCAAATGCTTCTAATGAGGTTTCCGAAGGTCCGGTTGGTTACTTCCATTTGACCCTCGGTTTGAGGATGAGCTGTGCTGCTGTAATTCAAAGATGAGTCAAACATGTACCAGAGACTTCTCCAAAAATGGCTAAGGAACTTGTTATCTCTGTCAGAGGTAATGGACTTTGGGACCCCATGTAGGCGCACCACTTCCTTAAAGAATAGTCGTGCGATTGCCCGTGCATCAGCGGTCTTCCTGCAGGGAATAAAGTGTGCCATATTGGAAAACCTGTCAACTACAACAAAAAATAGAGTCAGCACCTCGTTGGGTACGAGGCAAACCAAGTACAAAGTCCATCGACAGGTCCTCTCAAATGTTTGCCGGCATAGGGAGAGGAGTATACAAGCCAGTGTTCTGGGAGTGCCCCTTCGACACTTGGCAAATATAACACCTTTCCACAATTCTATACACATCCCTCCTTAATCGAGGCCAAAAGTACCTCTCGACAACTGCAGCTAAGGTCTTATCTCTGCCCACATGTCCTGCCAATCCACCACCGTGCAGGTCTCGAATAAGTTTTTCCCGTAAAGACAACTCAGGGATGCACAACTGATTCCCTTTCATTAAGTATCCGTCGTGAATATGGTAGTCGTCACAAGGTTCCCTGTTGGCACATTTAGTCCACGTTTCTTTAAAGTCTCCATCCCCTTCGTGTAGCTCCTTTAGTCTTTCAAATCCGACAATGTCCACACTCAGAGTGAGTAGGACATCAGCTCTTCTACTCAGGGCATCCGCTACTTTGATTTGCACCCCTGACTTGTGCATCAATCTGAAAGGAAATCTTTGTAAGAACTTAATCCACCTTGCATGCATGTCCTTACTTATCCGGGTTTAGCCGCTTAGGTGTTTAAGAGCCCCAAAATCCGAGTACAAAATGAACTCCTTCTCAACCAAATAGTGTTCCCATACTTTAAGAGCTCTTACCACAGCATAAAACTCCTTGTCATATGTAAACCAATTCCTCCTGGCTTCACACAACTTTTCGCTATAAAATGCTATTGGTCTTTTCTCTTGTGACAACACCGCCCCGACCCCAACTCCACTGGTGTCGCAATCTACCTCAAATAACTTGTCAAAGTCCGGTAGCGCTAATACAAGGGCGCTACACAATCGTTTCTTCAAGTCTATAAAACTTGCTTCAGCCTCTTCGCTCCATCGGAATTTACCTTTCTTCAAACATTTAGTTAAGGGAGCAGCGACTGTGCTGAAGTGTTTAATAAACCTCCTATAGAAGCTAGCCAAGCCGAGAAAACTTCTCAACTCAGTAACGGCTTTTGGAGTAGGCCACTCTTTAATCACTTTCACTTTCTCATCATCTACCATCACCCCCCCACTACTGACTATGAACCCAAAGAACAATAGTCGTTTTGACAAGAATGTGCATTTCTTTAGATTGGTGAACAGTTTATTCTCCTTCAGTACAGACATAACATATCTCAAATGCTCAAGATGTTCTTCCTCAAATTTACTAAACACCAAGATATCATCAAAATATACGACAATGAAGCAACCATTAAAGGGTTTTAGTACCTGGTTCATTACTCGCATGAAAGTACTTGGTGCGTTACTGAGACCAAACGGCATCACCAGCCATTCATACAGCCCCTCCTTTGTCTTGAATGTCGTCTTCCATTCATCTCTAGTGCAGATCCAAATTTGATGGTATCCACTCCTCAGATCTATCTTGGAGAAGATAGTGGCTCCGCTCAACCTGTCCAACATATCCTCGATGAGTGGAATGGGAAATTTGTATCCTATGGTGATCTTATTGATAGCCCTGCTATCAACACACATCCTCCAGCTCCCATCTTTCTTGGGAGTCAACAATGCTGGGACCACGCACGGACTCAGGCTATCCTGGATAAACCCCTTGTCCAAAAGCTCTTGGACCTTATCTTGCAGGATCTCAGTTTCCTTAGGGCTCATCCTATAGTGTGGTAAGTTTGGGAGACTTGCTACAGGCACCAGGTCTATCTGATGTTGGATGTGTCTCAGAGGCGATAGACCCTCAAGTAGGTCATCAGGAGCCACCTCCTTAAACTCCTCCAGTAAACTCTTTACTGCTTCGGGTATTTCCATACTAGCTTCATTCTCTCCAACCGCCACATCTTTTACTATAAGAGCATGAACCACCCGTGACTCCTTTAAATCTTCCACCAAGTCTTTCTCTGATTGGATGACAGTTAGGAAAGAACGACTTTCTGCCTTCTTCTCCTTCGAGCGTCCTTCCTTCTTCAACGGCAACAAGGTGTACCTCACACCTCCCTTCTCCAGTATATACACATTCTCCTTTCCCACGTGTTGTGCGTTCACATCAAACTGCCATGGCCTACCAAATAAGATATGACAGGCATCCATGTTTACGATGTCACAGAAGGCTTCATCATGGTATTTCCCTATTGAGAATGGTACCCTACATCTTTCCTTCACTTCAGTCCTCTCTACAGCTTTGATCCATCCTATAGTGTACAGATTTTGGTGCTTCTCGATAGGTAGCTGCAACTGCTTCACAACTTCTCTTCTTATGATGTTTTCACAACTTCTACTATCTACTATTAGTTCAAACACCTTCCTATTAATAGTACACCTCATGCGAAACAACCGGTGTCTTTATGTGATCTCTTCCTGTTTTGGCGTTAGCATCATCCGCCTAATCACATAGGTTGGTTCTACTACCTCTTCCTCCACCTCATAGTATTCTTCCTCTCCATCAGGTTCACAGCAAATCTCATCATCATCCCCCCTATCAAGGATGTTAACACTTCTCCTAGCAGGACATTCATTTGACCTATGACCCGATTGATTACATCGGAAACACTTACCCAAAATAGGCTTGGCATACGGGTTACTCTGCCTCTGGGTTCCCTTAGGTTTCATCGGTTTCTTTCCCTCAATCTTTTCTTCTCTCCTGGCGCTGTCCTCACTAGGTTTGTATGCAGCACCTTTATTTTTCTCAAATCTCGTCTTACTACTACTACCTACAGCTTCACCAACATATCCCTTTCTTCCACCTCCGTATCTACTACTCTGCTCCTGCAACATTAGTTCAGCTCGGAGGGCCAAGTTCTTCGCCTCAACCAGGTTCCTCACCATTGTAACCCCAATTTTGTCCTTGATTTGGAGCTTCAGGCCTTTTACGTATCGCGCGACTTGCTGGCCTACTTTCCCTCAAGTCATTCCATTCGGCCAGTCTCATGAACTCGGCGGTATACTCGTGCACTAACCGCTGCCCCTGATGGCACCGCTGATATTGTTGGAACAATATCTGCTCATAGTCCGACGGGAGAAAATCGTATTGCAACAACTGCTTCATGCGATACCACGTTCTCACCGAATGTTTACCCTCTCTTTGCCTCATGTTCTGCAGCCTCTCCCACCATGTCGAGGCTCCACTCTTCAGTCTACACGCCACCAATCTCACCCGGCGGTCTTCTGGAATTTCCATATAGTCGAAAAACTGATCTACTTCGGCAATCCAATCCAGGAAGCCTTTGATATTAAGGCTACCATCAAACCACGGAATGTCGACCTTCAGGCGGTAATCTCCTCCATCTCCTTGATCATACCCGCCATGGTTTCTTCGGTAATCGTCGTCTCTATGGTTTTTTCCATATTGAGCCGGCCGATAACCACCACCGCGCCCTCGTTGTGGTCATCACTCTCATCGCTGGATTCTTCATCCTATACCCGTCCCCACCTGTTCTCGACGACAGGTCGAACCATATTTCCACCGTAGACATCAGCTGCCCGTGGTGGATTCCTCCCAACACCCCCAACCCTATTGAGGTCTACTACTAGGGCGTTGAAACGCCCGATCAGTTCATCAAGGCGCCGTTCCATACGCCTGACCTTCTGATGCATAGCGTCAATCTCTGCCCTTAGAACCCATTGATGGTTTTCTTGTGATCTCGCATCTTGAACACCGTCAAGAACACGACCGCCGTCATCGCCTTGATGAGTTGACATCTCCACAGGAAATTACCTTGCTCTAATACCAACTGACGCAGCGCAAGAAGCGTAAACGAAACAAATCAGATTCTAGGATCGCCTCGTAATAAACAAAGAATAATTATCAATTATCCCTTTGACAAACCTCGATTGTGCACAACCGAAAACAGTAGCGAAACTCCTCTCTAAAAGGTGTATATTGAATATTGAATAAAACCTCCCCCTAAAACGACCTAGCAACTATATATACTCCTCTGGAAAATACGTAAAAAAAGGAAATATAGATGTACATGTGGAAATAAATATAAGTATACACGTCCGTCCTCTGTCGTATACACGACCGTGCCTCAAAGTCGTGTATGCTTCTAGGAATATTTCTGGCGTAATACACAGTCGTATCTCCTAGCCGTGCATGCAACCGTGCATGCAACCGTGTATGCTTCTGGAAGAGATCCTGACAGAACACACGGCCATGCCTACTAGCCGTGTAAGAGGCTGTGTACGTTTCTGGGAATCATCTAGGTATCTCACACGGCCGTGCCTCCTGGCCGTGTATGAAGTCGTGTGTGTTTCTAGAAGTTCCTTGACATGATACACGACTGTGTATCAACCCGTGTCCACCGTGTATCAACCCGTGTCCGCATCAAAAGTCACTATTAGTGGAAGAATATAAAATGAGAGACAAGTGAATATGTAGTGAAGTGCCTAACTTGCCAGTAGATCTAAATTGAACATCAAAGGCCAACTGGTGAATTATAGCCCTTCCCAATACCTGAGTGGAAATGGGAATACATAAAGATGGATTTTGTTACAACTCTCTCAATAGCTAAAGAAAAACAGGATGCAATGTAGATAATAGTAGATTGGTTGATCAAGTCTGCCCACTTTTTGCCTATCAATATAGGATATAAACTGGAAAGACTGGCTAAAATGTACATACAAAAGATAGTAAGACTATATAGAGCACTAGTAACCATAACCATAACCTCTAATATAGATACATAGTTTGTAAGTAGATTTTGTAACAGCTTACATAAAGCTTTAGGTACAAAACTACAATTCAATACTACTTTCCATCTTCAGACGAATGGACAATCTAAGAGGACCATCCAGATCCTAGAAGATCTATTCAAAGCTTGTGCATTAGACTTTGGGGGTAACTAGAATAAACATGTACCTTTGGTTAAGTTTGCCTATAATAACAGTTATCAAACAACTATCCAAATAGCCTCTTATAAAGCTTTATATGGAAGAAAATGCAAATCCCCATTATATTGGAATGAAGTGGAGGAAAGATAAGGGTTGGGGACTTAAATTGGTCTAAGAGGCAGTAGATAAGGTAAAGTAGACAAAACAAAGAATACAGACAGCCCAAAGCTATTAAAAGAACTATGCTGACAAGAGGTGATGCCCCTTAAAGTTTTAAGTAGGAAATAAGGTGCTACCGAAATTTTCTCTAACTAAAAGAGTAATCAGGTCTATCTAAAAGGAAAATTAAACCTAAGGTATGTTGGACCATTTGAAGTTCTAGAAAAGATTAGTAAGGTGTCGTATAGGTTAGCTTTACTACCAAGTTTAGGAGTACATGATGAGTTCCACATATCTACGTTGAGGAAAGTTGTACCAAATCCGGATTGTATAGCCAGATTTATCTTCCATAGAACAACCTATAAAGATAGTGGATACCAAAGAGCAAATATTGAGGAGATGAGTGATTCCCAATGTTAAAGTGCAATAGACTAACCAAAAAAAGCATGAGACAACTTGGAAAATGGAAGAAGAGAAACAAAGATGCAAAGGAAATATCCAGGACTCTTTCTAAATCCAAATAACTTTTGAGAATGAAAGTTTTTATAAAGGGGAGAGGATGTAAAATACTAAAAAATAAATAAATAAAATTATTTAATGGGACACTTAGGTAATATTACTGTTATATAGAGTGCATTTTAGACTTTTCAACCCTAGACAATTTAAACCCTCACAAAACCCTATTATCCTCTTTTTTGAATTTCACTCTTCTCTATAGACAATGTTCAAACAGGCGATCTAGAAGTCTCTACTGACTAACTCAACACATGAAATCCATAAGTGAAGTGTTAATCTGATTTATATTGTGGTACACCCTCTCATGTCAATAAATGCTTGACTTAATGATGGATTTATGTTACAATTCAGATACAATTAGGGTAAGTAGATTTAGAGTGTGGGCGACTGGAATAACCTTGTGATTGATTGAGCAATTTAACTAAGTAAGTTGCTTTTACTATGTTCAATTTTGTAAATTAAACTGTTTGTTATGGTGAATTGGAGGTATAGAAGAGATCAATGAAAGTCAAGATGGAAAAGGGGTGAATTGGGAAGAAGATCGATGCAATTTGTGAGATTCAAAGGGGTACACGGTCGTGTACTTCCCCGTGGTAAAAATAAGGGGAAATTGTGAAATACATTGTGCATGACTAAATACACACCTATGTACTTACCCGTGTTGAACTACATGACCAAGTACACGATTGTATACTTAACTGTGTCCAAAGGCCTTAACACACAGAAAGGTACATAGCTATGCACATAGCCATGTTCCTACCCGTGCAGCTTTACACAACTATGTACATGTAACACATTCAAAATGTTTCTTCTTCCCTTTTTCTCAAAATTTTTCAAATCTAAAATCCTTTTTACACCAACTAAAGCCATTGGGAAGGGAATCATTAACTAAAACTTAGAATTACAAACTACATGAACCTAGGTTGAATCTTAAGTTAGTATTGAGTTTAGTTATTTTATAACATGCTATACTAAGATTCATTATCACCATTCCAATGAAATCAAAATTGTTCCTTCAGGTATGTGACTACCCTATTTATGGTTTGTCCTTGATAGTGTAGTATTAAAAATAACTTAAATGATACTTGGATAATGAATTGGTTATTGTTTGGGCTTGGCTCAACATAGGGACCAATGGTAGCAGATCCCTAGGGATCATTCCAATGATCTCTATGTGACACCATCTGATAAGTTTTAAAAGAACCTTATTTCTAATATTTATTGAATATAATTTTATGTGAATTTATCAAGAAAAAGATACTTAAGTGCTTAATATTTGATTTCAAAATTTAAATAGTGTAATTTAAAGATTTAAAGAAGGTTCGAGCAAAAATGAGGCAAAATTTAGCAAAATATAAGAAATGGTGATTCATACTTGTACACAACCTTTAGCATGTTCATGCTAACACTAGTGCTGAAAAGCAAAAAGTAATCAAAATACATCATGAAATTGTGCCTTAGCTACTACACAAGCTATGTAAATACTCGCTTTATTTTGAAAATTAGGAATTCAAATATTTTTCGTGTTTACTGTAAATTCTATGAAGAAGTAAATTTATATATCATGTATCTTATGAAACTCTAAACCATATGATTAAATTATTTATTGATTAATGAAAAGTTTATTCCTTTGTATCTATTCATATATTTTAATTGTTTTGTGATTAATTTATGCGCGTAAATTAATTACATATCCAATTCTTGCTAAATAGAGAAAGGTCTCATCTAATAGGATAGATATTTATGAATAGAAAGATTACATGTTTTACTTAGAAGTAGAAAATTTTCAATTTTCTACATAAAGATTAAATCTTTATCTAAGAATTACAAACTTAATGAAATTTTATATGGCGATAGTGAAGGAGAGGTCTCCACTTTTCCATATACAATTATTAATTAATTAACTCAATTAATTGAGAATTCTTGCAGTTATGAGCAGGAATTAATTTGCTTTCTATATTTAAGCTTCTACGATTTAATTATTCATATATATAAATAGTCTATTTCTATAGTTACTAGAAGAAAATTGTTCCTTTATTCATTTAAAATTATAATGTAAAGTTTGATATCACATTAATAGAAGTCATTGTGTCTTGTAATAATGAAATTTTCATTAACACGTTATATATGATTTTTATCTTTGAGTTTGTAGGTTATAGTGGTTGTTAAATGTCGTTTCCATTTTTATTATTTCCTTTTAATCCAAAATGTTTATATTGTGTTTTCATTGATGAAAATTATTTTTTAACACTATAGGTTTTGTAGCTTTGTGTTGTCAAACATTATCGGGTTTTGAATTCTCAATTTCAATTATAAACACCATTCATAATTGTTATGCTTTGGTTATTATTGATATTAAAGAAATACGACTTCAATTCATAGTGCTGTAGATCTCCTGTGTTACATTTACATTCTCATTTAATAGGTTATCCTATATATTACATAATATATTCCAATTTTAAGGAATGTTTTAAAATAGAAGATACTCATATTATTTAACAGTTCTTATATCACAGCTAGGTATTTTATTCTCACTATAAATATATTTACTATAGACTTATAGTGTATCATTGTTGCTATATTTTCTTTCTCCTAGAGGACAACCACGGTAATGTATAAGCAAGCATCGACATCTTTATTGTTTATTTTTTATACTACCTTACTTTATGCTGACATAATTTATTGGTAATAAATCGAAAGATATGTATCAGATTGATAAAATAGAAACATAGTTATCATATTATGCTTAATAATAACGTATAATTTCTTAAATCTACTTATTGAAAATTTTAGAATTTCACAAGACTGACGACAGATTTGCAGACATTGACTGCTGTGGCGCAAAGAGCAATTTAGTAGAAAGGTACATTCACAAGGCCGACTCCAACTGCAGAAACTTGCTCAACGAAATACATTATAACATATATAATTATTTATTCAAAAAAGAAGAATTACATCCCAAAATCGGCAATTACTATCTTTCTTGCGCATATTACAACTGATTGATAACTAGGAGGGACCCCAACCCCAAGAAAAGCAAAAGTGCCTCCAACCCTTCAAAACCAAACAGTTGAACATCAAGAGACTGGACTAGGATTCATCTCCATGAAAAAGCATCATTCACAACTGCTTCTGCCAGACCCTCCATGGGTACATGATTTTGTTCCATACCCTGGATGATTTATGCTCTCTATTGAGAACCATTTCCTCAAGCAATATGCTCAGCTAGTGTTAATATCTTCACATGTTTTTTCTTCCTTAGCTCATGAGGTACAGGCCCGAACACCCTAGTCCCAATTGGTTGGCCTTGCTTATCAATAAGAACACATGCATTGTCATCAAACTTGACTTCACTGCCATCACAGCGACCCCGTTGCATAGCAGCACGTACAACTACAGCATGGTAGACATTTCCTCTCTTTGCTTTACCATTTGGCGTGGCCTCTTTCACTGATACAACTATTGTTTCTCCTAGTCTTGCTCCTTTCTTCCCCTTCAAAGCTTGAATGCACATAACCTTTTTGGCCCCTGAGTTGTCCACAACTTTGAGAACCGTCCTCATCTGTATGAAAGTCCTCTGCTGCTGCAGAATTGAGAAGTCAAATTCAGTCCATTCTTAGAAAATAGCAGTAAGAAAATCGAGTAACAAGTCATGAGCTGGATAACAAAGGCAGAGAAACCTGAGCTAAGAAGTTCCCATATATTGTGCAGTGGGAAGAGCTCAATTGCCCTGACATGTTGCTGTGAAGCCCTCCCAACAAAGAACCCCCTGCATTGTTTTAGGTTAGATAAGGACTCAACAAACAAAACTGCACATGTATATGGGATCAAAAGAAAAACTTTTACAGTTTTACTCCCACTAGGTTATAGAATTGGACAAGAAAAAGCAAGCTACTAAAATTATATCAACATAAAACTGAGGGAGAAAAGTTGAACCAAAAATATAAAGATGCAAAAATTATAAAAAAGCAGAACCCCAAAATTAGCAGGTTCTAAGCTTTAATCTTATAGTCAGATGCGATTTATATTTAACAAACAAGCCTGCCATACAAAGAGTTAACAAAGTGTTTAAAAACAGATTCATGGGACCCCTATTTTAGCTTCCTGATTGTACTTAAATACTGTTCCGGGAAATATTAAAGCCTGAATCCAGTAAGAGATGAAAATCTCAGTTCTGTCCAATTTTATTATGCCCCATTTCTAATACTCTTGTTTATAACTGGTTAAATCATCTGCCATGCTTCTTCCCAGCTATCAAGCTCCCAGCTTCATTTTCTACTCTGACAAGTAACTGCTATCAAATCTTCATAATCATAAAGGATAAAGACAACTATGCACAAGTTATTGCATAGTGGGCATTGACAGATTAGATGGCACAAAACTGGAATCTTTTGACTTGTGAGTGGAACTCTCACCAAGTTAAATTCAAGACAGATATGACAAATGCTCACAAACCGGATAGTGATTTAGCCCATCTTTCAGCAGTTTGAGGAAATTAGTATAGCTCTAGGGGGTTGCTGCAAGGTGTTCCTACCTCCCCCTATCCTTTTGCATCGGTTTTGGAAGTCCTATTGGGTATTCTTAAAGAGTTGTCCAGATCACCCTTGTTTTCCCTTCATTGGCATCGTAAAGAAGAGACACTCACCCACATTTGCTATGCTGATGACCTCCTCATATATTTCAAGGGTGATCATCTTCTACTTTGCCTGGCAAGCAAGCTCTTGGGTCTTTTGAGTCCTTGTGTAGTCTTTAGAGCAAATGGGGGTAAAAGCAACCCTTTTCTATCCATTGCCCCCAAAGCTCATCACCCATATGAGTGTCTGATGAGAAACATTTTATGGAGTGGACAGCCAAAAAATTCAACCAAGATGAAAACCCATTGGCAATCTTTCTGCACTCCTCTTGACAAAGGGGGTTTGGGTTTTACAAGACTTGATTTACGGAACAAAGTGGCGGAAACTGAACATTTATAACATCTTTGAAAAGAAGGCCCTAGTGGAGTATGGGCTGACTGGGTACATTGCTCTTCCCAAGGGAAACTTCTTCTAGGTGGTTGGGCCTCCTGCATCTTCTTCATCGCTTTGGCACAAGCTTCTTAAAATTCAAAGCTTGGCTTGGCCTGGGTTGGAGATGGTTTATCATTGTTCTGATTAGAACTCTGGCTCCCTTGCGGCCCACTCAACTCCTTTTTTTAGCACTAGGGACATAGCAGATTCAGGTATTCCTTGCTGCACATCTTTGTTTAATACTAGATAATGAATCTTGGTCTTTCTCTCATGGACTCTGCAGGGATAATTAAGCAGATTCCACCTTCTAAAGCCTGACTTTTCAAGACCTAATCAGCTGCTCCACATTCAGTCTGCCTCTGGTCAGCACTCAACTCAAGGATTTATAAAGTCCTGAAGCCTCAAGGAGTTAAAATTAGCTGGCACAAGTAAGTTTGGTTGGACAAACAATTCTGAGACATTCTTTTATCTTATGGCTAGCTTGATATAAGAAGCTGCACATTATTCAGAGAAATTCAATCTCTTCAATCTAGGGATACCACCTACCCTAGACAAACTTCAACAATGGGGTATAACCTCCACTACAACATGTTACCTCTGCTCAACAGGTGCTGAAGACCATCAACATATATTTTTCAATTGTGACTACACTTCTATAGCTTGGAGGGAAGTATTTCAGAACCTTGATTGCCCTGTCTCCTTTACGTCTTGGCAAGGGGCAACTGCTGAACTCCTTGCTTCAGTTTCCTCTAAAGACCCAAAAACCACCTCCTGGAAAGTTAATTTGGCAGTGGCTAAGTATTGTCTGAGGAGAACGAGGATCTTTACTCGCTTGCAAACCCAATCCCTCTTCCCACATCTATTGCAAGGCAATTTTAGCTTACATAAAACTACATGTTTTTTCTGAATTCTATTTACTCATGTTTCTAGACAATGTTTTTGCTAACTCTTTATAATAGAATAGTAGAGTTTTTTGGATAATTGAATAGTAGAGTTTGGCTGTATCCTGTACCCACTGCTGCTGCTGTAATTAAAGTTTGCTTTAATAGAATTATTTATTTACCCCCCAAAAAAAGGATATTTCTTACCTTACCAGTAAAATTAAAAAAAAAATGTACAGTTATATGTAAGGAGAGAGATTTCAACTTGAATAGTGAGATTATTGAAGATATTCAGACCAAAAACAGAATGAAGTTCTTTGCCCCTTTCAGATAATGCACTATACTTGGAGAAAGTTCCTTTTAAAAGATCAAAAAGCAATGATCATCAAACCGCCTAGAAGTTGATGGTAGAATGAGAAACTGAATTCAGGCCCAGATGCAGTACTAAAGTCATGAAACTCAAAAGTTTCTCTCAAGGAAAATTGGAAGGCTTTCCACTCGAGTAGCATTATCACATTTGGGACAGCAGGTCCCAAGGGGATCTCTGACTGCTAGCTGGTACATGAACTTTTTCCCTATTTTTTGGAAAAGAACATTTTCCCTATCTGTTTAACCAAACTAACAAATCTGATTATCCATTTTAGATATTCAATATATCATTGGCCAAGACAAATACCACAGTGATACAGACCCGCTTAAGGAAATATTCAGATTTATTTACTTTTCAGCTTATCTATCTTTGATGGCTACAAACTAAAAAATCTAACTTTCCAGTACCTCCAGTACCTTCCTTTAGTGAAGCCATTCCACCATTCTAGACCTGAATAACTAAACTAGCCTACCAAATGTTATGAGCTGGATTAACCCTCAAACACCCCCTAGGAATTAGCTTTAAAATGTAACGAGCCCAATCAATGGCCTGAAGTCCCACTCTAGCTCAATCCATCCCATATTTCAACCAGGAACATTGTCAGCGTCTTACAAAGCAAAAAGGACTAGGAAGCTATCCATGAGTTGAATGAGACAATGACAAGACAACCCAAAAAAATTGTGAGTATGATAAGTGACTAAATGCTCAATAAGAGGTACATAAAAATCATCACAACCACAATACCTAGGACAAAACTCTATAGATTCCATTAATCACAAATGATTCTTTCATTGCAAAATGCCAAATGATCACTCCATAGCATGTCTATTCCCATACAACTTACAGCTGATCGCACGAATAAGGAAATGGGTAGACAGAGCATCCGCTTGTCTAATTACATACTAAAAGCTTTCATTCCCCAAAATACATCAAAATCAACACCATTGCCAAAATAGACTAACAGCACACCCAAAAAGATACAAATTTTCCGATTCGACTTCTTATTGAATACCAAGCAATTGAAAACCCAATCAGTTAAAAAGAGAGATTATATATAATTACCATGAGAACCATTCGAAATCCCAGGAAGCCACGTGGACCTATAAGAATATTCAGAACACAAAATCAATCCCACAAAAGAACCAGAAGAAAGTTTGTTAATTTCATTGAAAGGAACAAGAAAGAGAATATGAATAACCTGGTGAATGTGGACAGAGAACGGGATGAATGAGGAGAGATTGGAACAAAGGGAGACGAGTGAGAGAGAGAGGAAGTAGAGAATCCGACGATGGACGATCTAGAATTTGTAATTAAGGGTTTTACCAGTGATCGATAGCGAGAAGCCATGTCTGTTCTTCCGTGCGGGCTGTTGAATGAATGGGAATAAATCTTAGAAGATGTAGGGTGAGTGAGAGAGTAAGAGTAGATTGAGCCAAGCTTTCCTCAGCTCAGCTAGGGTTTAGTTAGGGTTTTCCGATATCGGGAGGAGATCCATGACGGACCGCGGTTGGGAAGGAAAATGAAATGAAAATTAGAGGTTATTGTCGTGTATATTTTTGGAATATAACTATTAGTACCGGAAATGTGGGCTAAATGACATCTTATGTGGGCTGAAAAAGTTGACTTAATATGCCCTACAAGCTAATGTGGGTTACTCAAAACTCTCATCATCCACTATATCCTCAAATTTCAACCCACTCATTTTGACAACTAGGGCTTCCATCATCTAGCTATTGTTACTCCCTCCACCACTACATCCACAACCCTTAGCCATGGCAAGGGAAGAAGAAATTGGAGAAGAACCGTCAAAATTTTGATCAGCAATAGAACTATAGTCGAAAGGTGTGAGCCACATGAAGGATGAATGAATTGGGTCGCAGAATTTAGGGTAATTGAAATGACCATCGCCTTGGGTGTTGAATTCGTAGAAGGCATATGCATCGTTGGTGGTGTCAGGTTGCAACACCGTTTCAAATAGATTGTTTTAGGAGGAATCCATTTAGAGTTTGTTTCAATTAGGGTTTAATGTAGGGTTTTATAAAATAGAAGAAAAAAAAGAGCGAAAGAGATAGGGAGATGAAAATGGCTTAATTAAAAGTTAAGACAGAAGAGGAAGTGTATGTGTGAGAGAGAAAAAGATAGAAGAGAGTAGGCCATGTTTGGTTAAGGAGGGTAAAATAACCATGAGAAAGAAGGATTAGAAAGAAAAAAGAAAAAAAAATGAAAAGAGTACGGAGGAGGGTTTTTCAGGTTCATATTGGAAGGGGAGAAGAAAAGGGTGAAATGAAACCATGATGTGGTGGACATGTAAGTCACAGCAATTTATCTTCTGAGTTGTGTTCTACACTCCATGTCCTATCCTATACTTCTACCTTAGTTATAGTAGTCACAGCAGAGCATTGTTTCGTGCTCTCTTGTCCTGTCTTATCTGTCCTCTTTTTAAAAAAAAAAAAAAATTAGCAAGCTAAGTGGGCTAACCTACCCCACAATGGGTTAGCCTAGTTTAGCCCACAAGCTACGCAAGGCAAGCCAAAAAGCCCACAATTCATGCAGGCTATTTTTTTTTTTTTTGGCCTAACCTACAAAAAAATTATAAGTTAAGCTGGTTGGCCCGTCGAACCCATCCCACATTTCCAACCCTAATAATTATAATGAAATCATATTGCATAAGGGAATCCACTATAATAATATTACTTTAAAAAAATTTGTGAAATAAAGTATCCAAAAATAAGTTGCAAGGGCACGGATCAAGTTTGCGCCTTCAGCAATTTATATAATTTGTATTAAAAGTGCAAATTAAATATGTGAATCATGTCCGCGCCTTCAAAAATTGCTATTTTTTTTAACATTGAAATTTTTTTTATGAAAAATCATGCAAAGAAGATTAAATTTTCTAAAATTAATTTTTTTAAATTAAAATTTTATGCAAAGAATAAAAAAATCATAAATTTAGAATTATAAAAATTTATTTAAAAAATTTGCACCTCTTTATGTTTTATCTTATAATATGGAGGGGAAGAAAAAAAAAAACTAAATCTATTATGTCATAACTTCATCTTCATTTTTTTTATCAATCTTATAACTAGTAACCCATAAAAACATAACACTTTGACCCATATAAAAGTACCAAATGACAACGTGTTTGATCTCAGCTATAGTAGACTCAAATTAATCCTTTTTAATATATTATGAGCTATGTAACTCTACATGTGCGAAAAGTTATAACCCTTCAAAATTGAAAAAGCAAATCACATCATCATTATTTTTTTTCTTCTTTTTTTTCATATATTATAAGATAAAGCATAAAGGGATACAATTTTTTTTAAATAAATTTTAAATCAATTTTTATAATTTTTAAATTTATGATTTTTTTATTATTCTTCATGTAAACTTTTAATTTTTTTTTTAAACAAAGAAAATTTAATTTTCTTTACATTATTTTTCATAAAAAAAAATAAAAATCGTTCCACACCTTCTTTACAAATTATACTAAAGGCGCATTCTAGGTACGTGCCTTCAATTGCGCTTTCAGTACAAATTGGTGGAAGTGCGGACTGGATACATATCTTTGTAACCTATTTTTGGAATAATTTTTCTAAATACCCTATTTCGCAAATTTAAAAATATATATAATAATATTATTTTAATGGATTCCCCCTATAGTACACCCATAATCTTATAATGTAAAATATGGTTCCATAATAAAGCAAATAAGAATCACTTCTCTACTTCTTCTTCTTCTTTTGGCTTGCCAAAGCAATTTATTTAAGAACAAACTGATGCAAGATCAACATGATGGCTAGGATTTTTACTGCATAAACATTAATATAGCTAAAAGGCTTAGCAATTTGAAAATATGATTCATGAATCGATATGATATAATTATAAATGGATTTAAATATAGAAAATTTGATACAAGATATAATTGAGTCAGACTTGTCTTAAACAAATCTCATAACAAGTCTCAAATTCAACTCGTTAACCCATTTAGTAATGAAATAACTAAAATAGTATCTTAATTTTGCCCAAATGTATAGTATACTACCCAATAAAAATTTTCATATGCTAATGTTGTCCATCTTCATTAGCTTATGTGGATTTATTGACTAATTACATATTAACATGTGAATTACATTTATATTATTATCATTATAATTATTAATATTTAGTTACAAAATGTAATAGCCCATTAAGGGTGTAAACCCATAGCACACATCAAGCCCACTTGTCCAACACCAACTTTCTCAATAATTGCTCATTCCACCATGTATGATATAGTGGAATAAAATCAATGAAATAAGTAATGTAAGACAATGTATTCTTCCTTTTCTCCAAAAATGACAAGTGTAAAACCACATTTTCATCTCCTTATATCTGTTCATTCGTTTACACAAATACAAAGCTAAAATCACAAATAAAAAGTGCTCCACACCCTCTTTCACCCCATAATCACCAAACACCACAAAATACCACCATCTTGTCAAAAAATGATGTCAAAATAGATCCTCTAGACTATGTTCGATATTTGAAAAATATTCTAAGTATTAGAAATAGCCTAATGATATCACTTTGAGTTACCACCATTTGATTCTTTAGCTACTTTGGCTTTAACTACTACTAGTAGTCTACCACCATTTAATAGAGTTTCATATCTATAATGAAGTTATGTTGGTGGCTAAAGTTGAAATGGCTAAAAAAATCAAATGGTGATAATTTCAAGTGGCATCATTAGGCTATTTATAATACTTAAAATATTTTTTAAGTACCGGAAATTGCCTAGAGGGCTTACTCTAAAAGCATTTTCTAATAAGATAGTTGTACTTTCTAGGGTTTAGGGGTTGTGGGGCGAAAGAGGGTGCGGACTACTTTTTATTTGTGATTTTAGCTTTGCATTTGTGTAAGAAAATGAAAAGATATAAGGAGATGAAAATGCGATTTGTTATTAAACTCTTGTTAGGTTATAATTTTACATCTAAGTGTTAGTAGAGAATCTAAGAGGAATCTAAGAGGAAGCTCGTTATTAATTAACTAAGATGGAATAGCTTTGAATGAGGGCCAAAGCGAAGGTCAGTGCACTAAGGGTATGAGTGGATACAAAGGTTAAAGCTAACACATACCTAGCCATTAGAGTGACCGAACTCAAAAGATGTAATAGGGACTTGGCTACTAAAGTTTGCAAGCTCTCTAACCTACTTGACAAAGTTAACAAGTAGCTAGAGAGTGCGAGCAAGCAGCTCGAGTCCCAAAGGCAACCTACATAAAGAGAGAAGATAATCTTTATGCTAAACTCCAATAGTTGTGTGATGGTGTTGAATGGGACAAAGTTTATTTTCTTAAGTTGGAGAACATTGGTGTAGCTGTGGTAGACTAAAAAGCCTTAGAGCGAGAACTTTGAGAAGATCATAGCTAGTAAAGAGTAGTCTAACCTTTAAGAGCACAAACTAATGGAAGGCATACATTCAGCCAAGGTTAAGATCTTGGAGGTACATCCCAACTATGATCTTAGTTGTTTGGACTATTGTGATGATTTGATAGACATCTTTACTAAGGTCAAGGGTGAAGTTGATAAAGATAAGCCAACAATCGTGTTGGTAGTTAGAGGCTAAGATCCTCAAGGCAACAAACACAAGATTGCTGTGGAATAGGGACATGTCAAAGAAGATCAAAACCAAGAGAGTAAGTTAAGCCATGATTAGATTGAAGACGTTCTTCAGGCCCCTCTTAACTTAGAGCCATCTAATGCCACCATCAAAGTCGCATCCTACCTAGAGAATCGTTGTGATTAATGTTGACGAGATCATAAAAGCTATGATCATCCCTTCCCCTGAAAATTAGTTAGCTACTATTCTTATTTTAGAGACTATTATTTTTCTGAGTCAGTATGCTAACTACTAGATGTAAATTTTGAGAGACCTTGATTGTATCTATTTGAAGCTCATATTTTTATGTTCATTTCCTACTTCTTTTGAATGCTTCTTCTATAGTTTACTTATTACATGATGTTCATTTGAACTTAGATTTCTATTTTGGTTCATTTTTATTTTTCAAGTTGTATTTGCGAGGTGTTCTTAGATGTCTAGGCCTTAAGTCCTATCAATGAGTTACCCACAAATGTTTCCAAAAGACCTAAAAAAGTCATATGCTCTAATCATCTAGTAATAGTCTAAGCTAAAATGTCCATTCACTCCTTAAGGGGTAGAGACATCAAGCCATCAAGAGTCCATTTGCTGATCAACTTTACAGCGTGAACTTAATGTTGTTAATAGTCCATTAACCATGGTTAGGTCAAGACTAGTTACAATTAAGAGTCCATTCATCTTAAAATAGGTTGGGACTCGATGTGTTTATTAGGCTTGTTCACCTCATAATAGGTTGGGACAAAGCGTAAGAACATAACCCATAACAATCAAATTTATAATGTACAGTAATTTCATTCATTGTCAAAATGTCAAGTACATAAATAAATAAGGAAAAAATTAATCAAAGTAGGGCCTAAGGTTGTTGGAATTCCAAGTTAAGGAATAGGTTGGCCAACTAACCATTCTAGCCTATATGCCCCATTACCTAAGTCTTTAACTATCTTGACTAGATTCTCTTAATTTGGTGCCAACTTTCCTTAACCTTCTTGAGATTTGGTTGCTTCTAACGTCCTACAAACTAGGTCACCAGGTTGAAAGACCTTATTCTTGACCTTTTTGCCATAATAGCAAGTAGCTTGGTATTGATATACGACTACTTAAATTCGAGTAATGTCCCAAATCTCTTTAATGGTGTCAACGTTAGCTTGTAATCCTAACCAATTGGTTACCAAGTCAATATTTTGTGTTCTAATATTTAGAAGCTCCATTTTGATGGGGTAGACGACCTTAGAGTTAAAGGCAAGCTTGAATGGCATTTTTCCTATGGAGGTCCGATGAGTAGTTTGCTACTTACATAGGATGGTTAGAAGCTCATTTGCCTACCTACCTTTTACTTGATCCACTCTCTTTTTGATACTATTGAGCACGGTCTTATTCATGGCCTCAACTTGTCCATTATATTATGGATACACTACCAAGGTGTAGCGAACCTTAATGTGATTATTGTTGTAAAATTTTCTAAACTTCTAGTTATCGAACTACATCCCATTGTCTGTTATCAACAAGTATGGAACACCATATCTATTGAGGATGTTGTTAAGGACAAAAACTTCAACAGTTCTTTTAGTAATCTTGGCTACTGCTTCAGCTTCTACCCAATTAGTGAAGTAATCAATAGTAACAATGATAAATTACCACTATCTAAACGCTTAGGAAAAGGGTCCTAAAATGTCTAATCCCCACTAAACAAGGGGTTAAGGACTAATGAGGAACTATAAATAATTGCTCAGAGCGTGCTCTATAGGTAGATGCTTTTAGCATTATGCACATTCTCTCATGAAATGCTCCAAGTCTTCCCTCATGCCAGGCGAGTAATAACCAAGTCTGAGTGCTCTAAGCTAAAGAGCTCTACTCTTGACATGATTACTACATATCTTGGTGTGTAACTCTTCTAACAATCAATGGCCTTCTTTTACCCAAACATATTTAAGGAGTGGCATGCTCAAGCCTCTTTTATAGAGAAGATCGTCAAGAATAGTTTAATTTATGACCTTGTACATGAGCTTCCTAGCTTCCTTAATATCTTGCGGATTTGTGCCGCTCTTTAAGTAGTCCATGATTAGGCCCATCTAGCATGGTTCAACCAACATAGGAGGAATTTCCATGACTTAAGTCAACTTTTTTTTTATACTCTTGTCTAGAGGGTAACCGATAAAAACCTTCCTCCCCTGTTTGTCTACATCAAGAATGCTTGTAGATACTAGCTTTAATAACTTATCAACTTTGAAATTCTCAGCTTAGGAAACTTTAGTAATGCTCTAAGAGAAAAATTCTAATGTGAAATCCCTAACGACCTGGACATAGTCACTCATCGATGTATCCTTGACAATGTATTTTCCATTCACTTGTTGGACAACGAGCTAGGAGTCTAAATAAATCCCTGTCTTCTCAACACCTATCTCCTTAGCCAATCTGAAGCCTACAGTAAGGGCTTTATATTCTACTTCATTATTGCTTGTTGAGAACCTAAATTTAAGAACATAAGACACCTTCGCCCTACGAGGCCCCTGGATGAGCCATCAAAGTGGAGAGTCTATATTGGCTAGTCATTATTTTCCGTGATGATATCATCCACTTTGTATTCCACAATGAAATTTACAAAGACTTAGGCTTTTATTACTTTTCTTGGTTAGTATTATACCCCGAAAGCACTCACCTCAAGGGTGTACTTCATCATTCAACCTAATGTGTCCATCTTATGCAACATGTTACACAATGGTCAAACGGTTAGGACTATGACTTGATATGCTTCAAAATAAGGTCATAGTTGTTTAGCCAAGATCATTAGTGCGAAGGCGAATTTCTTCACTTTAAGTACCTAGTTTCAAGCCCTTAGAGGACATGACTCACATAACAAACTGGCTTATGCTCCCTCCTTTCAACTCATACTAATACAGAGGAGAGCGCCCTATCATTGACCGAGTGATATAAGAATAATTCCTCGCTTGGAACTAGTTTTGAGAGTATAAGTGGACTCATTAAGAATTGCCTCAACTTCTGGAGTGTAATTTGACATTGTTCAATCCATTGAAAATTTCTCGAGTTCTTCAGGACCTTAAAGAATTCAAAACACTTATCTCCATTTTTGGAGATAAACTTATTAAGCATGGTAGTTTATTCTGTAAGCCATTGTACTTCTTTTATTGACCTAGGAGGTTGCATATCGAGTACTGCTCGTATCTTCTCTAGGTTAGTGTAAAATCTGCAAAATTTTAGTCACGTATAATATCGAAATAATTAAAAAATTATATTAAAAGCCTTAAACACACCCCATATAAAACTATAATAAAAGAAATAATCACACAAAGAGTAAACCATGAGAAATTATTAATTAAAAAATAAAATAAATTAAAATCATAGACTTAGAATTATTAAATAGGAATTCCGAATAAATATTCATGCACGAAATAATCAAATTAGCTTAAGTATAATTTTTTAAATAATATATTAAAATCTTAAATTTTATCGATGCTGTCACGTGTGTAGCAATACACTAGGAATTTTGAAATCTTAATTATAATAAAGTATTAGTTAATAATAATGATGATGATGATGATGATGATGATAATATATATATATATATGGGCCGGCCGTGGAGGACCCATGCCACACAGAAAAAAACAAATAAGAAAAACAAAGAAAAAAAAAAGAGAGGAAAGAAAACATAGAGACGAGGACAGGACGAGAAAACGAAAGGGGAGAAAAAGGGGAAAAGCGAACAAAAAAAATCATATTTTACTCGTACGACCTCGATCGATTATTCGAGACTACCAACATGTTTCTTGAGGTAAGTGCAACTTAACTAGACTAATTTCTCGTAAAATAGAATTAGTTTCTAAAAGTTATGTTTAAATAACAAATATATGTATAAAATTAGTATTTTATCTAAAATTAGTTGTAATAATTAAAGAAATATTAAGTAGAATAATCTAGACCATGTGTAGTATGTAATAATGTGTTTTTTCCTAATTTTTTAAGTAAATATCTGAAGAGTATTTCGATTAAATCCTGAGAAAATGAGGGTAAATAGGTTTCTTGATGTGTTATATTATATGTATATTGTTGATTTCGTGTATTTTATTAGGAATTTTGCTGCCAATATAAGGAAATATATATATACTATTCTGTGTACTGTGCATATATGAGGATTTCATCCCTGGAGCGAGAAGCAGCCATTAGACATATACATATATATATAAACATTCATGGTTGGTGGTGCTGCACGTGCTGTGCGAGTGAATTTTTTTTTTCCTGGTCTTTTCCTTCCTCAAGGCTGCAGGGAACATCATATTATATATATATATATATATATGTACAAACAATCTGTGATTAGTGGGCTGCTCGTCCTGCGTGAGTGGAATTGTTTTTTTTCTTATCCCTTCTTCCTTATGGCTACAGGGTAACATACACATATATAAACCGTTGTTAGCTTTGTTTCTTATTCTGTGGAATGTGTACGTGTATGCTATTTCTTTGCTCCTTAGCTGCCTAGATAATTATATATATATATACGTACAAGCATCAGATGGGAAGTTGCTAGAAGAAGGCTAATTGGGCCGTGAATGGACATATATATATATATATATATGTATGTGTTGATGACATTGCGGGGTGTGGGAAGAAGGAAATCCAGCTGGAGTTGCTAGTTAAATAATATGTATATGTGTATACATGTATAGGCTGGTTAGCTCCGAAATTCCTTAGAAAATCCTTCGACATAGCGTGTGTACGTGGGACAGGGGGTTACAAGATGGGAAAGGTCGGGCTGAAATGGGATGTATGGTAGCTGTATAATATACACCATATGAAGGTATGTATATGTATAAGTGTAAGTGCATGTACTGTACTTGCTCTCAATTATGTATGTGAGGTTTCTAAATATATATATATATAAATATTGTATATATATATATATATGTATATATATACATGTTTATATGTGGTACGATGAAAGCAGGAATAGACTCTCAACTTGAGAATGCGGGCTATGAGATGAAATGGAAGTGGGAGTTGGGATTATATTAGTGTTAGTTTTCTTGTTGGCTTGTGAGTTGGGGAATTGGAAGGAGGGTGGAAATCTATGAACGAGGATGCAAAAAGAAAAAAACATGTATGTGCATATAGGTATTGGATCTTTTCCCTAGTGAGTGTGCATAGTATTACTAGTAGGAGTAAAGAAGATGTCATAGTACAATCATTGTTGGGATTGATGAGAAAATTGTAGACACATGTTGACATGGAGGTCGTTGGTGGCGAAAGCAAGAAAAAAGGGAGTCTAGGAAGTTGATCTAAACCACAAATATGGCATGCATCATGAGTTAAAATAGAAGATTTAAGATGTCGATAGTCTAAGTCCTTATCATTATGGTTACATACACTAGGTGTAAGCGAGATGGAATAAATAGGATGTCGAAACGAGTATAAGCCGTAAACATAAGTATATATGTATATGTAACTAAGAACAAGGCATAATCATAATCACAAATAAGAAGCCCATTGTTTGACGAGCTCCTGCAAGATTATGAATGTTGTTTCTTTGATGTGACATTTGTGCCTCACTCCTTGAAATGATTAAATGTGTTGTGAATAAATTGTTGACATGATTGCCAATTGCATATGTGCTTGACCTTGCATGATCACCCTAAAACACTAACCAATTATGAGATTTAATTAAAAACCTGGCATGCATTACACGAACATTGCATTGTTCAAGGCCATCACAGCTACAAGACATGCTGTAAGTAATCAAAGGATCATTATTTCTCCAAGTGCGAACTAAGTGATTAAAGGATTGTCGCGCCTTGACAGTTCCGAGTCCAACCTGTCTCTTGAAGGTATAAATGCTCATGTATAAGAGGCACCTGAGCTTAGATCATTAAAGCTAAGATACAGTTATAATAAAGTGATAAAAGTAATTGAATTGTTTGTAAGACCCAGGCACTAATGGTGGCTTCGGAATCCCCAACTAAGGTTAAGGGGGGCGTAAACCCTAGACTTCACTTCAGTTACCAGAAGACTACGTAAAATGTTGCATTCATATGATTGCTCATGCATAGCATTAGTTTTGATAACTTGTTTGAAATTGTTTGTGTTTATTGCAACACTGGGAGATTACACCCTATCTCACTAAGCTTTGGCTTACCCTCCTATAGGTTTTGCCTTATAGGTCGAGACTATCGGAATTTCCTTATGAATCGACGAACCAAGGTAAGTACTTATCGCCTAATTGAGGGCTTGGTTCGTGGGAAGATTGCGAGGACTAGATTAATGTAGATATTGTTAGACTGGATTTTGTAATGGTTGTAAATGCCTGTAAGTGATCCAATAGGATCTTGGGTGTACCTATGGTTGTGTAATGGGACCCATTAAGGCCCAATGATAATATAGTAACTAATTGTTTTCGTTGAGCAGGGAATGTTATTATTATGATTAACAAGCACAACATTGGAGATGAGACGCTTCGTGGTTTCTTAACGGGGATTAAGCAATCGTGGCGGGTTGTCACGAGGAGCCCTCAGAGTGGGGCGTGACAGTTAGCCTCGATGTCATGTTGTGTGGCCATGAATCCAAGGAACTTACCTAATGTAGCCCCAAAGATGCACTTTTGAGGGATTAGTTTCATATTGTATTGTCTCAAGATGTTGAAAGTCTCTTATAAGTCCTAAAAATGGTCTTTAGGCCTTCTGCTCTTGATGATCATATCATCAATATATACTTCAATGTTCCACCTAATTTGTTGTTCAAACATTTTCATCAACAACTTCTACTATGTAGCCTCAACATTTTTTAGGCCAATAACAGTAAGTGCCAAAGTTAATGACAAATGAAGTGTGTACTTCATCCTCTAACTTTATCTTAATCCTGTTCTATCTAGAGAAAGTATTCATGAAATTCAGAGGGGTGTGGCCGGAGGTAGAATCGATAAGTTGGTCAATTCGAGGGAGGGGAAAATAATCCTTTAGGTAAGCTCTATTGAGGTCTATGTAGTCTGTACACATTCACCACTTTGCATTGGATTTCCTGACTAGTACACAATTAGCTAGCTAAGTCAATTAACAATATTCCTTAATGAACCCCGCTTTTACCATCTTTTGCACTCTTGCTCAATAGCTGCCTATCGCTTTGGTGCAAAGTATCTCTTTTTCTACTTGATGACTTTGGCATTGCCATCGATGTTGAGACAATGTGTCATCACCGAGCAAAAGTGTTGCTATTGGACCTAAGGAAGTCGACGAGCTTATGTTTAAGTTCAATGGGCATTGGCATTCCTTCCTACGTGGTCTGCTCAGCATTGCTACTAAGTTAAATTTCTTCTATCTCCTTAGCTAGTTCTCCCCTAGAACTCGATGTTTCCTTAGCTCTGACTTCTACAGTAAAGACCTCCTCCCACTTTAAGGCCTTTAAATATAATGTGCACGCCAAATCCTAATATCCTCAACACTCACCCACTCCTTCAAGCATTGAGAATTTTACCTTAAGGTACAATGTTGAGAAGATCATCTTAAATGTCTTTTAACTTAGTTGTTTGAGTATTACATTGTAGAGTAACCAGCAGTCCACCGCTAAGAATTATATATTATGCTAAGCTACAATATCATTGTTCCCAAGCTCCATAGGGAGGGTAATGATGCCCACAACTTATATGGGTTAATTATTGAACCCATATAAATCATGATTATATGGCTTCATATTAGTCTTGAGCCTGGATTACATCTGATTGAAAGCATGTATAAAGATTATGTTTACATAGTTGCTTGTGTCAACTAGAATCTTTCTTACATTAAATTTGGCAATCCTTACACTAATCACTAGAGTGTCGTCATGGAGGCTTTGAACCCCCTCAAGGTCTTCATCTAAGAAGGATACAACTGTATCCAATCTTAGCTTCTTACCTTATAGGCTCATCAACTGTTGGCTAATTAGGGCATAAGCTAAGCTTGAAGAGCTTGGCCAACCTCCTCTTTAGAAGCTCCCAACAATGGTGTTAATTACACCATTGGGTAGGCTCTATTAGGGCAATTATTATTATTTCCCTCTTTCAGCTCATTGCAACCTTACTCTTCCCATCACCTCTAAGTAACTTATTCAATGAAATTATTGGGGTAAGAAATATACTCCAGAAGATAGCTGCATTAAATGAGATCTTCTAAGAGTATTTTTGAGCTGATAGTACTCATAGATATTATGGCCCCTATATCTGTGGAAGTTATAGTATTTGTTGAAGTTTTTCCTATTTGGATTACTTTGTAATCATGTTGGTTTAAGTAGGATGCCTGTGTTGCGAACCTTCATGAAAATATCTTCCATTGGTTAATTTGCCGAGGTGTACGTTGTGAAACTTAGGATGGTGCATTCCCTATCTTTTGCACCATCATCCCATAAGGACTCTTCACCCTACTTTGGGCTTAGGTGATCCTTGATGGACCCCTTATTATCCTTCTTCTTATCAAACTTTCTCTAGTTAGATTACCTCTTAGTGAGGATAAAGTCCTTCTACTAGATATACTTCCTCACTTTTTTCTTGAACTCTTCAAAGCTATTAAGTTTGTTCTTTGCTAGGGATTTAAAGAAATCTCTAGCAAGCTTGACACCTTCAATGACAACATTAAAGGCAACACCTTTATTGACGTTAAAGATCTCCAACGTCGTAGTGTTAAGCTAAGCAAGGTAATCCTTAATAGTCTCATCATAACCCTACTTAATCATATTTAAGGTTGATAAGTCCTTCACGTAGAGCTTACTAGCAAAGAAGTGTTGTTGGAATTAACTGGCCAATTTGTCGAACGAAGAGATGGAGTGTTGTGGTAAATTGTGATACTGTGTATAAGCAACCTATAAAGTGCTCAGGAAAGCTTTGCAAGCGACCACATGATAGAGGCCATGCAAGCTCATCATTGTTTTGAAATGGCATAGTTGATCATTTGGGTATGTGGTCTCATCATATGTGTCAAGTTATTGGAGGCAGACATTTAGAGGTAAGACCTCATCTTGGATTGCTTCAATGAATGGGGTCCAATTTATTGAAAATCAAGTAGATGGATTAAACTTTTTGCTCTCTTTCACGTTAGAGAGCCTCTTGATGTAATCATCGATTTAGTCAATGTCTATATCATCAACCTATCTATTAAGCTATGTACGGGCATCTAATGGCTCAAGGAAGTTGTTCCAAGCAAGATTGCCATTATCACTGCATGATGCAGCTAGTAAGGCAACATGGGAATGTGCTCTTCCTTAAGATGTTATAAGTAGGATTAGATCAGTAAGAGTGAGGTTGCAATCCTCTACAAACCTAGCTTACTAAACCGCTTGTTGAATTAGTGCCGTAGAAAATGTGTAGATACATTCTCTAGTTCCAACATATCATTAAGCTACTTAAATTCTACCACTCAAGGTTGGAGCTTTGCATTATCGTTGTGTATTAGCTCGTTTTGTGCTATTAGTGTTTTGCAAAGGTTTTCCAGATTTAGGAATCGCTAGGCATCAATTTGTTAGGAGCTTGCATTTGCACTTTCACGTTATTGCTGGGATGTTGTGGCTTAAATGGTTTGATCAACTGCCAAAGCATCTATATTTTCCTTAGATTTGGTTATTTTAGAGTGAGGTGCCATGTGTTTTGTCGTGAGTAAGATCACAAAGATGACACCAAATGTTGTACTAGGTTTATAGAAAGTGGTTGGATCACCTACTAAATGGAAACAAATTAAGCTATGGAGGGAGCTAGAGTTTGTTCCGATGTTGACACTTCAATGCCTAAGTCAACATAATTGAAGAATGAAGAGGACATGAGAGTATCAAGAGTATTAGAGATTCAAAAGTCTCTTATCTAGTAGTCTTTATCTTCTATTTATAGGAGTTGTAGATGATCCCAATTTGGAAAGTACATTAATTCTTAAAATCCTTTCCTAATATAGCAAGGACATATCTTTAACTAGCTCCTTTTTCCTTATTTGTATCGTTCTTTCATGCTTATCCATTGTGAGAATAAGCATGGATATCTAAGTTATAAGATGTTAAGAACTTTAGACATAAAGTCAAACTTAGACAATTCTATGTAGAATTAGGTCAATATTGGCAAATGGAGCTTGGATGAAAGTCCAAGTGGGCTAGAATGGACCTTAAGGGTCTAAGTCCAAAATGCTCTATCAACAAGTCTCATTCCCTAATAGGGAGTGAGATTGAGTTATTTTAGGACAAAAGATTAATGGTCTTGAGATCTACTTTAGATTTTGTGAGATGAGAATCTTTAATTAAGATCTTTCCTTATCTATTGAGCAACTATTCTACATTCCTTATTTAGACATCTAGCAAGATTCAATTGACTAGACCTTTAGGCTCAAGTCTTAAGACAAGTGTGAATATTTAGGCTACTTTGTGTCGCTTCGGCTTTAAAGTAGATCAATGAAACTCACTCTTGCTCGATCTAACCTCTACTAGTTATGTTTCTTTCCCAGAAGGCTTAGTCAAGATCTAAGAGCTCAAACTTGATCTCTAGAGCTTAGTCTTAGGCTTGGGCAACTTAGATTGGCCCTTGGGGCCCACACCCAAAAAGACCCATCAATAGTCCTTAATTAATAAAATTTCTTCAAAAATGTATGTGGCACATCTTATTATTTACGTGCTATATATTTCTTAACAATAACCTTAAAAGATTCAATTAAGCCATAACATTCTAACAATGACAACTTTGAAGGAAAAGAGAATCATTTACGTCTCAATATGCCATAAATGTTAAAATATGCATTTTATGTGACTCCTTCATATTTGTTTTGTAGTTACTTAAATATTGGTTTCAAATTTGTTTAGTAGTTAATTAAATCAATTACAATAAAGTGGTGGAAAAAATGAGATTTAAAGAAGATTAGGATAATTAAACTCATGGAAATGTATGAAAACTATATAATCTAATATACGAAAACAAATAACGCAGTAATGAGTTAATAACTGCTTTCTCCTTCATAAATTAATCTCCTAAAAGTTAGGAAGATTTATGATGAGTTGAATCATGGAAAAGTTCAATGGATGGAATAGTGGGATAGTAGTTTACTAATATTATGAATAAAAAGTGAGTGTAACACTAAAGTCTCCAACTCTAATAATATAGATATAGATTTAATTGGCAGCTACCACTACATATAAGATCACTAGGTTTGTAGAACCTAACATTAAGCTTATAGAAGAAATATAAAAAATCGATAAATTATATTTCTTAAGTCACTTAACTTAATTCATAAATTTGTTAGAAAGAGTTAAAAAGACTGGTTAGGCTAATGTTATAGGTTTTTACAAAAGCTTATAAATATAAAACTCTTTTAAATTATTTCAAACAAATATATTATTAGTGGCTAATAATTAACCTTACCTATAGCTTACCCAATTTAATATATTTTATAGTTTAACCCTGCCCACCTCTCTCTACATTTATTCATTTTTTTTTATTTCGTAATAGTTAGTACTTTTTGAAAATTATGCTTTTTTGGTTCCTTTTTAATATCATTTTAGTACCAATTTTAAATCATGTATTTATAAAAATAAAATAAACAGATGAAACTATAAATATATACAGTCTTTTAATAAAATTAAATATCTAACAAATATATATAAAGCTATGCTCATATGCCATTTACCTTATTTAATTAAAAAAAATCAAATAAAGTTTTCATATTGCAATGAATAAAACATACTATCCCTAAATTTCTCATAAAAGTAGTGAATTTCATTTCCTAACTACTAACCTCAATATCTGATTATTGAAACTAAAACATACACACACATATTAGGTAGCTTTCAAATATTAATGTGAGGCGAGTACACCTATCAAATTTTGTAATATAATATATAAAAATATGAATATTGTTCCATAGAGATTTTGAATACTAATACTAACAATCACACTATTATCTAATTGATAAATTACAAAATTGGATTAAATTAAAAACTATAATGAAATACTAACTAAAGAACTAAGATTTTGTGGAAAGATAGAAAAGCAAATTAAATTAGAATTAACTTTAAGTTGGCAAGACTAGTATTTAGACTTCGCTTTGCCTATGTATTATTATGTGACATTAACAATAAGTATTCAATTTCTTCTTATAATTCATTAACCGGGAAAATTCCTAATTTAGTTTAATAATTTTCTCAAGCTTATTAAACCTTAATCTTAAAATTATCTATTTGAACTTCTTCACAATAGCATAATTAAAAGATCGCGTTAAGAACAACAAATTCCCTTAACTAAAGCAATTAATTTATGAATAAAAATGTAACTTATCTCTAAGATTACATCAATCCTCTTCACACATACAAGATCTAATTATATATCAGCTTCTTAATCTCGATATACAATATCAAATAGATGGATTAATACATTACCAATATTAAACCAACCAAAATAAAGAACACATGCATGAATTAATAAACATAAGAATTTATCAGATATTATAAGAATATCTCAAGTCACATAATAACCCTAAGTTCCACAAGTCTTGATACTAAGGAAATTAAGCGCTAAACATATTGGGAATTGAATTTATCAATGATGTAACGACATGCATCATCAAGGAAATTAATAAAAACCAGTAAAAACCCTAAATTCTTGAAGTTAAAAGAAATAGTCGTCTTTTCCTCTCAAAGACATAGAATAAAACTCAAACTAATGATGTCTAATCCTTGGTTTAAAGTTCTCCTTTCATATAATGTGTGTTAGAAACTATGCATTTTAGGGTCAACACACTCAACATAGTCATATTTCATGTCATGTCCACTTTGTAGCCTAAATTTGTGTAAAAATTGACGTTCTAGTAGACACAACCTTAGATACGATTGTGTCTAACTCTCGTGTATCTTTCTATGCCTCTTTAGCTAAAACACAACTAGCAACATGGTCGTGTCAATGTCTTGTGTAACTTTCTATAACACTTCAGTGCAACATGGTTTCTTCAACACAGTTATGTTTGTATCATGTTTGGCTTCAACTCTTCATAACTTTTTCTATTTGTTTCAAAATTGAGTGAAATTGGATTCATTTTCTTCTTTTTAGATTGCATTTTCCATCAAAGCCCTAAAATCTAAATATTACTCAATTAAAGTTCATATTCTTCCAAAGCATGCCAAAGTAGGGGGAAACATGTTAAATTATATTTAATATACATATCTAATTGAGAACTTATCAAATATCATATTTCAAATAGATATAGATTAGAGATATGGTGTTTGGATCATCGTTTTTCTATTTATATCTTATCTACATCTATTTTGTATCTATTTAAAATTTAGTATTTTGAAAACTATATTATCTGTTTCTATTTTTTGTTTTATAAATATAATAAAATAGTGATTGGAGTATGAAAATTGAGAATTATAAGAGAAAATTTGTAAAGAATATATTTTATATGTTGAGAAAGGAGATTTTAATTAGTATTTTTTTATTAAAAAATCTAAATATTTAATTTTATTTAAGATGTTATATATATTTTTTAAAATTTTTTGTTGTTTATTTTATTTTATTGTAAACATACCATTTGAACAAATTAAAAAATGTACCAAAAACTAAAAGAAAAAGATGGTAAGAAATATATATATATATATATATATATAATTTATTCATGAACCAAGAAAGCTTTAAATATATATTTTAAAATTTTTACTAATATGTATGACAACACCAAATCAACCAAACCAATAAAGTCTAAAACAGAAAAAGCTAGCTTCTTTGAAGTTTAAAAAAAAAAAAGGTTGGCGTAAGTTTCATTCCATTGAAAATTAAGGTTTTTGCACCGTAATCACAATTCTCTCACTAGTCGTTGCGCGTCTCTCTCTCTCTCTCTCTTCTTGTTCCATCATTGATTTGCCTTGTGTTACTGTCTACTATGAGTTTAGTGACTATACCAGAGCTTAAGGATTTAGTTGAGCATCTAGAAATGACTTTAAGATCTTCAATTTCATAAAAGGTAATAAATTTGGCTTTACATATATTTATATGTACCCATATGTTATGCATTCATTGCACTACTTGTTTTAAGTACTCACTTAGCTCGAATATGAGCTGAAGAGTTAGTGTTTTCTAACCTCAGATGTGAAAGGAATATAAGGAGCAACTTAGACAGAGTAGAAGATGAGCATATATCGAGGCATCTAGTTTGTTTAAGCTTATAATTGGGAAAAAAATAAAATAATAATAGAGAGGGAGAGATGAATAAATAAATGTATTTGAAAGGAGATTCATGTATCTATATGAGAAATTTTGTGAATGAAGATTTTGTGGTTTTCTAATTCATGCTTAGTTCCAATTAGCCTTATCCTCAATTTGGGGATGGCATAGCACATCATCTCCTAAACACCAATGTGTACAAGAATAAGCCCATAAGCCTTAAGAGGTGAGGCACTATAGTAATTACAATGATACTCCAAAAATATCACCACCGCTAATGAAACCCAAAATTTAAAGGCAACAAGCTTATATTTACAATTTTAAATATTTAATAGTTCCCTAGTAAAGCAAATAAGAGTCACTTCTTCTTCAAAAAGACATTTATGGTAATGTTTGATGGGCTCTATTCATGACTCTTCAATTTATTAAAGAACAAAAATTACCAAAATGTAAATATATGTTTCATAAAAAAAAAATGTACATTTACGGATCAATCAAATATGTTTAACATGTGCTAAAATCCTTGTAACCAAATGGCATAAATACTAGTCTCTAGGTTAGATGGATTAAGTTCGAATCCCCTTCCCCATTGTAATTGTAAAAAATTTATATGTTTAACATGCATGTAACATGTTCTTACATGGTTGGTGATGGTGAATGTATATCAAGAATTGACTCCAATAGAATGCCAACAATAGTGCAAATAATTAATGACCCTATGAAGAAGGGTTTGCTAACTCATATTTGTAAAAATATGCAATTGATAGCTACCACTAGTACTCAATAGATAAGATCACCAGATTTGGTAGGAACTAATATTTTATGGAAGAAATATGAAAAACCCATAAATTATATATCTATATTACTAAAGCCACAAAACCATTTTTGGTGTCTTAGATGAATTTAAAAAGTAAATTACTAAAATACCCTCCAACTACTCTCACAGCTAAAGAGAAAACAATCCATAACTTCCATAAATCATGTCTATAATCCACATTCACACCCTACTTCTATTCTATCACTTTTTGAAAGTAATTACTTACCATAAAAAAAAAAAAACATTCCTCTTTTTTTATTTGTTAAACAAATGCTTTATCTCCACATAAATGGTTATTGAATTTTGTAAATGCATTTGTGTACTTTAATTATAGTAAATAATTATCATAGTTTTAGTCACATGTATTACAAGTGTGCTATCTACTAGTATATTTATTAAGTGACTTTGTAACACCTTGGATCTCAGGACACTATAACTTGCCACATGTCCCTATAAGGTAAAGACACATTGAAGCTCTTAACTCTACAAATCTCCTGTAACTTGTAATAATCGATATTCACAAATTTAATAATTCATCTAAAAGTGTTCATAATAATCTGGGTCAATCCCATTACAACCATCAACTCAAAAAAAAAAAAAAAATTCTTAACAAATCATTTATAATCAAAGTTTAATAACAGATGGACTTTTAGGAGTTTACTGGTCTATTATGCTCTAAGGAAAATCTCAATTGAATACATATAAAAAACTTTAATTTCTCCTTTGTTTAATCATCATAATAATAATAGAATTTTACGTCATCCCCTTCCTACATACTTGACCCTAGGTCTTTGTCATGGGTAGCATATCTATATGTGACTGCAACTAAAAAAAATAATTCCTGAGGGGTGAGCTAATGCGTAGTACCTATAACCCACAAACACATATGCATGAACAAGCATAAGTTAAATCACATTTATTGATGCAAACATAAAAAAATAAAATAAAATAAACTACCACTATGGGCCCCAACACCCATGAATGCTTAAAACTACCTAGATCATTTTCATGTACGACTTCATTAAAGACAGTGTCATACAAGGATCATTAGAGTGCCCTCTAGAGATCTATCACTAGAGGTCCCTAAGTCGAGCCAAGCACAATCAACAAGCAACTTAATTCAATCCATTATATGTTATTCAAATTTCATACTAACCTAATAATCACAAAAAAAATAACAAAGATTACACATACCTGAAAGAATAGTCTTAAGCATGACTCATTCCTCAACAGAATGCTTCTAATGTTACAAGGATATGAAATATTTTATATTTTGGATGTCTAATTATCAAAAGAACCATGTGGGATTCCATCCCCTCTCTTCTTCTTTCTCCTCCTTTTCCATTTCCAAGTAAACCAATTCACAAACTCTGATTTTCTCTCCCTCACATCTTGACCACCACTCCACTAAATACGAAGGTAGGAACACCAATCAAGACTAACTTACACCCTCTTTTAATCCCTCACCACCATCGAGGCAAAGCCACCACTCCCTTCTTGAAAAATGAGCTCAAATAGAGACCCTCAAGTTGATCTCTGAACACATGAAATAATTTTTTAGTGCTAGAAGTGCAACTCAACACAAAACTTTAAACTTCTATTTCTCACACCTTCAACTACCAATCAATAAATGCCACCACCATTGTAAACTAAGCATAGGGTGCTACAAAGATTGGCTAACAACCTCCTCTAACTCTCACTATGTGGAAGTTTCCCACTATCCTTATTTGATTTTCTGCAAATTCTTATATGTATATATGTGTAAAAAGTTCCAATTTTTATTATGAAAACAATCTCCAAAAGTCATGAAACAGATTTTAAAACATACTAGGGTGTTTTTCAAATAAACTCGTGAATAATTAGAGATGAGGGATTCAAGTTGAAATATAAAATATAAATATATATAATTTCTGCACTTTTGTTACAGTAAGAAACCCACTTTCGTGCAAGATTTGAGCATGTTTAAGATAAGTTTGTGGGAAATTTTTTTGCATGATTAGAAAGACATCTTCGAGTAGATTTGCAAATGGGTGATTGCCTTTAATTTAGAGGAAGAAATAAGTAAGAAAAATCGAGTTGAAGTTGGTTTCAAGTGATAGTAAACTACAATAAGTGTTGTCTTACATGGAGAATTCCAGAGATTCTCACCCTCCATATATTAAGATATCTTCCTTGCATCTATGAAGAAAATATATCTCCTACATAGGAGCCTGGTGTTGTGCCTCTATCATGTATGGTCTACAAATAGTTAATTGTGGTTGTATGCTTATGTTTAGTACTATTCATAGCTTAGATACATTATCCTAAAAATATCGTTTCAACTATATATATATATGAGAACTTTTTTTATATAAATAGATATGTAATAATAGTAATAAAATATGTGTATATACATATACATATTCAAGTACTTATAAACATATTATCTTAAGAATAAAATTTACTCAGTATATTAGTGTTTAAACTTTTATAAACCAAATTAGCAATATGCTATAATGAGTTACACTGTATATTAAAGAATTTCATTGCTAAAACTAAACATATTTTTGTAAGTTTTATTATATAACTTTAGAATAACTATTATGATATTTCTTTCAAACAATGACTTTTACATAAAAAAATTATTATTACAACATTTATAATAAAACAAGCATCTTGGTGTTTTAATACGTCATGAAATACTATAGAATGAGTTGCATTTTATTTAAAAGGACCAAGTCGTCAAATTAATTATGCTCACTCACATTTCCTATATGGTCCTAAAATAATAATCATAACATGTATTTAATACATAGGGTTTGTTTACTGGATTTAAGTTACCATGCCTACATTACTCTATTATAATTTTTATTAGCACGCTTTCTATTAATTGAACATTATATATACCAAATGTTAAGCTAAATATTACTTCTTCAATTAGTTTGATGCAAGTAGTAATTCTTGAACTTGACTAGTTTAAGGGTTTAACTATTGGTTCGCGACAATAAAAATAATAAAATATCAATGTTAGAGATAAGTAGAAAGTAGTGTAGAGACTTTTAACTTTATGACTTAAAGTAATAACTCAAAATATATTTCATGAATGATAGGTGATCTCAAACCATAGGTTGACTCTAGTATTTGAGAACTTTATCAAGTGTAAGCAATAACTTAGGTGAGTACCTCCTATCTTTATGTGCTTAAGTGTAGTGACCGTAAAATGAAATGACCACTCACATGTTTGTAGAGTCACTGTAACTTTACTTATGTAAATTGCATGACTATGATTTGATTGATTTACATTGTTGCTTGATTTGGTATATTGTGATGCCACAATTGATTTTTATGTGTTGTGAACATGCCTTAATTATAGTAGTAGCTAGTGGATAGTATTGATCACTTCAAAAACATGTCTTGGAAGTGATTGATATTATAAGTATTTTGAGATTACTTCACTTATAGGCATGGCTTGTTGATTATAGTTACTATTTACACGAATATATTTGATATGGATGATTAGCTGATTGAATTGTGGAATTACAATCATGCATTTACTTATATGTTCGGTTACTATTTAACACATCACATGCATTCATGACATGAAAACGGTTTAAAGGCTAGATTTTATAAAACTTGGTTTTAACTAAAGGACCAAAGGGTCATTTAGAAATGCTCGATCATTGAAATAGACCTAAGGTTCATATTTGAAAACTCAATTTGCATACAAGAACCTATGAATCATATTTTGATCATAAAGCTCAGTTTACTAAGCTTGATTTTCAGCATATAGATTTGTATGCTTGGTTTTTTAGCCGTTAAGTGTTGCTCATTCATTACTTAGGAGTTGCCTTAGGGTGCTTATATATCATACTTGAGAGTCACCAAGTATTGCTTAAATTATGCTTAGGACTCGCCAAGTGTTGTTCATATTTGCTCAGGAACCGTCTAAGGGCCACTCATTAGTTGCTTAGTTAAGATACTAGTCAATGCATGTCATGTGTATTAGTATGGCATATCATTACATTCATCATCATCTATTGAATGTTGTAATGACTTATGCTTAGTTGTATTTAATATGATTACTTGATATTACTATTGTTTTGCTCACTTAACTTGATACTGAGGGGTTAGTTTTGTCTAGCCTCAAGTTATGAAGATGAAGATAATACTGGAGCATAGGTTTAAGGTGAGAATTATGAGTGAGGGCAAACTTCTTATAATATAAATAAATAATGAGTTACTATCATTAGATTATGCTATATCTTGTAACTCTGTTAGATAATTTAATACCCTAACATTACATATGTAAAAGATGCTCTTGCGCTATTACATATATGGATGTAATATTTGTTAAAGTTAATCTGTACTTGGTTTAAGTTAACCTTTTCCTCAACTTAAGGATAGCATAATGCATCGTCTCTCAAGCGCCGTTATGTAGAAGAATAGGCTTTAGGAGGCAGACCACTACATCAGTACCATTTTTAAATTGCATATGAGTTAAAATAAAATAAATAGATGAAAGTATAAATACATATATATGTATTATTTTAACAAAATTAAATACCTAACAAATATCTATAAAACTATACTCATATATCATTTACTTTTTTAGTTTAAAAAATTAAATAAAGCTTTCATATTTTAATGAATAAAATATATTATCCCTAAATCTTTCTCGTAAAAGTAGTGAATTTACGTATCCCAACCACCATCCTCAATAAACATCATGATTAAAACTAAACACACACAATATATTAGAAAGGTTATAAATATCATATTTTAAATAGATATAGATTAAAAAAATAGTGTTTTGATTGTATTTTCTTATTTATACTTTATCTAGATCTATTTTCTATTTGTTTAAAATTTACTTTTTTGAAAATTATCTTATTTGTTTTTGTTTTTTGTTGCATAATTATAATAAAATAGTGATCGAGGTATAAAAATTGAGATTTCTGAGAGATAATGTTCAAAGGAAATATTCCATATACGAAAAAAAAAGAAATTTTAATTAGTATTTTTATAAAAAAAATCTTATTGTTTAATTTTATATAAGATGTTATATATGTATTTATATTTATGTTTCTATCTTTTTAGTATTTTATTTTATTTTTATAAATATACTGTAATATGCACCAAAAAATAAAACAAAAAACCAGAAACAAACGTAATGTAAGAAATATAATTTATTCACGGACCAAGAAAGCTTTAAATATATTTTTAAATTTAACCAACATATATGACATCACCAAATCGGCCGACCGAAAAACCCTAGAAAAAAAAACCTAGCTTCTTTAAAATTAAAAACATGGTTGTATGGTATATCATGCAATTGGTAAGCATGGCACAAGTTTCATAAAATCGAAAATAAAGACTTCTGTCTTCTGCACTGAGACCGCCATTCTCTCCCCAGTCACTGCACGTCTCGCTCTCTCTGGCCTTCCCATCTCTCTCTCCGTTCTATCATTGTTAGTCCCCAAACCCTATCTTCCGTATCGACGCTTCTTCAAGGCAAGTTTTTTTTTCTATTGTCAATCTAGCTCTCCTTTTGAAGATTCTCGATATATGGCAGTACGTCACTAGGGCTCCTATCACTTTTAGTAATTGTAATGAGTATAATTCTAAATCCTGATTCTTTTGTGGGCAAGTCTGGTGCCAGCTGCCACAACGATTCCAACTTCTATAGCTTATATTTAGATTGTTGCATTGGACTTTGGTTGGGCTGACCGGGCTGCTTCTAGTGTGCACTGATTGGATCTGTAAAAAGAGAATGCATTGGTTATTGGTTCTAGGAGAGTGCTTGGTTTACGTAGAATGTTTTTGGGCTTCGTCCCCATTTGTTATAATATAAACCTTTTGCAAATTCTCTAATATCATAGTCTCTTCGGAGACATCCAATAAAATTGGAATTCTCAAATTTCATAGTAACGTCTCAAGTGGTTGCTTATATTAGTAGCTTTCTTTAGCGGCAAGTAATGGTGGAATGAAACGGTAACAGTTGGCCGTTGCAACCATGGAGGAAAATTTTCGTGATTTTCCATTGATATTTTTTTTATGATAAGTAACTAACACAGTCGGGTATTGGCTGCCACCTTCGTCTCCTTCTATTGCTCACCGCACTTGCAATTGTAAACTTTTGTAATTAAATGAGATTTGACCATTCCAAAGCTTTGGCTATAACCGATGTCGCAAAATATACATAATTAAGCTCTTATGGTTTTTCTCAAAGGGATTCGCTAGTGAAATACAGTGTTTCATTGAATTATCTATTTTCAATTGATGAAACGGTTTTGGGAATAGAGTTCCCTAAGGAGCATAATTTATAAGAAAAGCAAGAAATTTTTTTTTTTTTTAATGACAAAAAGGTGTGCTTTTATCTACCCATTATTGCAATAAGATGGAAAAAATGTGTGTGTGTTTGTGTGTGCGTGTGTTATTATTTGACTATGGATCTGGGGGAAGTACAAATTGAACAAAGGTATCACAGCAGGATACAATGGGATGAAGTTGGTGGTGCTGTGCACAATCACCATGCTGCTAAGTAATATTATTTTGACTCCAATCTACATGATCTCCTGTTCTTTTGTATATTGCGTAAATATATATGAGGTTTATGGCATTTGTCTAAGTCAAGGATGTCTTGGAATGTTTGGCTTAGTGGTAAACTCGTGTGTGATGGCCATCTTTTCTTCTTCCTGTTGCACTTTTTTGAATCTAAATTACATATTGATCAAATTCCATCTCTGTTGTCATGCCAGTCAAATTAGCTAGTGACCAAGCTTCATATTTATACTCTCTCCTTGCCGTTTTGTGTATCAACTTGATTTTACTCATATTTCTAGCTCCTTGGCAAGGATGTTTAGTTGAATCATTTAGCTTCTGTTGGCGTGATATCTTTCTTATGACAAGTGGATAATAATATGCAGGATCCGATGGATTCAGAAGTTGAAACCATTGAAGAGAGACTGAAATCTTTTTTGAGTCAGCTCCATGCAGAATGCGCCATTTTTGAAAGAATTGTGTATAAAAACAAGAATCAACATAGGCGTAGCTCATATTTCCAGTATCTTTTAAAGGTTAATATTTTATGTTAAAATGCTTATGCATTGCTTTGGTAAATTAGTTCAATTCTTGTTACTGTGATTAAAGTTGATAGAAATAATACTTCTTTCCTGTCTTGTCAAAGCATCTGAATCAGTCATGCTTTGCCCCCTTTCCTTTGGTGTGTTTTATATATATCTTGATTGTTTTGGTTTCTTCAGGTGAGAAGGGATCTGCGGCTTCTACAATTAACAAAGTTGGAACAGCTATTGTCTTCTTGCTTTCAAGTGATAACCGGAAAGAAGCCTAAACAAAAAGTTTTTCTTCTAGAAAGGTGTGTTCTGTTTTGCTGATTGACTTCAAAGATAGAAACAGCATGTTCAGAGAAAATTTGTATATATAGCCCAAAGTATTGGTACCAAGGTAGAGAAAATTTGTATATACAGCTGAAAGTATTGTTACCAAGGTATTTCAGTGCAAAGTATTAGTTAAGACTAAGCTGGAAGGGATAGTTGGACTACAATAAGTCTTGGGGGAGAGGCAAAGTATTGTTACCATGGTTTGTTCGTTTTGTATGAAAAAAATATACCCAGAAATGTAGGGCAAAACCTGCTCTATCTTATGATTTAAATGCTAGTTTTTTGGTTAGAATCACTATAAAAGTATTTCTTTTTATCAGCAAAAATATAGCTGTTCTGAGGATGTTTAGTTGCCTCGCTGCATTTTGCTAAATTTGCAGGGGCAGATTTCTTCACTTCCTTCAGTCCTATTTCTCTTTCAAGTGGCTTGCTTGTTTTTCTAACATTTCATGACATGAAATTGTTATGAGGAGCACTGTACTAAGTTCCTGTTTTTGTAAGTTTTAATGTACCTACTTACCAAAAAAAAGGGGGTTTTAATGTACCTGACTAATTTTTCTTGTAACAGTCTTAAGCGGAGAAAATCTGATGATGGAAGACCAAACTTCATGGAGCAACTTCTTGGAGCTGCACGTTTACTATCAGAGGTGGGATATTTACCTTATAGATGCTCCTGGTAACTGTCAGATAAATTCTGATTTGGCAATTTAGGCTTTGTCAATATGGAAGTGAAAGTAGCTCTATCATGCTTGCAGCTTCACTCTGGTTCCTGACCTAGGGATAATTGATTATGTTGTGATGCCCTTTTCCTTTTCAACCAAGTTGCTCTTTTTTTTTTTCCTATTTTGGTGGGTTGGGGTAGTTGTCCTGTAAAATATAAATGTCCTAATGCAGCTACCGGTATGGTTTGAACAAGTTACAAAATGCACTGACGGCCAAGTATAGAAATTGTGTTTAAAAAAAAAAGTGTTGTCTACAGAGTATATGCTATTCTAGTCCGCATAATGCTATTAGGTTGTCAACCCTTGATCTAGCCAAAGTACTACTATACATTAATAAAGAGCAATGCTATCAAGGAACCATACATTCACTCTCACTTCCACCCTCGAAACTTTGAAGCTCTTACCACCTCTACTGCATCTACAGATCAAAGGGTCAAATTGGTGTCCTTCATTTGCTATTTTATATAATAGCAGAGGAACAGCCGGTTTCTTGGAATTTCTATCCGCAGTTGAGATGCCATTGTGTTTTGTAAAATTTTCTTGAGCTGATGGTGTTTTATGTCACAAAAATCACAAACTGAAATAAAAGATAACTTAGGGAGTAGAAATTCAAACCTGCTTTATCTAATCTATTGGTATGTGCCTTCTCTTCCTGCAGATGGTTGAGCCTATCTTGAAGGCAGCTTGGTATCCTTCCGTTGGAATGCGGTGTTATTGATTACTTTGAATTGTGTGAAATTTCAGCTTAAATATAGATTTGTCAAAAAATCAACACTCATTTTTTATTCTTCCCATCCTTGGAGATGAGCTATTTCCGGGGTTTGCATGGATGCTATTTATTCTTTGTGCTTCTCTTATGGTTTGCTTTTTTGTCAGCATTTTTTAACTTATTTTCATCCAAAAAGCATTTCTTAACTCATTTCTAGTGAGATATCAGTCTTACTCGCTCAATCATTTTTCATGGGATTTGCTCTGACAGTCTTAGCCTTGCTTTCACGTTTCCGTGTGCTTGTTCAACAAGTAAGTGTCTCTTCACTAGCATGCTTATAGCAAAACTTTGATAAAGATTGATTTATTCATTCTGGTTGTTGCACCATGGGGACTGAAAGTCATTATAAGAGGAAATGATGAATAGGGATGGTCTTCAGTGTTCATAACTACTCTTTTAGCATCAGGCACTTTCCTCTGAACAGATAACAATTGCTGTTTGACATTGCAATACAATGGTTTGGACCATGGAGTGGCAACTTTGTGATTAGACTTTGATAGCAGAAGCATTTGATCGTACACTTCTAAATAAGCTGCTATGAGGCATGTTATTCTAAATTGTGAAATCAGTCACCTGGATTCATTTTCTGTTGATTAAGCATGACTTCCATATCTTTTATGCTTTAACTGCTTGAGTTTTATTAAAAAGGAAAAGTAAATAAAAAATAGAGGAACCTGTAAGAATTTTATTCTTCAGTTTTTCTGTGTTGTGGGTTCTGTAGGTCAGGCAACTACCATCTAGCCATAATTGTTTGTATGTCATTATTATTTCTCATGTTCTCTATCTGTTTTCATTAAATGTGTTTCAATAGTATTCAAGGATAAACTCATGGTTAAGATGATGATATTAAATATTTTCTTATATAGTGAATAGACAAAACAATTTGATATGGTACATAAATTGCTCTTATCGTGTCGTCATTGATGAAACTATGATCATCAAAGTAGTCATTTTATGGTAAGCATGGACAATGTTTGTTTTTTCCCTTTTCCTGTTATTCTTGTCCTACATAAGGGGCCATTTTTGGGGGCTTGGTAGTCACTTTTGGGTGCATTGTCTTTTAATTTATTTTCTCACTTTTTGAAGCATTGTGCCCAAATAATGAAGTTGGACTGTACGATATGAAATGTGAGCTCTCTTTCTGAGATTAACTTTGTGGTTTTTCTTCTACAGATGTTACTTGATGTTGTTTCAATATTTAACATGGTGACTACTCTTTCTCAAGAAAAGCAGTCTGTAAAGTTGACACAGGAAGGAGTTGAGGTTTGTTTGAATGAATCAAATTCCAGTTAATCCCATAATTCTTTGTTAATAAATGAGCCTTTTCTTTTCTCTCGCAATGGATTCAGGTCTTTAGGGAGTTTTATCCAACAAGGCAGGACTACACCATCCTGGAGTGTGTGTGGAAAACGGATAAGTTTACATTAGTTGAAAGCACTTGCAAGAGAGAGAGAGAAAGCAAAGCTGTAGAATCTGTAGACATTTTGCCAGAAGTCCCAGCAGTGCACTATGGACGCTTAAAGTCTTTTCTTGAAGGTATGAACTTTCCTAGCACCATTCTTTGATGCAGTTTATCACTATTATTTGGAAGATTGCTATGTGCCATATGCTCTTCTTCTCCTTCATGGGTAGTTTCAAACCCCCTCCCCTCTCCCACACAACAAAACCCACCCCAACCCAAACCACCCCCGCCCATTTGCACAGTAATTCTTTATAGAGGAAACTGGGAGATTATTGAGATAGATGAAATATTCTACTGTTTGTGAAGAAATGAGAAGAAAAAAGTTTCAAATGACATGTTGCTGTCTTCTACTGTTCTGCATCTATGATATTTCTACTATTTTCCTTTTTCCATGATAACTTGGCTTTAGAAGTGTAATATATGGGGATGGAAAAGGTTATAAAATATTGGAAGATAATTATTTGCCGTATATGGTAGCATGTGATTAACTGTGACAGGCATTAGGTTGATTGGGGACAGGGAAGTTTTATCCTGAATATCCTGCCAGATCTGGGTCCATCAATCCTATTGGTTTTATTACAAATCTCCTTGAAAAAACTGTATATTTGCTCCTTTCATTGATCAGTGTAACTTGTTTGACAATTCAATTACACCAAAGAGGGAAAAAGAAAATCTGCTCTTATTCTTTCAAGGTATTATGGATGGCAGAAAGCTTTGCCAAATTCACTCTTGCGATTGTTATCATCATTCCCTTATCCACATCAAAATGCACTGCACTCATGAGAGAGTGAAACCGAAAAGAAAAAAGGGAGTAGTGCTTCACATTCATTTGCTGGCAATAAGTATCTCTATAAGACCTCATAGATAGCTTGTATAATTCATTAAGATACCTTTTTGTTTAGTGCTAGCTCAGGTTACCGACAATAAGAAACATGGTGAGAGCCTGTTGATTCATATCCTTTCTCTAATTTAGTAATTAGTTTTGATTGCTTTTGCTCCTAAACTTCTGGTTACCAATTTATGCTCAATCCTCTTATTCAACTGGGTTATCAATTTTTTTAATTTTTTTTTTAAACACATGGTGATTATTTTTTTCTCTGACATACTTGCTCTCCAGGTGAAGAAGAAGGTTTGCCTATGCCAATCAAGGATGACAGTGAATTATCGGGTGGTGCCAGTAGGAAAAAGAGGGAATTTGAAGGTTCTCCTGGAGCTACTCCATGCACCAGACAACTCCCAGAAGAAACATGCTCCATGGAGGGTGAACGACCCTCCCCTTCTAGTTCATCAGTTAAGTTCGACACCTTGGAGCCCAAGACAGGGCCTAAAAAGGTAGCATTTGTTTCTGTAAAAAGACCTATGTCTACACAAAACGTCATAGATCTTCGTGTTAAAAAAACTCAAAAGAAAGATGATGAGAAGGGAGATCCGTTCTTTAATTTGCTTACTGGAGGTAACCTTAAGGATAGTCTCTTCTAAATGATTATCTCCTATGCAGTAGATTTCTCTCCTGTACTTTATTTATTTAACTTAAGATGTCCTATTATTTTAATTTTTAAAATTTTCACCATCCTAAGGATGATGTCTTGTTTATAATCTGTGTACGGTTTTTCAGACAAAAAGTTTCGGCTTGTCCGAATTTTTCTTGTCTAGACTCGGTCTATAGACCATATGTGAGGGCATGGAATTATAGGTATTATGCACATAACATGGGTTTTATGTTCTCATATAGTCTATAGACAGTGTTTTGATCCCATGGATTGTAGAGTTAGATATATTGAATTAATTATATTGTAAAAGGTAGTTGTTAAAATCGTGAGTAAAATATACAATTTTATAAGTTTTTTTTAATTAAAATGAATGCAAAATTGTTTAAGTCTAAATTCTTGATAAATTATGAATTTGGATATACGATTTTATAAGTTTTCGACATATTTCATGTGATTTTACTGATTTTTTAAGGGATCATTTTCTAGAGTGCATCATATTACATGATTTGGTTTCAATGACCTAACAACATTAAATCCCATTGAGGCTTTTATGCCAAAACTATGTGATTTTTTACAGTTTCAAACATGCTCGGGGATTAATCAAGGAATGCCAACCTATATGGGTCGCATCAGGTATAATAGGAATACAGTTAAAAAAGGCCTTATTTGTTTATTCTGTGTTTTTGATAGAATTTATTTGTTTTGTTAATGTAGCAAATGATTAATGCGAGGCTTTATTGTAAGAATGACTTGGGCATGTTTCTCTCGATGTTAAATTGGGTCCTTTCCATACTAAATAGTATAATGTATGCTTTGTAAGCTAATTGACACTTTAGTTATTCCTCCTTTACTGGCTTCGGTTTTCTTTTCCTACTTTTTATTGATTTTATTGGCACTACCATCACCCACCATAATAATATATTGAGTTATAGATATTTATTTATTTTTCTATTTTATTTTTCTTCGCGTTTTTTAACTTTACATTGATCTATGGTCGGCACAATTTTTGTGACCCTCGTTTCATTTTTCTTTTTGATTTTTTTAAAATTATTTATTATATTATGTAATTAAATATATTCAACATCATTTTTTACCATATTATGTAATCAAATATATTTATGTTATTATCTTGTTAAATTAATTTGATGGACCAATTACAAGCTAATACTTGTCAAGAAAAAACAAAACCTTAACAAAGTTAAAGGAAATCCTATTTTGATAGAAGTTTGAAAACATTGAAGATTTTAATAGTAAAATAAAATAGAATATTAAGTACTCAAATAGAAAAAAAATGTTAGTATTATTACCTTAAATAAGTTGCAAAATGTAAAAAATGTGGTTACAGTAGAAAATGAAAAAAAACAAAGAAAAAGAAACAAATGTGGAATGCATTAGCTATTTGCTCTAAGGTTGAGCAGTAAGGGGAAGAGAAGGGCAATCATTTATTCTTAAAATCGGCGTTCTTAAGACTTCAATATTTGAGAATCACCGCTTGTTAGAGCATTTTGGACATGAACCTTGAAAGCCCATTATAACCCATTTAGACCTCTGTCTAAGCTCCACTTGCTCATGCTAACTTGTTCCAAATTGTTTCAACACAAAATAACCTAGATTCAAATTTACACTTCTTGACCTCAAGCTCGAATTGCTCCTACATATCCTCACAATGGGTAAGTACGAACGAATGTTATAGATAAGGAGAGGAGTCGGTTAAAGATACACCTCTTACAATATCCAAAATAGATTTCGAGAGTTAATGTACTTCCTATATGAAGATTACTCATAGTCTATAAATAGAGGTTGAGGGTTTCCAAGTAAGGGATTTTGACTCTCTACACTCTAAAACACTTGTTATCTATCACTTGTACTAACTTAAGCATTGGAGTGGCTATATTAGAGTAACCTTCAACATCCCCATAGCTTGACTTCTTTATCTTTTATAGGTGATTTAACCACCTTCAAAAACCTAGCATAACACCTATCAATATCTCGGTGTAGGTTCGACATAACTCCTTGTTTCGTAGTCCTAAGGCTATTTATAACAAGTAAGTAAGAATTCTCATATGTACTAGCAAGTGTATCAAAGATGCAGCTATTGATTCTCTCGAGTGGCCACAATTACTATGAGTAAACATATTAATGATGAGGAACATATTTTTGTTATGCTACTAATACTTTTAATTGCTATGCTATTTTGACCAAGCATGGCTAAGAAAGAGTTATGAGGCATATAAAATCCTTTACCTTGACTTACAAGGACAAATTATTATGTAAACCAAACATTTAAGAAATGGACAAGCCTAATTGATCCGCATTCCCATCGACCATTTTAGATGGATGGTTTAACTTGCATAATATATGAGTTAAATTTATTCATGTGTTATTCAAGTTTGATCGGAAACAATCAAGTTGAGCTTGATCTCATGCTATTTGAGTGATTTAATGGGTCATGTTGAGGTTTGTAATATTTAGGTCAACTCACTCACTAGCTTGATTGAGCGAAAGTGGAATTCAAATTTTAGTCATGTTTAAGTCAAGTTTGAATATTAATATTACTTTAATTATAATTTTTTTATGATAAATCGAGCATTAATAAGCTTAATAGAGTTGAACTTGACTCGTATGGTGACCTTTTGAGTTGAGTTTGAGTTTTGAAATTTCAAGTTTTAGTTCAAGTTCAATACCGTATTGTTTTGATTTAGCTCATCTATAATCCTAAATTTAAGTTTTCATTATAATGTTAAGGGAAAAATATATATTTAGTTTTTAATGTTTACGTACTTTTTTATCTGAGTCATTAATTTTTTTTCTATTATTAATATTTGAGATTGAAAGTTTTCTAACTTTTACAAACTAGAACTTTTGTCAATTATGTTAAGCCCCTATTTGGATTGTCTCTTTCTCCCTCTCTCTTTTTTATTATTATTATTATTATTATTATTGGCATCCGTACCGTATCTGTATTTGTTTCATATCTTATTTTCATTTGTTTGAAGCCTAATGTTTAGGAAATTATATTTTATCCATATCTTATCTATTTCTATTTCATATTTGTTATGAAGATGGTGATTAAGAAATTAGAATTGAGAAATAAAAATTCACATACTTTTAAAATAAAAGAATTTTAAAAAATATATTTTATACATTGAAAAATGAAATTCTAGTTGGTATTTTTGTAAAAATGAATAAACTAAAGAATAAATAAGTCCAATTTTATGGAGACTTGTTAAGTATTTACTTTTATAAGAGGAGTATATGTGTATTTATATTTTCATCTTCTTGATATTTTATTTTTTGCAAACATATAGATTCAAACAAATACAAGAAAGATACTAAAAAAATAAAAAACAGACAAACCAAGCAGAACCTTGATCTTTAGCATTGAAGCCTGATACGAACCATGCCAACTCGTGACGAAACCCAATACCAATACGTTCGGAAATTCGTTGCCTAAGACGCCCAAACACCTAAAGTGGAAAACCGCGACCCGTTGTCTATAAGCGAGACAAGAACCTTGGTATAAAAGTGAAGATGCCACAATCGGGATGGAAAACCGATTGATAAGTCGGGATGAACGCCACGGAAATCAATCCGATAAGTTCGAATTAAGTTCTTGAAGAACCAAGAGAGGTGCCTCTCAAAAGTGTTTAATGTTCAATGATGTCTAACTCTCTAATGTTCTAAACCCTAGGAGCTTTTATACTAGGGTTACAATTCGTGTAAAAAACAAGTCCAAAACGACGTAGTTTAGTTAAGTGACATAAAAACGCGAAACAGAACAAGCTGGCCGACAGGGGATACACGGCCTGTGTACACGCCCGTGTACTTTGGCCGTGTACTTGTCTATGCAACTTCTGGCAACATACACGCCCGTGTACTTTGACTGTGTATCTGTCTGTGCAACTTCTGGCAACATACACGCCCATGTACTTTAGCCGTGTATCTTTCTGTGGATTTGCTTGACTCCATACACGGCCGTGCCTTTTAACCGTGTATCTAGCTGTGTATGATTCTAGGCAATCTTGAGAGTCCTACACGGCCGTGCCTTGAAAGTACATGCCCTCTTCAACCCGTGTCCGGTGTGACTTGTATAAGAGCAAGGGTCTTCCTATGGTTGTTCCAATCCATTCCAACTTCATGATTGCCCCAATCCTTCCCGGCTTCATGGACATCCTTTATCAACCCGTTAAGTGCTTCCTTGAGTCGTTTCGCTCGACTTCTTGTGATCGGTCCAGGCGGCACTTCAAGAGGATCTACATTCCTTCTTCCGGCTTGACTCTCATCATGGATCTCATCATTCCCCTCCTCTTGAAAAGGATTTGTCCTCAAATCGTCACCTACATCAAAAGGACTCAGATCAGTAACATTAAATGTGGCACTTACTTGATACTCACCAAGCAAATCTATCTTGTATGCATTGTCGTTGATGCGCTCAAGAACTTGAAATGGTCCATCGCCTCTAGGAAGTAGTTTAGATCGACGCTGCATGGGAAACCGCTCTTTGTGCATGTGCACCCAAACCCAATCGCTAGGTTCAAAAACAGCTTGTCGACGACCCTTGTTGGCTTGTTTCACATATTGCTCTGTTCGTCGCTCAATGTTCAGCCTTGCCTTTTCATGGATCTGTTGAACAAATTCAGCCTTCTTCTTGCCATCTAAATTAACATACTCAGAAATAGGCAAAGGTGATAAATCTAAAGGAGTTAGTGGATTAAAACCATACACAATTTCGAAAGGAGAAAATTTAGTAGCAGAATGCACTGTACGGTTATAAGCAAATTCAACATGCGGCAAACAATCCTCCCAACTTTTAATATTCTTTTTAATTACAGCCCTCAACAAAGTAGATAAAGTTCGATTCACTACCTCAGTTTGACCATCAGTCTGTGGATGACAAGTAGTAGAAAACAATAACTTAGTTCCTAACTTAGCCCACAAAGTCTTCCAAAAGTAGCTTAAGAACTTAGCATCCCTATCTGATACAATTGTTCTAAGCATACCATGCAACCGCACAACTTCCCTAAAGAATAAATTAGCAATATTACAAGCATCACCCGTTTTGTGACAAGGAATGAAATGTGCCATTTTAGAAAACCTATCAACAACTACAAAAACAGAATCCCGGCCATGTCTAGACCTGGGTAATTCTAACACAAAATCCATAGAAATATCTACCCAAGGCTCATGAGGAATGGGAAGTGGGTGTAAAGTCCTTGAGGTTGGACTCTAGATTTCGCTTGCTTACATGTGACACATCGCTCACAAATTCTCTCAACATCTCGTTTCATGTGAGGCCAATAGAAGTGTTCCTGCAATATCCCTAATGTTTTTGCTACTCCAAAGTGTCCCATTAAACCTCCTCCATGAGACTCCCTGACAAGTAATTCTCTTAAAGAACACATTGGAATGCACATTTTACTCTCCCTAAACAAGAATCCATCATGTTTATAAAATTTTTCATGCCCACTCTTCTCACATTGCACATACTCCTCACAAAAATCTCGATCAGCAGCATATAATTCCTTAATGTGCTCAAAACCAAGTAGTCTAGAACTAAGAGTAGAGATAAGAGTATACCTTCTTGAAAGTGCATCACAACTACATTCTCTTTACCTTGCTTGTAGTGGATGACATATGGAAATGTTTCAATAAACTCCACCCAACGAGCATGCCTTTTGTTCAGCTTGTGTTACCCCTTCAAATACTTCAAGGATTCATGATCAGTGTGGATCACGAACTCTTTTGGCCAAAGGTAGTGTTGCCACGTCTCCAAGGCTCGAACCAATGCATATAGCTCTTTGTCGTAAGTAGGGTAATTCAAGGTTGCCCCACTTAGTTTCTCGCTAAAGAATGCAATCAGTCTTCTCTCCTGCATAAGCACTGCCCCAATACCTAATCCTGAAGCATCACATTCAATTTCAAACGTTTTAGTAAAGTTAGGTAAAGCAAGTAATGGTGCTTGAGTCAACTTATTTTTAAGCGTCTGAAAGGCCTTCTCTTGTTGCTCTCCCCAACTGAACCCCACGTTCTTCTTAATCACCTCAGTAAGTGGTGCTGCAATGGTGCTAAAATCCTTCACAAATCTCCTGTAAAAGCTCGCTAGTCCATGGAAACTCCGCACATTACTTACATTGGTTGGACTAGGCCATTCTTGGATCGCACGCACCTTTTCTTCATCAACCTGTATTCCCTGTGCACTAACAACAAAACCAAGAAACACAAGTTTGTCTGTGCAAAAAGTGCACTTCTTGAGGTTAGCATATAATTGTTCCTGTCGAAGCACTTCTAAAACATCCCTCAAGTGTGACATATGATCTTCCAAATTTTTGCTGTAAATAAGAATGTCATCAAAATAGACAACCACAAATTTTCCAATAAATGTCCTCAGAACATGGTTCATAAGTCTCATAAACGTACTAGGTGCATTAGTTAACCCGAAAGGCATTACTAACCACTCATACAATCCATATTTTGTCTTAAATGCAGTCTTCCATTCATCACCTTCTTTCATTCTAATTTGGTGATATCCACTTTTCAGATCAATTTTAGAAAAGACACTAGACCCATGTAACTCATCTAACATATCATCTAAGCGAGGAATGGGATGACGATACTTTACCGTGATGTTGTTGATGGCGCGACAGTCAACACACATTCTCCATGTCCCATCCTTCTTAGGCACCAAAATCACCGGCACTGCACATGGACTCATGCTCTCTCTCACGTACCCCTTCTCCATTAATTCATCGACCTGCCTTTGGAGTTTCTTTGTCTCCTCCGGATTGCTCCTGTAAGCTGGCTTGTTTGGAATTGATGCTCCGGGTACAAGGTCAATCTGGTGCTCAATACCTCGAACAGGTGGTAATCCCTTTGGAATCTCCTCAGGAAAGACATCTTCAAAGTCCTGCACAAGAGACACAACCACACTAGGCAAAGAGTTAGATAAGTCGTTAGTAGTCGAACATGTTTCCTTAAAAACCAGCAACAACATAGGTTGCCTCATCACTAACGCTCTCCTTACTACACTCGCTCTTGCCACACAACTCTCCTTTTGCAAGGCTGCCCTCTCCTTTTCACTTACCACCAAAGTTGATTCCCCTTCAACTTGGCCTCTCACACTCTTTCCAGCCTTCCTCTCCTTTTCCTTTTGATCTTGACTTTTATATTTTTTTTCTTCTCATTGTCTTTTGCTCTCTCACTCTCACTCTGCTTTTCACTCACCTTATGTTTTGCAAAAGACTGTTGTAGCTGCAATTGGTCCTCATACACTTGTTTAGGTGTTAAAGGTTTAAGGTTAAAAGTTTTTCCTTGGTGAACAAGCGTATACTTGTTAGAAAAGCCATCATGAACAACCTTCCTATCAAATTGCCATGGCCTCCCCAACAACACATGACATGCTTGCATTGGCACTACATCACATAACACCTCATCCTCATACCTACCAATGCGAAAACCAATCAAGGCTTGCTTACTCACCTTAGTCTCACCATTATCATTCAACCACTGCAATTTATATGGACTAGGGTGTCTAACAGTTTTGAGCCCCAGCCTCTCAACAATAAAATTGCTCACTACATTGGTGCAACTCCCTCCATCAATGATCAAACTACAAATGTGATCTCCTAAATAACATCTAGTATGAAATATATTTTCTCTTTGCACCTCCTCTTCTTCCTTCACCTACACATTCAGCGCTCGCTTCACTACTGCCACTAGCCTTGCCATTGCAGGCTCCTCATCATCACTAACATCCTCTAATGGTGGCATATCATCTTCTTCACTATCCCCCTCAGTCTCATACTCACCATCATCACGCAAAATCATCACACGCCTATTTGGACATTGACTAGCAATATGGCCTCTACCTTGACATTTAAAGCATCTAATGTCACGATTTCTAGAAGTAGAAGATTTAGGGTTACCTTGATTACCAGGAGTAGAACCTGCTTGCCTCAGCTCCCCTTTTGGTTTGGTAGGTAAAGGCTTTTCTTCCTTCTTCCATTGATTAGTCTTCCAAGTGGATTAACCATTACCTTGTTGAAATCGTGCACTACTACTACCCTTCCGCTTGTGCTGGTTCTCAACCTTTATAGCCATGTGAACCATATCCTCCAATTCTACATAATGCTGCAATTCAACCACATTTTGGATTTCTCTATTCAACCCAGCAAGGAATCTAGCCATTGTAGCCTCTCTATCCTCTTCTACATTCGCCCTAATCATAGTGACTTCCATCTCCTTGAAGTACTCATCTACACTTCGGCTTCCCTGCCTCAGAGTTTGCAACTTGTTGTGCAATTCACGATAGTAATACGCAGGTATAAACCGCTTTCTCATCACTCTTTTCATCTCTTCCCAAGACTCAATAGGTGGCTCGCCACTCCTTCTTCTATTCAACATTAATTGATCCCACAACACTACAGCATAATCTGAAAATTCAATAACAGCAAGTTTCACCTTCTTTCTCCCACTATAGTTGTGACAATCAAACACCATCTCCACCTTTTTCTCCCATTCTAAATACGCCTCGGGATCATTCTTCCCTTAGAAAGGAGGAATCTTCATCTTTATGCTACTCAATTGATCATCCTCTCTATTCCTATCTCCTCTATCTTCCCAATCTCTAGTCCCTCTATTCCGACCACTATAACCTCTATAACTCCCAACAAAAGCTCATCAAAGTCATCACCCGACATTTCATCTCCACCCCTCGGTACTCTCCTAGAACGACTCTCCCTCTTATGCCCTTGGAATACGTTTGTGGATTGCTCTAGTCTTTGCTCCACCGTCTCATGAATTTGTTCCATTCCTTCTTGGAATATCCTCTTCATTTCTCCCCTCAACGCCTAATTACTAACCTAGCATCAAACCTTCCCCTCTCACCTTCCGGAGAATGTTGTCTCGACATAGTTCCTGCAGAAAAGATTAGTACAACACAAATATATATATGATCAAACCTCACGATACACTCCCTTACGTGTTTTCGCTCAAATGATGATATCACACAGTCACTCGTGTATTCTCACAAACAACGATGATATCACTCACCAATTTCCTCTTCTCAATTCTCTTGGAACTAACCCGAACTACATCAATTTCCTTCCATAGAATTCAAAACCAACTCTAGGGTTCGTAAAATTTTCCTTATTTTTCTATCCGAATTTTTTTTTTGTCTCTGTTTTTTTTTTTTTTTTGGCTTTTGATCATGTTTCTCTTTTCTTTTCTTTTCCCTTCTTTTTTTTTTTTGGTCGTGATTTTTACTCTTTTTTTTTTTTTTTTTACAATCGACTAGTAAATACTATACTATCAAAAGACAATTAATATTGCGGAATTGAACACGATAATTGATATGAACGATTGGAGTTAGGGTTTTTGATATTACCTTCCTCAACCGAACTTGATGTTTTGACAAACCTAAGCTCTGATACCAAACTGATACGAACCACGCCAACTCGTGACGAAACCCAATACCAATACATTCGGAAATTCGTTGCCTAAGACGCCTAAACACCTAAAGTGGAAAACCGCGACCCGTTGTCTATAAGCGAGACAAGAACCTTGGTATAAAAGTGAAGACGCCACAATCGGGATGGAAAACCGATTGATAAGTCGGATGAACGCCACGAAAATCAATCCGATAAGTTCGAATTAAGTTCTTGAAGAACCAAGAGAGGTGCCTCTCAAAAGTGTTTAATGTTCAATGATGTCTAAATCTCTAATGTTCTAAACCCTAGGAGCTTTTATACTAGGGTTACAATTCGTGTAAAAAACAAGTCCAAAACGACGTAGTTTAGTTAAGTGACATAAAAACGCGAAACAGAACAAGCTGGCCGACAGGGGATACACGGCCTGTGTACACGCCCGTGTACTTTGGCCGTGTACTTGTCTGTGCAACTTCTGGCAACATACACGCCCGTGTACTTTGACCGTGTATCTGTCTGTGCAACTTCTGGCAACATACACGCCCGTGTACTTTAGCCATGTATCTTTCTGTGGATTTGCTTGACTCCATACACGGCCGTGCTTTTTAACCGTGTATCTAGCCGTGTATGATTCTAGGCAATCTTGAGAGTCCTACACGGCCGTGCCTTGAAAGTACACACCCTCTTCAACCCGTGTCCGGTGTGACTTGTATAAGAGTAAGGGTCTTCCTATAGTTGTTCCAATCCATTCCAATTTCATGATTGCCCCAATCCTTCCCGGCTTCATGGACATCCTTTATCAACCCGTTAAGTGCTTCCTTGAGTCGTTTCGCTCGACTTCTTATGATCGGTCCAGACGGCACTTCAAGAGGATCTACATTCCTTCTTCCGGCTCGACTCTCATCATGGATCTCATCAAAGCCCCTTAACTATTAGTGCATATGCGAATTTAATAGGAATAGGAATCATTTGGTTTGGTTATGTCCAAATAGTATCAAACTATAAGGAATAATTCGGTTTTAACATACCCAACGAAAAGATGAATCTAGTCCTGAGCCACATAGCAAAATGAATGCAAAAAGAAGAAAAGCTTTTAGTTTGGTTTCATTCAGTTTTATTGTCCAATCTAGTTGAAAAACTTGGGTTGTCCAAATCGATTTGCATGGGAAAGTTTTGCTTGATTCCATCATGCAAACCCAATTGTGACATGAACGGAATGAAAGAAACTGCAATTTCTATCCGGTCAATGATTGACGATTTAGTTGATTCTGTCTAGATTTATATGCCAACCTTCGTGGAAATTGGTTTGGCATTGTCCTTGTTTATCTAAGCTACGTTATTTTTTTCTGAAGGGCTTTACATAATGCGTGTTCTACTAATCATAGTTTGTGGAAAAAGCATGCGAGTCTAGAGAGGCCAAATATTCATTTTGTAATGTGGATGAGACTATGGAGCGTTTACTTTTATGTGTCCAGTGGAGAAAGGCTGTGTGGTATGTGGTGCTTTGAGTGAAAATTGAAGTGAATTTAGTATCCACAATGCTTGTTTAGTGCATGGTCTGAATGTCTATGCTGGTACAAGGAATGAAAAGAAAGATCTATTGGCAAAGCTAGCAACAATAATGTGGTGCACTTGGAAGGGGAGATGTAAGGCTGTCCTTGACTTTACCAGTTCAAGTATGAAAGTTGTTATTGAGAGTTGCAGATCTGCCTTAATGGAGCTTGACATTTTAAATGCTAAACGGAGGCAGGTTGAGAAGCAGCAAGGATAATGCTCGGCACAACAATTATGGGAAAGACCAGATCGTAGTGTTGTGAAATCTAATGTGGATGGCGCAGTTGATGGATCAACCTGTCTAGCAGCTATTGGAGTTGTTGCTAGAGCCATAGAGGCTAGAGTTTGTGGAGGGGGTAGCAGGCTGGTATTGGTACTGTTAGTGGAAGAGGTGGAGTTACTAGCGATGCAAGAAGCATTGAAGTTAGCAATGAGTGAAGGGTGGATGAGTGTAGAAATTGAAATGGACAGTAGAGTTGTTTTCATGGCATTGACAAAGGAGGAAGGAAGATATTGAAAGTGGAGGGCACTATTAAATGACATTAGGACCTCTCGAGTGAAGCTGCAATCAGTATTGTGTAAGTAGTCGATTGGATTGTGATTAACACAAGAAGGAAGATGTGTCCATTAGATTGGATTGGGACAAAAATTCCATCTTCTTTGTTTGAAATTTTGTATTGTGATGCTTCAAAATCTAGTATTAATTGAGAGTTGTTATTAAATATATAAATGCAATTGCATTCATTAAACATTAGCAACGAATCTCCTATAACTTTGAATAGTAAGTTGCATTAGAATAATAAAATATTTGACAATCATAAAAAATTTGGTGTAATGTAGAAGTTATTTAAAAAAAAAACTCAATTATGATAAATGGGTAATAAAATCATATCCTAAAATAGTGCAAGCAATGCAAGGTCTAACATGTATTGGAGTATGGCCTAATAATAATAATAATAATAAATAATATATTGGAGTATTGCATGATAAAGTTATGATATGAATAAGTTGCTCTATAAAAATTGAATACATACATAAAAAAATTGAATCTTGCATCAAACAAAATTATATAAAAATAACCACAATTCATACATAATAAATGAATCGAAAATGTGATTGTAAGAAATGAAAAAAATGTTATAAAATTAACATACAAAAAACAAGATTGTTAGTGTGGGTGAAATTGGGCTGCGTTTACAATTTGAAGAAACGATGTTGAGATGCTGATTTTAATTTGTTAGTGTTTTAGTTGATTTTTCTAAAAAAAGAAGAAGAAAATGGGGGAATAGGAGGGAAAGTGTTGGAGAAAGAAAGGGTGAAGAGATTAAAGAAATAAACAAAGGGAATAGGGATGGCTCCCCCACACGTTAATGTCCCTATAAGCATTCAGTAGTTATATCAGCACAAGTGCAAAACCTAATGGTGCTAGGTTAGAGGCATAATGGCATTTTTTGTTTGCACACTTTTATATAAAATACTAAATATTTTCATCTCTCAACTTAACTTTAAACATTCACCGTCTGATGTTTGATTTTTTCTATAAAAAATATACTGTATTAAATTAGATATTGTAATAGGATACATATCACATATGAATTATAATGTATTTTATGTAGGGAACACTTTCGTAATATATATTGACCTTTTATTTGAATTCTCTAACTTTTTTCTTTCTTTCTTTCGATTTGCATTTTTAGCATTTTCAAATTCTTAAAAAATAGGACCTTCATCAAATTTGTAAAATTTTCTGTACATCCATGGCATGTGTCATTTTCAAATTGGCCTATGATAATTAATTCCATAAAATGATAATATTAAATATATTTGATTATATAATATAATAAAATAATGTTAAATATATTTAATTATTAAATATAACAAAAAAATCATTAAAATATATATAAAATAATCTAAAGTAAGAAAAATTGTGCAAACCCCAACTACCTTTGCCAACCATCCTAAGGCTAATTATAAGTTAATACATGTATAAGATGGATAAAAATTTTAATAAATGTTATAAAAATCACGTTTTACCAAGGGTTTTAAAATGTTGAGAATTTAAATAAAATAGTGAGAGAAAGGAACATGTCATATTTAGTACCTAAATTTTATCCATTTTTATAATTAATTATCTCAACTTTGAAAGTGTTAACTTATTTTTTATAAAATTTTTGAGATCATTTATAATGCTTTGAGTAACTTTATTTAAGCTGGTTAATTGCAAACATAAGCAACATTTATAGAAAGTTAATTGAAAAAATAGATAAAATTTAAGTACCAATTAACACTTTTAAATTTTATGAAGTAAATTGCAAAAATAAACAAAGTTTATATATTAAATTAATACTTTTAAATTTTAAGTAATAAATTGAAAAAATAAATAAAGTTTAGATACCATTTATCCCAAAATAAATATTAGGAATTCAAATAAAAAAATAGATAATTATTAAGAATTAAAAATATATTTTTCTATTTTAGTAAATTGTAAATACAATTTCTTTTTTTTTTTTTATGTGTGCTTAAATCCCCCATCTTTATTATTGTGTGTTCAAAGCTCATTTGAATTCCTATAAAACAATTTTATCTTTGATTTATACTTTTTTTATTTTTTAATTTTAGTATTCATCTATTATTTTATTAAATAATAAAATAATAAAATAAAGTTTAAATACACATTTCTTTGGAGTTTGGGTTCTAATCTACACTTTATCGTGTTGTGGGTTCATCAAAGCTACTTGACTTCTTCGTCTTCGTCTCACTCCTTTTTTTCCTCCTCCATACTCCAACCCAAGAAAACGCCGTCGCTGGCCCTTCTTTTGATATCTAAGCAAAAGGTATGAATGACATAAAACTTATTCATCCGTTCTCGTTTGTCTTCCAGTATTATTTTGTTGAATTGCAAGGGTTTTGTGAAACGATTCACTCGTATTATAGTCGCAAAGTGTTCGACGAAATGCCTGATTAATTTCTCGTTCTGTGAACGATTGATTAGCTATACGCAAATCCAAACGTTACTTTTGCTACTGGAATTTAAATTGGATTGGTCAAGCCCTTTCTTTAATGGCATCTTGGCCGCAGCCGTAACTAGATCAGCTAACTTCAGGTACTCGAACCACTAATGAGAGCTCATGTAAATTGTCATGGGAGCTTTTGGATCTTAAGCCCACCCTTTGGGGTTGATGGTATCGGTTTTAAGCTAGCAGTGTTCCGGCGGCAGGGTGTCTATTTCTTAGCCACCGGTCTAAAGATTAAAAAGATTTAGTGACTTCGGATAAAGCGGTCTTTATCGTATTCCTTTTGGATAATGTCATGGATTTGAGTGAGTTTATTGTGTAGCTTGCTATGCTGGACAAAGAAATAAAAGTTATGAATCCATTGCCCTGTGATGCATTGTTTAAGATTGTAGTTTGCATGAAAATGTCTCTTGTTCATTGCCCTTTGATGCATGGCCCCAAGTCAAGTTGTTTGTTCGTTCCCACCTTTTTCACTAGCTAATGTCTGGTCTGATATATCTGTTATTTTATCCTAGGAGTGGAATACTTATTGAATAATCCACTTAGCCTTCTCCGTGCCTGGGCAATCCTTATTTTAGGCAATTTTGGCAAGTCATATGTGCAATAGAGCTAGGAAATGTGCATCTGAAACAGGATGAAACCTGGTGTGTCAGTTTTGATGGGTATGTAGAGCAAATCCGCATTAGTTACATTTACAAAGTTTGTGAAATATATATCCCTGAAACCATTGGACTTTGCATGCTTCGCTATACAGTGCAGCATTGAGGAGTTAAGTGGGTGGGCGATGTGAATTATTTCTGTCGATAAAATGTGACTAAATTTTTAATTCATAACCTTCAAGGGAAGTTTTGTCATGGTTTAGGATTATGGAAAATACATTCTCCAGCCACCTCAAAGCCATTGAATCAATAATGCTTGCGTTTCAATACATGTAGATACTTCAGATCTGTCAACTGCCAGTGCGTTTGGCCCACACATCTTGCATGATGCCAGACCATGCAAGCTTTTGTCCATTATGATACCTATTCAAAGTAAAGTAATTTTGAAGCTTGCACTTTGAATAGAAATGGAAGGTTAAAGGTACACTCCCTGGATGAACAAAAAATAGCTCATCTGTGGTAAGTGGTGCTGGAAGGCAGCAGAAGTGGCCAGCCACTGGTGGGGATGATGGACCATTGGAAAATGTTAATAAAAATGAGGAAAATGGTTTCCTTTTCTAAAAACGAAAATCGTTTCCTCGTTCTTCTGTTGATATTTTTTCATAATGGTCAACTGCCACCACTAATTATTGGCCACCACCTTCACTTTCCATCAACACTTGCCACTAAAAGTCATTAATACCATGACCTGTTGAGATTGGATTACTATGTGAATGTTTGGCAATTTTAACGCTTGATTATTATGAATATCAAATGAAATGCAAAACAAACAAAACCTTAATTTCATATTTTGATAGTTCAGTTTCATGATAAGATGTATCCTAGACTTTTTACCCTTGTATCCGAAGAGAAGCTTTGTGGTTGAACTTGAACTGTATCTAGAATTAAATTGAAGTATATTCTAGTTTTTTACATCCATTTTTCCTTAATACTATGTTTAATAATGCATGCAAGAAAAGGTTTGTAGCAATGGAACAAGCAGCAGCGTATTCTGTGAACAAAGTGGACTCTGATGGATCCAATTCAAACAACTTGTCCTTGGATCCTGTGACACAGGTGAGGAACCTGTTGTTTCGTCGAATGTTGATAGGTATAAAAGATGGCCGATTTTTCTTGGGTTCATTCCACTGTATTGACAAGCAAGGAAATATCATTCTTCAAGATGCAGTAGAATATCGAAGTACTCGGCGATCTTCACCTTCTCCCATGGAACAGCGATGTCTTGGCCTCGTTCTTATACCTTCTTCATGTAGAACTTCTTGTCATGTTGATTGCTCTATTGAAGAACAATTATCACTGCTTTCACTCCAACAGTAAAGGGGAAATCACCAGCTGTTGCTTTTCCCCTCTATAAATGCATATTTCGAGGTCCATATCGGTTTGTATTTTTTCATTGATAGGATGTTGGAGCTAGCTTTGGTGGTTTGAAGTGAAAGCTCAGCAAGTTAGTATCGCCAACTCTTTCCATGCTTTCAATTTGTTAGTTTTTATAATGTCTTATTGTAGCATAACTGGAAATAGCACAATTATTGGAAGATAATTTGTCTCAATCCTCTCATTCCTAAGATTGAACTTCTCTATACAGAGAGCTTTTGGAAATGTCGAAATCAAAGCATCAACCCTTGTGATTTCATAGCATGAAGGAACCAAACGCATCTTGTCGATTGGTAAATTCATGAAATACGGAGATTTTATCGTTTTTTTGGTTTTCAATTTCAGCTATGTACCAGGCAGACCCTCAAGATGAAATACACATTCAAGCAAGAGGAAATTTTGGGAAGTTTCAGTTGTAATTGTTAAATCATGTGGTTGGAACATTTCAAATGTTCATTTTAAGGGTTAAACATTTTGTAACGGGCATACGGCTTACCATTACCACGGCATTTTACGGAGCCGGAGGTTCTGCAGTATGTGAAGTAGAGATTTCTGGCTTCTAAACCATTGCTCTGAAAATTTAGACTTGTGGTTCATATGTTGATGCAAGCTCTCTAGAGTGCAATTTGGTGACATACTTGAGTGGCCACGTCCCAGTGGTATCCCGAAAGAATTTGTTAGGGGCTTTAAAATGTTTTAGAAATCACCCCAAGATTGCATCATGTTGCTAATATTGATCGTGAGTAGAAATTTTGTGAATAAGCATAGGAAAGCAAGATTAAACTTAGCAAGGAATCCATGAAACAGTCCAGCTTTATCATACGATTTAATGCTTATAAGGATTGCTGCTTGGAGTTGGGGTGAAAAATAAAATAAAATAAGTGTGTAGAACAGGTTGAATGAAGAACAGGTTCCTATTGCACTTATCTTTTTTCCCATTGAAGATAATTCAAACCTAAGTTTGACCTTAGCATGTGGATTGGATCACATTTAGAGAGAACCTTTCTACTGTTTTGGGTTATTTGAAAACATCAAAATTATTCGTTCATATTCACAACTTTTGGCATTTATTAGTTGTAGTGAAGATGATAGGTATCAGAAGAAAAAAAAAATGTAAAAATTCAAGTTATGTAATTAGAATATATGTAAAGTTAGGATTATATACAAAAAATTATTTTTAGAAGTACTTATTTCTATCCCCCACCCCCTCCCTCCTTCCTTTGTATATTCATAATTGAACCAAGTATGAGCTATTGTGTTGGATAGTGCAGTGTTACCACATAGAGAGAAGCGGCCATCAAAATTCATTTTAAAAAGTGGAAACAATGAAACTAATCACGATAGATAATGAATACATGGCTATAAATTATAGTCCTATGCATTATTTTAAAAAGTTATTGTATTCCTATTAACTTTATTTTGGTAATACGGCAACGTGCTAGGTTTGTCTACTAAATAATTAATGAATACAATCCATAAGATTGTGATTGCCTCAACGTAGATTTGATTCAAATTCAAATAAAAAATCAAACTTTTAAATAGTAAAAATATTAAATAGATTTTATATTAAATAATTTAAATAAAAATTCATTACAATATAATAATATTTAATATGACATATTTATAAGTTAATCACAAGATTTTTATTTGAATCACTTAATATAGCATTAATCATTTATATTAATCACTTAAAATTTTAATTCTCTATTTTAATCCCTTAATATAACATTAATTCCCTAATTTAATAACTCAAAACTTCATTCCTTTCTTTTTTTTTTTATTTCCATCCCACATATTAATCCCCTTACATTATTTAATCCTAGTAATGCAACCGAGTGAAAGCTCGTTTGATGAATAATCATAAAACAATCTATGAATACAATTTACACTTATAATTGCTATGACGTTGATTTCGATTTATGTAATGAGATAAACAATAGTTATTTTCATCCTGAAAGGGAGTCATTTGATACTCACTGTTGTTCACTTCACTATAATAAGCCATTTAGAATATCTATTACAGAATATAATTGCATTTTAATCTCATAATAGCAAACCCACAAGAAATCTTTCACAAAAAATATTAATTCATTTCTCAAATTTATGAAAAGCAACTTAACACTAGAGTTAATTTTTCCCCCTCAAAATACTCATTAAAATCAGAATTAACAAATAATAATCCTATTACAGTTATATTCCATATTTCAGTAATAACTATCATATTACTACCTTAATCCATTTAATAAAATGAATGGGTGATTAATCTTGAAAGAATCAACCTACCCCTACAACAATCAGTGTTTGACAAATAGGTAAAAAAAATACATGAGAATAAAATATGTTATAGCACATTTCCAACATAGAACCCAAGTTATTAACCTCGGCAACCCAAAAAAAAAAAAAAATAGTTTCATTTAGTAGAAGAAGAGGTGGAAGAGAGAATCCTCAATGCTTTCATCATCTGTGAATGGAACAAGGATTGTGACGTATGAGATGTATTTACTGGTCAAACATCTTTTCATAAAGATATTATAGGATTATGAATTGTGTCACACGAGTCTCCTCATGAGAAATTTTGCAAATGTTGGCATGATAACCGCGGATTCAACTCCTATTTCACTCTTTTTTAGTTTAAACCAATTGCCGTATTGCCCCAGAATTCAAGACACTAAGAATTGCTTTCTACATGCTATTTTAACATGCAATCAAATATGCGTACTTCCATGGCGCATTTGCTATATTATATCCTCCAACTGATTCCCCACAATCCTGTCCCTGTTACCTAGCCTTAGACACTCGCAATTAGGATGGCTAAAGCACGGATAAAGTTTCTCCATTCCCAAATTTTGCCACCATTTATATCCACTCCAATCATGCATATGGAACCAACTCCAAACTGAATATACCCAGATATTCGCAGCAATATGAAGCCATGATTGTGTAAAAATGATGCGAGTTAGCACACACCAACTGCTCAATTTCTATATCCATTTTAAGCGTAAGGGGATATGGATTCTCTCTAAAATTGGAAAGAACGTTGCACATAAATGGGCATGGCGTAAAATTATTCCAATGCCCCTAAGAACAAGCTAAGAAAATCACACATTTCTTCTCGTTCCATTCCATTCTTACAATACCAAACAAAAAGTCAAAACTACTATTATATATGTATCCACAAATTTCTACTTTTAACATAAATCACCAAGCACAATGTCAATTGACTCTGAATGGAACTCCAATTTACTTTTGGTTTTAATTAAAAGGAACAACATCATAAATGGAGGGGGAAAAAACAAAGGGAAAAAAAGCAGGAAGAACCCGAACAAACTGAAGCTTCAGCTCAACTGAGCTCAACAGTGTAAAGTCAGTCATCACAAACATTTCTGTTTGAACAATAAAACTAGCAACATCCCGTTATATGCATCTTAATTCTTACTATAGCAAAATGAAGTACACCAAGTAGAGAACAGAACAGAAGGTGCATTCCTATACAAAACAAGGCAACAGGCGTTGAATCACTGAATGACTCCACAATCCTGAATATTGATCTGGGTGAAGTACTAAGCAAATTTACTGCACAATCCTTTCTACAATTGACAACAAATGGCATGCATAATTACCTCCACCCTCAAGAAAAAAGGGGGAGGGGGTGGGCAGGTTTGGGTTTGGGGGATGGGTTTGTTTGTAGAGAGACAAAGCAAGGGGTACATCACTCTTAGATGCCCAGGATTCTCTTTTGAAAGACATACAGAAGAACAGCACATGACATGGAGTATGCATTTTTTTTTTTTTTTGCCCTTTATTGATCATACCAGAAGATATATTCATTATTCACTAGACTAAACAAATCCCAGAGTGTACACCATAAAGGGGATAAAGGCAACAAAATTTGGTATGGTGAAGACGAGCCACAAGAAACATCAAGAAGATACGTGTTGTAGAAAAAGATGGTGCAGTTACTGGACACTGATTTGATTGGACACGACAAAGGGTCAAGAACTAAATGGGCATTTCTCAGAATATCCTTTATTAGAGTGGTATCAAGGCCATCCACACCAAGAATATCTATACTATTAACAAGAATGCAGAAAATCAGGAGGAAGAGCCAAAAGTTTTCCAATTTAGGGATATATCAATGATATATATACATATAGAGAAACTTGGTGTCTCCTCTTCTATTTTCACCACCCAACTCAACTCTCTTTACTTGCTTTTCCAGGTGTTCCCATAGTCCCTAACTAAACAATTTTTCCTTGACCCTACCACTCAGGCAAAGTTCCAGAAAAAATAGGGTTTTATTCCCCAAAACAATCATCCACAACCTCTCTATCTAGACTCACATTCTTTTGCAAGTGTATAGAAGCTGCTTCTAATTTGCAATTTACACAGAAAGCACAGAGGTATATTCTTCTCAGTTCTTTCAGCACTAGCCCAGTAGGAAGATAACTGCACTTTGGGCTGACGAAACCTAATTAACTTTGCTTGATAACTTGATAAGAAAGAAAACAAGACCAGGTTGTAGAGTGAATCCCTATTAGTAAAAGAGAAACTTCAGCAAGGATGTCCACAGCAATTATCTTAGATAATGGAAATAATCGTTGAGAATCACTAAGTGTAACTGCTATTAAGAGCCTACCAAGAATTAAGGTAAAAGATGCAACAAGAAGCCCATTGGAGTGGCAAGACAGGCAGGGATTTACAGGTTATAAGTACTCAGCAGCAGCTGACACTACAAAGTGCTCATTGATTGCATTCCCACAAAATTTCAGCCTCTACATGGACTTTCCTTTTCTTTCAGCCTGACCACTTTGGAAGCCTAAGGACAAAGAAAATTACAAGTAAAAGGGTAACGTTTGGAATCAAGTTCAAATAGAAAATTAAACTTTTAAATAGCTAAAATAAATATCAACATTATATTAAGTGATTGAAATAGAGACCCTGTCCTGGTGCCATTGTAACATCATTAAATTGAGCTGATGTGAGACACTTATAAGACAGTAACATAACCTCTATTTGAACCATTTAACATAAAGCTGTTCTTTATTTTAACCATTTAAAACTTTAATCTTTTATTTTAACCATTCAAAAGTTTAATCTCTATTTAAACTTAATTCCCAATATTGATCCCCTTATAATTATCCCCAAAAGGATAACAGTGTTACAATGCTCCATGCCAATAGACTGCTTGATAGCATCGAAGCCTGAGGTGACAATTAAGCTATTCCCAAGTGTTCTAGGAGTGACAAGAAATTAGATTATAAAAGCTCAGAGATTTCATCATTCACATGACTCTGCCCACTCCATAAGCCTAGAGGATAACAGTGTTATGATGCTCCATGCAATAGACTACTTAATAGCATGGAATCTTGATGTGACAAATAAGCCGTTTCTAAGTGCTCTAGGATAGGAGTGATAAGAAATTAGATTATAAAGGTTCAGAGATCCCATCATTCACATACTTCTGACCACTCCATAAACCTAATTATAATGGTGTTCTAATGCTCCGTGCCAATAATGCTTAATAGCATGGAATCCTGATGTGACGAATAAGCCATTTCCTAATGTTCTAGGAGTAGGAGTAACAAGCAATTAGATTATAAAATTTCAAAGATTTCATCATCCACAGTTTTGACCACTCCATAAACCTTATGATAACTGTGTTCTCATGCTCTATGCCAATAAACTACTAAATAGCATGGAATCCTGATGTGACAAATAAGTTGTTTCCAAGTGTTATAGGAGTTGGACTGAGAAGAAAATAAATTAGAATTATAGAAGTCCAGAGATCCCATCATTCACATAGTTCTAACCACTCCATAAGCCCAAGGAGAATAGTGTTTTGATGCTCCATGCCAATAGACTGCTTAATAGCATGGAATCCTGATGTAGCAAATGGGCCATTCCAAAGTGTTCTAGGAGTATGAATGGCAAGAAATCATATTATAAAAGTTAAAAGCCATCATTCACATAGTTCCAACTTCTCCTTAAGCACAAGGATAACAATGTTTTGATGCTCCATGCCCATAAGACTGCTCAATAGCATGAGCCATTGCCAAGTGTTCTAGGAGTAGGAGTGACAAGAAATTAGATTTAAAAAGTTTAGGGATCCATCATTCACATAGTTCTGTAACCCAAATGGTTTGTACAAACCCGAAGTACTGATTTCAGGCACTTCAACACACAGAAGCCGAGTGCAGTCAATCACATGATAAAATTTCTGAACCTTCTCTTCAGTATGTTCAATTTTGAAACTATTGATCAATTTAGATCTTTTGAGCAAGTATGATGAATTTTGTTGGGTTTTGAATCATATAGATACATGTATACCTAATAACCATGCTGAGAAAACATTGAAAGTGTCCTGAAATAGATAGTGTCTTTAGAAAGAAAAAGGTAAAGTCAAACTAAACAACGGAAATTATAGTGACAAAACTGTGGTGAAGTGAAGAAACAAGAGAGCCAGAAAAGTATCACAAGCCAAAGATGTCTCCAATACTCTTCTTCTCAAATCCAAAAGTTGCTCTATTCCATTTTAATAAATTATTTGACATAAAATAAAACCTTCAGGAAGAATAGGATGACTATACAATTCAATATTTCGAAGGGGACAGAATGCCAGGTGACAGAGAATAACCACATGGTAAATTTCACTTTCAAAGGGAGCTTGCAAGGCTGCTTTCTTTATCAATGGTTACCACATATAAGCAGAAGCTATCTGGAGATAGTAATAAAATAGACCTATTTACCACAGAATATCCATGACAGGACTATGATACAGATGATAGAGATAGATCTATGTAGTAAAAGGAGAACCATACCACATCCATAGGTTCTATTCTTATGGCTGGATCATGCACGCAATCTAAGAACACAGAGAAGAGATCAATATGAAAAAACAGCTATTCTTGTTATTAGAGATGATATCTACAGAAAGCTGTCATCAAGAAGTTTCATGGACAAATCACTAAATGACTCTGCTTCACTAAGAATAACAGATAGGCAAGATCCCATAAGCAAGCTGAAAATTGAGAAGCTGAGGCAAGGACAACAGCAAACATCTTTATCTGAATGCTCATGGAAGAATATAAACTAGCAAATATAATCATACTGGAAAAAAGATCATGAGTCACAGTGCTCAGCGACATGAGATGATCCATAACTATGATGGAAGAAGGAAGATCCGAACAACATCAGGAAGATACATTAGAATAGATTAAGCACAAAAGACGGGGCCAAGTTCCTCTAAAGCATGTGTTTTTGACCATCTTTTGGCTACTGCTAGGTATAAGAGTCTGAGTGAAAGACATGAAAAAACTCTCCCGATAAATTCAGACCTAAGCTAACTACAGAGAAGAGACATTTTAAGGAACTCCTGAATTATCTCACACCTTCAAATTTCGAGAAGAATACTTGGAATTCAAATGGCCATGATAAACGCTTGAATCAAGTTTTCAGCTGTATGCTTCTCCTCATGCGTGCCAGATATAAGAGCGATACGATCACCACGAGATGACTTAGGTTCAGAAACCTCTATTGTTGCTCCTGATATCTATTACAAGAAAAATAAAATAAGATTTAAATCAATACAATAGAGTTCAAGACTGCTTTATTCGGAGGATTGAACCAGGCACCAGGTGGGCCAAAGAGAACAATAGAATGCAAAGGTAAAGAACATAGCAGCCAATATGGGACTGAAATTCAACATCTGTTACAAAGAACAAGGACAATCCGAACCATGTTAACAGACATATATGGTAAGGATGGTGTCCAATTGTGTTAGGTTTGAAGGTAAGCACCCATTGGTATGAATATCTATGCAGCGTGAAGTGAAGATGTAGTGTCAGGCCTAGCAACAGCAATGCTCCTTACAAGTACAAAAAATAATATCTCAGAGAATGATGGCATGAGATGTGTTATCGGAGTAGAATGAGATGATGGTAATGGTTTTTTGGTGTATCCGATCTAAATTCTTTCTGTATCTTCAACATGTCTCTCCCATTATTTTAGCTGATATATTATTAAAATTTAAATTATCTTTTCCTTTTCATATGATGCTGTTGGCAGACAAATATTTAGAAAGTACCAGAATATAGAATGCAAGGGAAGAGAGGTGTTGAAAAGTTGGAGGGGGGAAAAACTAGCTGACTGGACCATCAAGAAAGAGGTTGCTGTGGAATCAAATAAATGGTAAGATCTTTTCCATATGAAGCCACCCGGTCAGTATGTGGCTTCAAGGATGTTATTATCTTGGATAGCTTCAAGATATTCACTCTCCATATTTTTCAGAATACAGATGTGGTCTGAAAGCATACATCACACCCCAGCAACACCTTGAGGCATGACAAGCACAAATGCTTGTGACAGATGGCAGGGGGGGCACACAGAAGGACACGGCAGATCTTGGCTGAACAAAATAATGCTGCCTTGTTGGCATCCTAAGAGAGAACTACTACCCAACCCTAAATGACAATATCTATGCATCTAATGTTATCTGTATTTTATAATATTGCTAATCATGAGATTTAGGAATTAAATAGAAAAGGCACAAAAAGGATATGTCCCACCTTCCGGATATTGGCTATATTTGCCCCTCCCTTGCCCATGACTTTACCCACTGCATTTCCAGGTATCAAAATTTCAAGCGTTGAAGGAGGAGGCAGCCTATGCAACAGTAAGACGAGTACAACAGAGTCATGATAAGGTGTTTACAATATAATTATATAAAACGTCACAGAAGATATCTGAAGAATTTATTAAAGGAAACACTAACCCTCCATATATCTTGGATGAATAGGAGGACATGGATCCATGGCCATTTTCACCCATCTGCAAAAGGTAAAAAGTCAGATTAAAGAAAGTAGAAAAAGATATATATTGACCTCAATAAACAAACCTAATTATCAAACAGCAGACACTGAACCCCAAAATTTAATCCAAGCAACCGACAAACTTTGTCAATCAACCAAAGGGGAAATTCCAAATTACCAAAGACGAAGGGGATTTCTAAGGATTCAGTCCATTAACAAGCAGGATGAAAAAGAACAAAATGGTGCATTCACCTCACCACATGGAATAAGAGGAGAATCAAATTGCAATTCAATAGGAATAGAATAGAAATGTTTTTGGTATTAATGCCCATTACATTATTTACTTAACATAAAAATAACATAAGGAATAAGATTGCAATGGAATTAAAATGTCTATTATACTGCTATTTATTCAAAATCCTCAAAACACAGTTCTTCTTCTTCTCCCTTAGAGTAGCCACCAAATTTGCACAGGTAACAAAAGCTAACCGCAATGCCACTCTTAAGTTCAATAAAATATGACATGCAACAGTAAATTAACAAAATTCAAAGAGAGAGTTTTGATTAATGAATCCTTTCTGAGCTCCACGAATTCACAGCAAAAACCCTCAGCATTCAAGACAACTATCTCTAACCTGCCTACCTGTTCAGTTTGCATGATTTCTTAGTGAGAATCCAAATCTTAAAAAAAAAAAAAAAAAAAAATAATCTAGGTGCCAAAATCAGCATCAATTTCTCAGATTCCTCACATAACCTGCTGACATCCCTGAGCCTTGGTCCGGTTTATGAGTTTGGTCTGGAATCTGGGATTGATCTGGTTCTGTAATCGGTCTGAGTTTGGGTAGGTGGTGGAGGTCCAACAGTTAATAGTGATTTGACAAACAATGGGCTTAGTGGTGGTGGAATCAGGTGATGTCACAAGGGCATGGACATTTATGTAGAGGATTATGACTAGATCATTAATAGCAATTCATGAGAATGTAAATAGTGGGCAATGCCCCATACCCGCTTTGCGGATGTAAATCTCATTTTTGGTTGAATGAAATTACTGAATTAATAAAAAAAAAAATTATGAGGGTGAAGGCATGAATTGCTATCTAGTATTTTGTGTAATTTTAATTCATTGTGGAATATAAATATTTGGTGTCCAAAATGTAACTGAGAATGGGATAGCAATTCCATATGCAAAAACAAAAAGACAATGGAATAGCATTTCCCTTGACTGGATATGCACCAAAAGAACATATACAAGCCATACAGCTAAAGAAATGAAGGCGGTAGATGCCTCAATTGATTTCAAGAAATGACCAATTTTGCACCAAGCTCTCATTATTAATTTCTTTTCTAATAAAATTTCTTTTCACAAGAAAGTTAATAAAAACTCCCAACTAATCATAAAAGAAAAGCATGCGTACAGCAGTGTATGAAGTGGATGCTAATGTATAGAGGACATTCTTCATCGATGCATTAAAATTGCAGTGATAGGTCATATAATGGACACTCTCTCTCTCTCTCTCTCTTCTCTCTCTCTCTCTCTCTCTCTCTCTGTGCACTGAAATTCTACTATAGTTCATATGATGCAATAGAAACCTGAAACCTTCCTGGATACTAATCTCTTCCTCTCCCTCTATATTGACATTATTTCATATGATGGTCATACAAACCTGAGTACTTTCACTGATACTAATCTCTATCCAGTAAGCAAGAAGCAATGAGAGTGAGTTTGTATTTACGCATGTTTTATTGATGTCTTGATTCTAATATTTGATGAATCAACAAAAAAAGTCCGAGTTTTTTGTCGAATGACCAAGCAGGCAAGGACAAATTAATGAGACCAAAGAACAATTAATCAAAATTTGGGGTTTTAAATGCATGATAAGAGCACACGAGCAATGATCAAGAAATATTTTTGGATAAGTAATGAGAGATCAACAAATGTTTTCTCTAAATCTTGACTCTTTTAATATTTAAGTTAACAGGGTTAGGGTTAAATCCCGTGGCAAGTATGACCGATTAAAGTAATATGCTTAGATATTTGACTGGTTTATTGAGAGACCATGCATGAATTATATTATATGGTTGTCAGCATTTTCATTAAACAGGAGCTTCACTGATGGAAAATCCTACAATTGTATTTCTCTTTAATGGATTATAGCAGGAGTAAAAAGGACATGGAGAGAAGTAATGGAAAATGACTTTTCTATGTATTAATGAAAATATGGACAGTATAATGGAGAAACATAATCCATATAACCTACCCCACATAGTGGGAGTGAGAGGCTTGATGTTACGGGTGTAGCATCTGCAGTAGTAGAAAAACTCCAGCACGTGTACCAGCATAGGGTCTAGAAAGGGGATTATTTGCTTGGCTATTTCCTTTTATTTAATTATTTAGTTAGCTGTTCTTTTTTATTTTATGTTGTCTATTCAGCATTTGCTTTATTGTATTTTGTTAATAGTTGATTGTATTTTATTATTTGTTGTTTATTTTCTATTGCTCGGGGTTGTTTATGTGCAATAGTTGGAGGCAATTGCATTTGTGTCAGTTATCTTAGGAAATATAGCAGTAGAGGAGCAGTGGGTTTGGTTAGGCTGGTGGGTTTGTGTCAGTTATCCTAGGTAATATAGCAGTAGTGTAGTAGTGGGTTTATGTGTTGGAGAATTGGGGACTCTTGTATAACTGCTTATAATGATCTACATAAGCAGCAGGGGATAAAAATAAATAAATAATCGTATACATTATTTCTTTTTTTCCTTAAATGGGTATCCCCCCACCCCCAGGTCCTGTCTTTGGTCCCTCTTTAATCCTATTGAGAGATATCAGTAGCTGATTAAGTTCAGCTATTTCAGCAATATAATAAACCAGACAACAGTCCATGACTGGAACATTAAGATTTCTTAGTAAATATGAAGACTTTGTAAAACGGGAGAAAAAAAAGGGGGAAGCATACCATAGGCTTTCTAGGTTGATTGTAGAATGTGATAATAATTTGACCACACAAATATTATCTTTTTAGCCCCAAAAAAATAAGCGATTTTATCCAAAAAAAAAAGACATCTCTAGTGAGCTCTTTTCTGTCAGTAAATCAATTATGCTTGTCCAGATTTAAAAAAACATTCGTAGGCAAAACTTTTATCAATGCCCTTTCACTTTGGTGACACAAAGATATGTCAAACATCAAACAAGGTACCCCACCGTTACTACAAAAACGGCCACCAACTAAATTTTTGTTATAGGCTCTTGCAAAGAGGTCATCCATACTATTGTCTAAAACCACCCTTTACAAGTAGTGATGTCAGCACTTTCAAAACCCTTACCCTTGTAATGTCAAATGAAATTATTCATCAGAAGACCAGCTTCTATCTTATAAAATAATCAATTCTATGAGAAATGCCTAAGAAAGATAAGAACTAGAGTATCCACTACCAGTCCATCTGGTTATTTCTTGTTTAGTCTTTCTGTAATTAAAAAAAAAAAGAGAGAGAGAGAGAAAAAGAATAGTACACTATCAAGAAACCTAGATACAGCAATAACAGTAAATATACTTTGTTTTGATCATGCGTACCGATAACGATGATAATGATCCATAACCATAAAGGCTGCTAGAAGAAAGCATGCCCAAGCCACTTCCAACATCAGCCCTCTTGTCATAGCTCAGTGAAGTCACTGGTGGAACTGAGGGCAACACAGAAGGCACAGAAATACCAATATCAGAATGTGCAGAAGGATTAGGGCCTCCCTCCCGCTCAGTGAGAACATCATCTCGCAGCCTTAGCACAATTTGGACAAGGGCATCTCTCACTTTTGATACTTCTCCGGATACCTGTGTAAGGAAAACATAGAAGATACCATAACTAAAAACTGTCTGACAAAATACAGAGTGTGCAGTGTGAATGCATATGTGAGTTTTTTTCTATGTAACCTCAACGAGTTCATCACTGGCATCAGCACGTCTTGGCTTCTGGCCCTTTGAGATGCGGATATCTGCTCTAGTAATCTTCCGGATTTCATTAATAATAGAACCACTTTTACCAATTATACACCCAATAACCTTGGATGGAACAAGAAGTCTCATAGTAACATTGTCATCCTCTTCATCATTTATCTTTGCTTGCAGCAGCAAAGTTGCTTCAACAGCCATTGATTTCAGATCTTCAGGAGACTGCCAAACATGGGTAATAATGATATCATATTGAAGTAGATGTGCAAAACGAAGAAATGACTAGGGACTTCCTGAAGTGACCATAACATTAGTTAATAAGATAACATTAAAGCAGCCAGGCCAGTTTAGACATATAGTAAATAATGCAGAATAGAACATCTTTGCATGTGCAATAGACATGCCGAGCACTAAAAAACACAAAATGCAACACATGTATTTCTTGATTCAAGAACTTCCCAAGACATGCCTTGCAACAGATCTGAAGTAAGAAGAGAAGAAGAGCAAAAACCTGGCCACAAGTCCAACAATCTCCAAAATCTTTTTATGACTGAAAATCTCTCCACATTGCAAGTTATAAACACTTATTGCTTAAATCTCCCAATGACAAAGACAAAGTAATCAGAACTTATTAAACATCAACTAAAAGAAAAGGAAGCACAGAGAATGGACAAACCCATAACTTATACCTCCCACAGTTTGATTGGAATAAACACTCACAAAAAAGCTTCTTAAGGATAAGAGAACATGACCAAGAGGAGATTTCACATAGAATAAGCATAAAGGAATAGGAGGCATTCATTTCTTAGAATACATAGCAAAAACAATATACAGTAAAAGAAAGCATAATACAAACCTCTGTAGCAATGACAGTAATTATAGAGTCATCACGATCACCTTTGGAATCATTGACTTCTATACGGGCACCAGTTGCCTGCCTTATATTTTTAATTGTACTGCCTGCCTTGCCAATAACACGTCCAATCTTGTCATAAGGACACAAAATCCGAAGACTTAACTCCTCAGACTGAGAGGAACTACCAAAGCCAGAAACTACAGGAAGGGTTGAAGAATAAAGGGGCCATGTTCTTCCTGGGTCTGCATAGTCTGGCAGGTCAGATACATGAGCTGCACCCAACACTGGAGCAACAGACCGGGAAGGAATGATAGGATCAGCATTTGGATACAGTCCACTTGGGGGGAAGAGAGGGACATCTGAAGGAATGATGATGCTTGGAGGGGCATCAGACACTGAGGTCTCAAGAGATATCTCCTCTTTAGGAGAAAACTTGTACATAATTGCAGAAATTGCAAAAAGTGCTTTCCTCACAGAGTCTGATTCTCCACTTATCTGTACAGGAGACAAATTTATTATATACTTCATTGATCATTAGAAACAAATTCAATAATCCATACAAGAAACAGATATGTTGTTCCGATAAGCAAACATCAAGCATGTTATTTCATCTTATACTTTTTACCAATTAAAACATGAAACTGACAATTTGCAAAAAGAAAGCTAGATTATGCCCCTGCAACAAGCACCAAAAGTCTCTCCCAGGATATTACACCCATAATAACCAAGTCAGATAGTCACTTTAAATGTCAAGATCTTCTTGAGAAACAGTGCCATTCTCGATGGGCCACCATGAATCAGTTTGAGAAATTGCAAAACCCTCATAAAATAATACTAAAACCTACCAAACCTAAAACCCTAAATAAGCTCAACTTCCAGTCAGAGGCCTTTTTTTAACCTTAGAAATCCAGTACTATATCCAGTCAACAAACTCTTTCATACAAAATTTGCACAATCATAAAATACCCTGAGCATCTTTCCAGTCTTCCTAATGTTACTACAGCACATGACATAGGTAACCCTATTTATAGCTTCAAATCAAGAGAGACCAAGAAAGTGTTCATGGAATTACTAATCCCCATAAAGGAACAAAAACAAAATTAGATCAACAACAAAGTCAATCCCTAATTATATTTCTAATTAAATCATGGAATTCTCAAATCCACTCCCGGATCCCATTTTTTATATGCTACAAATGATTCAACGAAATTGGTTTAGCCACTACAAATTGCAAACAAATAAACTATTACTTACCCCAAAAATTATTAAAACACACACACACACACACAAATGAAACAATCTACAACACACAATTGGGCGGAACAATCTAACAGAAATTCCAGTTAAACCTGAATCCTAATAAAGTATGAACTACACCTCCAGAAAGATAGTACCATATAAAATTTTTGCTAAACATTCTGCTAAGAAGCCCAGGGTTGCAATATATATTTTCTCCATTTCAGTGGACTTTGCAAGAAATAAAACAAAAAAAAAAGCAATAAGCCACCAATAATACCCTACTAATGCATTCTTCTGATAAAATTACTCATTGTAATTTAACAGGCAGCCTGTGCAAGCATTAGCTAAGACAAGCTACTGACCAGAACAAAATTGTCAAAGTCCATGGCACACGAGTGAGTGGGATCAGATGCATCCTTGGAAGTAATTTTAATTTGTGTCCTTGTCTTGCTTCTGAGCCTTTTAATAGTAGCTCCTGCTTTGCCAATTATATTGGCAGATTGGCTAGAAGGCACAAGAATCTGGCATTCCTCCTTTTCATTCCGTTTCCTATCAGACTCTCCAGCAGTAGTAACTGCATTAGTAATAGCAGCATGGACTTTAAGCAGCGCATCCTGGGCAGCACATAATGGCTGCCTATTATGGAACTCATCATCAACATCTACATCTTCCTTCTCCCTGACATAGCAGTAAATGATGATAACCCGCTCTGTTGCACCAGGAAAGGGGTCAACCACCTTGACCTTTGCCCTTGTATCTTGTCTTATGGAGTTAATGACTTTCCCACTTTTACCGATCACACTTCCAATGACTCCATCAGGGCAAAGTATTCTATACACGACAACTTCATCACTCCCCTTTTCATCTCTATCCATAGCTCGTCTCTTCTGATTTTTGTTATCATTGTCATGATCTCTTTGCATACGATATCTCTTCTCAGCCTTTCCCATTGCTGCAACACGTAATACTGTCTGTTGCATATACCAGACTTAAATAAATCCCAACATATAATTAAAACAGAAAAAGCAGTACACAACAATAAATTTCTATTATATACTTGGACTCGATCTCAAAAGGCAAAAACATATCGCCACCAACTAGACGTACTAGTAAGTTCATATTAAACCATTGCTTAAATAGACACACTTAAATCATCAAAATCAACAGAACCCTTTTGTAATACAAACTGACATAGCTATCAGACTCAAAAGATCAGGAAACACTCTTCAAAGTATTCCCTGTTGAAGAAAAATCCTACCATTCCAAAATATTGCCTCGCGGAAATCATAATCCACTTCCAGGAGGAAAAAGAAAAGAGAGATCCATGAGTGCTTTAAATTTCCTAATAAATACCAGAAGATGAAAAATAAAGTTTCTACAGCCTGTTTACATTTCATTCAATAACTTGATTTACGTTACAAGACACAGTATGGCAACGAAAACTTTCGCCAACTGAACACTCGAAACATCCTAGTACTACCAAATAGATAATGCCCTCCGATCTCCAGCACAACTAAGGCAACAGGAACTGAAACCCCTAATCAACCAGAATAAAGGAATGGAAACTGATATAGAACACTTCTACATAAAAATTTCACATAAACCCTTTAACTTGTTTCTCGGCCGCCCATAAAACCCTGACCAAAACATCCATTACCTTAAAAAAAGAAAAACGAAAATAAAAAGAAATCACAAAAAAAAGAAAAATTTTCTTCTTTTTTTCTCATAATTTGATACAAACTATATATATAACCCTAAAGTTGCTGAATTTCATAGAAATTAGCAGAGCATAAATGAACCTAAAAAACTTGGTTGACTTGTTGGATAAATTTTTGACACAGATACCTCGGATAACAATCGGAAGCAAAGAACTGAGAAAGAAGAGTAGCTTACCGGTTCTAACCAAGAGATTGCAGAAGAAAGAGAGACAGAGAGACAGAGAGAGGAAAAGCAAAAGAGTAGATATTTTACTCGGAGACGTTGAATGTTTGTAATTAGGGCTCGGTTACTGCTTGCTATATAGCGGAACCCCGAAACCTAAGAAAACGCAGGTTTTTATCCTTTTAAGGGCATCATCGACATTTCGGGACAATTCATGCTGGGTTGGAAATAAACGACGAAACCGCAAATTGAACCGGCCGGAGTGAACCGAATTATAAATTAGATTTGAATCTTTTTTAGGTACAAAAAAATATTTCAAACCAAACCAAATCGTGAAAAGTAAAAAAAATAAAAGTAAACTAGTGATGAAAATATAAAGAACATATAACTAAAAAAATGATTTTATATTATCTATTTAATTTATTTACTTATTTGATTTTTATCAAATAGCTTACTACGTTTTTATTTCGTATTTTTACTTTTTGATTAATATATAAACCATAATTACCTTTAGAGAAATGATAAAAATACCTTAAACATATCAAATTAGTATTAAACATAGAGAGTGATATAAAGAAATAATAATAAATTAAATATTTTTATGTCAACTATAATTTTTATGGCTTATTGATTTATATATAAAAAAACTAATAACGTGTAAAATAGTTCAAATAGTGATCCAAACCGGACCAAATCGTTTTTGTTAGGTCGAAAAAATTACAAACCAAACTATAAGATTTGATTTAATTTAGGAGAAAACACCGAATCGTAATAGATGGTTCGATTCGATTTAAGGGTTAAACCATACTAAATCAAATGGAACTATACCCATCCCTAATTCACATTAATATTTATATGACACGACAACCTTTGTATCTATTACTCTTTTAAATTTTAATTTTTCATGTAGATGTTTAATTAATTTCATAAAATTGGCTAAATCTACATGTATATTATATTATACTATATTATATTTATTTATTTATTAATCATTTGAAGCCTAGTGAAAGAAAATAGTATAATCTCCCAAGTTTCATTTAATTGAATCTACAGAATTCAAAGATTAAGTACTTGGGAAGAAGAAAACTATTGGAATTTAAGAAAAATTGCTATTATGCATGAATTTTTTTTCTATAAATGGATGATATTAAAGTAAAGATAAACGAAAGTCCTTGTGATCTACTTTGATTTCCTTGCCTAAGTGAGAGAATTGCATTGTTTGTTTTGGAAAAAAAAAGTTACATTGAAGCTTAATTGCTTAACCAAACCTATAAATATTAAACTTGGACTTGGATTTGAACATGATAGCTCATCTAATAATATGAATAGGACTATATTTGTTAAAGGAAGTGAATCAATGAATGCTTAAAAAGAACTTTAATAGTCACAACAAATGATACTTTATAAGATACCCTCAACAGCATTAGTATCTACTCATAAGATATGTTAGAGATTATAGATATGGATATAATAAATGGTATAAGACAAAATTATCACTATCGGGTAAATTAAAGGTATAATACATCTTTTTATGCATGTTTCTTTTGCAATAAGATAAGACACATAGAAAAGTATTACTTTTATAAAAGAAACAAGCTCAATAGACATCAAGTTAAGAAACAAGACAAGACAAGTTTGACTTATTAAGGACCCAAGTTGATTTGGGTTCCTAAAAAGGTTTAATTACTTTTTGTATGATTGCAAAGATAAAGAACTAAAATAAAAGGCACTTGATATCTAAACATTAGGTGTTTGGGCCATATAATAGGAGATACATCTTTGTTCACTAGCATCATGTGGAAAGAAAAAGGATTGTAAGATTTAGAGATAACAGCAAAGGTAAAATTATAGGAACAGGTATGATTGACCATTCTTCATATTCAATTGAAAATGTTTCTTTGGTGAAAGGATTAAAACATAATCTTTTAAACATAAGTCAATTATGTGATAGAGATGACAGGATGATCCTTGAAAAGAATAAGTGTTCTGCTTATAATGTTGAAGGAATAAAATTGTTCGAAGGATTTAGCAAACATAACATATATCTAATTACACCTTCTTATGTGAATAATGAGTGTTACTTTTTTACTATGAGTGAAAATATACATGTTAGACATAAAAAGCTTAGACACATGAATTTTAACCAATTAGAAAAACTTTCGAAAAATGACTCTTATTGTTGGTTTGCTTAGAATCAGTATAAAGCATGATATTAAATATACAACATGTTTAAAGAACAAGATGATTTTAGTTACATACAAAAGTAAAAATATGATTGTTACAAAAAGACCACTTAAGTTATTACATCTTGATCTGTTTTAACCTACAAGAACTTTAAGTCTAGAAAGAAATAAATTTTGACTTGTGATTGTTGATGACTTTTCAAGATATATGTGGGTGTTCTTTTTAAAAACACATGTTTGACACCTTTAATGTGTTTAAAAGTTTTGCTAAACAAATACAAAATGAGAAAGAATATTCATTTTTTTTAAGAACCGATTATGGTAAAGAGTTCAACAATGCTCTGCTTGTAACATTTTGTGAAGAGCATAGAATAAATCATAATTTTTCAGCACCTTATACATCTCAACAAAATGAAGTAGTTGAAAGAAAAAATAGAATTATACAAGAAATGACACATTATATGTTAAACAAAAGCCTAGCAACAAAATATTTTTGGGCAAAAGCGTAGCAACTGCTTGCTATATAATGGATAAAGTATATGTTCAACCCAATACTACGAAAACTTCATATAAACTATTTCATGGTAGAGAACCATCTGTTTCATACTTTCATGTGTTTTGATGTGCATGCTTTGTGAAAAAGAATGCAAATAACCCTAAAAATTTTTATAAACGATCAGATGAAGCAATCTTTTTAGGATATTCACAAAACAATAAAGCATTTTGTGTTTTTAATAAAACTACAAGAGTAGTTGAAGAATCCATTAATGTACGATTTATTGACAAAATGAAAGATGATTCTTATGATGATGAAGTGCTTATACCAATAGAGAAAGATAAGAACAGTAAATCTAATATAGATAAAAAGGAAGAACAATCTGATAAAATCTTAAAATCTAATAACTCAGAAACTAAAATAGAAGGTAACACATAAGGTAGTTTAGAAGAGAATTTAGAATGTAATCCAGAAAGTTCAAAATCCTGGAAATATAAATCATCTCATCCCTTTAATTTAATTATTGGTAATATAGATTTAGGAATAAAAACTAGATCCAAATTACAAGAACTTGAAAATCATTTTGCTTTGTTATCTGAATTTGAACCAAATAATATTGATGAAGCATTAAATGATAACAACTTGATCAATGCCATGCAAGAAGAATTAAGTCAATTCGAAAGAAATAATGTTTGGAATCTAGTACCTAAACCACAAAATAAATCAACAATAGGTACTAAGTGAGTTTTTAAGAATAAACTGGATGAAAATGGAAAGATTGTTATAAATAAAGCTAGCCTTGTTCCTAAAGGATATTCACAAGAGGAAGGCATAAACTATGATGAAACTTATACTCCTATTGCTAGAGTTGACGCTATATGACTTTTGCTTGTCTATGCTTGTTTTAAATATTTTAAATTGTTTTAAATGGATGTAAAAAAGTACTTTCTTGAATGGTTATATAAAAAAAGAAGTGTATGTTGAACAACCCTTTAGATTTGAAGATCTTTTTAAACTTGAGTATGTAACTTAAGAAAAACTTTATATTGACTTAAGCAAGCTCCAAAAACATGGTATAAGAGACTTAGTTAATATCTGATCTCTAGTGATTATAAAAGAGGTACGATTGATACAACCTTATTCTTGAATCACTATGATAATGATATATTAATTGTACAAATTTATGTGGATAACATAATCTTTAGATCAACTAATGAAAAATATTGTCAAGAGTTTGCAAAGCTTATATAGGTAAAATTTAAAATGTCAATGGTGGGTGAGTTGGACTTCTTTTTAGGATTAGAAATTAAGCAAACAAAAGAAGGGATTTTCATTCATCAAGATAAGTATACTAAGTAGATATTGAAAAGGTTTGGAAATGAAAATTCAAAGGAAGTAGCTACCCTAATGAATTCATTTACCAAGATAGATCTTGATTCTCAAGGTAAGAGAATGAATGGAAAATTATATAGAAGTTTAATTGGTTCGATATTGTACTTGATTGCACCTAGACTAGATATTTTGTTTTCTATTTGTATTTGCACAAGATTTCAAAACAATCTAATTGAAACACATTTAAAAGCTGTTAAAAGAAATTTCAAGTACATTACACGCACTACAAAATTAGGAATCTGGTATCCCAAAAATCAAAGTTTCAAATTGATTTAATACTTAGACGTTGATTATGCAAGATGCACAATAGATAGGAAAAGTACTTTTGGTACTTGTTAATTCTTGGGAGATAAACCGATTTCTTGGTCTTTTAAGAAACAAAATTCAGTTGCTCAATGGTAGAAGCTAAATATGTTTCAATTGGAAATTGTTGTATACAAATTCTTTGGATAAAATAGTAATTATAAGATTATAGATTAAGTTATAAAAATATTTTTATAAAATGTGATAATACTAATGCTATAAATTTGACAAAAAATCCTATTCAACATTCAAGATCAAAGCATATAGAAATTCGACATCACTTTATTAGGGATTATGTTACAAATGAAAATATTAATATTGAATTTGTATTTATTGAAAATAAATATTCAGACATTTTTACAAAACCTTTAGATAAAAATTTATTTGAGTTTTTGAGAAATGAGATTGGTATGTGTAATATTTTTAATATATTTATTTTATTATATATTATATTTTCTATACATAGGAATAACGGTAAAAATTATAAATGTATATCTATGTTATTTCTAGAGAATATGCAAGTTAACAAATTTACATAGTCATTGAAGCACACTTCCTAATTCTTTCAAATCAGAAACTAATTCAGAAAATACTCCCTATCTCTTTCACTAAATATAACTTGAACCCGTTTAATTTCTAGATGTCATCACATTTGAAATTCAAAAAAGAAACCTCAAACTCTCCTCGATTTCAAATCTCAAACCCTAGAATGGCTCCAAGAAAATCCTTTAGAATAGCGTCTAAGGGTGTTAAGTCCAAGAAAATCAAAGAAACCATAAACATTAAGGATGAATTAACTGATTTAGAATAAATGGTATCTACATATGAGAGTGAACAAACAATGAGAGAAGTCAAGTCAAAGAAATTACATGACCCAGTTAAAGAAATGTTTAAGAAGGAAAAAAGTGAAAGTGAAGAAATAGCAAGTGAAACTGAGTCCTCTGGAAACAAAGACTCTGTTACTAAGATAGACTCTAAAGAGTTTGAAGAAAAAGAATGAGAACAAGAAACAAAGGGAAGAACAAAGAAGATAAAATCTTTTGTCATGTTAACATTTGACAGCTCTTAACCAAAGAGAATGAAAAGAACTTCGAGTAAGGTACTGGAATGTTCTTTTGTAGATTTTAAATTTTTTAGAGATAATAGTTTTTATCGGGATCATTAGCTAAATAGGATAGGATGTAAAAATTTGTGTGGTCAGACTGATGGAATTAATGGTGATTTGGTTAGAGAAATTTATAATAATTTAGAAATGGTGAAAGATTTAGTCTTATAATAAAGAATTTTAGGAAAAATTGTCAAGATTATTAGGAAAAATCTCATTGAATGTTTTGAGATGAAGGATGAAAAGGATGATGGAAAGTTGATCAATCCTACTAAAATGAGATTTTTAAGAAATAAATGATGGGGTAAGAAATTTTGTAAAAAAAGATATTTTTTTTCTACAAATTTTGAATTGCTGGTAAGACTTTGGCATAAAGTGGTTATAGATTGCATACTACTGACTAATGAAAGTTAAACGTCAATTTCAAAGAAGAGGCAGTAGCAATCTTAGCAATTAAAAGAAATTTGAAAATTAATATGCTAAGTAGAATTTTAAAGCATATGTGGAGAACAAGAAGATAAAGATCATATGGCAATCTTTTGATGAAAATTTTCAATTTCAAGAAACTAAGTCACAAATCAGACTAAAAAGGATTGGTGAAATAAACTTGAAATATATGAATATTTTAGTGAAAGAAAAATTCTGGTTTTCAAAAGATGGAGTATGGTATAGACATCTAAAATTCAATAAAGCTAAATTTGACTAGAAAAAGGTGAAAGCAATTTTTGAGGGGAGTTTACATTAGCTCAAAACTTCAAACATCATCACCCAAAGCTCAAACCTTCTCTCAAGAAAATCTAGATGGATTAACAGAAAATCTGCATATCATTCTCTATCAACCTCTAGACTTGAAGAAATTCTAGTTTAAACAGCCTAAAGATGTTCCTGCTTCAAGAAAATTTGAAAGATGTAAAAGATGCGCTAGAAAGTCTATTAAGAAAATTAAGAAAAATTAGTTATTATGTATACTTGTCAAACTATACTGTTATATGTATTTCTATTATATTTGTCTTTATGAACAATTTACTTTATATTCTACTATAATGTTGATGTTTTCATTTGTTATTTTTTTATTTTCTCTTTCTGGTGATAACAAAAAGGGGGAGAAATATATGTGACAAAATAGTATATGTATGGATAATTTGAAATCATGATATCTATGAATGAATGGATTGAAATTATGATATTTGTGAAAACAAATTTGAAAATGTGAAGGAATTTGAAAAGTTTGAAATATTTATTTTATAAAGGGTTTTGTTACTATAAAAAATGGGGAGAATATTGAGTTTTCTTAATAATAGTTTTAATGATAACAAAAAACTAAGAGTTTACTGACCATGTTATTAAGTGTGCATTACAAAATACACATGTAATTCAATTTAATCCTTCTCAAGCTTTTAGTTAGAAGGTAACTTAGAAAGTAATGCAGAAAGTGACTCAAAGAGTAGTCTTGTTTTAAGAAACGAATAGCATGTTACAAGATAAGTTTGAAGTTTTGATCAACTTGAAGGCCTAGCTCCAAAGTGAATGTATTTGGGTAATGCATTCAAAATGTTGCATAAAGTTGGTTAAAATATCTCGGGGATTTATAATTATTCTGATATGATGAAGCAAAGTATGCATATCAAGGATTTATATTTTTCAAATTTTAAATCAATGATTGAGGAGTGAAAACTACTCAAAGTGGATAACAATCGAAATCAATTTCTATTTTCAAGGGATATGAGCTATTGAAACTATTCTGATTATGCGATAACAATACATAATTGATTATTTTGAATTTGAAGTTGAGTGATGATCTTCAACAGGATATTCGAAACAGATTCAACATATAGTTCATCCTTTGCAGCTATTGTGTGAATAATAAATTTAAAATAGAACAAAGAATGGAAAATAGAATAGAATTGAGCAAAACAACAAGAGACTTCGAAAATCATTAACTCTGAAATTTATTTTTGTGCCAAACTTTGCAAGGACTATTTTTATTCCTCATCATTTTTAATATTTGTTGTATGAGCTAGATTACAAATACGCTTTGAGCTTAGAGATAGTTAAGAGAAAACTAGAAGTCTGATAGAGTGAATTGTGATTATTATTTGTAAATCTTATTTTGTGATTGGATATGGTGGAACATATCAGTGTAGAGTATCGAGACCTTAGCTTGGAGCTAGAAGAGAGGACGTATGCTTAAGGCGAAACGTCTATAGATCATTACGTAGACTATTCTTACTTTATTTTTTTATTTTCGTGTATTTAAATATTTATTGTGATTGCAACATAATTCAAAGTCATACTTCACAAGTAACTAATTGGGGAGGAGATTTTTTTTTTTAATTTAAAGATTACCAATTCACCCCCCTCTTGGTAACTGTTTGAGATCAACAACCTAAATCAGTTAGTTTTAGGGTTTAATTCATATGTAATATTGTGTAAGTTTCCTCGAGTTTAGTTAAGATTTTTGGTAATAAGATATGAAATTTAAGGATGTGTGTTTAGGCAACAATTCAGGTCACATTTATCTAAGTTTTCCCTTTAATTTAGAGCACATGAGATAGAGATAAAGCATAGGTTCTATTTTCTTAATTTAAAATGTTGAGATATCTAAGGAATTTGGTAGTTTAATCATGGTGGCTTTTTCAAAAATTTGAGGTAAGAACCAATGGGAGTTTCGTGAAAAGGATTGGGCATGTGTGTGTTATTTTGTTGTCTTCAATCATTGATATGTCTATGCTTTGGAGGTGTTTAATTTGAATAAGCAAGCTTTGAAAATGACCTTTTGAAGAAGACATCTTAGATGACAGCAATGGATGAAGTGCATGATCAAATTTTTCTAAAATTTGTGACTAATTAGACTAGGCTTTTAGTTAAGTTTGTTTAATAATCTTCTTAAGTTACTTTAATTATAGGATTTTAGAAGTCACTTATTCTCATGTTAAATCAAGTGTAGTTATCTTGATATATTCTTAAGGTTTTCCAAGTGTTTAAGTACCCTATTTCTTTAGTTTTTAATGATTTTGAGGTAAGTTAGGTTTATTCTTAATTTAGATTGAGTGTACTTAAAATATCTTTTAAGTTTTGGGAAAAATAATATGGACTTCGGAGTAGTTTTAATAAATATTCTTATTTATGAATCTTATTTAGACTATTTTTATCTAATACTATTATTAACTAAGTATGACTAGATTTGGAGACATAGATGTGACTTTCTCATGTGTGACATTCTGATGAAGATCACATTAGGAAGATTGGTCCAAGGATGATCAAAGATAAGTTAAGAAAATTGGAGCAAGGAGTACAACCCTATTTGAAGTGCGGATCACGAAGGCGAAAGTTGAGGAAGGGATCAAAGGCCGACAACTTTAGAATTACTAAAGGCCACTGACCTAAATGGCCGGCGTGGGTAGAAGGTCATTGGCCTAAGTGGTCGGCATAAAATACATTGAAGGCTGGCTTGGGTTGTCAAGTAAGCAGTTGGCCTAAGTGGCTAGCTTACATGCAATTAAAGGCCGATTGAAGACTTTTTTTTAAAGCCACTGGCCTAAATGGCCGGCGTGGGAAGAATGTTGCTAGCCTAAGTGGTCGACATAAAATACATTGAAGGGTGGCTTGGGTTGTCAAGTAAGCCGCCGACCTAAGTGGCCAGCTTACATGCAATTAAAGGCCGGTTGAAGACTTTTTTAAAGCCATCGACTTTGGTGCCGGCTTTGCAACAATTTTAGGCCGGCTTTGTAATATTTTAGGCCGCTGACGTATAATGTTTTTCTTAGTTGTATTAGGGTTTCTTTTATGTCGTTTTGTTTACTCTTTATTATGAGATTATAAATAGTCGTCAAACACTCATTTGTAATGATCTTTTTAGAAAAGTTTATTAACAAATTGAGAGATTATTTCTCTTTGGTTCTTGAAAAAACTAATCAAACTTATCAGATTTTGAATCCATAGTGTTCATCAAAACTTATCAATCGATCGTTCCATAATCAATTGTGGCGTTATCACTTATACCAAGGTTCTTGTCTTGTTTATAGACAATGAGTTGCGGTTTTCATCATTCTTGATAGATCCATAGGTTGTGAGATTAGCAAATCTAGTTGTCAGGTTTTGTCACGGGTTGGCAGGGTTCGCATCACATTCCCCCCTTCTTAATGTAAATTTTATCCTCAAAACTTGTAGTTGCACCGAGTTCCACTCTTAAATATAATACTTTAAAAAAAAATTACGTAAATATCTTTAGTCTAACCTTTTTTTTTTTTTTACACTTTGGCACATGGAAATATAGTAATTTGACTCATGTAAAAATACCAAATGGCAACACGGTTTAGTTCTAGCTATAGTACACTCAAATAAGTCTTTTTTGATATATTATAGGTTCCATAACTTCAAATGAGTAAAAAGTTATGACCTTTTAAAGTTGAAAAAACAAATCACTTCAGTTTCAGTTTTTTTTTTCAACTTTGAAATGTTATAACTTTTTGCTCGTTTAGAGTTACAGAACCGATAATATATTAAAAAAGACTAATTTTAGTGTACTATAGCTAAGATTAAATAACATTTCTATTTGCTATTTTTATAAGAGTCAAATTACTATGTGTCGATCTACCAAAGTGTAAAAAAAAAAAAAAAACTAACGGCATAAACAACGTCTGTACCTTTAAGCAATATACTTGAGGGTGCAGATGATGTTCATGCTTTCGGTATAATGTATCGAGGCTCAGACCATCAAAATGTAAAAATAAAAAAAATAAAAAAAAGGATTATACTAAAGGTGTGGACCAGGTCTGCACTTTCAGTTTTAAAAATTGTCCTAACAATAAAGTTGCAAATCACATTCATGACTTTAAAACCTATTTTAAGAATAATTATTTTTGGTATAATATTAATATAATTTTTTTTTAAAAAGTACTATATTTAAGAGTGAAACCTTAGTTGTAACTCAAAAAGTTAGGGGTATTTGCTTCTTACATCCTCTTTTAATTTCCATGTAGCTTCATCTATCTTATGATGATTCCTCTATATCTTTACATAAGAAATCTCTTGACTTGGAAGTTTCTAAGTTTTTCTATCTAAAATTTGTATTAGATATTCTTTATAAGTCAAATTCTCCTTAAAGTCAATGGGTTTCAACTTAAATATTTTATCTAGGTTGAATACATATTTTCTTAGCAAAGATATATGAAATACATCATGTATATTGGATACGTTTAGGGGTAAGGCCGGTCAACAGGCTAGATTTCCTATTTTCTCAAGAATCTCAAAGGGTCTAATCTATTTAAGACTCAGTTTTTCCTAGGTTTTTATTTGGTGAATGCTTCTAATAGGGTTGATTTTCAAAAATACATGATCTCCTACTGAGAATTCTAAAGGTCACCTTTTATCATCTATCTAACTTTTCAGTTGATCTTAGGTTTCCTTCATCTTTTGCTTGATAATAGCTACCTTGTTCTTGGTTTCTTGAACAAGTTTAGGTCCCACTACTATATGTTCAATATTATTCCAACATAGTGGTGACCTGCATTTTCTTTCATATAGAGTTTCATAGGGAGGCATTTGAATTGTGGAATGATAGCTATTATTATGAGCGAATTTCTATTAATGGAAGATGTAAATCCTAGTTACTTTTAAATTCCATGATGCATGCTTGGAGCATATCTTCCATTGTTAGAATGATTCTTTTAGATTGTTTGTCAGTTTGAGGATGGTAAGCTATACTAAAATGAAGCCTTGTTCCCATTGCCTTTTGTAAACTTTTCTAGAAATTCGAAACAAATCGAGAATCTCTATTTGAAACAATTCCTACAAGTACACTACGTAATATGACAATTTCCTTAATATAAATTCATGCCAACTTCTTTAATAGATAGGTTTGATTTACAAGAAGGAAGTGAGCAAATTTTGTAAATTGATCCATAATTACCTAAATGGTATCATATCCACTTGCAGTTTGAGGTAATCTATTGACAAAGTCATAGTAATCTGATCCCATTTATATTCAGGAATAGACAAAGTTTGTAATAATCCTCTAGGCTTTTGATGTTTTGCTTTTATCCTTTGATGTTACATGAGTTGAACCATGGGGTAGGACAAAGATGAACTAGATGGCGATACATTTTATATGGCTATATCAATGGGTTGGGCATTGTCATAGTATTGTTCAATTAGAGCTAGTGATTGAATTAATGGATGGTACATGCCCTTATTATTACCCATGGTATCGCTAAATTAGCTGGCAATACATTAGTTGGATTGGAGCCATATTGGGTTACATGGTACGCCCACAACTTATTATCTATCTTGTCTTTTTTCATTTTTATATTGCATCTTAACCAATAAGCTAATAATTGAATACAAGTTGACTTTATTGGACATCTGCCGCATATGGCACATGTCGACGTCCTTTCTAAGGTCCTAGAGGTGGCTACCATTGTGTGTAGATTCTAGGCTGTCACTTTTGATGATGAAGAAATAGTAGGTGCTGGAGATGTTGCATGTGAGCACTCACCTCCTTCTGAGCCACGCTAAGGTGGGCATTGTAGGGCATGTAAAGAGGGATAGGGTTGAGGTTAGGGTCGTTGATGTGCCCCTATGGATATTAGAGATGATTCACCACTTAGGTATCGTAAGTACTTGCCTCACCTATCTCCTAGTTCCACTATATCTCATTTTCATAAGGCAAGTCCATTTGCACTAGTATCAGAGGCTTTTTTGACACTTTTAAGGGAGACGTCCAGCGCTTACATTAATACTCTTACAGTTCCATAGAAGAGGTGACCTGAATCTCAAGCAAATGCGATGGGTAAAGGATTCACACAGGTCAAGCCTAATCCTGTATTGATGCACATGACTCCTCTACATGGCTCACCCTTTACAAGTTGGGATGGTACTTAGATTACATAGTTGGATCCTCCTTGGATGATGTAAGCTTAGCTTGATATTTAGTTGGGTAACCAAGAGATTCAGACTTTCATGCATCGGCGAAGACGACATCTTTAGACTCCTATTCTTCTTCATTCCTTTGTTTATATCTTTAGTTTGTACATTTGAATTTAGATTTGTATTAGGATAAATTGAATTATATGTGAAAGTATTGTTCTTTGAAATTATCCTAATTGTTCTGCGATTGTGAACTAAGCTAATTCTCTGAAATTATTGCCATTTGTTATTGAAGCTTTGTTATGGTTGAGTTGTATATCTGGTTTTATATTGGAGACTACTAGGATTTTGACATGTGCCGAGGGTTTGATGAGTTGCTATCTAATTGTGATGTGGAGTTGATGAGTTGTTATCTAAATGCGTTTAAAATGATACTGTACAAGTTCTAAAAGTGGGATTTGGCTTCTAAGGAGAATGTATAAGGAGGAACTTGTAATTGCACTTGTATTCATCTTTAATCAAGCAAGTATTATAAAATTGGTTTGAAAACATAGTGCAGCAGGTGCTGCAAATATTATAGGTCAAAATCGTGTTGATTTTAGCATCAGGCTGAAGCATAAACACTAAAATTGTGTGTCGAAGATAGGATTTTAGTATAATACGAAATTGTGTTTTCAACGTATGATTTCCAGTACTCCACCCTCTGTGTGTGTGTGTATTGAAATTTGACATAATAAGAGCTTATTTGAACCATTCTTGGAGTTGCGGGTTTTATTTCTTCAATACAGAGTACAGTTGTTTAATTTTTTCTTTGAGAGTTTCAATGGGCCTTTTGTCATATTTCGTATCGAAGCAATATCAAATGAGAAGCATTTAAAATTTGGGACCTTATAATGTTGCGATTCTAGTAATTGGCTGCTCATGCTTCTTTTGGCGTATCAAGCAAGAACAGCTTACAGCCAGAAGTGAGAACAGCTAGATGTGCTAAGAAGCTAGTGATATTTATTGCTTACGCCATTGCAGGAGTCACTCACTGCAAGCATTAGAGATGATGTGGAGAGTAACGTCAGAGAAAGTGTGATAGAACCAGTTTCTGCCAAGAATAGTTCCATCTGATTTGAGAAAACCATGCACTCTTCAATTAAGTCTATCCAGATGCAGATACGTATATGACTAACAAAATGATGGAAATATGTAGACTAACAGTTTCAGGGACATGCCTAAGCAGAAATGTTAGCAAGTTTGCAAGCACCAGGTTCATCAAGCTAAAGGAATCATAGCTGTTAAAAAAGTGGGATTGCTTGCACAAGAGATTAACTGAACTTCCAGGAAAAGTGCTTACAAGGTAGGCTTTCTGTTTGTCATTTTAGTGAATTGATGATTGCTCGTGGAAGAATAGTCTGTCTAACCAAAAACAATAGAGGGACAGAAATCAATATCTGTCACTATAAGGTGTTCCATAGACGATTAGGTAAGGAACTGTTCGCACAACGGAGTCAATTGGTACAGCAAAGTTAACACCAGAAGACGTGCCAGTACCTGCATCAGGGTGGACAAAAGGGCTTCAGAACTTAGGTTCTGTTACCTAAAGTAATGATCTTCTGTTGATAAGTGAGAAAAAGGCATCACACTAGCAACTATATAGAAAAAGTTCACCTTTTCGAGTGAAGGTTGCTGTGTTGACTCCTATAACATGGCCATAAGAATCAATCAGAGGTCCACCTGAATTTCCTGCAATTCATATCCATTAAGGAAAGAAAATCCAGAATTAACATATGTCAAAAATCAGAGAATGGAAAAAGAAAGATACACAGGAAAGCGAAGAAATTGAAAATAATATTTTGTGGGGAACTGTAAACACCATAGTAGTTATATCAGATAACAAAATGAATCTGCTAATTGGATTCAGAGACCACTCAGCCAACTAAAATATGGCTCATCTGTCTATTTTCTTTTACTACTGAATGATAATGGATTTCATGGTCAGACATTGTAGGATCACAAGATGGACGATTGTAACATTGTAAGGGACCATTTTGACAACTGAAATTTACAAAGAAACTAACGTCCTACCAGAATTGATAGCCGCATCTGTTTGTATAGCTCCTCGAATGGCCCCCCCATTAGGAGACGGTATCTCTCTGCCGAGTCCACTAACCACCTGCATGGGGTAGCATGCCACCATATAATAGTAGTAGTCATTTTTCATAGCAGTGCAACGATAGAGGCCATGTCCTTTACTTGAAGAATGACATGATGGTAACTTATCAAAAGAGATGATTTGCTGGTGAAGAAACTAAGTAGATATCCATATCATAGAATAATTACCCCTGTTGTCAGTGTATTTTCATATCCATATGGATTTCCAATTGCAAAGCAATCCTGTCCCACACGTAAATCATGGGAACTTCCGATAACGGCTGGCTTTATTTGATGCCCATCAACATCAACCTGCTCAAAAGAAGGGAGGGTCATTGTGTTATAGGGATTCTGGGAGTTGGAAGCCTTATATCTAATTTCGAGAAAACCAAGGGAAAAATTAGTGAGTTAGAATTTTACATCAAGCAATTATTCCTAAGTGCACCTCCTTGAGTGCACCATTCTTTTCAACTCATAGCACTGTTACAAAGTGGCTTCCAAGAAAAGATAACGATCACTGGAACTTTTTTGGCATAGTTGCCCCCTATCATCATTTATTGCTAAAAGCTACTAGTAATTGCAGTTAACTTATTGATACAATAACATTTCTCAACTGCAGATAATATATTAAAGCATATGTTAAAAAATGTTCAGAATAACATCTTCCACAAAAATAATGCCCCATAAGTAAAGCCAAATACAACAATCTTCCCAATTTTCACTTCTGACACTCAAGAGTTACTAGTTTAACAATATCAAAACAATTTTTCAGTGTTATGTTGCTTACAATGTACAATGGTCAAAGCAATACCTTTTGACCTCTGGTTAGCTAAACCTCCTGAGGTTCATTAAGAGTAAAGCATTTCTTTTTGAAAGCATGTTAAATAGGTCCAAATTTACTTCTTGATCTTCTTGCCATTTAATTTTGTAATGGCAAGATCAATTCTTTACTTGCTATATGAAAACCAGAATACAATAAGAGAAAAACCAAATATCATTCCTGTGTGAAATTCTTTATTGAAGCTAGTGCATGCACAAGATGGAAATCCATCATTGAGCACATGGTAAAGTTGATCCTGTTAAAACAAGCATGAAAACCACATCAAATATGTATTTCCATTCTTTTATTGGTGTAGGATCAGAATCCACCAATATAAAATTACCTTTAGAACAGCGAGATCATATGCTGCATCAAATCCAATGATCTTGCCTTCTTGGACAAAATTATTGCCAGATGCATCTGCTAGGATCACCTACAGAAAAGGAGAAAAACATAAAAGCAATGCGTTTTGTCAAAAATATGAGATCTTGCTTACTAAAGTTTAAAAGCACTGGAAAAGCAATAAAGCATAGAAGTAAGAATAAAGCGTGGCAGGAAAACCTTACAACGTTGTAAACCGGTTTTATCAGTAGCCAATTTTTCTACCACATGGTAATTTGTGACCTGCATGACAGTGTAAGGATCAAACTAATTGATGGAATTGTCCTGATATAAAGTATTCTGCTCCAGCTTCTTGAGTAAAACAGGATATACCTTCACAAGTGAATGAGCTCTATCATTTGAATAAACGAGCGCATATACTTGAGTTTCGATAGATGTAGAAGCATATGCTGATACACATTCATCTTCAGTTTTTTCCAATCCATTCGGTTTACAACCCATTTATTTTATAATATGTCTAATTAGCATTACAGATAATATTTAACAATAAGGAAGCACACCAAGCGGCTACTTATAGCTCTAGTCAATAATTATCCAATTTGATATTCAATTTTGTGGTTTCCCTAATAATGTTCTTCCCTTTAAGCACATGTAAAATGGTCAGTTTGAAAGTACAAAGCTTAATATGCAAGAGTTGCCCAGCAAGCATCAATTTTGTCTTAAGAGAATCAATCCCACATCTTTATAGACAGTCTCATATTAAATAGGATAGAAAAAGAAAATGACCTATGACAAAGTCACAAAAATAATTCTGAGAAGTCAAGAAAGACGGAAGGAATACCTACAATGTGACCAAACTTATCCCAAATGAAGCCTGAACCAGTTCCTTCCTCTTTAGCATTTCCATCCTCAATAGAAGAAGAGCTCTTGGTGTTTTTCACAACTTCCAAATCTTTAATGCAAACCACAGATGGAGAAGCTTCCTAAAGATATTAAAAATTTAAATCAGCAGAACTCTAACTGCATTACATTCGGGCCTGGAAAAAAAGTCAAGAGCTTATTGATTCAGTACTTGTCTAGCTGCAAAATGCAAATCCTTTACACCTCCTTGAAGAATTGATATAATCTAAAGAATTCTTCATTCTATATTGAGACCAGACATAATATTAGTTATTCAAGACAAAAATAAGAAGAGGGTCCTTGGGATATAAGGTCACAATCACTACGACACTAGAGCAAAGTGGTTGATAGTGGACGTACACCAAGTACGATTTCATATACATCCATTTCCACGGACCAATTTATTGTATCCATAAAAGTTCGAAGGACAACTAAGTTATGCAGCATATTACATAAATGCTTGTGGTGCTTCTTGCTGGAAACACATGTACGCTGCTTCAAGATATGTACTGATCACAAATCAGATATAACATCAATGACTTGTTAGGTACCTAGAATCTGCACAAGTTTAATCACCATCGTTGAATCTTTATGCTTCGTTCGATATTACATTAGAAAGGGGGTCCAATATTCATGATACATGACAGTAGGTCAAATATAAAAGAAACATTATTTTGCCACGGCACCGTGATTTTTAAGGCTTTGTAAATTTACGTGAGCTTTGCTTTATTGAACAAACAAGTCAAAGACAGTGGACAGGTATTGGAACATATTGTTATTGATGACCCAGAAAGAAAAAAGATTGCTGAAGACCGTGGTTGATTATGCGTAACCTGGAAAATGTGAACGAGGCGAGCTTCTTCTTGTTGGAGGTCATCCAACTGCTGTGGAGCTGGGAGTGCTATTGCATGTTGAAGTGAAGGAGGGGTGTTGAACATGGAGAGAGAGGCCATTGCTAGCCCAATAACTGGATAAGCAAGAATCGATCTTCGCCGAGGGAGAAGTGAAGCATTACTTGAAGATGGGAATAATGAAAAGGTTTGGGAGGGAGGAGAGGTGTTCTGCAGAAAGCTCAGAACCACCATGCTTTTCTTTTAGTTTTGCTGGGAAACGGGAGGTCAGCGATGAGATAAGGAAAGTACGACTTCCATTTTATTGATGATACCTTTTTTATTTAGATTTTATAATATTATATTTTTGATAAATATTAAAACTATTCTAATTTTCAAGGAAAACTGATGTGTCTTAAGCCAAATGAAAGGTAATTCGAAAAAAAGCCCAAGCCAACATATCTATTTTTCCAAAATAAGGTATCAAAAATATAAATGTATATTTTAAAAAGGTTCTTATAGTATAATAGTATCATGGTTGCTTTTTTTAGATGGATCATATTTGAATGTTTATTCTCTATTATATTTATTGAAAAGAAAAATGAAAGGTTAACTTGTTTACTCTTTTATTTTATTTTTAAATTTCTTTTTCTAATGTATATAATATATTTTTAAATCTTTCTTTTTTTTTTTTTAAAAAAAGAATGAATGTTCACTTCCTAACTCTAATTTTTCAATTATCATCTTCACCATAATTATGGTAAAAAAAAAGAAAATTTATGTAAATATCATGTTTGAAACCAAAAAAAAAAGAAGATAAAATACAAATACAATGGTTTTTGAAGAATTAAATTTTAAATAGATATAGAATAAATACACAAATGCAAATAAGATGGAATAAAAAGCATGATCCAAATCAATTACGAAATAAGTGTCTATTAACTTTTTCAAATGTATTAAGTCATTATTTGAACATATTATAATTATTAATTACTTTAAAACATCAATTTTATTGTCAAACAAGAATTATTACATAAGTTAAACTATACAATACTAAATGGCAAAAGCTAAACTAAAATGGAATATCTGGAATACTCAATTGCATAAGCTAAACAACATTTGTTGAATCCCTTTAGTGCCCTAGGATGCATCTTGATACATTGTTAGTAGTTGAAGTTTGAAATAATTCTTTCTATATTTGAAAATATATCACATAAAGGGGTAAGCCATAAACCACTATGGGACTACCAAATCCACACACAAGTGTAATGAGATTAAATCATATATATAACTTATGACTAATGTATTATACAGTCAGTTATTATCTTTAATTAAATTGCTTAGTATAACATAGTTTTATCGTATTAATACTTGGAGTAACTTATGATCATGTAGTATGTACACACACATACATATATTTTGTGTTGGGTACTCTCTAAATACCCTTAAATCCAAACAAATACAATAGTGTCATCTTAGAGCCATTATTGATTACTCACTAGAACTATTGGTTTGCTACAACCGTCCAATAAAGGTATCCCCTACCACATGATTTGGCTACAACTTCATTTAAGCAAATTAACTCATATCTCAAGAAACTCTTCAATCAACAACTCGCTGACCACGAAACCTATGCATGAGGCAGCATCAACACTTACTTCACTTGCAATATTGTAGTTGCTAGTCAATGGGCACTTAGCTAATCATCAATAGACCTTTGTATTTTGGACTCAATTAGACACAATAAAAAAATATTTAAAAGTTTTTAAGACATTTGATTTCATTTAGTTTCTAGGCTATTAAACACAACGAACACATAAGCTAATCACATACCTAAGTCACGCTCACCAATCTCAAACTGATACTTTCAATTGTCATCTCTTGATACAAAATATATCCCCATTAATCAAATTCCTATTTATTTTATAAATTGAAAATCTTAAGTTTGAGGGTTGGTTTTTAGCTTTTTTTAGGTATTTAAGACTTAAAATGAAAAAACTAAGTACTTTTAAAGAACAAGTTGGTTGGCATTAGGCTTGAAAAGGTAAACTAGTAAGCTAAACAAAGGGCATCTGAACACCTTTAGGCAACATGGGCTGGTTGACTCCTAAGCCTTAGGTTGACTATGCAAGTCACATGGTTTAAATAGCTAAACTTGAGAAGTGTAAAATCCTCTGTAGAGTCATGCCACACATATTTTAATTACATTTAAGTTTATATTTATATATTCTTATTTACATGCATAATTGACACTTTAGTCAAGTTGGATAGATGTTGTAGTGCTAACTTAAGGGTCACCTTGGTCAACTTGGGGAATGCCTAAGTCAACCAACCTAAATTGTTGGACTTTGCTTTTTTAACTCATGTCTTATTCAGTTTTAGTTATTGACTTTGTTATTTCTTTTCATAATAAGTATAGTTATTCAATTATTTATTTCTTTTGTTATATACATATACATATATATATTCTAAAGCCATTTTTTTACAATTAGATATATTTTTATTTGTTATTTCTTAAGCATTTTTATTCTTATTTCTTATTTTCCTTAAAGAACAAGGTTTTAGGTACATATATTATCTCAAAAAATTAGCAACAATAAAATCTCCAATATAGTATAAAATAAAATCTATAAAACAACAATTTTAAAATTCAACAAAAAAAAAAGCTTTAAGAAGGGCAAAACTTAACCTATTTGTACCAAAACTTGCCATTCACCATCGTATAGATTATTTTCTTAGGTTCCCTGAACATAATCCTAACATTTGGTACCACTTGAATTGTCATGTTAAAAAATTAAGGGAAGTGAACAATTTATCACATACTCATTTTATAATATAAGTATACAAAGGATTAGAACCTTGCTAACATACAGTTTACACAATAACACATACTTCAAATTGTCACAATAATATCTCTTATTTTCAACAATTTACAACTTTATAATTATAAAAAATTGAAAGACTAAATTACTTAAGCTAAAATAAATTGACCTATTATTAAATATCCTTACATGTACTATTGTGGGTTCCAATCCCATGTATGTGGTCAAATTCTTAAATATTCCTTTATCTACTATACCTAAAAAACATATTTCATAAAGGGGTGAGTTGAGGCCAAGGATGCAATCAAGCAGGTTGTTATAAGATACTTGACTTGCTCAACCCAATAAAAACCTTGTAGGGATAAAGTTTTTATTGGATTTTAGGACATGATTCAAAATCTTATAGGGTTTAGGGTTGGTTTTTAGGACTTTAAAAAACTCAATAGGAAACTTGATTCAATTAATATATATATAATAATAATATTTGTTCTTAATTCATGTAAACCGCATGCTTGTATTAGTTTTACATTGTATAACACATTTAATTTTTAAGTTTCATTATGTGTAAGTTAGTAAGTATAATCTTAATCTTACTTAACCACTTTCTATTATACTTTTTCCTTATCATGTATGAACTCTATGAAAACTTGACTCGCTTTTATATGATTCATGACTTTATAGGGTTAGGTTTTGATAATACAAATGAAAAACCTTTTTAGGAAACACTAAACCTTATAAGGGTGGGTTGAGGTTTTATAAAATTCATTTTGTATTTGCCTCAATTGCATCCTTAGTTGGGGCCCAGTACATAATTACTACATCTAAATGCAAGTATTATGCAATTAAGGCACACATGCAATTTACAACTAATGTATTATATGATAAATCGTTATTTTTATTAGGTAGCTCACTATAATATAGTGACTACTCCTGAAATAGCCACGAGTCTAACAACATATGCCATCGGGAAGCTGTTATTGGATGGCCATTAGAACTACTAGTCCATTACAACCGTCCATGAAGGCATCTCATACTGTTAGTATAAACCAGCTTAGCTTCCTTCCAACAAACTAAGCTATATCTCAAGCAACTCTCAATCAATAACTTTCTGACCATGGTGCATGCACATGGTGGCATTAATGCCTAAACTACTACATCATTCTAATTCACCACTCCATTCAAGACATTGCAATTACTGGTCAACATTCACTTAATCAATCATCAAACCCTAGGTTTTTTTTTTTATCTTAGCCAAACACAAATATCAAATATTTAAAAGTTTCTAAAATATTTAAGTTCATTTGATTTCTAGCTTACCAAATACATTTAACACATAAGGTAATCACACACCTAAGTTATGTTCACAAATCTCAAACTAACTTCAAACTATCATCTCTTGATACAAAATTTATTATCGTCGATCAAATTCTTATTTATTTTATAAATCGACAATCTTAAGTCTAAGAGTTGATTTTCACCTTAATCAGGTGTTTAAGAATTAAATGAAACAACTATGACCTTTTAGGGAATAGGTTAGTTGACTTAGGGCTTGAAAAGGTTAACCATAGGCTAAATAAGAGGACTATTGAATGCCTTAGGTAGGGGTGAGAAAAAAACCAATTAAATTGAACAAACCACATGGAAATATGTTGTTTTTTTCCCTTTTTATTTTTCATTTTGGTTTGGTAAATTGCCAATTTAAACTAAATTGAAAATTTATTATTGGTTTAGAGGAATAAAGTGAATCAAACTATTTTGAAATAACGTAATAATATTTTACTTATAACAATGTTTCTCATAACATAACATTTAAAAGAATTTTTAGTTTATATTTATCAAAATTTATACACATTTAAATTTAGTAACCATAATTTAGCAAATATGTATATAGGTTGACTAAAAAATTATACTATATGCAAGTTTAAAGAATAAAATTAGTTGTTAATGCATATTTGAAATTTTTTAGTTGCTTAAATATTGACTTTATCAATCTCTTATATGATATCAATGCATATTATTATTTAAAAAATTTAATACTTCACATATGAGATTAAATGTTAAGTACGTATATTTTTTAGATAAGATGGTTTAATTTGTAAATCAAACCAAAATTCTATGGTTTGGAAAAATTCTTAAATCATGGTTTGGTTTGAAGTGATTGAAAATAAAATTGTGCCTATTATTAACATTTTTTTTGTGGGGGGGGGGGGGGGGGGGGGGGGGTGGTGTGGTAGTGATGGGTGGTGTGGTAAGAGGTAGAGGGTGGGATCAATTAGGCAACTTGGGCAGGTTGACCGATTACTATGCCTAAAAAAAGTCCCCTAATTAGTTGGCTTTGTAGCATGGTTGACTATGCTCGTAAAAATACATGAGTCAAATAGCAATGAGAAATTAACCATAAGATCACATATTTAATCAAGCTTAAATTTTACATAATACTTCATATCAACAACAAAAAAGGTGAAATACTACACCTTTTTTGTTTTCCTTACACAAATTAGATGTCTCCTTGCATTAAGCATTATAAAACCACAAATCTACTATTCCTGGCTTTTCCTTTAAATACATTGATTCTATTTTAGGAAATCTTATATGATTTCCAAACTTAGTGTAGAAATTGTACTTGTTGATAATTTTAGAACTATCTTCCACATTGACTTTGCCTTAAATTCATCAAATCCTTATGTTAAGGATTGGTTAAATCCATGGAAAACTTGATTAAGGAGGAAAAAAGAAAGAAAGAAAAGGAATCACCTTGGTTTCTCACAAAAAGGTTGATGAAACTCCATAGGAAGAGAGAGGGATGAATGTCCATAAATGAAGAAAAGAAGAGAGACGCATGGCCTTAGGTAGTCTCTAATTATACAGAACCAATATGATTACTTAGTGAGAGATGCTTAGTCATGAGCAATCTTTAATTTTATAGAACTTACATAATTATTTAGTTTCATATGAAGACTACTTGTCCACTTCAAGTGTGACCTATCCAAAGGCATCGATGATTTAAGATTATATAGTTTTTACATGTATATGTACTTTTTTGGATAGGCTGCATTAGATGATGCTAACACTTACGTATTTATCATAGATTTAGCTTTTTTATACATGCAAGTTACATGACTTGAAAAGCTAAACTTGAGAAGTGAAAAATTCTTTGTTAACTAAACTTGAATCAAGCCATACACATTCATGATCTTATATATGAGCTATTTTATTCTTTATTTTTGACATAGATTACGTTCTTGAATTTGTTACCAATTTCTTGACTAATTAAAGCACTTATATAACTAATACTCATCTATGGATTGCTCTAGTTGCTGTAAATTGATCTTAGGTTGAATTGAGACTTCAAGCCTATGAATTCTAACCTGCAAGATGAACAAACGTAGCTATTGAGGAGCTGAAAGTGTCTCTAGTGCTTGGACTATAACACTCAAGTCAGAGAAGTAGCATGGGGGTATGACAATTGAAGCTTGTAAAGAGTATTAGATGATCTATCTGGTGGAAGGACCTTCTTTTTATAGAGTTCATAGTGTTATATTTTAGGTAAGTAAATCTTTTTGAAGACATCTTGTTAATTTTAGGAAATATCCACTAAAGTGTGTTCTTCAAAGAGTTAGATTACTTTCTTAATTTATCCCGACCAATTTAAGAGTTTTCCTATCTTAGAGTAAATGGAGTGGGCCTTGAGCTTTAAGTTGATTTAGGCCTATAACACTTGCCTCCCTACTCTCATTAGTGACATAGCACTGATCAGAGTAGAAACCATGTTAAATTTCTTCCCCAAGATGATGCCCAGATGCACTAGTCGAGCTGTTCTCTAGCCCGAGAGCATTAATCTAACTTAGGGAACATTATGGCCAATCCTGGCATTTAGAGCACTTGCTTATGACTTTTTAGTCAAGTTATCCCTCACGTCATACTACCTTATCTAGGTTGAAAAGTAACTCATCTAGGCTGGAAGTGCCTTATTAAGCTAATTAGGGAATTCGACTTGAGGTTTAGTTGATCAAGCTACATGTATGTTAGCGAGTTGTGATGAGCAAGTGTTAAGTTCTTGGTTGCCCCTTAAGCTTAATAAAGGAGAAGCTTATTGGATACATTTTTGTTTTTTCAACTGTTAAATTCATATCACATGTATGTATGCACAAATTTGCATGGTTAATGCATGAGACATGTGGCAAGATGGGGTTTGGGATAGCTGTAGAGGCTAAAAGATCTTAACCTTTTATTACGATAGCTAGATATGTGGCAAGATATGAAGTATCCTCAAGAATTGCTCATGCATGCTGTAACTGCCTATATAAGGGGAGCGAATGGCCTAATTTACACCTTTTCTTGCATTTTTCACTCAAAGATTCTCTCCTCTCTTCATGCTTTTGATTTATTGAATTCACTTCATATTTCTATAGCTTCTCGATTATTTGTAAGTATGGTTAATTCTTCTTTATCACAAACCCTTTGAGATCTTATTAGAGGGGTTGCTCCCCCTAAGTCATGGTGGTAGACATTGTAGGACCTTCAAGTCAACCCCATCATTCGGTGGTACAAGTTAAAGACGTAGATAGTGAAGTCTTGCGGTCATTTGAGGAGGATAAAGGAGCTACAACTAGAGAATTAGCCCTGGATATTTATTTAGATGATGAAGAGGATTGCAAATTGGCCTATCCCTATTTTGAAGGACTTGTTTTATTGAGGGAAGGCCTGGAGGTTGTAAAAAGTATAGTTTATGAGGCTAATGTTGATGCCATGGGACTCCATAATATGCTACTTTTTGAGGGTTGGATCATCTAGTCAGCTTATGAGGATGGAAGGGTGGTTACACTAGAAGGCAATAGGTTTTGTGTATGTGAGCAATTTTTAGAGTTTGGTCTATGACTTACCTTTATTGACTTATATAAATAGTTCTTTAATTATCATAGGGTTAACTTGTGTTAACTCATTCTGAACACATACACTTTATTCATAGCATTAGAGAGCTTGTTCGAGTTATATAGTATGTGGCTTACTCCTTAATTGTTTTGTTGTTTTATAACATAAAGCATTTAAGGCCTTCTCTAAGTTGATACTACTTAGTGAGTTACACAAGCGTGAAGCTAATGGATGAATTGCCTTCATAGATACATGACTAGAAGGACAAGTATGTTATGATAGAGATCGATGAGGAGCTAGACATTTGGATTTAGTGGGCGAAGACAATAAGGACCAAAGCTATCAAATTGTTGTTGAATAATCAGCATTAGGCCAAGATCTTACTTGAAGCCCTATAAAAGAATGGAAGGCCATTTGGTGCTCCAAGTATGATGTGGAGCTTTCTAAGTATTGGTATTTTGACCTTAGAGGGCTTAAGAGTAGAAGCTGATCATAGGACTAAAGGCTCGGAGGATCACAAGGAAGCCGGTAAAGGTCTGTGCCCAGTTGGGGTTAGCTTAAGGGATAAGATTGTTTGTCTGCTTGCAACTTAGTGGCTAAGAATTGTCTTGTTTTCTTATATGGTAAGTATTTCTTCTTAGCTTTGTTTAACCTCTTGTTTATTTTGTAGATATTCCTCCTCTCAAGCCTGTGAGGATCTTAGACCTAGTTGCTCATCAATTTAGATGAGGAAAGAAGGGTGGCGAAGACAACAAATGACTAAGCCAAGATGCACTTATCGAGAGAGCCCCTGTGGTAGGGATCATGATCCAAGGCCTCAAGCCTCCTAAGTTGGTTCTTCCTACCTCAACTATCGTTGGTAAAGGGAAAGGTAAGGAGCTTAAATGCAGGGCTTAGAATAGCCCGGACTAAGCTCTTAATGCTACAGTTAAACAACCTCAACTTGTGGAGGTTATCCTAGTGTTGAGCGAAATTAAGGTAACACCTGTTGCCTCAGTCATAGAGGTTAGTCTTCTTGACATTGAGAGGCACAGTAAGAAAAGGTTCAGCTTCCTATCGTTAGAGGGGGAGAGGAGAGAGGTCTAAGACCTTTGCAAAACATTTGAGTTTACCTTGTCTCAAGTACACTTCCCCCCCTGGCTATTCAAAAGTTAGTGGGAGGGATTGGGGCTAGGTGTGAGTTGTTCAAGAGTGTGTTTAACCTAGTAGAATGTTGTGCTACTAAGGAGGTTGCCTTAGGGATGACCCCACTTTGTTGTATGAGCACTTGTTTGCTCAATTTTTGGAGGTATGCTTTCTTTTCTTTGCCTTGTTTACTCCTTGGTCTTCAAATACTTAAAGTGTGTTGATGATTTGTACACTTTCTGCTAGATGATGAAGGTCGCCCATGGTATGCTCCATGCATGCGAAGATGTGGATTGTTAGGTACAATGTCATTAGGCTAATAATGCTACCATTTTCACCTTGTACAACCAAATATATGATCATAATGAAGTTCATATGTAGAAGGTAAGGAGGGTGGAGGTCGAGCTAAAGGATGCTTAGACCGATTTATGGAGGATTGTAGCAAGAAATTGGTTGAGGCAGAAGGATACATTAAGACAACTTCTAATGAAGTAGAAAGGGCATGGAAGGAACTTTTGAGGGCTAACAATTAGATCTTAAGTCTTTCCCAAGAGCTCGCTGCCTTTAATGATAAAGAGAAGGATCAAAATGTGGAGGGCTAATAACTTTGGACCGTGTCAGCTGACTATAAGAGAGACATGGATATCATGCAGGCTTGAACAAGTATGCTGACTTGAAGAAGAGTTTAGAGGAGTGGATTAGGGAGCTCGAGAGGTTTTTTGCTGAAAAGGAATGAAGGATACGAGAATTGGAGGAGTTCGAGAGGATGATAAAAGATTGGTACTGCAACGACATCTATGAGGAAATTTAGTCTTATGATGAGTTCGTAGAACAATTGGTTGACATTATGGAGGGAGTTCGGTGAAGGATGTAGGGACTTGACTACAACTTAAGCTGGCTCTATGGAGTGATGAGTGTACTTAACACTCCTTCAGAGGAGCAAGAGGACTCAGAGGTTAAGAAATAGCAGGAGGAGGGGGCTGACCAAAATAATGATAGAGCCCCTCCTCTCAATTAGGGCAATGATTTCCGTCTAGCTCCTCCCTCTAAGACCACTCCATCAATTTCTCCTCCTTCAAGTTTTGATGAGGTTCTGCCATTGTCGCCTGTCGAGGTCTATCCTAAATAATAGAAATTTGAGCTTGTCAATGAGCAACTAACCAACTTTAGCCCTAGCTAGAGATTTGACCTCTTAAGCTAAGTATTTTATTCTTTTTGTATTTCGGTTTGTTGATTTTATATGATGGTCAATATGACGACCTTGAAAATTTTGTAAAAACTTGTTAATGAATGAAGTAAGGTTCTATTTAGAGTTCACTTTAGTCTTTGTTATTTATTTTTATTCTTTTATCTATTGATCATCATTTTTGATCAGATGTTGATGTATATCTTACTTTGTGTTTATTTCTTAATTTCTATGGACCAAAGCATCTTTGGTCGGAATTTGTGTGCATTGTTTAGTTTCTTTCCTCTATTAGGAGTATCCTTGTTATTCAGGTTCATTCTTGGTCAGTGAGGATGCTTGTTTATGTTGCACATATTACTATTGTTTAGTAATAGGCTTAATTAGTTATGGGTAGGTGTTAATTTGCTAGGCGGAGTGTCTTCATCACTTAGGCTTAAGCTTAGTTGGCGAGGAGCTTCTGTATTCTAGCTTTAGAGTACAAGTCTATCCAGTTAGTCATTTCATGGGTAGGTGCTTGTTCATTGGACATCAAGTGAAGTTTGTTGTTGCCTATTTGAGGTACATGACATGACTTTATAATTACAATATTTTGTGATTGAGTACTAGTTTTCATGTTCTTTTGTACGATGAATTAAATAGAGCATTTTCCAAATAATGAGTGTAGGCAATAACCATAAATTGTAATTTCATTAAGTAATAAGAATGTTTACAATCATAAGAGATAATTCTAAAACATACTTTAAGATGTAATCTAAGAATTATTTAAAGTATGAGTGTAGATTATCCGCATTCCAAGTCTTTGGGATTGAATGTCCATTGAGTCTCTCAAGATCATATGCACCATGATTAACCACTCTTTGAACTTGAATGGGGTCTTCCTAATTTAGGGCCAATTTACCTTTGCCTTCTCTCGAGCTAGTGGCTTCGAGCTTTTGCTAAACTAGATCTCCTAGTTGGAAGAATTTATATTTCATCTTCTTATCGTAGTATCTTGTTGCTCGTTACTGATATGTTGCTAGCTTATAACTAGCTTGGTCCAGTAGCTTTTCAAGGAAGTTGAGGTTAGCTTGAAGACTAATCTCATTGACTTGGAAATCAAAGTCTTTGGTGTGGAGGTTTGAAAGCTTGAGCTCAGTAGGGAGAACAACTTCAATTCTAAAAGCTAGGCTAAAAGGGCTTTTGCTAGTGGTTGTCTATGGGCTCGTTCAATACCCCCATAAGACGTATAGAAGTTTGTTAGCCCACTTTCAATTAGCATGATCTATCCTTTTTTTTTGAGGCTTTATAGGATGACTTTGTTGGTGGCCTCAACTTGACCATTCAACTATAGGTGGGTGATTGAAATATAGTAGATCTTGATATTGCACTTTATGCAAAATTTTCGGAACTTAGGATTATTGAATTGTGAAGTGGCATAATATGGCTTAGGTAACAAAATTCCTTACATTGTGTTCAAGGATCTTTAGCACTACTTTAGCTTTTGCCCATTTTGTAAAGTAGTTAGCAGTAACTATAAGGTAGCGTTTGGTTGCCACAAAAATGTAGTATTGGATTGGACAAATTTTTTTTGTTCTGCGTTTGGTTGACAAAAATAAAAAAAGTACTAGACAAAAAAGAAATATGGTATTTGACAAAATGGCTAAATTTTGTACCATGTGTAATTCGGTACAAAATTTGTGGTACTAGACAAAAAGTTAATTTTTTTAAATTCCCCAAACTGTCCTTCCATTTCTTTTTCCTTGCATCAAACAAACATAAAACTCTTTCAAGAGCCTATTTAGAGTGTTGAACTTTATTTTGATGAAGATGTTACTTTGTTAAAGGGTAGTTCCTATATTATTGCCATTTATAATGAGGATATTGATTTAATTTATATATTATTGGAATTTACAAAATGCATCAAAGTATTGTAATTTAAATACTGTAAACATCCTATTTTTGCCCTAATAATCATTAACAATCAATTTTCAATTTTTTCAAAATTTTCCATTTTTTCTCTAATTTAGCAAAAATAGGAAAAATATTCAAAAAATAAAATAAATAGGAAAAATACATCAATTTTGGAAAATAATTGCAGAAATGACAATAAAAAGGATTAAATAATTTTTACAATTTTTTGAAATTAAAAAAAATACAAAAAATAAAAAAATTGCATTGCATATATGCAAATTGCGAAAATAAAAAAATCAAGTAAGTGGGCTAGCCCAGTTGGTTCGAGCTACGGCCTGGTACACGTGGGAGGGGGTCAGGTCGCAGGTTTGAGACACGGGGGAGGTAGATTCCGCGTTTTGCAAATTTTTTCTTCGCTTGGGACACGTGTCAACAACTGATTGGCTGGAGCGGACGCACGCGCCGGGCATGTGATCATCTTTAACCTTTGTCCGAGATCGCCGGCGAGAAGGAAAAATCGAATTTCGGCCGTTTTGATTTGATTTTTTGCACAAATCCAGCAAATCTTCAACAAAAATAAGATAAACATCATCCAATTAGAATCAAATCGCAACAAATTGATGGATTTGCACAAATTGAAGGGAGGTTTTAACTGCAAATCCGATTTGCTTCAATTGGAGGAAATCCGAGCTTATCCAGCTCGATTTCTTATGCCTATACATAGATGAGGAAGGGAGGAAGTTGGATCATAGATCAAAAGTGAGGAAAATAGAGAAAAGGAGAGAAATCGAAGCCTCGTTGGAATTCTTCAACCCGCGATCACCGATCGAGCTCGAAACTGCCACCAAGATGCGTTTTTGGAGAAATCCACCACCACAGTTGAGTTCCCCACCCTCGAAAACCTAGGAAACGACACCTTAGTTGCTTCGAAAGGCCGCCGGAACGCCGTCAACGAGCACTCCCAACTGCCGTGACTGATCGACCCGACCCGACCTGCTTCGACTCGATCCGACTCTACCGACTCACTCGCGCACCGACCTGGATCCAGGTAAGTCGAATTTTTCGATTTTTTATTTATTTCTTAATTATTTATTTAGTTATTTTATTTATATTTTCGCATTTCTTTAGTTATTTATTTGTTATTTATAATTCAAAAATAAAAAAATATTATAATTTAGATTAGTTTTTTTTAGGGTTTAATTTAGGATGAATAATGATAAGAATAAATAATAATAATAAAAAAATATATAAAGAAAATGATAAAAATCTATATTAGAAAAAATAGTAAAAATTTAGATTTTAGTTTAGGATAGATAAATAATATAGGAGAATTTTTTTTAATAAAAATTGTAAAAATTAAAAAAAATTAAGAAAAATCAATAAAAATTAATAAAAAACAATAAAATTAATAAAAATTTATAATAATAAGAGATGAGTTGAAAAATAGGGAAATAAATTTTTATCACTTAGAAAAATGTTTTTCTATAATAATAAATCCAAAATTGGTTTTTCCTTAAAATTATTATTTTTTCAAAAAATCAAATTATCAAGTTTAAGCTTAGATTTTTTTTAGAAAAATACTAAAATGATAAAAACGTAAATTAAAAGAAATTTTATAATTAAAAATCATCAACACATTAAAGTTTTTTAGGAAAAGCGAACTACGACTCGTTTGATCCTGAATAACAGGTACGTAGGCACCCATTTGGGGCAACCCTAAAAAGAACCAAAAATCATTTTCTCAGAATAGGTTATTTAAAAACAAAATAAAAAGACAACAAAAAAATAAATAAATAAAAGACATTTCGGATAAGGTTTAGATTTTAGGAGAATTAGGGTGGTAACCTTAGGGTTTTAATAGGTTAACCTCCGAACTCAGAAACTTTGGTTTTCCCTTTCCTTTTTTCACCAAAAGCAAGAAGAGGAAATTACGCTGACCAGTGGTCCAAATTAGGATTGATCTGCTCAATTAGTCCTAATTCAATCTTTCCCAACCACAGTTGGGTGGCGACTCCAAAATAAAACAAAATTCCTAACTCAAGTCGAGGGTCTACATTAGATGAGTAGGGCCGGTAATGCAGGCCAAATGGGTCGGCCCACCCCGACCCGCATCGGCCCGCGGGTCGTCGCAGGTTGACCCGCAGTGGCCTGCAAGTCTCACGGGTTAGCAAAATCGGCCCGCCCCGCCTCGTGGGCCAATGCGGGCTGGCCCACGATGACCCGCAGTGGCTTGTGGAAGTGGAAGAGAAGGACAAGGACTGTCGACTGTGCTGTCGTCTTCGGTTTGTGACTCTGAGTGTGGAGGGATGAAGGAGGAGTCGAGGCGAGGACGATAGTCGACGGAAGAGGGAGGAGTCGAGGTGAGGACGACGGTCGACGGATGAGGGAGTGTCAGTGTGTGACGCCGGTGATGGTGTGGCCCAGGTGTGGGTGTGTGTGGGCTGCTGCAGACGGTGGTGCGGTCACTTCAGTCGACGTCGTCCTCAACTCCTCGTCTCGTCATCGTCACTTTAATTGACGTCGGCGTCATCAATTGTCAGTCCTCAGTCCTCAATCGTCCTCACCTGTTGGTCCTCAGTCCTCAGTCGCAAGTCTCGCGGTCGCGGGTCACTGACTCAGTGATAGAGCACAGCACAGCAGTCCTCAGTCGCAGTTACGATCGCGGGTCACTGACTTGTTCATCGTTCTTCGATTCATTCAAGCTCGCTTTACGACACTCGGTGGTCTCTGGTCGGTGCTATCAAACCCTCAAATTGATTGAAGGTTTTTGACAAACACGTAGAGGGCAAGTAATCCGACCCACTCTTAAGCACTGCTCATCACTAAAGCATCGACGATCAGCTTAGTCCTCAGTGTGAGGGAGCACTGACTCAACAGACAGGAGACAGCAATCAGCAATTTTTTTTTTCTGGTCCGCGGGTCCGCGGGCCAACTCGTGCTTGCGGGAACTTGCCCGCCCTACCTCATGGGTCACGCGGGCGCGGGTCAAAATGGCCCGCCCCACAATTACCAGGTCTATAGATGAGCATAGGGTCTAGTATAGATCGGATTAGGAATGGGAAATAAAAAATTAGACTCGACAAATACAATTATAGTTACAAAAAATTAAAGCAAATTATTTTAATGTAATATATATTAACTTGTTATAATATTAATATAATTAACATTAAATATAATTTATGATTTTTTATGACAATTTTTAAAAATTACTAATATAATTTTTAGAACGTGTTATATTATTAAATATAATATAAATTATTGTAATTTATAATATGAATTATTAATTTTTTTTCAATCAATGGATGTACACGAATTATTTTATATAATTTATAATCTTTTCAAATAGTATGTTCTTATAATAATATCAAATATGTATAAATAACCATGATATCATTAAAAAGGATATAATTGTCAAATTTACTATGTTCAGTGTAGTACTTTGCAATTCCAAACAATGGATAGCACAAAAATCCTTGTTTAGTACTGAATAAACCAAACGTGGTACAATTTTTTTTTTGTCTAGTTTTTCTTGTTTTATACTGTCCAATACTCCTTCTATTGTCTAGTACCAGTAACCAAACGTTACCTAATGTACAGTTGCTAGCTTATGGCTTTGGTTAATGGTTTAAGGATGTCAAGTCCCCACTAAGCGATAGACCATAGACTAATAATTAGCACAACATTGTTGCTTGGTTGCCTATTGACTGGGGCATGCTTTTAGCACTTGTCACATCGCTATACAATCACCTGAGCAGTCCTTTTTAAGATGGGTTAGTAATATCTACCTTGGAGAGCCTTAATGGCTAAGGCATGGCCCATAATATGGTTGTTACACACTTTAGTGTGGAGCTCAAAGAGTAGGTCTTTAGCTTTTGTGGGTCGGAGATATTTTAGCAGTGGAAAACTATATGCCTTTCTATAAAGCAGTTTGTCAAGAAGTGTATATTAGGTTGCTTTTTGCCTCAAAACCTTTACCTTTTTTATTTTCTTTAGGGAAAATGCCATTGGTTAAGTAGTTGATGATTTGGTCTATCCAACATGGCTCTTGAGAAGTTTAGGTTTCATTGGCAAGGCATTCCTAATGGGACTTTTTAATACTCTTTTAGGGGCGAAATTCTATAAATAACATTTTTATCTAGGTTGGAGAGGTATGTTGAGGCCAGTTTAGATAAACCATTTACTTTGGCATTTTGAGCTCAAGGAGTCTTTATAATACGTCACGATGTGAAGCTAGAGCTTAGGGATTTAGCAAACTTGAAATATTTGGTCATCCTTTTATCTTTAACAACACACTCTTCATTGACTTGTTGGATTATGAGCCATAAGTCTAAAAAAATCTCAACTGTTTTTGCTTCAATTCTCTTTACTAATTTTAACCTAGCAATGAGGGCTTTATATTTTACCTTGTTATTACTGGCTAGGAACCTACACTTTAAAGCATATTGTACTTCCACACCATGAGGTCTGTACAATACAAGCCTTGCTCTACTCTCTCCTTTGGTGGATGAGCCATTAACATAAAGGGCCTAAGTGGGTTTCTTGTGATCTTTAGTGGGTGCCTTATCTTCTACTGTTAACTCAGGTATAAAGTCAACTAATACTTGTGCCTTAATAGCTTCATGTGGTTGGTACTAGAAAGTGTATATGCTGAACTTTAAAGCATAGTGGACCATTTTGCTCGATGTATGTAGCTTTTAGAGGATCTACCTCAAGGGCTGATCAATGATGACCACTCTTTGATGAGACTCAAAGTATGGATGCAACTTTCATGCTGCAATGACTACTGTTAAGGCAAATTTCTCTATCTTAGAGTATTTGGTTTCTAAGCCTTGTAATATGTGGCTTTCATGTTGGTGCTCTCATCCATTTGCTTAGACAAATATAGAGGAGAGAGCTCAATCGCTAATAGAGAGGTAACTCTTCCCCTATAATGGGCTTCAACATGACTACAAGTGTTGTAAGGAAGTGTTTCAACTTATCAAAAAATTTTTGAAACTCATTTTTCTACTAAAGGTCCATTGAGTTCTTTATGGAATTGAAAAATGGAGCACACTTATTTTTTAACTTTGAATCAATTTATTAAGTACAACAATTTTCTTTGTTAATCTTTAAACTTCCTTGATTGTCTTAAGGGGTTACATGTCTAATATTACCTTGATCTTCTTAGGGATAACTTCAATCCCTTGTGAGGTAACCATGTAGTCGAGGAATTTTCCAAATGCCATGCCAAAGACACACTTCTATGGATTTAACTTCATGATGTACTATCGAAGTGTTTGGAAAGTCTCTTCTATTTTTACTAGGTGCTCTTAGGGCTCTTTACTCTTCACATCATATCATTAACATACATTTCTATGTTACGACTAATTTGGTGCATGAATATCTTTGTCACTACTATTTGATATGTTGTCCTAGTATTCTTGAGTCTAAAAGGCATCAATTAAAATAGTATATTCTGAAGTTGGTAACAAAATAAGTGTGAACCTAGTCGGGCTCATGCATTTGAATTAGTTATAGTGTGAAAAGGCATTCATAAAACTTAGTAGTACACAACTTAAGGTTGAGTCTACTAGTTGGTCAATTCAAGGAAGAGAAAAATAGTCCTTTAGGTAGGCTTTATTGAGGTTGGTGTAATTGATATACATGCACCACTTCTCATTGGACTTCCTCACTAACACATAGTTGGCTAGGTAGGTAGGGTAAGGCTCTTTTTGTATAAACCTGGCCTTTAGAAGTTTTTAGACCTCTTCCTTGATGGTAACCTGACATTTAGGTACAAAATGGCTTCCCTTTTTCTTAACCACTTTTGTGTCAAAGTCAATATTCAACCTATGTGTGATTACCTCAAGTGGGATTCTAAGTAAGCAATCAATTAATGGTGTAGCTCAACTAAGACTATTGTGCCTATCTTTGTAGTATGTTCGGATGAGCTGCAAATTCGGATTTCCTCTATCTCTTCTACTGGTTCCCCTCTTGATCTTAGCTTTTCATCGAGAGTAGAATCTATGGTAAGAATTTCTCTTTAGGAAAGGGCTTGGAGATACAAACTCTAAGATGTTTGCTGATCTTTGCTACAAATACTAACCCCTATAGGGGTAATAAAATTTTCCTTCAAGTGCTTTGTGGAGGCTATCATACCTATTGTGTTATGCAATAATCACCCAAAGATGATATTATAAGGTGACCATGTGTTTGCAACAAGGAAGTCAACTAAAATTTGGGTCTTTTGGGGGCTATCTATGAGCATTACAGGGAGAGTTATGATTTCCTTCAATTTGGTTGGCTGGTTATCGAAACTAAAGAGCTTGTTGTCATAAGGTTTAAGCTTTGTTTTAACTTGGTCTTTCATTTGGTTGTAAGCCTTCTTATAAATTATGTTTGCCAAACTACCATTATTAACTAGTATTTTGTAGACATCGAAATTAGAAATGTGGGCATAAATCACAAGAGCATTGTTATAGGGGAGCATAGCACCTTCTAAGTCTTCATTTGTGAAAGTAATAGTGGTGTTGACTTTTGGTTGCTTTGACTGAGTGCTTAGTATTGTCTAGTAATTTCTTGATTAGGCGTAAGCCTTGCTTTAAGAGATTGATTGTCTCCCGATGGCTACCCCTCTTACTATTATGTTAATGGTTCCCTAAGTGGGATGAACTTCTTGTCTTTGCCTAACTTCCTCTCTTTCATCTCTTCATCCTTGCTTTGAAGGCCTATTGGGCTTTGTTATGTACACTCATAGATAGCCTTGTCTAATGAGGTCTTTAAGGGTATTCGTCGTTTGAGTACTATTTTTAGTTACGTGACCCCTATCTTTGTGGAAATCACAATACTTATCAATGTTTCTTCTAGAGGTATTATTCCTCATCTTATTAGGCCAAGTAATAATGACTCGATCTCGTATCTCCATGAAAATGTTAGCTTGGGGCTTGTTAAAGGGGGTTTGTTGCTTGTAGAAAAGGATGGCATTCTTTTTGCCACCATTGCCATTTCGAGCAGGCTTGTTACCATTCATAGCAGGACTAAGCCTATCCTTTGCAGAGGGTTGGTCCTTATCATTTTTCTTCTTATCAATGGATTCTTACTTGGCTTGTCGCTTTGCTAGTATTGCTCATAGTCGTCAAAATTGTGATTTTACTTGTACGATTCTACAAGTTTATGATTTTAAGACGCCTTTCCAAGTTAACTCGTGTATATAATCATTACCATATAAACTCATGGTAGAATCATAAGTTTACATATAAAATCAGTAGAATCTTATGCTTTTGACTGAGTTTACCGATTTTATCTATTAAAGTTAATTGAACTAAAGATTGAAAAATACAATTTAGCTTTTATAATATATGAATATTATTGATTATTTGAAAGACTTAGAATTAGAATATAAAAATATAATTGATAATAGTACCAATAACAATGTTGGCTTTGACGATAAAGATGGTAGCGATAATGATTATGGTAAAGAGAGAGTTGATGATAGTTTTTACTTTTCATAATAAAAAGATAGTTAATTTTTTTTTATCTTTGCATTTTATTATTATAATTTATATTGTCATACATTTTGTATTGACACTATTATTCATATCATAGTTTTATGTATTAGCTTAATTATATATATTGGATTCAGTTTTTTCAAGGTGCACAAGTCACATGGTTCAAATATCTATTTGTTGTTCATGAAAGTATCTCTAATAAAGGGAATTAAAAGATTTGGAATCGAGGGAAAACTCAGTCCTCGATTCATTAGACCTTACTGAGTCAAGAGAATAGTAGGGGGGTGCAGCATGTGAACTTGAATAACGGGATGAACTAGTAAATACACATAACGTATTCCATGTATCATCCTTAAGAAAGTTTGTTGGAAATCCATCAGTAGTATTCAAAGATCCATTAGTGGGATTAAAGGAAAACTTGATTTATGAAGAGCAATCCATTGCTATCTTAGATAGGTTGACTTGACATTTGAGGAACCGAATCATTAGTTATGTGAAAGTTCTTTAGGATCGCCCTAGTAAAGTTGAGGTGACTTGGGAATTGGAAGAGCAAATGAAAATGAAATATCCTAAGCTGCTGAGTGAAGATTAGTAAGTGATGTAGAGGGTTGAAAATATTACATAAATATAATGGGTTAAGCCCATTGATTATTTGGCTTAACTCATTGGGCAAGGTGATAGGGCCTAATGAGTCTGGTTTAATTATTGAGATGACTCAAGGAGAATTAGCTTGGTGAGCTAGAAACAGGGATTGTTGGATTGGTCCATCTACATCTAACTTTTCTCAAGCAGGCTCATGTACTTATGAGGAAGGTTACTGGTTTTAGGCATATGGCAGGCTCATTAGAATAACCCTAAATTGAGTATACTCCATCTCGCTCGTTAATCGCTAAAGTGACCTAACGGACGCCATCGGGCCTAAAGTCTATAAATACTCAACCATTCCTCCTCATTAGGGGAGCTTTTCCTTAAATTCCAAAGATTAGAGAAACGGTGTTTCACTAAGAGTTCTTTGCTCTTAAAGATTAAACAAGAGACCAGGTAAAGAACGATCTTCATTGTTTAAGAACTGCAAGGTTGACGCTTGAGGTCCCCTTAGCTCCCTTATTTGTCACTTATGCATTCGAGATGCTTGAGATTGCCTATTCCTCCTCTTTGCTACTCTCTCCCTAGTTATCCCATGACGTACTATCTTTGAATTGCTTTTCTTTGAATTCACGTGCACTGCGATACTCGTGTAATACGTACGTGACCACTCTTACCGGGACCCCCCATCTATATTTTTTGGCAACTTCACTAGGGATAGAGCTAAGTGAAAAAAGAGTAATGGCACTTGCTAGGAAGAGAGGACCATTGACAATATCCATCAAGAACAAGATCCTAACATTGAATTGATGGAGTAGAACCTGCCTCAAATACCACATAATACTAGTCAAGGCAATTCATAGCCTGAGACTCCCATAGATCCTACACAAATGATGCAGACTATGTAGGAGAACACAAGGGCTTTGAATCAACTCATGACCATGCTTACTTTGCTTATCATAGGGTTGGTTGCCATCGTTGTTGTGCAATAAGGTATGGCTTTGCCAAACACCAACATTGCTACGCAACAAGGTGTCGCTTATACAACTCCATCACATGCAGTTCCTCCTGTTAACCCTCCCATTGATGAGGAGAACATTCCTTAGGAGCAAACCACTCAATCGGATGTTCCACCCCCCAACACTCTTGGTGGATTTAATTGTCAGCCTACTCCCACACCTGCTTCCATGGTATCTACCCTAAGGACTTCCTTTGTAATGAAGGAAGACTTGGACATATACCTAAAAGAAATACAAGCAAAGTTGATTGTGGGAGTACCGGAGTTAAGACTCCCTTATTATCAACACATTGTTGAAAAATCGTATCTTAAGAACTATGTTAGTCCTAAGTTCATCCTGTTCAATGGCAAGAAAGGGAGCGCCAAAGAACATTTACTTAAGTTTATCGAGACCTTGGAAATATACAGGCTGGATGATGACTTGAAACTCAAAGAATTTTCCAAATCACCAACCGAAAAGGCATACACCTAGTAGGCCAATCTCCCTGTAAGGAAAACTAATAACTCTATTGCAAAATAACGAGGAGAAAATGGGAGGTTTGAGAAACGAGCAACGTCTGCTAGCTTGGCCCAAGTTGAGACCCTTAGAGACAATAAGAAGCTAAGGAACGATACATCACGATGATCTACATTAGTTCCCCCTTTCCCATGTCAAATGGGAAAGGTACATGCTTTGTTTGACCAATGGTTACAAGATGGGAATATCAAGCTCCCAAGAGTGGATCGTTTAATAACACAAAATGAGAAGAATGATCCTAAGTTTTGTAGGTATCACAGATTCGTAGGTCACCTTATGAAAAAATGTTGGACTTTGAAGAAGATTTTCAATGATAGAGTCCGTAATGGGGAACTTATCATAGAAAACAATGATGTCCGTAATAATCTACTTCCTACACACAATAATTAACGGGGTACTACAAATGCCATCAGCTACAATCCTAGTACTAAAGAAAGAGATATGTCACATGCCGAGATGCGTAATGTACAAGAGGCTATAATTGGGAATAATGAGGACGCATGTACGCCATAAGTAGTGCCCTAATGAAGACAACTAACTTTAGAAATTTTTTTAACTTACTGGGGTTTAACGAGGATGCATGTCTTCCAATAGTAGCTGCCCTTACCCAAATCGCAGAGAGATAATATGGGGAGTGCAGTCTAGCGCAGTTTGTACGAAGAATGGCAAAGGCGCATGAGAATGCAATTCTCTTTACTAATGCGGATATGTGTGCTAAGAATCTCAATCATAGCCGTCCTCTTCATGTGGAAAGCATGCTAAATGGGCATCCCATTAAGAGGACATTCATAGACAATGGCTCTTCTATAAACATAATGTCATTGTCTACACTAAAGGCTGCAGAGATAGATAACCAGCGCCTAGTGAGACAACCTATTGCCATTAATAGTTTCACCGACACATCTACAAACATAGTAGGGTATGTTAATGTGAGCTTTAAAGTGAGACCTATACAGAGCTCTACATGGTTCCATGTGATCGATGCACCTAAATCCTATCATTTATTGGTTGGAAGAAAGTGGTTGCATGAACACAATCTCATACCCTCAACATGGCATGAGTGCATTAAGGGCTATTGGAAGGGAAAAGACATATTCATTCCCATTACAAATAATCCATTCAAGCATAATGAGGCATACTTCATTAAAGCCGCATTTTTTCAATGAATACGACAAAGAGGAGAGATTGCTATTGCAAAACCTTTTGGCACACCACGACCCACCTAGGAGGAGACTCAAGAGAGGCTTATGAGAAAAAAGAGAACGCCAGGCTCTCGCGGGGGCAAGAAAAAGCAAAAAAGAAATAAGCGAGTAGAAAGTTTATCAGCGAAGATGGGCAAAAGGTATACTACTTATAATAGTCTACAAGATCTAAAGGAGATGGATTTTTAAGGCTTAAGAAAGATATTCTATGAGAGACTTCAAAATGGGGAGCTTGTCATTGAAGATAGTGATACCTACATGACTCGTCTGATAGTGATTAGTGATTTATTAAGCACTAAAGTCAAGGTTAAAACTTGACATTTATTTTGTAAATAAAGAGCAAATTTCACCACAAACAATGAAAGTTTCATTTTTTAATGTTTGCAGTATAGTCTTATATACTTGCGCTTTAAGCTTAGGTAACGCCCTAGCATCTTGACTCCCATGCCTTAAGCCTAAAGCAAAGCCTTGGCATCATGGCTCCCACGCCTTAAGCCCAAGCAATACCTCGGCATCACGACTCTCACACCTTAAGCCCAGGCGACACCTTGGCATTTGGCTCTCATGTTAATGCTTCCAATTATAAGTGAAACTTGCTCATTCCTTTAAAGCTAACCATGAAGCTTCTTCTTAACTTGAGTAGCATTTATCCAATTTACTCCTATACCCCAATGAATCATCATGTTAGGATTTATACAAGATTCATGATTCATTGAAACAAAGTATATAAGGGGTAGTGTAAATGTTGATGTTAATTGGTAAGAGCTTTGATTCCCAGGCGCATGATGGAAAGTCAGACATATATAATGCAAATTGGCAAGAGCTTTAACTCCTAGGTGCAGACTGGTATGAGCTTTGACTCCTAGGTGCATGATGAAAAGTCGACCATATATAATGCAGACTGGTAAGAGTTTTGTCTCTCAGGCGCATCATAAGCCACTGCAGTTAAGTAAGAAAATCAATCTACTTATGCTCAATCATAAAATTTCCGTTGTAGAGTATTTTTTTTTTAATCTCCTAGTAACTTATACTAAATAGACAAGTAGTGGAAATACCCCCTTGAATAGTAAAAGAGAGCTCACGACTTCAAGCAATGAATGTCATTATTGTTGCTTAAGCGCGATTGAATATTTTCTCTAAATAAATCTTTTATACTTCATTGCCAGCAAGAGAGGACTTTACTCTAATGCGCGAGATGACTCTAGAGGCTTCTTAGATCTTAAGAGTCTAAGTGATCTCATATTCATGATGCCCCTCTAAGTGAGTCTTTACATTGCTGTTACAAAGTGAAGACATCACCTTCTAAGCACATCATGACTTACACATATTGAAATAATGTAAGCTACAAAGAGGCCCTCTAGTGATGTTATTAGATGGGATTGCACAACAAAATCATGAGAGGAAAAGTTTTACCTAAAATCCAGAGTTGCTACCCCATATTGATGAGACATGATAGCAACGGGGGGAGGAGAGGTATTCTAGGTGCAGCACATAAAGAAGCAACGCATCAATCTCACTCCTCAACTGATACCTTGATATCAAAGTAGCTTCTTCAGATTATTTAGATCTTTAGTGTTATCATCGTTGTGTCAGCTTAAAAGGCTTTTAGGATGCTAGACCAATATAACAATAAGTTAAGGGATGCAATCCCGAATTGACACATAGATGTCCCAGTCTTCTTTAAAAGAGCCATGTACTCTAATGCTAAAGCTAAAATGCTTTACTTAAGACTTCTACCCAAAGGGTAACTACTTGAGAGTGTAATCTAGGTGACAAACAGAGGCAGCTCTCTTCTTTCGCTCTTAAAGCACAGCACTGAATCACCTTTGATAGTGACCCCCTGGTCTACTTGAGGCTCACTATGCTCAAGACTTGATTCACTTGAGGTTGGCTGTGCTTGAGACCTACTAAGACCTACTATAGACCAAGCCTACTATACTCAAGTCCCTCTATCTGTAACACATGCCATGGTCGAGGCTCATTATGCCTAAGACCTGTTAGGGTCTACTGTGTGTAAGGCTCGCTCTACCATACTCGACCTTATGACATCCTTGCTCCAATAGGATTGACAAACCAACTTCTATCACCTGCAATGATAGAAGGAAATACATGAGCTATCAATATAAGATTTATTCATATGAATACGTAAGTGCACAAAATGAGAATACTTACTCCCTGTCTATGGTTTAGACCTAGAACTGGGGATATCTCCCCTCAAATCCTCAAAGAAACATGGGAATCACTCTTCCATCATGCTCACATGTGGGAACCATGGTCGAGTGGAAGTAGTAATGGCATAAAGAATCCTGGTCTTCTTTAAGAGAGCAATATTATCTAACCTTGTGGTGGGTAAGAATGTTCCTGTTGAGGAAATGGAACAAAGTTCCTATCACACTTGTGGTTGAAGGAAGAGGAGGGACGAAGTCCTATCACTTGCCAAACTTGGTAAAGTTGGTGATTACAACTAGAGTAAACTTGGAGGAACGAAGTTCCTATTTGCCCTCCAAGAAAACTTGTGAAAAAGGTTGCAATGAGAATGACCACTGTCATTAAACTTGGACACACTTCGTTCCTATGTCGAGTTGTCAATAGATCAAGCCTTTATATCACTTGAAATTGCAAGGGAAAAATATTATTTTGATCAAGCATGTTCATTGATAGAGATTGAATTGAATTCTTGAATTGCAGATAGATAATAAGCATGGAGCCATGAAAGGAACATAGCAATAAAATGGCCCTATCCCACATTGGCAAACAAGACATTCGGAGCACTAAAAATAGTGCAAAGAACCAGAAATTCATAACAGAAAATTGGAAGCACAAGAAGAAATCATTTGGAGACAAGCTTACAATGGAAAATTGGAAAGTAAAAAAAATCTTATTGTGCACACTTGTCCTTGAAAAGGTCGATTCTAGAAGATCACATGACAAATTACTCGCTTATCACTATTTTTGGTCATTGTGAAACTAAGGCAAAGAGGAAAACCAATTCATACTTGTCAAGGGAACATAAAATGCATTGTAAGAATTTGAGGTGAGAAAATCCAAAATAGAAGTAAAAAAGAAGAGTAAAGGTATACATTAGGAAAATATCGGAACTAGTGGGTATACCCGAGTTTGGAAAGCCAAGTATGTTATTCCATAAACGTAAAGCTGGTGAAGAAAGACTATCTGTCGTCATCACAAGGCAAAAATCCCTCACATATGCACACATGGAAGAATCCTTCATCACTCAACCACGCTAGATGGAAGGTCTGGCCTTTTCCACAGAATAGACATAACGACTAAACACGGGGAAAGCTCTCGCTGGAAGTTTCGAGCATGGAGGTATCAAAGGTTGGGCTCAAGGCTGTGTCTCCATCTCAAACCATAATATCTCTCGTCCCCTTCTCCTACTGCATCCCTCAACTCAATTTCCCTATAACAACTACTATTACTACGACCCAGTATTGTGGAACCTCTCCACACTGAGCCAACACCATAAAAACGGTACCATTCCAAGTCATATTTAGCTCGGTAGTCGACAATCCTTGAAGTCCAACAATCCTCGGATTTCGAGCATGCTCTCGCCAAATTCAGTGATCTATTGAAGGTGCAAGATTTAAATGCCATTTTATGCCATTTTGGGAAGCTAAATAGGTTCCACGATCTCTCCAAGCTCTTTGAGTATAAGCAGCATCATGGGAAGGTTGATGCCTCTACTATTAGCAGGAACATAAAGGCTACAGGAATAAGTGGTAATCCTTTAAAAGCATTAGAAATCTACAGTGGGATAAGAGATCCTACCGTGAAAAACAATTTTGTTGTATCTAATGCTGTTCTTAGTTGTCTGGTCCAACATGGCAGGTTGAACAATGACTCAAATTATTTCACCAGATGAAGCAGGATAGACTAAGACCTAATGTTTTACCTACAGCACGCTACTTGTTGGTTGCACAAAAGTAAAAAATGGCTATTCCAGTGCATTAGAATTGGTTCAAGAGCTCAAGGACAACAGCTTGTAAATGGATGGTTAACATATGGGACTCTCTTGGCTGTTTGTGCCTCAAATAACCTGTGTGAAAAAGCAGAACATTATTTTGAGCAGATGAAGGATGAAGGTCACACTCTTAATGAGTTTCACTACAGCTCTCTATTGAATGCTTAATCAGATGATGGAAATTATAAGAACCTTGAAATTTGGTGTGAGATATGAAATCTGCAGGGTTAGTGCTAAACAAGCTTTCTTTCAAAGTCTCCTAACATCGCCGGGCTGATGGGCAAAACGTGCCATTCGTTGCAATTGGAGTCATGGATGTCCTCAATCATGACATTATCATTTAATCCTTAGTCTTAGTGGAGAATGGGGAGTCATCTTGACCAGGAGTGGTACCATCAAGATGGCTGATTTTTTATTTTTTTTCCTTAAAGATAAGACCAAACCACTTGAGATCAGGATGAATAATTGGTTTCATCTACTTAATAATGTAGTGCTATGATTTGAAGGTCACCACTAGATCCCCTAGGTTGTTGTTGTTGGCTTTTTTGCGTTATGGTGGACTTCTCGATTGTTGAAGATGTATTTTGATTTTGGTTTAGTGTAGTGGACATTTTGGATTAAAAATGGCAATGAAGGCCAAAAACAATGAAGGTCAAAAGTTTAGCAATTAAGGTTGAGATACTCTATATAAAGTTGGAGCAAGAAGTATGGTTCTAAAGAAGGTATTGTTCTGATACCATGAAGAAAGGGAAGAAGGATGTTTTGGAGTATAATGTCATGATAAAAGCATATGGTGTTTGCTGGAGGTAACTTGACGGACGAAACTAAAAATTTGTGCAGAACCGTACATATGGATTGGATTTGAATAAGTTTGCCGATCTGACAAACGAAGAGTACCTTGCCAAGTTTTTGGGCACCAGAACTGATGCTAAGAGAAAGGTCATGAAGGCTAAGAATGATAGTGAGCGCCATGCCTTCCAAACCGGAGATAGGCTGCCGACCGTCGCGGATTGGCGGGTCAGTGGTGCGATTAATGTTGTCCAAGATCAAGGAATGTGTGGAAGTTGCTGGGCATTCTCAACGATCGCTGTTGATGAAGGCATTAATGCAATAGTGACAGGAGAGTTGATTTCTCTTTCGGAACAAGAGCTTGTGGATTGAGACAGGGATATGATTCTGGTTGCGACGGTGGTCATATGGACTACGCCTTCCAATTTATCATTATCAATGGCAGCATGGACATCGAGGCAGATTACCCCTAACACTTAACATCCGAAGTTCCCTTAATATAGGACAGCAGAGGGCTGTTGCTTTAATGGCATCACTAGTGATCCTCCCACGAAAGTCAGGCCCAAGTTGAAGACACTCGGGTGTCTCATGCCGAGCAACAATGACAGAGGGAGTTGCATCAGTTGGTGCACCGTGAGGCAAGCGAAGATGCCATTGAATGCCCCCCACGTCCTACAGGTCGATGCCGAGCTTGCTCCATCACGGAACCTCCTGGGGAAAGGAAGAGGAACCTTTGGGAGGTTCGGTATCAGACAGGAGTCCTATATCAGGATTTTGCGACAATGGGGCTGGAGGAGGAAAGGGGTTCACAAACGACCAGGAACTGTTTAAAAAAAAAAATCCTGGAAGAAATCACGAGGAATGTGAACTTGAGTTCATGAAACACAGCTTGGATGTATGTTCTTCCGGAAACAGACAGCAGATTTTGAAAAAGAAAAAAAAATAATTCAAGACGAACCGTGGACATTTATGGGAAAGCTATTAGTTTTAAACGTTTGAGAACCTCACCAGAGCATAGAAGATGTGTGCTTGAACAGGACAACCTTTTAGGTTCAAATTCGTGGGCTTAAATTGGAACAAATAACAAATAGTAATGCGGCTAAGCTTGGAACTCAAGAAGGAGGAAATCATAGAGATCGAACCTGCACAAATAAGAAGCGGTGATTCCGGCGTGGTGACATTGTGGCAAGACCTGAGCTTCAAGCATGTGAGGTTACGGCACTGGAGGGAGATATACACCAGCACATCGTCTTCGATACTGACTGACTACTGCTGTCTAAGGTGTTGCCTATTCTTGAGCCAAAATCAAATGCAAATTGTTATGCTGGCCAAGGAGGTTGTCATGAGCTTTTTCTGACTTGTCTATTGCGCATACGGTAAGAAAAAGGCATTAGTAAAACAATATGTATATATATGAAAAAAAAGAAAAAAATACAAAGGAAGGTATGAAGGAAACTTTATGTCACTTGGTTTGAAATGGGTAAAAGCTAAGGGTTGTAGTATATATATATATCGCTGATTGCATAGATGAATGGGGATGAAGCTCAAGGGTTTAAATTTAAAAATTAATGGATTCCGAGGATCTTATTAATATGTAAAGTTCGACTTAATATTTATTAGGATATATATATTAGAATGGGAAACTAAATTCTTGTTGGGACGCATTCAGTCAAGTGAAAATATTTTATTAGATATTTGCTCCGAAGCACATTTGGTATGATATTGAAGATATGTATGGTATGATAATTTGAATGATCTATTTGTAGTATGTCAAGGATATATGATATGCTAAGGTGGTACTAAACATAAAGCTATTGATGTTATCCAGAACTTCTACTCCAGTCAAAATTAATGTGCACATAATATATGAATTTACTAGTGCATTTCCATGGACTAGAATTATCTAGTCAATTGAAGTCATTAATGGAGAATGGAGAATGGAGACATTAAAGATAACTTAACGAGCTAGATACTTTACAAAAATGGAAGGCAACTTGACAAGCTAGATATTCCACAAGAATGAAATATATATATGTATATAGATAGGAATTGTCTATTAAAGAAAATTTATGCATATATTGTCTTAAGGGCAAGGTCGCTTTCATGAGTTTAAGGAGACACGCGCAATTAAATTATGCTACAAGCTCGTGCACTAAAAAAAATAAAAAACTACTAAATTATATGTAGTATTGGCTTCAAGCTCTTATAATATGAATCATGCAAGATGTGTATATGGCAGCAGTGTAGCTATTCCACAAGTACGCTTGCGTTAAGCAATTTTATAGCCATTAGAAAGGCTTATCTAATGCCCAAACCCCTTCGACTTCATCCAAAGGACTTTGGTTAGGGGGTAAAATGTAGAGAACTAGAAATATTATATAAATATAATGGGTTAAGCCTATTGATTATTTGACTTGATTAATTGGGTTAGGTGACAGGGCTTAATGAGTTTAGTCCAATTATTGGGATGACTAAAAAAGAATTGGCTTGGTGAGCTTAGAATAGGGATCATTGGGTCGGTGCCGGTGTATCTGCATCTAACCTTTCTTATTTAAGCTCATGTACTTATGAGGAAGGCTACTGGTCTTGGGCCTATGGTAAGCTTATTAGAATAACTCTAAATTGAGCAGACTCCATGTTGCCCGTTGATTGTTAAAGTGATCTAACGGATATCATCAGACCTAAAAGTCTATAAATACTCAACCATTCCTTCTCATTAAGAGAGCTTTTCCCCAAATTCCAAAGATCAGAGAAACGGTATTTCATCAAGAGTTCTCTACTTTCAAAGATCGAACAAGAGATCGAGTAAAGAATGATCTACATTGTCCAAGAACTATAAGGTTGACGCTTGAGGTCTTCTTAGCTCTCTTGTTTGTCACTTGTGCATTTGAGATGCTTGAGATTGCTTGTTCCTCTTCCATGCCACTCTTTCTCTAGTTATCCCATCACGTGCCATTTACAAATTGCTTTTATCTGAGTTCACGTGCACTACGGTACCCGCTTGATATACATATGACTACTTTTACCGGTACCCCTATCTACAAGTAATAAATAGGAAAGCCCTTGTGCAACAAAAAACATCTATGCTAATCCTCTATTGTAATGTGATGTTACTGAATTGCACCGTCGCTTGATTATTGCGCCTTATGTGAATGTCTTGTGTATTAGTTTTAAGGATGAAACTATTTTTAAGGGGTAAGAGTGTGATATTCTTGGCTTCAAACAAAATTTATAAAAGCTTTATTTAGATAAAATATTAGTTATTCGGTATAGATTGTTATTTTTTTGAAATTCGAATTTTGAATTTTGAGTTGTAATGCAACCCTAGAGATATAATATATGATACAAAAAATAAACAATATTAGTTAGCAAAAGCACACGCACGCTCATGTGTACATACCAAAAAAGAAAAGTGTGTATGGTGATTTGTGAATGAAGATTAAGGTGTTGCACATGCATGATACTTATTTAATATTAAAACTTACTAAAACTAAGTACGAGCATATTAATTAGCAACTAATAACAAAATGTGCTGTAACTCAACATTTGATCGCACAAAGAATTTAACACAGAAGCTATTGTTTTGCTGATACAACGTCTTATAACAAGGTATGAATCAAAAGTAGATATTAATAACAAATATAATTCAAACGGTGCTTAAAGACCTTTGCTTCCATCATGCTGTCATATCTTGTAATTGAAAATCCACCATTACTCACCTAGGCTCACAGTAAATAGCTGGAGAAGAGGCGACGCACGAAATGTGACTACTTCATAATAAAACAGGCATCTAGCACAGCATCCTTGTATTGTATGTGTATCTCTTCCTTATCGGATTTGATTAGCAGCCCATGGACCAGCTGTGAGAAGAGTTGTTGAGAATCAAACTCACACACACCAACAACTACACTAAAGCTTGTTTTGTTCGAGAAATGGACCCTTAGTTCACTAGATAATATAGCGAATTATTCATGAAATGACACATAACAACGACCACCTGCCTATTCTTCATTTGATCGACGTAGTGAAGGACCACCTGGATAGCGGCTAGAGAGATTTTCGTCGGAATGCTGGGAGCAATTCGACTAAACTCACACCAGGTATCATTTCTACTTCCATTAGATAACATGTCACTTGTTATTTTCTAGTTGATAACGAGTTTTTAGTATGGAGACTAAAAAAGTTTTGTTCATCTATCAATATCATAACCTATCTTAATTAATATTACGTGAAAGTTGCTTCACATAAATATTGGATGTAGACGTAGGTGTAGGTGCAACTGTCGAATATATTATATGGATTCAATAAAAACACATGGTTACAATAATATTTGTATGCATTTAATAAAATAATTACCAAGGGGTATATATGAAAAATACATCCTTAAGGTAATACATTCACTAAATAAAATTTAGCAAATTCAATTATTATCAATACTCACCTAATTGCTAAATGCGGCTGGAGGAAGACTGGGCTTAAGCTGGAAGTGCAAGGGAATTTAATCAAAGGATGGATGAAATCATAATATTAAGTCATACCTGAGTTACGTTCTTAAAAAATGCGTTGTTTTTGAAAATAGGGTTGTAAAAAATGTTTGACTCTCTTGTGGATATTATAATGCAGACATTAAATGCTCAACTACTGGAGTATATGTTATACAAATGTCATTCGCAAAATTTTGTGAAGGGCTTGCCTCATTTCCAAAGAACTCCTCATCATCTTCACCTAGGCAATACCATTTCATATTTGTATGATTTTCAACTAGAACTTGAACTTCCCCATCTGATTCTTTCTTAGTTGAATCTTCTTTATCACATGACAATTAAGAAACCGACAATGAATCAACTGTATCACACATAGGTGAATCAATCATAATGCTTGATCCATCATCTTGATTATTTGAAGTATTAGCTCTAAATGTGTGTTGTCCATACGAAGGATTGGTGTTTTATTAATTTGGACATACAAGTCTTATATGTGATTTTCTCTCAAAGCTGTAACTATTTCTATGAGATTTTCAACATTATCATCATTCCTGATAGTTGTCAACTTGTATGACACATTGGCTTGATGGTAGTATAGGTGTGAAACCCCACAATTAACACCAAATTAACTTTATAATCAACTTAAAAATCTTATATTAAATCTCTATAGTTTTAAATTAAGGGAAATAGTCAATTAATGAGAAAATTAACTAAATTATAAGAAAAATAAAAATAAAATTAAAACTATATGTTTAAGGTAGTTAAATGAAAACTTCAAGTAAATATTTAGATTTAAGATATTTTATTTAGTAGAGTTACATGTTTTTTGCAAACTCTTATTAAGAACTTGACACAAACTTTTATTGAAATTACTAATATTGATTTCTTTCATCTTGCCACTTATGCTTTTGTTGTTTTGATATAGGTACATGCACGTTCACTATGAGAAATCTTTATTGAAGCTTACATATCATATTGCTTCATCACTTAAATATGTAGATAATTATTGGCATAATAATAAAACATGTCATCAAGGATTCTAAAGTGTAATGTGTACGTTTCTTGTAACTTGTTTGCGGACGTTCTAATTGTGCTGCTATCTCCAACCTTGTTCACAAGTGGGCTATTCAAATTCCTCATGGTCAAATTTAATCAAATGGTTCAGGATGAGGAATTTATTTTATGTATAGCAGTGATCTTCACCGTATAGACTGGAAAACCTTAAATATGGGTTGATTGGAAAGCATATAAGTATTTACCTTATTTAATATTTTGTATTTCATGGATTAAGTATTTTTTAATCATAAGATAGGTATGTTATCTTCATTTGAAAAACGGTACAGTGGAGAATCTTTCTCATGTGTTTTATTTTGATAGAAATGTTGAAGTTTTGCCATGTGTATATATCATATGATTAGATTTGTAACAATTGTATATGTGGATACACTGTATTGACAACTAAATGTGTTTCAAATGCTTCTAGAAATTGCATATAAAATATGAGATAGCTTTGACTGTGATAGGTTTGTAATAGAAAAAATGAAAAAAATAAATAAATTATTACATCGGAACAAAGATTGATTTGCAATGGAAATTGTCTACAAATTGAATTTTAATTGTAATAATTGTCATATTAGAGATAGATCTACAATGGAAATTATAATCAAATAAAAAATTTAAGTCCAATTATTTTTGTAATAGAGATAGATTTGCGATGCAATTTCATAATAAATAAAATTTTAATTCTAATTATCATTAAAACAGATAGGTTTGCAATGGAAATTATTAATTAATAATATTTTAATTGCAATTGACATAAATATAGATAGATTTGTGATGAAAAATTTTAATTAAATCATTTTGTTTAATTTATAAGGAAATAGAGACAAACTTATTATGTTTAGAGAGAGAAAATATATCACAGATTCCTTTTCTAAGAATTTTTTTGACCAATTTGCAGTGGAATTTACAGCTATTAGTAACAGAAGTTCTACTGCAAATGGAATGTCTGTTTCTTAAAGCCTTTTGCGACAGAACATCTACTTTCAGAGACATAATTTTCTGTCTCTCAAACCTCAATTTCTTATAGTGTTATAATCCTCAAAAAGCTGCTGTAATATAGATTATATATTATTGAGATAATTGCGGGAGATAATTGTGGGATTTGTTTTGTAAATATGGCATGTAAATATGACATGTATATCTTGTATTTTTCTAAGATAGTTTTTCAATTTTGGTAGGAAAGGATTTTTTTCTTAGTTTGTAGGATTAGTTGCTTGGAGAAGTTGTTTTCCTACTGTATATGTTTCGCACGTCAGTTATGGAAAAGGGTAGAGAAGAAAATAGTCTTCTTCATCCCATGATTTGTTAATTGTCATGGTATCAGAGCCATTGTAGACACAAAACAATGGTTGGATCACAAACAAGTGAGACTAAGGAAGAAATGCTTCCTCAAAGAAAAACAATCTCTCCTTACGACATTACCTCATTAGATAATTCAGGATTGGTGATCTCTTAAGTACAGTTGAGAGGAGAAAACTATGATGAATGGGCACGGTCTGTGAAAATGGCTCTACGAGCTCGAAAAAAATATGGTTTCCTTGATGGTACAATCAATAAGCCTAATGACAATTCATCTGATCTTGAAGATTGGTGGATGATTAATTCTCTATTGATATCATGGATTCATAATACAATCGAATCATCACTTCAGTCTACTATCTCTCACGAGGAAATAGCTGAACGTTTATGGAACGACATTAGGGATAGTTTCTCGATAGCTAATGGTCCACGCATCCAACGACTTCGAAGCGAATTGGCGGAATGCAAACAAAGGGGCATGACTTTAGTGAATTATTTTGGAAAAATGAAGCAAATATGGGATGAATTAGCAAACTATGATCAGATTCCATCATGTAAGTGTGGTGAGTGTACATGCAATCTCGCAGCGGAATTTGAGAAGAAAAGAGAAGAAGAACGAGTTTATGCTCTTTCATGGGGTTGGATGAAAATATTTACGGCACTGTGAGGAGCAATATTTTAGCCCAAGATCCATTTCCTAATGTTAATCGGGCATATTCCATGCTAATTGCTAAGGAGAGGGTTAAGACCATAACCGAACTAAAGAGGAGAGGCAAGATGTCATGGCTTTTGCAATGAGAGGAAGATGAGAAGTAAGGGACAGAAGTGGGTTGTATTGTACCCACTGCAAGCGTACAGGACATGGAGTTGATAATTGTTTTGCTCTCTTTGGATATCCCGAGTGGTGGGGTGATCGACCAAAGGGAAATGGAAGGAATGTAGGGTGAGGATGCGGCTCGAACAGCACTCAACAGTGCCAAAATCAGATAGGTGTTGGACGAGGGCGTGAGACAGCAAGGGCAAATAGCGTGTCCAGCAGTAGCACTTGCGTGACAGACAAAGGATCTGCTGTGGCAGTAGTGGCTGGGAAGGATGTGAAAACAAGTTCTGGTCTTGATCAGGAGCAGTGGACATCTTTGATGAAGCTGATCAATGGTCAGAAAAATTTCGCTGAAAAATTGAGTGGTAAGCTCTCGAATTGGATAATTGATATAGGGGCTTCACATCACATGACGGGAAGTATGCACAGTATGAAAAGAGTGTGTGACATTGATCCTTATCCTGTTGGACTTCTTGATGGGAGCGGGACTATGGCAAAGAAGGAAGGACAACTTGTTCTTGATGGAAATTTATGTATCACGAATGTTCTCTTTATTCCTAGACTAGAATGCAATTTAATTTCGGTGTCGCAACTTATTGATTCATCTAAAGTATTGTCTATTTCACTAATTCCATGTATGTAATGCAGGACCCCACTTCGAGGATGCTGATTGGTGCGGGTGAAAGACGGGATGGGCTCTACTACTACAAGGGAGTGCCACGAGTTCGAGCAATGAAGATTGAAAATAAGGGGAGTCTGGAGATATGGCATCAGCGGTTGGGACACCCGTCATTGAAAGTGACCAAGTTAGTGCCCAGTGTGAGTCATAATAAAGATAGTGATAGCAAGAATAAATGTTGTGATATTTGTTTGCGAGCAAAACAATCTAGAGATCCATTTCCTATTAGTCATCATCATGCTTCTGATATATTTGAACTTATACATTGTGATTTATAGGGTACTTACCAGATTTTGTCTTCATGCGGTGCTTCATATTTTTTGACTGTGGTAGATGATTTTTCCCATGCTGTTCGGATATTTTTATTGATTGACAAAACTGAGGTAGCTCAAACCTTAAAGAACTTCTTTGCTATGGTCGAAACACAATTTAATAAAAGAGTTAAAATTGTGAGAAGTGACAATGGAATGGAGTTTCAAAAGTTGATCGATTATTTTTGTGAAAAGGGTGTTATTTTTCAAACTTTGTGCACTGGTACCCCTCAACAAAATGGACGGGTCGAGAGAAAACACCAACATATTCTCAATGTAGCTAAAGCCTTGCGTTTTCAAGGACACTTGCCCATTGATTTTTGGGGAGAATGTGTGTTAACCGCATGATATTTGATTAATAGAACACCTTCTAGTGTTTTAGAAGGAAAGACACCTTATCATGTGTTGTTTAGACAAAACCCAAATTATGATCACTTGAAAGTTTTTGGGTCTCTATGCTATGCCCACAAGCAAGGATGGTTGGGAGATAAATTTGAGAGTAGAAGTCGGAAATGCGTTTTCATGGGCAATCCATATGGAAAGAAAGGGTGGCGATTATATGACCTTGAAAAACATGTTTTTTTCGTGTCTAGAGATGTAAAATTTTTTGAGAACGAGTTTCCCTTTCAAACACTACCTTCATCACAAAATCCTATCGAATCTACATTTACATGGGATGTAGATCTCACTGATGATGCATTTGGTGTCCGAGGGGGTCTGACTGAAAGGAGGGGGATTGTGGATGACGACAACCCTTCTCCTAGCCTCGTGATCAAGAAATTGAAACCACTTTTCCCAATGTTGAAACTATGCCATTTAAGCAAAGTGATAGGACAACAACATCAACGTCTCTCCCCTCTACCGAGACTTCTTCTTCTAAAACCGAAGATGGTAGTGATGAAAATGACATTTCTAGTGATGAAGAATTGTTGGGACGTAGTCACCGGAACCGTAAGACTTCAGTACTGCTACGAGACTTTGTTACCTATACGGTTCGCAAATTGAGTCATCCCTACCGGATCCCGCAACGCAGCATACCTTAGGTAACCCCTATCCCATTGCACACTATGTGAATTGTGATAGATTTTCTTTGTGACATAAAGCTTTCCTTGCAGCTTTACATGGTGAGCAGGAACCTACTAGTTACTCCTAAGCTGTTTAACATGAAAAATGGAGGATTGCGATGCAGCAAGAAATTGATGCGCTCGAGAACAATGACACATGGTGTATTACTAATCTACCACCTAATAAGAAGGCCTTGGGTTGTAAATGGGTGTACAAAGTCAAATATCGATATGATGGTACGGTGAAAAGCTATAAGGCGCGTTTGGTTATATTTAGTAATCACCAGGAAGAAGGAGTAGACTATACAGAAACATTTGCTCTTGTGGCAAAGATGGTTACTGTTCGTGTTTTCTTGGCCGTTGCCGCAGCCAAGAATTGGGAAGTTCACCAGATGGATGTCTACAATGCATTTCTACATGGAGATCTACAGGAGGATGTGTATATGAAGTTACCCCCTGGTTTTAGAGTTGCGAGATCATATAAGGTGTGCAAATTACAGAAGTCCTTGTACCGGCTCAAACAAGCTCCTCGGTGTTGGTTTGCGAAACTATCTGCTGCTTTAAAAACCTATGGTTTCACACAATCTTATGCGGACTACTCTTTATTTACTTTGCAACAAGGAGAGGTACGACTTAGCATCTTGGTTTATGTTGATGACCTGATTGTTTCTGGGAATGATAGTGCAGCAATTCAGAAGTTTAAGGATTACTTGAGCACTTTTTTTTATATGAAAGATTTAGGTGTTCTCAAATATTTTCTTGGGGTGGAAGTGGCTCGTAGTCCCGATGGGTTTTTTTTATGTCAACGAAAATATGCCCTGGATATTATTTCAGAAGCAAGTTTGATAGGGGCAAAGCCCATGGGGGTTCCGATGGAGCAAAATCATTGACTGGCGCTGTCAACTAGTAATTTGTTGAATAATCCCGAGCCTTATCGACATCTTATTGGCCGATTGATTTATTTGTGTTTTACCAAGCCAAAATTGTCATATTGTGTACATGTCTTGTCTCAATTTGTGTAGCAGCCACGGAAAGATCACTGGGATGTAGCATTATGCATTGTTCGGTATCTCAAATCTAACCCAAGTCAGGGTATTTTATTGCGTAGTAAGGGTGATCTTACCTTAACTGGTTGGTGTGACGTAGACTGGGCGAGTTGTCCATTGACTCGCCGCTCTCTTATTGGATGGTTGGTGTTTTTAGGATTGTGTCCTATATCATGGAAGACAAAGAAACAACATACTGTGTCTCAATCTTCTACCGAAGCAGAATATCGTTCAATGGCCATGACCACTTGTGAAGTCAAGTGGTTGAAGAGTGTTTTATCTGATCTTGGTATTATTCATATACAGCCGGCAACGCTATTTTGTGACAGTCAGGCTACTCTTCATATCTCTCAAAACCCAGTATTTCATGAGCGCACCAAACACATCGAGGTGGATTGTCATTTCATTCGGGATGCATTGCTTGATGGGACGATCTATCCTACTTTTGTCCTACAACAAGATAACTTGCTGATATTTTTACCAAAGCATTGGGTAAACGCGAGTATGCTATGTTCTTATGCAAGTTGGGCATTTGTGATCTCCATGCTCCAACTTGAGGGAGGGTATTGAGATAATTGTGGGATTTGTTTTGTAAATGTGGCATGTATATCTTGTATTTTCCTAAGATAGTTTTTCAATTTTGGTAGGAAAGGATTTTTTTCCTAGTTTGTAGAATTAGTTGCTTGGAGAAGTTGTTTTCCTGCTGTATATATTTCGCACGTTAGTTATGGAAAAGGGTAGAGAAGAAAATAGTCTTCTTCATCCCATGATTTGTTAATTGTCATATATATTTAATTTTTTTGATAAAAGTAATTTTAAAATGTAAATTTAGATAAATTTAAAAAATATAAAAAACTCTCTTTAAAGATTTAGGGATAAATTAAAAAGATTATTAAGGAGATGAGATTTGAGAGGACACTTTAAAATCTCAAAGGAATAAGGATTACTTATGGCTTTTGGTTCAAAGAGAGTTTGGTGATGTAATGCCATCTGTCCCAACATGACAGAAATTGAATACGATAATTTGGAAAGTTGCAAACCCTCTTAAGGGGGTTTCACCACTGGAGGGAAGAATGGAACTAGGAAACACAAGATCTAAATTATATGTTTAAGCCTTTTCTTTTTTCCTCAGTAAATTGTTTAAGGTTTATTTACGTACATGCTTTTTGGCATATTTTTCAATAAAACTTTACAAATAGATTTATTATAATTTATTAGTTACGGATATTACACTTTAAATTTTTACTCTATCACTTTGACCTATATACCTACCTGTGCATGTAGTCTCATACTCGTTTACTATGAAGCTATTCGTAAGATCTCGTTTGATGAATTTATTAAACTTAGATATTTCCATTAGCCATTATATAATTATGAAAATACTAGAGTATATTTACTTTTGTATTATAATCGCTAATGCTTTTCATTTATTAATGAAATTACTATTAGTGATACACGGGAAATGGTATTTCTAATATTTTAATGTAGTCAAAGACATATAGAAAGACATAGTTTTTACATATGGTTATTCTATTATAAATGTCTTTCCAAAGTCGTAACAAAATATAAAATTATATTTTGTAAGTAAAACGCTATTTAAATCAACATTATATATATATATATATATATATATATATTCTTTACAATGGCATCCAAAAAGTCGCCAATATTGAATAGGAAGTATTCTTATAAATGTAGATATATAAACACACATGCTCAAATATAGATATTATATGTCAATTTCCAAATGAAGATTTATTAACTTATAAATATGGAATTGGACTGTTATATAACTTTTGGAAATTAATACTTATATATAAATAATAAATACCAATACAAAATCTTTCAAACACACACACACACACACAAAATATCAATTTACGAATGCCTATATTTTTGTTATAGAATATGATCCTTCGAAAATATTGCATCAATATAGGTTTAGAATTTACAATCTAAGAAATATATCAATATAAAATGCTTATCTATAGCTATATACATATGTACCTTTGTGTAACACACACACGCACACATATATATGTTTCAAAAATTTCCGATACACTTTGTTATGGTTATTGTATCGAAGTGTTCTATATTTTTATTAGTACACTTCCTAAAGTTTTTGAAAAATCAAAGTCAAAAAAATATTTTCCTTACAATTCTATCCTAGAAGTGTATATTGCTCTGTTTATTTCATTTAGTTTTAGAATGGTTTCTCAAAATTTTCGAGATATTATGTAGCTTGAGCTTATCTAATTGCGGTTGAGTGAAATCTTATCTAATTGTTTAACTAAATTTGAGTAGCTCATTTACTTATAGTATGGCTCATTAACACTTTCAATTGTTATTAAGGGCTTGTTCCATTTTTTATTCTCAAATTACTCTCTCAAAAATATAACCCTAAAATTTACAATTTTGTCTCAAATGTATCTATTTCTCAAAATTTCTCAAAATTACATTACAACTATTATTTATTTATTTTTACACATCGCACTCTATGTGGTGTAGGACAGAATTTACGTTTTTCAAGCTTTTGATAATGAAATTAAAATCCAAGTTTTGTATACAAAAAATAAAATAAAACAAAATTGCGATCCATGCTACCTAAATTGCAACGCATGTCATTTTATTTTCCAATCACAATTTTGTCATCCGAAATAATACAATTTTCCATAAGCTTTTGCTTTCAAGAAACTATAGGTCTCAAACGTTAATGCTATGTCGTCTGTTAATGTGTACCTAATCAGAAGATGTCCACCTTAAATAATAGATTGCAGATGCATGAAAGTTGACAAAGAAAAGGGAGTAGGACTATAAGAACGGAAAATGTACACATGCACCAAACGATGATTGTTACAATGACACAACTTATACATTAAAATCTTCATTGTTTAACTCTTTTAAATGACGATTCTTCTCGTATTTAATAAAATTAAAGTAAACAGAAAAACAATAAAACCCTTGAATTTCAAAGCAAACTCCTCTACTCTAATATTTAATTCCTCATCCGATCTACCAAAAAACAACCCATCATCATCATTTTTCTCGACCATTGCTATATCTTTATCATTACCCAACTTTACAAACAACAATATTCCCTAGTTTCCTGTCACTTGTTTATCCTTTTGCTAGACTCATTTGGATGATATGGAACCATATCCTGTGGAACCTCTTGCTCCATGGATGTTTCATTGGGATCAACTTCTAGGAATTCCTTTGTTGGGACCCTAGCTAGTGTGATTTTGTTCTAATGAAATTATTATCAATTTATTTTACGTATCAAATAATTGGAATAAAGCAGGACAAGGGAATTATGTGCTCTTTATCGTTGATAAGGACACATAAAAATCCGTGTGCTTTATCAGGTTTAAGGTATGATAATTACATTTTATTCTACATTACTTAAAAAAAAGAAAAAAAATTATCTCATCCTATCTCTTGACTGTATTGTTGACACCCACTCTATTAATGGGCTAAGAGAATTAAGATATTAGCTTATTCTTAGCTTAGTACTAAGAAGTGATTATTGTTGCATTTATAGATTTCATATTAGCTTTAGGTTATTAGAACTAGAAGTGCTTAAGACTAGGACTTAAGATACGTGTAATTGTTTATTGTTCTGTACTTGTTTAAGTTAGTATAATTATTGAATCCGATTAAGTTGAATGAATTGGCTTAAGTGGTTAAGTTATTGTTGTATGTTCTTGGCTCGACCAGGAGCTCGTCGTGGCAGATTCCTAAGGGGTACCCCAATGATTCTTGTATGATGTTGTTCCTAGTAGGGTTATGCTTGGAAATGATGTGAGTTGGTTTAAGCTTTAAGTGATCATGGGTGTGGACCTTGTTGTGACAGTTCCTATCATCATGTTTAAGGTTTAAATGGTCATGGGTGTGGAGCTCATAGTAGTAGTTTTCATCGCTACGTTTAAGGTTTAAGTTTCATGGGTGTAGGGCCTATAGTGACAATTCTCATCACCACTTCATGTTTTAAATTTTTAAGTGTGTTAAAGGGGGTCATGGGAACCCTACTATTATCTGTGGGCTTAAAGTATATCATAAAATGGTTGCTTGCTATTTAACTTCTTCATAACATATGTGAATTAATTTCCTGTGTGTTCATGCATGTGTGCTTGTGTTATACATATTGAGCATTAGCTTACTTATTGGGAATATATTTTTAAATGTAGGTATTGATGGAGTTGATAGCCTATAAGGTAACTTGGAAGTGAATGAACCAAACAGGGAGGAAGAAGACGATTTTCGTTATTATTATGGTGAATAGACTTTAGGAGAAAATGAGTTACATGTTGTAATAAATTTTGAGATCTTGGAGGAAAAATAGACTAATGTTTTATAATTATTCTGCTATGTTAGATGTTGATGATGAATTTAATGTTAAATGTGTTTCAAGGTTTGAGGATGGATTGAAATGTTTTTATATCATGTTGGTAGTATTGAAGATAGTGAATTGAGATTTATAGAAATTGCTGGATTACATGGTATCAGAGTAGGTTTAAAGCTTTAATGTGTCCTTGTGTGATAAGGACAAATGAAGAGTAATAGTGCTACCCTGGTTCTAGGCGTTACATCTAATATGGTATTAGAGCATAAGTTTATGATCTTCAGGGAGTTAAGTTTAGATTTATAGAGAACAGGTTGGTGATCTTTAGAGACTTAGGTTTTGATCTATAGAATAAAGGTTGATGATCCTTAATGACTCAAGTTTTGATCTATGGAATCTAAGTTTGATGATCTTTAGAATATTAAGAGATGATCACAAAGTATAAGTCTCATATAGTAGAAAATAGGATGTGATCTTTAAAGGAATTAATATTTGATCTATAGGATAGTAAGACATGGAGAGAGTGGGCATAGTTATGAGACGTTTATTTTATCAAGTAATTTATTTTATTGTACTATTTTTTTTATTTGCACTTATTTTAACTGTTAAGTTATGTATATATGTGTATACAACTATGTGTAAAGGTATATAGGTATATATCGATACATAATAACACTAACTTTTAAATTGACACTAACTCTCATATATTCTGAATATTTGGATGATCATTTGAGTGTTAAAACTCCCTTAGGAATTGAAAAGATTTTAAATAAAATCTGTAGAAAAGTAAGAGTAGAGGTGCAAGGTAACATGATGCTAGTAGATCTATTAATATTAGAGATGGTAGAGTTTGATATTATTTTTGGAGTAAATTGGTTGTCAAAATATCATGCCTTCATTGACTGTCAAAATGTGGTGGTATAGTTCAACATACTTAGGGATGGTTACTTTGAGTATAAGCTGGAAGCTGAGAGACTAATTGGATTACCCACTAATCAGATGCAGGGAAGAAATATTTTGGCAGATGTATCTATTGAAATTAGTGAAGAAGCCAAGCTGAAAGTGGGACATGTAGTGAGAGAATTCCTAGAAGTGTTCTTAGAAGACCTTCTTAGTTTACCCCTAGTCAGGGAAATAGAATTTAGTATCAACTTGGTATAGGGCACAGTACCTATATCAAAATCAGTCTATAGGATGGTACTAGTGGAATTAGAAGAACTGAGGAGGTAGTGATAGGAGCTACAAGGTAAGGGTTTTATAAGAACTAATGTATTTGCTTAGGGTGCATTAGTCTTGTTTGCTAAGAAGAAAGACGAAAACATGAGACTCTGTATAAACTATAAGGAGTTGAATAGTGTCACTATCAAGAACAAATATTCTCTCCTTAGGATAGATAAACTGTTTCACTAACTACAAGGAGCTTATATATTTTCTAAGAAAGACTTGAGATGAGGGTACCATTAGTTGAAAATCAAAGTAGAAGATATTTAAAAAGACAACTTTTAGAGCTGGGTATGAGCATTATGAATTTTTGGTAATGCTCTTTGGATTGACTAACACACCTGTAGCATTCATTGATTTAATGAATAAAGTATTCAAGGAATTCTTAAACAAATTTGTAATCATCTTTATATATGATATCTTGATATACTCGAAGAGTAATGAAGAACATGAAGAGCACTTAAGATTGGTGTTGGGCAAATTGCAGGAAGAAAGACTATATGCAAATTTAGTAAATATGAATTATGGCCGGAACAAGTGGTTTTCTTGGGTCATGTGGTTAATAGGGATGGGATATTTATGACCCAAAAAAGGTGAGAGCTATAGTGGATTGGCACATACTGAAGACAGTTATAGATATAAGAAGCTTCTTGAGTTTGGTAGGCTACTATAGAAGATTTGTAGAAAGATTTTCCAAGATAACAACTCCTCTCACTAGACTAACACAGAAAAATGTGAAATTTGAGTGGGATGACCGATGTGAGGCTAACTTTCAAACATTTAAAGAGAAACTCATATTAGCACCAATTCTAACATTGCTAAAGAGTGGAGAAGAATTTATTGTGTATAGTGATGCTTTAATTCAAGGGTTGAGATATGTGTTGATGCAAGGTAAGCAAGTAATAGTGTATGCATCTTGCCAGCTGAAGTTTTATGAGAAGAATTACTTAACTCATGACTTGGAGTTGGTAGTAGCAATATTGGCCTTAAAGTTATTGAGGAACTACTTGTATGGAGAAAAATGCAAGATCTCCACTAATCATAGAGGCTTGAAGTATATCTTCACACAAAAGGAGTTGAATATGAGGTAGGGAAGATGGTTGGAGCTGATCAAGGACTGTGACCTGGAAATCTAATACTATCCAAGAAAGGCCAATGTGGTAGCAGATGCCCTTAGTAGAATGAAATAGGATAATGTAGCAATTCTCATCACTTTATAGAAGGAGTTATTGGAAGATGTGCTTAAATTAGAGTTAGAGATTTTAACTCAAGAAGTGGGAGCAAAAATGGCCACTTTACATATATAGCTAACCATAAGGGACAAAATTAAGACCGATCAAATAAGAGATAAAGTCATCTAAGGAATCAAGAGTAGAATGGAATAGGGTAAGACTTCGGAATTCCACTTAGATGTAAAGGGAATCTTGGTATATGGAAACAAATTATATGTGCTAGGGGATATAAAATTGAAAAGGGAAATAATGAATGAGGCACATTATTCAACATACACAATATATTAGAGAAGCATCAAAATATATAAGGACCTAAAGAGTTATTATTGGTGGAAGAACATGAAAAGGAGATAGTTGAGTATATAGCTAGATGCTAAACCTGCCAATAGATTAGAATAGAGCACAAAAGGCTAGTTGGAGAATTACAACCTCTTCTAATACCAAAATGGAAATGGGAGTATGTGACAATGAACTTTGTTATAGTCCTCTTGAACACCAAAGAGAAATAAGATGTAGTTTGGGTAATCGTAGATAGGTTAACAAAATTTGCTCATTTTCTACCTATCAGAGTAAGATATAAGCTAGAGAAACTAGCCTCGATATACATATAGGAGATAGTTAGATTACATGGAGTGCCAGTGACCATCACTTCTGATAGAGACACAAGATTTGTAAGCAGATTCTAGAATAACTTACATAAAACATTGGGCACCAAATTGCACTTTAGCACTGCATTCTACTCTCAGACGGATTGTCAATATGAGAAGACCATATAGATACTGGAAGATTTGCTCAGAGCATGTGCACTGGATTTTAAAGGTAACTGAAATGAGCATATCCCTCTAGTTGAGTTTGCTTATAATAACAGCTACCAACTAACCATCCAGATAGCTTCTTATGAGGTTCTTTATGGAAGAAAGTGCAGATCCCCACTACATTAGGATGAAGTGAGAGAGAGGTAGATGCCAGGACTAGAATTAGTCCATGGGGTAGTGGACAAGGTTAAGCTGATCAAGTAGAGAATACAAACAACCTAATCCAGATAAAAGAACTATGCAGACAAGAGAAGATGCCCATTGGAATTCCATGTAGGAGATAAAGTCCTATTAAGAGTTTCTCCAACTAAATGGGTAATTAGATTCGGTTTGAGAGGAAAGTTGAGCCTGAGGTATGTAGGCTCTTTTGAAATCTTAGAAAGAATAGGTATAGTGGCTTACAGGTTAGCTCTCCCACTAAGTTTGGCTAAGGTACATATGTATTTCATGTATTTATGTTGAGGAAGTATGTACCCGACCCAGATTAGATAGTAGCTTTGAAACCATTGAATGTGCAGCCAAACTTATTGTTTGTAGAAAGACCAGTCAGAGTTGTAGACACCAATGAACAAGTGTGGAGAAGGAAAATGATTTCCTACGTCAAGTTATAATGGACAAATCAGATCAAATGATAAGTGATGTAGGAGTGAGAAGAGGGCATAAGGAAGAAATATCTAGAACTCTTCCAAAATCAGGTAACTTTTTAGGTAGAAAGTTCTTATAAAGGGGGGGAAGAATATAAATACTCGTACCACTATTTTATTCAATATATAAAGTAATGGAAAGCTAAGGTCGGAAGTGGAAATTATATATGATATAGGGGGTAAATTGTAAATTCTAGAAGGGATATAAATACCCTACTATGACCTAAAGTGCCTCTTTTGCCATTTTGCATAGGGATACAATAAGAAAAGGAGATAAACACTCTCTAATGGACAAGGTGATCTATCGAACCACTAGAACAAATGCAAATCAATCAAGTAAGAGTCTAATGACTTAATGGTTACTGTATACGTGGAATTGAAGATTTAATCAAATTACATCACTTTGTTCGAGCAGAATCCAGATTGAAGAAGAGATGGTATAAGCACAAAATTCATTCAATTAAGAATTCAGAAGACGGACATTAAGAAGTAAGTATCCTAGCTTATGAAATTTGATTATAAATTACATGTATTAGGATTAAATTAAGCTTAGAATTAAGGGATGTTAGAATTGGATCAAATTTGAGAAGAAAAAATTAGGGTTCGTGGTGAAAATTAGGGAACACAGTCAAGTACATGCCTATTTACTTACCCGTGTTAGAATGCGTGTGTATAAAGGGTACACGACTAGGATATATGCCTATGTTATAAGGCTTGTTGAGGAAGTTGAACACAACTAGAATAAATGCCCATGTTAGAGGGTGTATTGAGAAGATGTTGAACATGGTTTGATACACGCTTGTGTTTTAGAGCATGTTGAAGGGGAAATTTCACAAAAAGGTACACGACCATCAACACGATCATATACCTAGGCATGCTAAAGTACATGGTTTCAAATGCGACCATGTACTTAGGGAAAAACTTGTTTCTTGATTTAATTTTCAATTAAATGAATTCCTACATAACTTAGATAGTTAGTAAGATCTTAGAAAATCTAACAAGCTAAAAGAATTAAGAGATTAGCTTATTCTTAGATTAGTACTAAGAAGTGATCATTGTTGCATTTACGGATTTCAGATTAGCTTTAAGTTTAGGACCAAAAGTGCTTAAGATAAGGACTTAAGGTAAGCGTAACTGTTTGTTATTTTGTGTTTGTTTAAGTTAGTATAATCACTGAATTTGATTAAGTTGAATGAATTGGCTTAAGTGGTTAAGTTATTGTTATATGTGCTTAGCTTGGCCTAGGGGCCCATAGTGGCAGATCTTTAGGGAGCATCCTAATGATTCTCGTGTGACATTGTTCTTAGTGGAGTCATCCTTGGAAATGATTTAGGTTGGTTTAAAGTTTAAGTGATCATGGGTGTGGGGTCGTAGTGGCAGTTCCCATCACTAGTTCATGTTCCAAATGTTTAAGTGTGTTAAAGGAGGTCATGAGTACCCTATTGTTGTTTGTGGACTTAAAGTATATCATGAAATGGTTAATTGCTATTTATCTTCTGCATAACATATGTGAATTAAGTTCTTATGTGTTCATGCATATGTGCTTGTGTTATACGTACTAGACATTAGCTCAACCCTCGGAAATATATTTTTAGATGCAAATATTGAGGGAGTTGATAACCTAGAAGGTAACCTAGAAGTGAATGAAATAGAGAGGGAGGAAGAAGATTGTTTTCATTATTATTATGGTGAATAGACTTTAAGAGAAAATATGTTACATATTGTAATAAATTTTTGAGATCTTGGAGGAAAAATAGACTAGTGCTTTATAATTATTTCGTTGCATTAGCTGTTGATGAGGGATTTAATGTTAAATTTGTTTCAAGATCTGAAGGATGGATCGAAATGTTTTTATATCATATTGGTAGTATTGAAGATAGTGAATTGTGATTTACATGAATTGTAGGATTACATGGTATTAGAGTAGGTTTAGAGCCTTAATGTGTCTTTATGTGATAAAAACACGTGGCGAGTAGTAGCACTGTTTGGGTTCTGGGGTGTTACATCAATTTTGTTATTTCTATCGTTAGTGTACACAATGACTATTCTATTCCTACCCCCAAAAGGCTAAAAGGAAAAAAATAAATTACAAGAGTAAGTTAAATACAAGTTCAAGGCTAAAACTAACGGTCATACTAAAATCACTAGAATGCATTATGTTTGAGAAAATCGTTAGATATAGGTGAGTGAAATACAAGTCAAATAATAAATGTAAATAATGACCCACTGTTTTAGATAAAATACATCAAAAATACAAAGTTACTACATTACGTTAGAAGATAAAAGGTCTTTTTTTTTTTGGATTAGATTGGTAAATAGCATTCTTTTTATATCTCTTAGGTCTCTAATAGTTAGTTTTGATTAAGTGCCTCATCCCCTCAAGCCTTAGTGAGTTGCTATTTGTTGTTCTTCCTTTTCTTGGGCTCAAGAGAAAATAACTGAGCACATAATCTTCCTTCTTGAAATTAAAATAACTCCATATGTCATTTTCTTGTTACACTAGTTTGTTATCCATATGACAACATGCTACTTTTAAGAGTTTTCTAAGGAATGTGGACAAAATGACACATCTTTTCCATCTATATCCCCTAAAAGTTACTTCATGTCATGATACAATGTGAAGTGTAAAATAGCATAATACAAGAGAGAAAATAATTCATGATATTGATAAAAGAAGATAATCATCCTTGGTTACACTATCTAGCAAATATTTATAGAATTAAAATCCTAAATTTAATAAGGAAATTGAATAAAAATATAATAGGAAACTAAATAACTTAAAAGTAGACTTTTCTATTCTAGACTAGCTTTGGTACACAATGAAAATTTGTGAGTTTGATATTGGAATTGAACCTAAAACAATGAAGCCATTTACTCAAGGTTAATACAATCAAATAAGTTTTTATTGACATACTTTGTAACTGTTCATAAATAAAAGGGTATGAACATTCAAAGTTGAGCTTCAAAACCAAGCCTCGTTAGTAGTTTTTGACTCCTTGTGTTTTCTAACGACCTCTCACCTATTTAGAATATAATTGACACTCTTTTCAAATGTCTTCTAATGTTCAGCTTTGGATTCCAAATGCCTCTTTGGAATCTTCTAATTATGCTACTTTTATTGCTTTCAATAATCAAAATGTTTCATAAATTGTAATCTTAATTTGTCATCATGTTATTTTATCAATCATTTCCTTCTATAATGACATTTGCTATGCTTTGAAGGCTCAAGTCTATTTCTTGCTTGTGGCAGTTTAAACACCATTCCTATCATGCACATATGTCTTGTCCTGATCATTTCTTGCCTCCATGTGTCAAGGTTCTTGGCTATCTACTCGCAAATGAATTTGGCCGGTTCAGGCATAAATTTGAACTCTTTTATCAAGACTCAGTTGTAATCGGACGGTAACAAATACCTAATGAAAAAGTTAGAGAAATAATTTTTATACTAATATCATTCTTATACTAATAAGTGGAAGTTAAGATTCCTTGATCAGTATTGTATAATTTTGCGCAATAATATTAATCCACTTTTCTTGACAAAAATTTAAAATACGATTGAAATATCAAAAAGAAAATTCAGGATTATATTAAACACCAACCAAGAGTCTCGAATGATTTAGGATTTCTTTTTAGGCCTTCATGTATTCTCAAGTATTCTTCCCTTCAAGTGTTTCAAAACTGAAGTCCCAAGACCAAACATCTAATGGTAGTCATACTTATTTGTGACAATTGTTTGAGGCTACAAGGGTCGACTTTACATGCCAAATTGCTTGACAATGAAGTTGATCGTATACGATATATACACCTGTAACGCTTATGATTAGATCATATATGTCACGTCTTCATAGGACGACCTCTTTCTTCATTATTAAAGCATGATTTTCCGATAAAAAATCATTATTGTTAAGACAATATTTACTAAAACCTGCACGTAATATGGCCACGTAAATGAAAGATGGTTAGAACAGAAGTATAATTAGGCACTTGCAGAACAACTCACATGAAGTTAAGAAAACGCCATCCGTAACGCCCCGAACTTCGGACCGTATTACTGCTCATCACATGTTTTTATATTACAAGAATATATTAAAGCTCTAAAAAAACTTTGGTATATTTTAACTTATAATTCCTATAATAAAACATTTCATACATCCTCAAGATTCCAATAATAACTTAAATCTATCAATTATCTAAAGCAGCGGAAGTCTTTAAACACCACAAATAACAATTTCAAAAGATCATAATTTAAACATAATAATGGTACTCTTCGTTTTTCTCTCTTGGTGGTTCACCTAAACCCAAGTCATTTTCTGAGTTCTTATCTCTCTCAACACTTGCATCTAAAAATGATTTCTCGAAGGGTGAGCTAATGCCCAGTATATATAACACAAACACATACGCATGAACAAACATAAATAAGTGTCACACATATCATGCAGAACTTAAACACAAACAACTATTTCATAATATAATTTATGTCCACAAGTTAACAACATAGTACTCATGACCTCCTTAACATGCTTAACACATTGGAGCACGACTTGGTGATGGGAACTGCCACTATGGGCCCCACACCTATGTACACTTAAACCTTAAACCTGGTGATGGGAACTGCTACTACGGGCCCCACACCCATGTATACTTAACCACTTAAACTTGGTGATGTGAATTGCCACTATGGGCCCTACACCTATGTATACTTAAACCTTAAACTTGGTGATGGGAATTACCACTACGAGCCCCACACTCATGTACACTTAACCACTTAAACTTGGTGATGGGAATTGCCACTACAGGCCTTACACCCATGTCTACTTAAACACTTAATCAACATTCAACCTAGATCATTTCCAAGTATGACTCCACTAAGGACAATGTCACACAATTGGGATGCTCCTTAGGGATCTACCACTATAGGCCCCTAGTGATGCAGCGCGGAAAGCGTAACGAAACGAATCCGAATATGGATTGGTTTCACAACAACAAAGAATCACTCTTTGATGCCAACTCTGGTTGTGCACAACCGATGAACGGAGAAAAATCTCTCTCTTAAAGTGTATTTCAAAGTATAATAAAACGTAACCCTAACATGTCTGACAAAAGGGTATATATACTTCCCCGTAAAATATCCGAAAGGGGAAAATCTAAGCATACACGTGGAAATAAATAATGAAATACACGTCTATAACCTATCGCATACACGGCCGTGCCTCTAGGCCGTGTATGTTTCTAGGCATGTGACGAGCGTAGTACACGGTCACATACACGACCGTATGTCTAGACCGTGTATGTTTCTGGGCATGTGACGATCGCATTACATGGCCGTGTCCTAAGCCGTGCCCGAACCCGTGTAAGCTTCTGTGAGAATCCTGATAGAACACACAACCGTGTCCTTGGCCCTACCTGTACCCGTGTAAGCTTCTGTGGAGATCTGACGTGATACACGACCGTGTATCCACCCATGTGTCAACCTGTGTCCGCTACGATGTCCACATCATTCTCTCCTACCAATGAAGAACTCGACCCCGAGTTCTCTTTAGGATATAACGCCTCACCGTCAGGGAAGAAAGGGAAGATATCAGCGACGTTGAAGGTCTTTGAAATGCTCATAGTGTTCGGTAAACCAACCACATAAGCATTATCATTGATTTTCTGCACAATCTGGTACGGACCATACTTCTTAGGTTGAAGCTTGCTGTACTTTCCAACAGGGAACCGCTCCTTGCATAAGAATACCATAACTTGATCACCTACTGAAAACACTTGTCGCCTTCGATGCTTGTCAGCTGCAGCTTTGTACTTAGTATTAGATTGCTCAATTTTCGCACGCACCTCAGCTGTAATGTTCTGCCAACTATCCGCTAGGTTCTTGGCTGCTATGTGAAACTCAGTACTCCTTGGAAGCTTGATCAAATCCACAGCATGGTTAGGAGTACTGGTATAGACGATAGAGAATGGAGACTTGCCTGTTGTCCTGTGAACGGCACTGTTATAAGCGAACTCCGCCTGAGCCAATGCCACATCCCATTGCTTGGGCTTTTCACCACAAATAACAAAACCCAAAAATAGCAACCTCCTAGAGAGGAATATACACTTCTTCAAATTCACAAATAGCTTGTTCTCCCTCAGAACCTTCAACACCTCCCTCACATGCTTGATGTGCTCCTCCTCAGTTTTGCTATAAATTAGGATATCGTCGAAATAAACTACTACAAACTGATCAGAAAAGGGTTTAAGTACCTGATTCATTACACGCATGAAAGTGCTTGGGGCGTTGCTAAGGCCAAAAGGCATGACCATCCATTCATACAGGCCCTCTTTAGTTTTAAAGGTCGTCTTCCACTCATCCCCTGGTCGAATCCGAATCTGATGGTAGCCACTTCTCAAATCGATCTTGGAAAAGAACATAGCCCCACTCAAACAATCTAACATGTCCTCCAACCTTGGTATTGGGAATTTGTAACAATGGTAATTTTATTGATCGCCCTGCTGTCAACACACATACGCTAACTCCCATCTTTCTTTGGGGTTAACAAGGCGGGCACTGCACAAGGACTCATGCTCTCCCTGATGAATCCCTTTTGGAGTAGTTCCTGCACCTTCCCCTGCAATATTTCAGTTTCTTTTGGACTCATTCTATAGTGTGGGAGATTAGGTAGACTAGCTCCTGGGATCAGATCAATGTGATGTTGGATATCCCTCATGGGAGGTAATCCATTAGGTAGCTCCTCAGATGTTATCTCCTTAAACTCCTCCAATAGTTCCTTAATCCTGTCAGGCAACTCCTGAGCACTACTCTGGCCTTCCTCCACTGTCATCACATGACGAACAATTAGCGCATGGACTGTCTGCGCCTCCTTAATTGCTTCTTCCATCTCCCTCTTAGATTGGGTGATAGCGAGAAAGGAACGCCCTTCCACTTTAGAAGCTTTAGGGCGGTGTGTCACTTTGAGAGGTAGAAGAGTAAACTTTACCCCATCCTTCTCTAGCCGGTAAACATTCTCCCTTCCTTCATGCTTGGCATCAACATCAAACTGCCAAGGCCTCCCAAACAAAAGATGGCATGCATCCATGTCCACAATGTCACAATAGACCTCATCCCTATACTTCCCTATAGAGAAAGGTACCCTGCATCGCTCAGTGACTTCGATCTTTTCAGCTGCTTTTATCCACCCAATAGTATATGGTTTCGGATGTTTTTCAATCGGCAAATTCAATACCTTCACCGTTCTCTACCAATGATATTCTCGCAACTCCCACTGTCCACAATCAACTCAAACACCCGACCATCAACAGTACATCTAGTGCGAAACAACTAATGTCTCTGGGTCTTCTCATCACACTTTGGTGCTAACATCAATTTTCTGATGACGTATGCCTCCTCCTCATCCCCATAGCCATCATCACCATAATACTCATCTCCTCCATCCGGTTCACAACACACCTCATCATCCTCCCCTCTGTCAATAACATTGACTGGTCTCCTATTGGGGCACTCATTAGACCGATGGCCCGGTTGATTACACCTATAGCACTTTCTCATAACTGGTTTAGCATAGGGGTTGTTCTGTTTAGGTGCCTCCTTAGTCTCCATTGGCTTCCTGCTCACCACTCTATCATCTCTCTTATCATTAACCCCACTTTGCACTTCCTGGATAGCCTTCCCCTTGTCTGTACCTGTTGTATTGAATCCATCATTCCTAAACTTTCTGTTACCCCCCTCAACCTGTTGGTCTTCTCTTGCAGCATCATCTTTGCCCGAAGAGCCATGTTTTTCGCTTCATTGATATTGTGCAAAACATGAACTCCTATCTTCTCCCTAATTTGCAACTTCAGCCCATCCAGATATCTAGCCACCTGCTGCCCTTCGCTCTCCCTTAGATCATTCCTCTCAGCCAATCTCATGAATTCCGCCGTATACTCATATACCGTTCTCTGACCCTGTCTACACTTTTGATATTGCTGAAATAATATTTGTTCGTAGTCAGGAGGTAAGAAATCCCTTTGAATCAATTGTTTCATCCTATACCACGTCTGCACCGGTTGCCTGCCCTCTTTATATCGCCTATTCTGCAATCTCTCCCACCATGCCGAAGCCCCTCCTTTCAATCTACAAGCTACTAACTTCACCCTACGATTCTCCGGCACTTCCATATAATCAAAGAAACGGTCTACCTCCGCCAACCAATCTAATAAATCTTCAATGTTCAAATTACTAGTAAAAGAGGGTATATCTACCTTTAATTTGAAGTCGCTGGTGTCTCCTTGATCATACCCATGGTGATTCCGGCGATATCCACCACTACCATATCCTCTCCGCTGTGGTTGTTGATTCCCGATCAGCCAATCAACCTCCTCATCAGAATCCACATCACATGCTTGGATTCTTTGATTCGCAGCGACAGATCTGTTGACGGGAACGCCAAGAGTAGGATTTTCCCTGGGTCGTACTCCACTAGCATCTCTATCTCTGTTCGTATTGGTTCCCATTGCGTCGAAACGCTCAACCAGATCATCAAAGCGCTGTTCGAAACGCCAAAGTTTCTGATCCATGGTGTCCAACACTACCCTTTGAGCCTGAATTTCGGTTCGCAGAGCTTCCATATCCCGAGCAACGTCCGGAACATGACCGCTTCCTGAACTACCGTCACCTGACATCTCTACAGGAAAATTTCCTTGCTCTGATACCAACTGACGCAACGCGGAAAGTGTAACGAAACGAATTCGAATATGGATTGGTTTCACAACAACAAAGAATCACTCTTTGATGCCAACTCTGGTTGCGCACAACCGATGAACAGAGAAAAATCTCTCTCAAAGTGTATTTCAAAGTATAATAAAACGTAACCCTAACATGTCTGACAAAAGGGTATATATACTTCCCCGTAAAATATCTAAAAGGGGAAAATCTAAGCGTACACATGGAAATAAATAATGAAATACACGTCTATAACCTATCGCATACACGACCGTGCCTCTAGGCCGTGTATGTTTCTGGGCATGTGACGAGCGCAGTACACGGTCGCATACACGGCTGTGCCTCTAGACCGTGTATGTTTCTGGGCATGTGACGATCGCATTACACGGCCGTGTCCTAAGCCGTGCCCGAACCCGTGTAAGCTTCTGTGAGAATCCTGATAGAACACACGGCCGTGTCCTTGGCCGTGCCTGTACCCGTGTAAGCTTTTGTGGAGATCTGACGCGATACACGACCGTGTATCCACCCGTGTGTCAACCTGTGTCCGCCACGATGTCCGCATCACCTAAGCCGAGACAAGCACATACAACATACAACTTAATCACTTAAATCAATTCATCAATTAAATCAAGTTCAACAAATGTACTAACTTAAACAAGCACACAACAACACGCAAGTTACACGTACCTTGGATCCTAGCCTTAAGCACTTCCTAGTCTTGAACTTAACTTAATTGGAAATCTATACACATTAACATGCTCTTCTTAGTATTTAATCTAAGATCAATATCATTCTTAATCTCATTAATCCTATTTATTTAATTTCTCTAAGGCTTTACTAGTTATCTATGTTGCGTAGAAATTAGTTTAAATCGAAGTTAAACAAACATATAATTATATTATACTTTATTCAACACGGTTATATTGGGGACTATGTTGCTCAACACGGGTTAAAGCACGATCGTGTTAGGGGTTGTGTATTTCTCGGTGAAAAACTTAGTTTCAACACTGTCTAAACACGACCGTGTTGCGAGGTTATGTTGTCTTTTCTTATCATGGTCAAAACACGACCATGTTGGGTAGCTGTGTAGCTCTCGGTGTACTTTTCCATTTCAACACGGTCAAAACACAACCGTGTTGGGAGGTTATATTGCCTTAACTTAACATGGTCGAAACGGGACTGTGTTGGGAAGCCATGTATCTCTTGGTGCACCTTTCCATGTCAACACAGGCGAAACACAATCGTGCTGGGAAGCCGTGTTGCCCTTAACTTAACACAATCGAAACATAACCGTGTTGGGAGGCCTTGTATCTCTTGGTGCACCTTTCCTTTCAACATAGTCGAAACACGACCATGTTGGTAGGTTGTGTTACCCTCGGCAATCTCCATGAACCCTATTTCTCTTACTTCAATTTATCAAAAACCTAATCCTTCCTACTCCTAAGCTTAACTAAGTTCCTACAACTCATAATTGTATTTAATTTATAAAGAATTGCATACTTACTTCAATTTCAACAAGTCTCAAATCTCGGATCATTGATTTTCCGTTCTCTTACGTCCCTTCACGCACCTCTTTCTCTGCATGAAAGATCAATGCTTAAAACTACAACTTCCATTAATCCTCAATTGGAATCCGTATAAGATGCCTTACTTTCGTAATTGGAATTAGGTCGCATCGTTTCCTTTTGTCATCTTAGGATTTGTTTAGAGAGCATTTTTGTCTGCTATGTTATTGTGAGGAGTGAAAAGGAGGAACGTTAGGTCATTTGAGAATAAATACTCCCCGTCGTGAAATGTCCAAATTGCCCTTTCATCTTTTATAATTTTCATCCTTGTCCTTAGCTCTTTATAATAATACCGATATTATATAATTAAATAAATAATTAAAATTTCATGTATTACATCATCTATATATACATATATATAATTATCTATATTATTAAAATGTATCAAAAATAGGATGGAGGAACATAATTTTATGATGATTATAAACCTCTGCTCACTAATGTTTGATAATTACAAGCATCAATGAGTTAAACCTCTTCTTGAACTATTGTAGATCAGCTTGAAAACACTCAAGTTAAGCTTAAACTTGAGGCACTTCAAGTTGCTTGTTGGATCGAGCTTTAACTTCATGATATTTAACTTGATTAACTTACAAATCTAATTAAGTTTGGGTTAAATTCTAACATTAGTTGAGTTTAAGTGGAGTTCATATATCATTATTCTTTTAATTATAAAAGATATTCTTTTAGAAACATTAATCCCAAGCAAGCTTAACCAACTTGAATTTAGTTTGTTGAGTGTTACTCTGAGTTGATCTTAAGCTTAAAATTCTTAATCAAGTTTGAGTTTTAAAATTTTGAACTCAAGGTCAAACTTGAGCTTAGCATTGCATGAACTCAATTTAACTCAACTCATTTACAACAATTGTACTAATTGTAGAATAGTGTAATTTTTAGGGGAAAGCCTTTAAACCTATGCATGTAACTTAAGGAAAATGCTTAGAGGGAAACAAAAAGGATGCAACTCCTCTGGTGGTGGTTGCTTGGCTGGCTGACTCCTAACATTAAGGTTGTTGGTAAGAGCTACCAAAGATTCAGGGGTTAGGGCTTTGATTTTTTTTTTCTTATCATTTTTTTCTCTTACTTTTTTTTTATAGTTTTATTAACATATTTAGTAAATATATTTGATAATATTGCTTTATAACACTAGTTATATTATTCATCAATAAATAATCGACAGTTATTCTCTTACAAAGAATGATTAATAGTGATAAAACATGGGTATGGTAAAAACACTAGCATTGATGTTCTTATAAATAATGCCATATATAATTTATATGCATAAACATGTATTTTTATTTTTGTGAAACATGGATGTAGTGTCTACTGGTTAATAATTAAATGGAGCCCTCCTTGTCACAACTCTAACTTATTAGTTTAATTTAATGATAAACATTAGTTGTATTGTATCAAAATGTATACTTTTAACTCATATTGTTTTATAAAGCCTATATGAAACTTTTCAATTTTTTTTCTCCCTTAATAATTACAATGGGAGAGTGAGGGAATTCAAACATAATCCATCCAATTAGAAAACTAACTCATGCTACTAAATTATAAGGACCTCAACAATCTTTTAATAATTTTACTAAGTAATCTTACTAGCAAACCCTTCCACACCCATCCCCCCACACCAGCTTTCGTTCTTTAATGGATACTTTAATGTAAGCTTATACTTGTACTTCAATATATATCTTTTAGTGAATTGGATCCTTACTAGCTAGTGTTGGGTTCTAAAATTTGGCCATCGGTGCCCCTTGTCCGAAAACCATATGTAAGCATTAGAATGCAAGAGATGAGGCTTTTAGCTAGATTATTTTATTAATAGAACAATTACAATAATTCAGATATTTGTATTATGATAAGGAATAAAATACCATCATTTTGTAGTGTTGCCTACTCATGCTTGAATTCAATAGTGGATGTTTATGAAAGTTTTTGCCATTCTCATCTAGGCTCAAATTATTTTATTTAATTCAGGAAGTAAGAAATTGTGTAGAAAAACAATGTGCTCTTAGATGGAAAACTATGCAGTCTTTGACGACCAAATATTCTGAGGGTGTCGAATCCTAAACATTTTCTCACTTCCTTTAATCTCCACTTTTATTGGTTTCGGTAGACCTAACATCAACCACTTAATACAAGAATTTAAACGAAGCTAATGTTTTGTAAAGATTAAAAAAAGTTTAAAATCAACATTCAATGAGGTATAACAAATAAGGATCGGGTTAAAGTTGAATGAGTGGAACAACTTTAACACGACTATAAGTTTAATCAAAATGTTGAAAATTCTAGGTAGGACTTAGATTTTCAAGCTTAAAAGTAAGCAACCAAAAAATGATTTTGGTTAATGAAAAGTATTATATTGTAAAAGAAAGATGAAACTATACTATTTTTTTTTTTTATGATCGCTCTCGAAGGATTGATGCCTACAAACCTATTATTTAGGGTCAAGCTACTATAATATGCACATCTTTTAGAAATATCTTTAGTTTTTTTTTTGTTCCAAAAAACATTAAAGTTTATGTTTCTTATCACAATCATTTATTTTTGTGAAAAATGCTAAAAAGACCTTGATTTGATGTTATACCTTTGATGTTCCTGAAAGGAATATAATTTTTGAAAAACTTTAATTTATTGATTTCTTATTGTTAGAAAAACTCTAAGCTTTAAAACCTCATTTATTCTTTGGAAAAGGATTAAGAAAAAAAAAATCTAAATTCTATGAGAAATCAATTTGTGTAAAGGATCAATTTTAACATGCATAAGGTTTAATTAATTGAATTGTGCAAGACAAACATACACCTATACGAAGTGTCTAGGCAAATGCCATGCAAATTGTCATCCAATTAAGTATCAATCTCCCTACACATATAATTTTACATGACATGGATATAACTAACCAACTAACTTGCACTTTTATTAATAAATTGTCTAACCATACGATTTACGTAACAAACCTATGTTCTAATTATTAACATACAATTTCATTCACTAATAATGCAAATAATAAACTTGTGATCTACTTATTGACACACACTTCTATTATTGAATTTACTAATCATGCAATTTACATAGTAAACTTATGATTTGATTATTGGCTATCAATTTCACTCACTAATCATGTAGATGGGTTAACAAATAGATAATAACTTAATAAGATGCAATTCCATTATTATAGTTTATTAAACCTAAATCATGCAACACATATGACGTAAAATTATATTAACATAAAAACCATGTATATACACATGCTACAATTGAATACATTTTATTTTCGTGAAACCTCTATCATTTTGTCTCTTTTTCATTTCTTTGCAAAAATAAAATTAAAAAAAAGAATTAATAAAAAAATAAAAGAATAAGGCTTACTAAGATGCATGGAGAAAGATGGACTTATCAACAGAGCTCTAGTGGTTATTAGTGGTTAAGGTTACATCGGCTGTACTCCTTAGGGGGTTTTCAATAAAAGTTCTAGTTAAATTTGCAGATTGGGCATAAGCAAGGCCATTGATGGAATAAAAAACATTAAAACTAACCCTACTCTAAAAGTCGAATTATAATTTGAAAATTAAAGACAAAAAACAATGGGGTTTCTTGCAATTGTGTAAGGGCTTCTACCATTTGATAGATCTAGAATTGCTTGTTAGCCTAATTCACCTCAAGTTTGATGGAAAAATATCAAACCCTAGAAAAAGAAAGTTAAGGATTTAGGTGCTTTTCAATAGTGAGAGAAACTTTGATTTTTGTTTGATTTTGTACTATTGAGGCCATGAAAGAGTTTTAAACAATCCCTATTAGCTTCTTTTTTGTACATTAGGATTAAGGTTCAATTTCATATTAGGAAGCCTCAATTTTTAGAAAAATTACATCTTTAGTCAGTCTAGTAGGTTAGGGTTTTTGGCCATTTTTAACTTGATTTTAATCTTACTTTTATTACAAGCTTGCTAAGTTGAATACTATGAATGATTGAGCTCTATGCAGAGTAGCTCGACCTTGATTTGATTGTGGTTGAGTCTAATATGATTAATTGTTTAAGTAAACTTGAGTAGCTTGCTTACAAATAGATTGTAAAAATTCCAATTTTATCTCATATTTTGTTCTCAAAGTTTTTCAAAATATAACAAAAAAAATATTGTTTTCAACATCACATTTTGTGCTGCATAGGATGAAATTTACATTTTCAAGCTTTCAACAATTAAATTGATCTTCAAGTTTTTTTTTTTAATCAATTCTAATCCATGTCATTTTATAATTTATTTTCAAATATCAATTTTCCCCTTAGACATGATAGATTCCATAAACTTTGTCTTCTAGAAACTATAGATCACAAATGTCAAATGTTATGTCTACTTATGGTCACCAAATCAAAAGATGTCCACCTTAAATAATAGATTGCAGATGCATGACAGTCAACAAAGAAAAGAAGGAAGGGAGTAGGACTATACAGATGGAAATGTACAGACACAATAACTCTAAATATCAAAATTTTCTAGCTTCTACCTTATCTAGCTACCAATAGACAACAAAAGGAAGGATTAGTCTGAGGATCGTCGATATAGGGCTGTCTAGTTTATCATCAGTTTACCGTTGAAATACCTATTACATTATCATCTATGCTGTTTCTCTCCTAATTAACTACACTAAAGTCTCTAATCCCTTGAAGCCGAATTTGTCTCTTCAATTTTAAAATAAACTCTTCCACTTTCCTATTTAGTTCCTCATCTGACATACGAGAAAACTCATCATCACCATTTTCCTCTACCGTTGCTATGTCTTTATTTTCATTCTCCCCCTTATAGACAATAATTTCCCTAGTTTCCTCATCTACTACATGTTTGTGCATGATGGACTCATCCTGAGCAACCTCATGCTCCTTGGAAGTTTCATGAGGATCAACTTCTTGGCATTTGTCACTTGGGACCCTGGTGTCATCCTGTGCTAATGAAATTATTTCCAATTCATTATTCTCGTGTTCATCTTCATTATCACCACCAACTTCTTCTTTTTGTTCCGGGTATCGCGTAATAAAACCCGGAACAACATTGTTTCTCAATTGGGTATGCATGACATACTCTTGATAAGGGTCTTGGTGGTGGGACTTCTCCTTCGACGTCGAGAACGCGCCGGAGTCGGCTACGATAATAAGGATGAGGGTATTGGAAATGAAGAACCAAAATTTGGGGTTGTTGAAGAGTTCAGAAGGAGAGATGCCGAAGATGTAGAAAATGGAACCATAGAAGAAGACTGAGAATACAGATGCAAAAAATGAAATTCCATTTGGTTTATGTGAATAGCCTTTATTAGATTTGTAGGACATGGGCAAATCGATTTCCATAGGATCTGTTTTTGTTGGAGGGTTGGTCCTATAATGTTTCGAGGGGAGCATAGGTTTGTGTTTTCAGAAATTTTGGTGTCTTCACTGTGACCATTTATTGTGAATCCTGCATAAGGGGTTCTACGGCTTTTATATACCACGACAAGGCTGCAAATAATTGAGCCGTAGCACTTTTTACGTTTTTTGTCGTGACCAACCTTTTACGTCAGACACGTTCATATTTGATGATTAGAATTAAAAGTACAATGATAATTAGAATTTCTGAATTAATTTACAATTTTTACAAATGACTATGGTTGTAAAATTTCCCCGTCAATATAATATTGTATTTATATGCAATCTCTATATATTGGGTATCTTTAGTCATAAGTTTTGGAATAATTATACCATTTTTGGAAATAGTTTCTTTAAACTAGATTAAAACCTAACTTTTTCAAACAAAGAGCTAGTTTCGTTAGTTTAGAAACCTAGAATAATAAAAACTTTTGCTTCGTAATAACTCAAACACAATAAAATAATATTGAAAATAGATTAGCAAACTTATATAATAAATAATGGCAAGTAAATTATATGTAACATAGTCACCAACCCCATATTTAGCATACATATAAGAAGCGATAACGTGTATATATACATATTTTATTAAATGAGGCTATTCAACCATATATTTACATTAAAATTAAAGAAGATTTTCAAACCTAACTTAGGAAGTAAACTAAAATTTTGGAAATGGGATTTCTTGTCTAACTTATTAATGAAATTAACAAGGTGATTCAACAACCAAATAATGATATGGATTTCGCTTGTTCAGAGACTCAATTCTAATCGGATAGCAACAAGTGCTTGGAAAACAAACTAGATTTTGTGACAATTGTATGAGGCAGCAATGGTCAACTTTGCATGCCAACTTGCTCGATAATGAAGTTCTTGACTCCTCATTGACATCTCAACTTACAGCACCTATTATTCTCGGGTACGAAATGTACACAACCTGTAACGCTTATGATTTGATCATAAATGTCCGGTCTTCATAGGATGTCCTCTTTCTTTATTATTAAACCCATGATTTTTATTATTAAGACAATATTTGCTTAAACCTATACGTAAAATGGCCACGTAAATGAAAGAAGGTTAGAACGAAAGTATGATTAGGCACTCATAGGACAGGTCACATGAAGTCAAGAAAGCGCCATCTGTTTTTTTAGGGTAAGACAAGAAAGCGCCATCAAATATCTGGCTAAATTACAAAAGGTAACTTATATTTTTTGTTATTTATTAAGAGGTTGCATGTATTTTATATTTTGATAAGGATGCGAATGGATTTTTCAATTTCGTATGAAAGGACATGTGTCCATCTATCATTAGTTTGGAATATTATTAAATTATTTAACTAAATAAATATGAATAAAAATTATTAAAATAATACAAAAAAATTAAAATTATAAAAATAGATGGACACGTGTCCTTATATGCCACTAACACATAATTGAAAGACTCGGGTCACCTCTTTATCAACAAACTTGTACCTTCAGTTTTATTATTATTATTTTTTCTAATCAATTGGATTCGCACTGGCAACTGGCAAGCCTTGGCTCTAAATTTTGGCTATTTGTGCCACGTGTACGACAGCCGTAAGATGTGGGAATTACAATGCGAGAGATGAGGAGGCTTCCAGCTTCATTATTCTATTAATAATGATTACAATAATTCGGATGTTTACATGTATGTTTTAAGATCCTTTTTAAATGTTTTAAAAAGAAAATTAATTATATACTTTATTAAAAAAATAAAAAAAATTTCTATTTAATAAAAAATGATTTAGCTTTGTATTATGATAATAAATAAGGTATTATTACATTGTAGCGTTGCTTACTTGTCCTTCAATTCAATAGCGGATGTTTCTAAAAGTATTTGCTATTCTCATCATGAAAACATTATTTTATTTAATTTAGGAGCAAGGATTCGTGTTGTGGAAAAACCATGCTATAAGGTGGCATTTAGCAATTGGGAAACTTCGACTTTGGTTGCGTAATCAAATCGGATATGAGATTATTAAAGGATTGGCAATGCTTATCATCGTAATTTTTTTGTGGTCTCCAAAGGAACACTCCAAAGACAGCAAGATATATGCAAGATTTCGTGCCTTGCTTTAAACTTAATCAATTACGGCATGAATGGCGTAAGTTATGGTTTTTCTGTTGGTATGTATGATCATATTTCGCCACGCAGCAATGGCTTTGAACCACCTATCATGATGTAATTACTATTTATTAGTTAAGCTGAATCAAGATAATATAATTTTAAGTTTGAGTTTACATATAAGTTTGATAAAATTTTAAGAATCTCCAAATTGATCTAATTTAAAGTTTCAGACTTGAATTTGGGTTCTCATTAAGTTAGCTCTAGTTTGAGCTCAAAATCAAATCAATTAAACTCGTTTAATCATAACTTATTTGATATATATATATATCTTCTAATTGGATTAATATTGATATCCAAACTTAACTTCACTTAGCTAATATATATGACTTCAACTAGAGCTCAATTAGGTCATCAAATTAGTCAAACTAAATATTATGAAGGTCGAGCTCAATTTTAGGAGACTTTAGAGTAGCTCAAGCTCAACTTTGCTATTGTCAATTAAGTTGCATGAGATTTGGATGATATAGTGATAATATGCACTAATTTAATGTGGAAATCTCACACTCATGTTAACGCAAGCAATTACTTAATTCTTAGAGTTTAAATCAAAATCCAATTAAGCTTTGTTTCAAAACACTTAGTTTAACCCCTAGATGACATCTAGCCAGTATTTGAAAAACCCATGGCTGGTTGTTAGCAAGCCATCTGATCATCAAGGTGCCTAAAAGTGCATAGAATCGACATAAGCTACCATCCAGATGGTAACATTAGGGTTTTTCTTCCCAAAATGCTGCATTCAATTTAATGAATGAACCAAACATTAACACATGTCTAGTGTCCAAATGGTGGCCTTGACGTCATTTGGCCACTAGCTAAGAAATATAAATACCTTCTTTTCCTCATTCACAGCAAATTTTAGAGAAGAGTAGTAGGGTTTAAGGTTTGGGAAACTCTGATATTCTCTCTAGCTTGAGCTACTTTAGGTCATTTTTAGTGTAGATTTTGACTTTCCAAGTATTTTGTCTTAGTTTAGATGATGTTAGCTTAGATTAGTAGTGGATTTTAGCATAATTAAGGCATTTAGAGGATTTAAGAATTGGATGTAATGGGATTTGACTATTTTTGTATGGATTCATCAATGCTAGGTCTAATGAACATGGTTTCTTTTTAAACTCATCTTCTATTACAGTAAGTGCCATTTCTATGCTTATATTCATGTGTATTGTGTTGTATGTTCATCTTCTATGAATATGGTTATTTGTGCTTAATGTGTAGTTGTGAGTTGTGTGATTTTAAATGAAATTGTTGTTAATGAATAATTGATATTGTGTTATGTGTAATTATGGAATTTTAACTAGTACTATAGTCAAATAGGTATGACATGGGTAGAGTGATTAGTTATCACAGGGAGAACCATGACTCTTTACAATTGGGCATCAACTCTTGCTATTCTCTAGTGTTTAGCTAACTTAATTGGGAGTGAAGACTCAGAATATAACCTATGAGTCCTAATTCTTACAATGTTAGATTTGTGGATTAGAACACTATAGTTCTAGTACTCACATAGTGCTTTAAGCGATTAGGATTGAATTTTAATTTTATCTAGATTAACTAGGTAGTGATAGGATTTAGTTAATTATCGGAAAATATAGATGAGAAATTTGTAGTACAATGCTCTTGCTAGATTAAGACCTATCATGTGAGAGTCGGTTGTGAGTCTTGTGAGTGTAGTTAAAATTCATATTTACATTATTATGAATATCCATGAGGCATGATAATAACAATTTCAAGAGATTAGAATGCAATCCCCTATCAATTATAACTTGGAAGAATCCAATCCCACTTGTTGAGAATGTGCTAAGATCCACATTTAGTTGCAATTGTTAATTTCTTTTCAAATCTAGTTTTTAATTTGATGCTTGATAAACTTGATTCTTGTTTCTTATCTTAGATTAGTCTCACTGTATTCTAGTAGTTAGCTTAACTTTCTTCCTTTTCCTCCCTGTGTAAAAAATCAACCCTAATGCTCACCTTAGACTATTACATGACTTGTACACTTGCTGAAAATAATTATGTTCTCATAAGTTTTTATCTTAAAATTTTACAAGCTTGTCATGTACTTGTATGTCATTTTCACTTTTTAAAAAGGGGCTATTACTTTTAATAGTGTGAGATTGGTGAAAGAGGTGAAGTAGTAGCTAAGTTTTCTAACGCCATTGCTAGGGAAGCAAAGGAAAGAAGGTGCAATAGCTAATATTAGATTTGTGGTGCTAACTAAGACTAAGCCTATAGTAGCTTAGAGTAGTATAGGATAGTTTAGTTAGTGCTTGTTTATTGCATCATTTTCTTGTTCATTGTACATTTGCATAGTAGTTAGTATTTTTCTTGCTTTAGAATTCTACTATTGTTTTGCTTTTTCTTCTCACAAGCTCTTGGAAGTGCATGGAAGAAGCTGTGAAGAATAGTGTTATGTGTTGGATTGAGACCTCTTGCCATTAGCATTGTGTTGGGATTAGGAAATTTAACCCATTTGTATTTAGCCCTCTAGGTTTACTAAAGTAGCCTAGGATTGAAGAAGCGTTTTGTTTATGTGAAGAAGAGGCGTAGTCAAATTTGAGGAGCTTTTTGATCTAGAAATTGACCAAGCCTATCACAGATGCTTGAGAGAAAGAAGGTCGGCAAAATTAGAAGCAAGAAACTTAAATGTGAATGATAATGGATTGGATGCAGGGCTAGGTTTGAATGGACAAGGATTAAATGGTGGAAATGCCCACTAAGGAAATGGAAATAATGGAGTTGGAATCAATGGATAAGGATACAATGGATATAATGGGATGAATGGTAACAAAATTGGCATGTAGAGAGTGTTGTGGGGATATACCATCTTGACCACTAGAGGATTCACACCCGTTGTAGCTTAGCTTACCATTCATGGCATGAACTTTTAGCTAAAACTTGCTTAAATCTAGATAATGTAGATGAATTAATTTGGAGAAAGTGCTTTGGAAGATTTAAATGAACACCTTAAAAGTTTATTGTGGTCATGTGCCACTTTGAAAAGTAATTGTGTTTCAAAGGATGCAATCAAGTTAAGGTTATTTCCATTGTCATTGAGGGGTCAAGCTAGAAGTTGATTATTTTCATTGCCACCAAATTCCATTACAAATTGGGAGCAATTAGCCCAAATTTTTTTGTCCAGTTGCTTTACACCATCTACAAAAATGAAGATGAGGAATGATATTTCCATGTGTAGATAACATGATGGAGAATCATTATTTGAAACTTGGGAGTATTACAAAGAGATTCTTTGGAAGTATCTACATCATGGATTACCGATATAGTTACAAGTATAGACCTTCTATAATGGTTTGTCAAGACTTCTGCAATCTATGATTAATGTTGTTGCTGGAAATTTAATGAGGAAAATTACTGAGGAAGCCTTTGATTTGATTGAGGAAATGGCCTCCAGTACATTTACTTGGCAAACTAAGAGGTCCACCACTAGGAGAGTAGCCAATATTCAAGAGCATGAGCAATTCAATATATTGATCTCATAAGTTACTACTACTTCTAACAAGATGAATCGAATTTTGAATTCACAAATGAGTCATGAGCTAGTAATGACTTATATGCACTATGGGGGAGGCCATGAGAGTTAGACTTCCCAACATGGAAGAAGTGAGCTACGTGAACAATTTCTAGAGGGGTATGAATAGTTGGAATCCTTACTTGCTTACTTATGATCCTGGGTAGAGCCAATAACTTAATTTGAGGTAAGGAAATGGTCAACAAAGTAATTGGAATTTCCCTACCCTACCATAACCATAACAAAACAATCAATAGCAATTTCAACAATTGAGGAAGAGGGGAAATAATGATTTAATGACATGGATATCTACCTAGTAAGTAGTCCTCCAGGATATGCAAAAGCAGTTTAATTAGATTGTAGATATGTTGAGCACTAGGTTGTCATTTACATTGCTAAGTAACACTAAGAAGAATTCTTAAGAGCAAGTGGCAATAAAGGTACCTATGAATCCATAACCTAAACCCTCAGGTATAAAGGATGTGAAGGCACTTGCTGATGATGAGGAAAGGAAGGAGGGTAAGATCAATCCACATAAGCACATGGTAGAAGATGAATATCCATCTGAAGATGAATGGCCTACGAAAGATTTTGAAGATGAGGAGAAGAATCAAGAAAGTGTTGATGAACATAGTTTTGAGAGTTTTCAATGGGCATGGCAAGAACTAGGGTATGGAGTTTGCATCATGATCTCTGGCAGGGCAAGAAATCCAATGAGGAAATTGGTGATAGAGAGGAGTGGTTGAATAGTGATGTAGCAACATTCCTCCTAGTTAGAAGAAGGAAGACAAACAACTTTTGTAACCTTATTACAACAAGGGTGAAGATTAGTGAATGGAGATTGGTAAGTTGATTAGTTATGTGGAGGACCCACGTGAGTGTGAAAAGGAAGAAGACTCGAGTGAATGTAAGGTGGAAGAAGATCTAAGTGAGGGCAAAGGATCTAAGGAAGAAAAGAATGATGGCAAGTTAAATAATGAGTTGAAGAATGAAGAAAAGAATGATGACAAGTGGAGAGGAATGCACATCCAAGGAAAAATCTCTAATATCAAGTTAGATGATCTAGGTCAAATTATAGTCCCTTGTAGCATAGCTAGATACTATTTCACAACATACACTTTATGATATAGAATCGTTGGGCAATATAATCTCTTTAAAGATGGCTAGTAGGATATGACTTGATGAGATTATGGAGCATACAAATATCTACTTGAGGTTTGTTGATAACATTAGGAAGAAGTGTGTAGGCATATGCGTAGATGTGATTGTTTATGTAGCTGGATACAAGTTTCCTACTAATTTCTATATCGTTGAAATGAAAGAAATGGATGGTTCCTTAATCTTTAGTAGACTTTTCCTAGTAATAGTGGGAGCCTTAGTGGACGTTAGAGGAAGAAGGCTAATACTCTGTTTGTAGATGAGGAGATCTAGCTATTTTCTAGAAAAGCAAAGGAGAATGGTTAGAATGAAGATTGAGAAAAAAAGGGCCTTTGATGCCCTAGTGCAAATATTTAACAAAAAAATTGGAGAGTTTAGAAAAGGACTTCTTGGAATTGAAGTGTAGAAAGATAGGGTAAGGATGACCAAAGCTCGTAGGTTTGAGACATTGTGAGAAGAATGATGAAAGGATAAAGAATAAAGTTGGGTTGAGGAACTTAAACCAAAGCACATGATGGGAGACAACTCACCATATTTCCTTTACTTTCATGCTCATTTTATTCTATGTCTTTGGTTTAATTTTTCTATTATCATTTTATGGTTTTTGTGAGAACTCGGTACTATGAGAAAATTTCTTTTTTTTTTTGGCACATGTTATTGATGACTTGTAAATAGGAATAAAACTGGAATTGCAAGATAATAAATACTAAAAGATAATAGCTTTAGTTAAACCCCAAGGTAGCTCATTTCATCCCTCTCTTCTTTATTTCTAGTTTTACAACAATGAGGACATTATTGATCTTAAAGTTAGGGGTAGGTGTACATATTTGTGAAGTTAGGATGTACATAATTGTGGAGTTAGGTTGAGCAATAGTTGATATGAAGTCACTGTTGTGGTTGTATATTATGCTGAATTTTTGTATACCCATAACATAATATAGGCTCAATTGCTATCTTGTGTGATGATTGCCATCTTGTGTTGATTATTGGTAAGTTTTTATTAGTTTTACCCAATATTTTCCAAAAATACAAGTTGTTTGTTAAAAGCAAGGATTTTTGAACAATTTTTTTTTTAATTTTTCAAAATTTAGCATAAATTCAAAGATAAGTGTAGTGAACCATTTGCACTACTTAAGAATTTATGGATGAAATTTTTTATGTAAATAGTTATCTTGGTATTTAATTTTAGATTCATGATTTGAGAATAAGGTGATACCATTGATGTGGAATTTGGCATTTGCATTTTAGAAAATTGATTAGTTTGTATCATGCTCTTTGAAGTATTCAAGTGGCTAGTATAGTTTAGTAAGAATTTTGAAATTTAGTTGAACTTGAAAGGTTTCTCTAGTAAAAGAAAAAGAAAGGAAAGAATAAGAAAAAGAAGGTTTTGACAAAATCTCAAAATTGGGAGTAAAACCCAACCCCAAAACAATATGAATAAAAGAGCGAATAAGTAGAGCAGTGGGGTGAATAATAAGTGCCTAGGGCATTTTTGTGGATGATGAATTCATGAATGAGTTCATAAGCCCTTAGTCTTCATGCTGTGAAAAAGTGAGAAATAAAGAGCTCTCTTGAGCAAATAATTCATGATGCATGAATGTAAATTCATAAAACTAAAACAAAAATTAGAAAAATTCTTACGAAATATAGGCAAAGAATAATTCAATTTCACTTCTGTTACTGAGTTATATATGCTTACGAAATGGATTAAGGCTATATATATGTTAGTCAATCTATGAAATGTAAAGATAATGTAAACACAAAAGTCGTGATACATAGGAATACGATATTGTGTGTTATTCATCTGAAGCTCAATTTATGAGTTCCAAGAAGTAACACATAGCATTGGAGCTAAATTTAGAGATGCTCATAATTGATTAAAATATGTGACATTCCATGCAACAAGACCTCAAAAATTGATATTGAACTTATTATTAACGATAAGAAGCTATTACCTATATATATACATATATATAATATTAATATCTTGAGGTCTTGCTCAACAATGAAGTTGATGACTTATCAGTAATATTTCGCAACTTACAGCAGCTATTCTCTGATGACTTATCGTATATGTCACGTCTTCATAGGACGACCTCTTTTCTTCATTATTAAAGAAAGATTTTTATATACAAAATCATTATTATTATGGAAAAGTATAATTTTAATTCTTAATATTTATTTATATTTCTATATGAGTTCTTCATTTTTTTATTTTATTTGAATTCTCAATGTATATAAAATTAAAAAAAATAGGATTTGCAAGAATATAATAAATTTTCTATCCATATTAATCATATATTAACTTCTAATTAGTCTTAGGCTAGTTGCCTAAAGTGGTAAGGGTACATACAATTTTTTTAGCCTTTTTTTTAATTTTAATTATTAGTTTTGTATTTTTATCATATCATATTATTAAATATATTTAATATTATTTTTTATTATATTATGTAAATAAATATACTTAATATAATCATTTTGTTAAATTAATTATTATAGATCGATTAGAAATTAATAAATATTACATACTAATGGAAAACTTAATAAGTTTAAGGGAATTCTTTTTTTTTTTTTTTATAAAGTTTTGACAATATTAGGGATTCAAATGGAAAAGTAGATAAGCATTGATGACTAAAAATGTACCTTTTACAAAAAAAAAAACATTATCTATGAAAACCTCCGCATAATATGGCCATGTAAATAAATGAAAGATGGTTAGAATAGAAGTATGATTAGGCAGTTGTAGGACAACTCATATGAAGTTAAGGAAACACCATTTTTTTTTAATTTATCATGTTTTAATAATTATCTATATTATTAAAACACGTCATAAATAGGATAGAGGGATGTTACTTTATGATGATCATCGAGACTTATGCTCGCTAATGTTTGATAATAGGGGCATCAATAAGTTAAACCTCCTTCTAAACTACTGTAGATGGACTAGGTAGAAATCAAGTTAAGCTTAAACTCGAGGTACTTCAACTAGCTTATTGGATCGAGCTCTAACTTGACATTTAGCTCAATGAGTACACAAATCTAATCAAGTTTGGGCTGAATTATAACATTAGTTGAATTTGAGTCGAGTTTGAATATCAATATTATTTTAATTAAAAAATATTCTTTTAGAAATATTAGGCCCAAACAAGTTTAAATATTTTGATATTAGTTCATTATGTGCTACTTTAAGTCGATCAAGAGCTTAAAATTCTCAATCAAATTTGAGTCAAGCTCAAGTTTTAAAGTTTCGAGTGAGTTTGAGCTCAAAGTCAAGCTTGAGCATCACATTGCATTATCTCAATTTGACTTAACTCATTTACAATGTTAGTGCTAACTATAGAATAAATATTATATTTATTCATGTGAAACATGGATGCAATATCCACTTGTTAATAATTAAATGGGACCCTCCTTGTCACATTTGGCTCATATTGTTTTATGAAGACTATGTGAAACTTTTTGAGTTTTTTTTGTTCTTCCTTCCATCCATCCTTTAATAGTTACAATAAGAGGGTGGGGATACTTTAATGTGAACTTAAATATATACTACAATATATATCTTTTAGTGAATTGGATCCTTTCTAGCAAGCCTTGGGTTCTAAAATTTGGCTATGGGTGCCACATGTCCAAGAGCCATATGTAAGCATTAGAATGCAAGAGATGAGGCTTTCAACTATATCATTTTATTAATATAACAATTACAATAATTCTGATATTTGTATTGTGATAATGAATAAAATACCATTATTTTGGAGTGTTGCTTACTCATGCTTGAATTCAATAGTAGATTTTTCTGAAAGTTTTTGCCATTCTCATATAGGAACCAATTATTTTATTTTATTCATGAAGCAAGAAATTGTGGTGTAGAAAATCAATGCGCTCTTAGGTGGAAAAAAAATGCAGTCTTTGATGACCAAAATAAGTTGAGGGTGTTGAATCCAAAAAATTTTCTTACTTCCTTTAATCTCTATTTATATTAGGTTTGGCAAACCTAACATCATCTACTTGACAGAAGAATTTAAATGAAGCTAATGTTTTTTAAAGATTAAAAAAGTTTAATCAAGGTAGAAAAAAAATGAGTTAAAGTTAAGCGAGTGGAACAACTTTAACCTGGGTATAAGTCTAATCAAAATATTAAAAATTCTATGTCGAAGGATATGGATTTTCAAGCTTAAAAGTAAGCAACCAAAAAAAGGGTTTCGGCTAATGAAAAGTGCTACATCGAAAGAGAAATATGTAGCTATATTATTATTTTTCAAGTTTTTATGGTCTCTCTCGAAGGATGGATGCCTACAAACTTGTTATTTAGGGTTAAGCTACCATAGTATGCACATCTTTTAGAAAAAAATCTTTAGTTATTTTATGTTCCAGAAAACATTAAAGTTTATGTTTCTTATCACAATTATTTATTTTTGTGAAAAATGCTAAAAAGACCATGATTTGATGTTATACCTTTGAAAGTTTCTAAAAAGAATCTAATTTTTGAAAAACATTAATTTATCGATTTCTTGTTTATTAGGAAAACTGTAAGTGTTAAAACTTTTTATTCTTTGGAAAACGATTTTTTTTTAAAAAGAAAAACCTAAATTATATGAGAAATGAATTTGTGTATATGATCAATTTTAAAATGCATAACGTTTAATTAATTGAATCATGCAAGACTAACATGCGCAATATACGATGTGTCTGTACAAATACCATGCAAGTTGTCATGCAATTAAGTATCAATCTCCCTACACATATTATTTGACATGACATGGATATAACGAACTAACTAACACGCAATTTTATTAATAAATTGTCTAACCATACAATTTACATAATAAACCTATGTTCTAATTATTAACATACAATTTCATTCATTAATAATGCAAATAATAAACCTATGATCTACTTAATGACTTGTACTTCCATTACTAAATTTACTAATCATGCAATTTACGTAGTAAACTTATGATTTGATTATTAACAAGCAATTTCATTCACTAATGGGATAACAAATATATAATTAACTTACTAAGATGCAATTCCATTATTATAGTTTATTAAACCTAAATCATGAGACACATATAAAATAAAATTATATTAACATAAAGAAAAACCATGTATATACACAAGCTACAATTGAATACATTTTTATTTTCTTGAAACCTTTATCATTTTGTTTATTTTTTTTATTTCTTTGAAAAATAAAGTAAATAAAGGAATTAATTAAAAAAAAGAATACGGCTTACTTAGATACCTAGAGGAAGATGGACTCATCAATGAAGCTCTAGTGGTTGTCGGTGGTTATATTTACATCAATTGCTTTCCTTAGGGGTGTTCACTGAAAGCTCCTATCCAATTTTGAGATTGGGCACAAGCAAGGCCATCGATTGGAATAAAAAAAAAAAAAATTAAAACTAAGCCTACTCTAAAATTCAAATTATAATTTGAAAATTGAAGACCAAAAACAATGAGATTTCTTAGAATTGTTTAAGGGTTTTGGCTATTTGGATCTAGAATTTATTTTTGGTCGTATTCACTTAATTGATAGAAAAATGTTAAACCCTAGAAAAAGAAAGTTAGGGATTTGAGTGCCTTTTAATAGCAGGAGAAACTTCGATTTTTGTTTGATTTTGTGCTATTGAGGTCGCTAAAGAGTTCTAAACGATCCCTATTAGCTTCTTATTTATACAATAAGGATCAATCTCATGTTAAGAAGCTTCAATTTTTAGAAAAAAAAAACACATCTTTAGTTGGTCCAGTTATTGCATATTAGCTCTAATTGATGTGGAGTTAGTGTCCTTTAGGTACCTAATGTTCTAACACAGAGTGATTAAAAATTGAATTGAATTGGTCTTGAATGTCATCCTCTTCCCCCCCTTTTTTTTTTGTTTTCTTTTAAATTTTTGAAAAAGAAAAACTTGAGAAAACCTAGAAAAAAAAGAAGAAAAGAAAAGAAAAGAAAAACTCATCCGCTTGTGAGGATTAAATTTGAGGACAACTAAGCTTTGGGGAGTTTATGCATGCCATTAAGTACAAAAATTCTTTTTAAATTCATTTAAACTGTCTCATTCCATTTCTTGATTGTATTGTGAACACATGAATGGATGGATCATTTCATCCCATTTTGGAAAATACCACTTTGCCAAATGTACCATTAAGTGAAAAGCTTATAGTATAGAATTACAAAAATCCTTTTAGCTCAAGAGAGCTCATTACTTTTGATGTTCAAATTCAACTCGAATTTAAACATAAGCACAATTCAAGTTTAAATTTGATATGTTGATTAGGCTTACAAGCTTGTTGAGTTAAATATTATGAATGAATGAGCTCTATGCAAAGTAGCTCAACCTTGATTTGATTGTGGTTGGGTCTAATATGATTAATTATTTGACTTAACTTGAGTAGCTTGCTTACAAATGGATCGTAAAATTTCCGATTTTATCCCATATTAAGTTCTCAAAGTCTTTCAAAAATTACAACAGAAAATTATATATTTTTTATTTTTCAGCATCACATTTTTTGCTACATACGATGAAATTTACTTTTTCAAGCTTTCAACAATTAAATTGATATTCAAGTTTTTTTTTTACTTAAAAAATTCAATTCTAAGCCACGTCATGTTATCATTTACTTTCAAATTTCAATTTCCCCCTTTGAAATGATAGATTCCATAAACTTTGTCTTCTAGAAACTATAGATCTCAAATGTCAAATGTATGTCTACTCGCGATCACCAAATCAAAAGTAGTCCATCTTAAATAATAGATTGACGATGCATGACAGTTAACAAAGAAAAGAAGGAAGAGAGTCGGACAATATGTTGGAAATGTACAGATACACTAACTCTAAATATCAAAATTTCCAAGCTTCTGCCTTATCTAGCTACCAATAGACAACAAAACGATGATAGAAGAAATGACTGAACTTAAATGTGACAAAAGAAAGGATTACTTTAAGGCACCATCTATATAGGACTGTCTAGTTTATCATCAATTTACTGGTGAAACATCTATTACGTTACTGGTGAAATATCTATTACGTTATCTTCTATAGTGTCTGAATCGATGCTTTCTCTCCTAATTAACTAAACTAAAGTCTCTATTCCCCTGAAGCCGAATTTGTCTCTTCAATTTTAAAATAAACTCTTCCACTTTCCTATTTAGTTCCTCATCTGACAAACAAGAGAGCTCATCATCACCATTTTCCTCTACCGTTGCTATGTCTTCATTTTCATTCTCCCCCTTATAGACAATATTTTCCTTAGTTTCCTCATCTACCACGTGTTTGTCCTTGCTAGATTCATCCCGAGCAAACTCATGCTCCTTGGAGGTTTCATGAGGATCAACTTCTTGGCATTTATCACTTGGGACCCTGGTGTCATCCTGTGCTAATGAAAATATTTCCAATTTATTATTCTCGTGTTCATCTTCATTATCACCGCCAACTTCGTCTTTTTGTTCCGGGTATCGCGTAATGAAACCCGGAACAACATTGTTTCTCAATTGGGTATGCATGACATACACTTGATAAAGGTCTTGGTGGTGGGGCTTCTCCTTCGACGTCGAGAACGCGCCGGAGTCGGCTAGGATAATAAGGATGAGGGTATTGGAAATGAAGAACCAAAATTTGGGGTTGTTGAAGAGTTCAGAAGGAGAGATGCCGAAGATGTAGAAAATGGAACCATAGAAGAAAACTGAGAATACAAATGCATATAATGATATTCCATTTGGTTTATGTGAATAGCCTTCAATAGATTTGTAGAACATGGACAAATCGATTTCCATAGGATCTGGTTTTGTTGGAGGGTTGGTCCTGTAATGTTTCGAGGGGAGGATAGGTTTGTGCTTACAGAAATTTGGGTGTTTTCACTGTGACAATTTATTGTGAATCTTGGATAAGGGGGTCTACGGCTTTTATACACCAAGACAAGATTGCAAATAATTGAGGCGTAGCACCTTTTACGTTTTTGTCGTGACCAACTTTTACGTCAGACACCTTCATATTTGATGCAATGTATCCTTATGCAGCGCTTCCAGAAATCTAGCTATATATATATATTCTTTTTGAATTAGCATAACACTCCGTATAAACAATTAAAAGTGCAATGATAATTAGAATTTCTAAATTAGATTACAATACTTACACAGTGATTATGGTTGTAAAATTTCTCCTTCAATATAATATTGTATTTATATGCAATCTCTATATATTCGAAATCTTCATTCGTAAGTTTTGAAATAATTAATAGCATTTTAGGAAAATAGTGTCTTTAAACTAGATTAACACCTAACTTTTTCAAACGAAGAGCTAGTTTCGTTAGTTTAAAAACCTAGAATAATAAAAACTTTTGCTTCGAATTAACTCAAACACAATAACGTAATATTGAAAATAGATTAGCAAACATATATAATAAATAATGGCAAGTGAAATTATATGTAACATAGACACCAGCCCCATATTTAGCATACATATAAGAAGCAGTAATGTGTATATATACATATTTTATTAAATGAGGTTATTCAACCATATAATTACATTAAAATTAAAGAAGATTTTCAACCTAACTTCCTTGGGAAGTAAACTAAAGTTTTGGAAATGGCATTCCTTGTCTAACTTATCAATGAAGTTAACAAGATGGTGATTCAACAACCAAATAATGATGTGTGTAAAATTATTATTGCAAATTACGTTGTCTGCTCTTAAACTTGTGATTCTATAAAAAACGTAACATAAACCTTAAAAAGCGTGATTTCACAAAAGGAAGTACAAATTCATTATAAACCATTTTCAATACACGTAGTTGCCCATAAAATAAATAGCAACCAAGAGACATATTTTCAACTTAAAATTTATCATTCAACAATACCCTAATCAAGGGAGGAATAAACCGAAATTTGAGAGAATGGATTTTGCTTTCTAGGAAATTTTAGAGGATCAAATCTGAAAACTTGTCATGGAAAATACCTCATTGTAATAATTAAAAATAAATCAGGTTTCCCTACAAATAGCGCCCAGCCTTTGCAAAATTCATTCGACAAACTAAACCTTCACCTAATATCACCAAACTTCATTTGGACATAGTTCTCTCTTGTTTGAATAGTGTCGACAGCCCCTTGGTATGGACGAAGGCAGTACAAAGGTGGTGTCTAGTGATCGGCTCTGCTAACTACTACCAATCGGACTCGTATGTAGTATGAGTTTATTCATTTCCACATATCCTAGACAAGTTTGCTTGCTTCACAGCTTGGAGGGTACCATTATGTACTTGGGATTATAAGCCATTATATTGCTTGTGGTTATAATAAGTATAAATCTGTGCATGTAAAGTATGTGAGTGTTTGAATTGTTTTAGTTGAGACTACATTGCCGGTTTGTTGTAGTGATTGATTATGTTATACTGATGAGTGTTTAGGAAATTACTTGTCACAAGACGAGAGGTTCTCTACTCTCAAAGATTCCATACGGCACTTGATCATATTTTGCCTCATACATTTTTCTTATTTTTGGATGGTGAGTTAGTCTTCTCTTCCTATTCTTTACCTAAGACTATTCTAAGCTCATCCTTTATTAAGAGAGCCATCTCTAGCTTTACCACTATCCCTCTCATGTTTGAGGAGGCTAACCATCTCAACTAGTTTAAGCCCACTATGACCATTATCAGTAAAATGACATAAGTTCACGACCAATTTGTTCATGAGTAGCTAAACCTGCCTTCAAAGAACCCTTACTTTTAGAACAAGCTACCCTACTAATACCATTTACTTTGATTTATGTTTAAGTTGATCCCTTATTTCTCTCTCGATGTCATCAACTATAACATTCTTCCCCACCTAAATTGTGATGTCCTCGTTACGAGGCTAATCTTCTACCACTATCCTTTCTCCAACAAGCTACTACTTTCCTCTACCCATTGGAAAAATCGAGTTTTAAAGTTTCAACTGAGTTTGAGCTCAAAGTCAAGCTCGAGCATCGCATTGCATTATCTTAATTTGACTCAACTCATTTACAATGTTAGTGCTAACTGTAGAATAAATATTTATTTTTATTCATGTGAAACATAGATGTAATATCCAATCGTTAATAATTAAATGGGACCCTCCTTATCACATGTGGCTCATATTGTTTTATGGAGCCTATGTGAAACTTTTTGAGTTTTTTTTTTCTTCCTTCTTTCCATCCTTTAACAATTACAATAAGATGGTGGGGATACTTTAATGTGAGCTTAAATATATACTACAATATATATCTTTTAGTGAATTGGATCCTTTCGAGTTACTTACTTAAATATTGTGATTAAAAAAAAATTACGTAAATATTATACCTGCAATAATTATTACTAAAATAGGTTTTGAAGACACGGATATCGTTTGTGACTTTAGGAAAAAAATAAATAAATTGAAAACATAGACCTGGTTTACGTATGACACACCACATTAATAACACATGCATAAATGCAATATTAATCCACAACACAATCATACATCAACTTACACTTCAATTATAATCAATTTCACAGCACAAAGGTACTTATAACCATGATACACACAATATTGTCCTAGTGGGAATTGCCCTTACGAGCCCATCTAATCCTAATTTACCTCTGATCATTTTAATATATGGCTCTACTAGGGACAATGCGGCATATTGATCATCGAGTTACCCCTTAGGAATCTGCCATTGTGGGCCCCTAGGCTAAGCCAAGCACAAGCCACATGCAACATTTCATTCGTATTTCACATTGCATTACAAAATTCTTATAACCAATTCATTTAATAAATACTTAGCAACCATAACCAATAAACAGGGTAAACGCATACTTGAACAAACGTCTCTATAATGATCTTGCATGTCTCTAATTGAAGTAGGTAATCCTGTTCAATTACAAGGAACTATACTTAGCTTAATTTTACAATTACTCTAAGTTCACTAAATTTTCTATGTTGTTCTAGTAATTTAATTTCCATTCCCAAAAGTATTTTCTTGTTTAATTCATGTTTTGAAATGATAATAAAATAAAATAGAATTAAATAGGACATTATTGGGTAACACGGTTAAGAAATTAACAGTGAAGGGAAACATGGCTTGAAGCACAGTCGTGCTAGAGACCGTATATCATTATGTAAACTTTAAGTTTTAACACGCTCATATACACAGCCATGCTCATAATTGTGTACATTCAAACTTCAACACGCCCAAATACATAGCCATGCTCATGACAGTGTATCTTATTGTACAATTTTCCCAGTTCAACATGCCTTGGTATACGGTCGTGTACTTAACCATGTACCCTCCTATTCGTCATGAATACCTTGTTGTACAGTCTTTCCAGTTCAGCACACCCTAGTATACGATCATGTACTTGATTGTGTATCTTCCTGTTCATCACAAACTCTAATTTTTCTCTCAAATTTCATTTCCAATCCAATTTTAAACCTAATAAATCATTGTATTCATAAAATCTAATGCAACTTTAGGTTCCAAAATACTTACTTGATTCAAATTACACTTGGAATGCCGAATTTAGTTGATCCTTTGTTTGTTTCAATCTAACTTTCAATTCAATCCTTATGAGCAACTAAATAAATTTTGTGATTTCTCCTTAATTGTTAGAATAGACTTTCTTTTTACTAACTGCGATTCTTACTTGTTGAATTCATCGCTTGATTCCCTTTTTGGATCGCCTTATGTTTTTCTATAGGGGGCTCTCTCTATTTGTGTCTCTCTAGGTTGCTATTAGAAAAATGTAAAATGAGCAAAAAGGAGACCCCTTAGGTTAGGATAGCTTTTATACCATAGCCAATAAAATACAGTTTTACCCCCGACTAATACAATTATTTACTGAATTGACCTCTTGTTATATTTTATTTTATTTTTCTATTTTTTAGTAATAACATATGTATTTATATATTTATATGCCTATATATATTTTATTTAACTATGTATTACATTACCTCTTGTTGAGTAGCCCAACAGTAAGGCAACCCATTGGAGCACTTTACGTTATTTTATATTGATTAGGGTAGCTTTTGTTACAAAAGCCTTGAGTCATGACATAATTGCCTTTCCTTTAGGAACAATGTCTACCTATTCTTCACTCCTCTCAAGCTTTTCCTGCACAAGCATTTTTGTCAGTAAGTTTACCCTACATTAATTTCACTTTGGTAGTATTTAGACGGCTTGATGGGACCTAAAACATTAGTTATAATATCACTTGTCATGGGATAGGAGGTTCTCCCCTCTTGGAGATCCCTTGTGGCACTTAACCATCTTCTACCTTGTACATTTTTCTTATTTTCAGATGGTGAGCCAACCTTCTCTTCATATTTTTTTACCTAAGATTGTTCCAACTCAATCTTTCATCAGAAGAGCCATCACTAGCTTTACCATGGTCCCTCTTATGTTTAAGGGGGCCGACTATCTCAATTAGTTTCAGCCTACCATAGCCATCATCAAAAGAGTAGTATTAGCTCCCAAATAGTTTATTCATGGGTAGCTAAACCAGCTTTTAAAGAACCATCATTCCTAGAACAAACTACTCTGTTGATGCAACTCATTACGTTCTAAGTCTAAATTGATCTCTCACTTCACTTTTAATGTCACATATGATGACACAATGTATCCTTTGTAACATTAGGTATCTTCATCGGATACTAGCCCTTAAGGGAAGGAACTCAAGAGTTTCTTTTTCCTAATCTTGAAAAACTAAGTGATGCATTTAAATTTCTAACCCTATTTTTGTTGTGTTAATATAACACAAACCTTCAGTCACTTACTAAGTAAATGGAAATCACTCATAGTCTTACATATTATTCTTGTAGGTTAATGCTATAGAAGCTTGGGATGGGTTAGGACTTAGTGAACAAAAGCCACCTCAACATTCAGCTAGCCATAATAGAAGGATTAACCCTAGCATAGTATTATAAGTTGTTTTGAATAAAACTAGTTATGAATTAATATATGTATCACTAGCTATGCAGATTCAAGAATAATTTTTTTTCACCTATTTTACTATTTGGTAGGAGATTCTAATCATATGTGGTACTAAAGCTTCATACAAGAGTTGGAGATCTCCCATAATATATATATATATATATATATTTCTCAAATCAACTCATTAACCTAAAGTCTCTATGATTTTAGCACATAGAGTAGTTGAATTCAAAAGGAAATTTTATGAAATTAATAATTTTCAAGCAAATGTAAGTAAGTTTCACATCGTGAATCTTAAGGACTTTGTCAATTTTGCTATTTCTTTAGTTGGTACACACAAAGGTTACTCTAATACCACTATAAAAGATTCAAGGAAAATAAATAAATTATGAGAATAAGGTAAATAAATGTTCAAGGCTAAAACTAAGACTTATGCTAAAATCAATGGGATGCATCATGTTGTGAAAAAATTATTGCCTACAGGCGAATGAGAATTACAAGTCAAATAATACATATAAATAAAGAGACACCCTTTTACATAAAAATACATAAAAAAATACAAAGCCACCACATTACAAGAGAAGAACATGGGTTCATGTGGCTGTTTATTTTTTCCTGGATTGGAAAATAACATTCTTTTATATTCCTCGATTCTTTTACAGTTATTTTCCATTGATTGCCTCCTCCTTTCCAGCCTTCGTCAATTACTATATAATGTTCTTTTCTCGAGATCGAGAGGCTTGTGATTACTGAACACATGGTCATCCTTCTTGAAATTCAAATAATTCCACATGACATCTTCCTATTTTTTTTGGGTAGTTTGTGATCATTTTGTATCCATAATGACGGTTGATATGTGTCACGACATATTACTTTTAACAGTGTTTTGAGGACCGTAGATACGATGACATGTCTTTTCTAGCTGTATCCCTTGTGAATTACATGTGTTATTTTATAGCCATCTCCTTCTATAATGATATTTGCCATGCTTCGAACGCTTGAGTCTATCTCTTGCTTGTGGCTATCTAAACGCCATTCCTATCATGTATATGTGCCTTGTCCTGATCATTTCTTGCTTCCAAGTTCCAAGGATTCTGGGCCATCTATTCGCATATGGATTTGGCTTGTTCAGAGACTCAGTTGTAATCGGATGGCAACAAGTACATAAAGAAAAAAAACCTGGAGAAGTAATTTTTATAGAGACATCATTGTTATACTAATAAGTGAAAGTTCAAAGATTCCTTAACCATTATACTATAATGGTGCACAATGATATTAATCCATTTTCTTTTTTAAAAGAAAATTCAGAATTACATTAAAGATCGAACTAGAGTTTCTCGAGGTTTCTTTTTAGGCCTTCATCTATTTTTAATTATTCTTCCCTTCAATTAATTCAAAATTGTAGTACCCATACAACACTCCACCAAGCTCATCATAAACAAAGTCAAACAATTAACGGCAACCATAGATTTTGTGACGATTGTATGAGGCGGCAATGGTCAAATTTGCATGCCAACTTGCTCGATGATGAAGTTCTTGACTTCTCATTGACATCTCAACTTACAACACCTACTATTCTCTGGTACGAAATGTACACAACCAGTAACGCTTGTGGTTTGATCATAAATGTCTGGTCTTCATAGGATGTCCTCTTTCATCATTATTAACCCATGATTTTATTATTAAGACAATATTTGCTTAAAGCTACACGTAAAATGGCCACGTAAATGAAAGAAGTTAGAACGAAAGTATGATGAGGCACTCAAAGGACAGGTCACATGAAGTCAAGAAAGCGCCGTCCTTTTTTTATTAAGTTATTTAACTAAATAAATATGAATAAAATTATTAAAATAATTCAAAACATAAAAATTGCAAAATGTGCAGAAAAATATAAAAATTATTGAAATAGATGGACATGCATCCTTATGTGCTACTAACACAAAATTGAAAGACCGATCACCTCTTTATCAACAAACAAAATATAGGTAAGCTTTTTACAAATATATATCATCACGAAAAAAGCTTCATTGGGTATTATTTGTTTTTTTTTTTTTTTTTTTTATCAATCATAGCAACATTTGATTTGCTTTGGTTTCTTGATAAAGATCAGTTGCAACAAATTACATAATTGTGGCTGAAATTGTTTTCCAATGTCTGCATGGAACGTTCCGAGGTTTACTCACTAATCTTACTTTAGGACTAAAATCCCCATCTTAATTCTTTAATGGGATTCTTTTATTCATCATCCAAAGTGATCTTATACTTGTACCTTTAGTTTTATTATTATTATTATTATTATTTTTCTAATCAATTGGATTCGTACTGGCAAGCCTTGGGTTCTAAATTTTGGGTATTTGTGCCACGTGTACGACAGCCGTAAGATGTGGGAATTAGAATGCGAGAGATGACGAGCCTCATCATTCTATTAATAATGATTTTTAAAAAGAAAATTTTTATATTTTTTAATATTAATTATAATTTTATAAAGAAAAAGAAATATAAAAAAAATTTCTATTCAATAAAAAATGATTTAGCTTTGTATTATGACAATAAATAAGGTATCATTACATTGTAGCGTTGCTTACCTGTCCTTCAATTCAATAGTTCTGAAAGTATTTGCTATTCTCATCATGACAACATTATTTTATTTAATTTAGGAGCAAGGATTCGTGGTGTGGAAAAACCACGCTATAAGGTGGCATTTAGCAATTGGTAACTCGTATCATCGTGATTTTTTTGTGGTCTCCAAAGGAACACTCCAAAGACAGCAAGATATATGCAAGATTTCGTGCCTTGCTTTAGACTTCATCAATTACGGTATGAATGGCGTAAGTTATGGTTTTTCTGTTGGTATGTATGACCATATTTCGCCACGCAACAATGGCTTTGATCCACCTATCATGATGTAATTGCTATTTATTAGTATGTCTATAGTTAAGCTGAATCAAGATAATATAAAGTTAAACTCGAGTGGCTAATAAATATGTAAAATCCCACACTTATCCTATCCAATTCTCAATTAAGTTGCATGAGATTTGGATGATATAGTGATAATATGCACTGATTTAATGTGGAAATCTCACACTCATGTTTAACACAAGCAATTACTCAATTCTTAAGAGTTTAAATCAAAATCCGATTAAGTTTCGTTTCGAAATACTTAGTTTAACCCCTAGATGAGATCTAGCTAGTATTTGAAAAACCCATGACTGGTTGCTAGCAAGCCATTTAATTGTGAAGGCGCCTAAAAGTGCACAGAATCAACATAAGCTACCATCTGGACGGTAACATTAGGGTTTTTCCTCCCAAAATGCTATGTTCAATTTAATGAAGGAACTAGACATTAACACATGTCCAGTGTCTAGATGGTGCGCTTGAAGTCGTTTGCCCACTAGCTAAGAAATATAAATACCTTCTTTTCCTCATTCACAACAAATTTTAGAGAAGAGTAGTAGGGTTTAAGGTTTAGGAAACTACAATATTCTCTCTAGATGGAGTTACTTTAGGTCATTTTTAGTGTAGATTTTGACTTTCCAAGTGTTTTCTCTTAGTTTAGATTATTGTAGCTTAGATTTGTAACTTGGAAGAATCCAATCTCACTTGTTGAGAATGTGCTAAGATCCATATTTAGTTACAATTGTTAATTTCTTGTCGAATCTAGTTTTTAATTTGATGCTTGATAAACTTGATTCTTGTTTGCTTATCTTAGGTTAGTCCCACTATATTCTAGTAGTTAGCTTAGCTTTCTTCCTTTTCCTCCCTATGTAAAAAAACAACCTTGATGCTCACCTTAGACTATTACATTACTGTGCACATGTTGAAAATTATTACATTTTCATAAGTTTTATCTTAAAATTTTACAAGCTTGTCATGTAATTGTATGTCATTTTCACTTTTTAAGAAAGGGCTATTACTTTTAATAGTGTGAGACTTGTGAAAGAGGTGAAGTGGTAGCTAAGTTTTCTAGCGCTGTTGCTAAGGAAGTTAAGGAGGGAAGGTGCAATAGCTAATATTAGATTTGTGGTGCTAACTAAGACTAAGCCTCTAGTAGCTTAGAGTAGTATAGGATGGTTTAGTTAGTACTTGTTTATTGAATCATTTTCTTGTTCATTGTGCATTTGCATAGTAGTTAGTGTTTTTCTTGCTTTAGATTTCTACTGTTGTTTTGCTTTTTCTTCTCACAAGCTCTTGGAAGTGTATAGAAGAAGCTATGAAGAATAGTGTTGTGTGTTGAATTAAGACCTCTTGCTATCAGCGTTGCGTTAGGATTAGGAAACTTAAAACCATTTGTATTTAGCCCTCTAGGTTCACTAAAGTAGTCTAGGATTGAAGAAGTGTTTTGTTTATGTGAAGAAGAGGCATAGTCAAAATTGAGGAGCTTTTTGGTCTAGAAATTGATTGAACTTATCACAGATGCTTGAGAGCAAGAAGGTTGGAAAAATCAGAAGCAAGAAACTTAAATGTGAATGATGGCAATGGTAATGGATTGAATGCATGGCTAGGTTTGAATGGATAAGGATTAAATGGTGGAAATGCCTACTAAGGAAATGGAAACAATGGAGTTGAAACTAGTGGATAAGGATACAATGGATATAATGGGATGAATGGTAACAGAATTGGTAGGTAGAGAGTGTTATGGGGATATACCATCTCGACCACTAAAGGATTCACACCTATTGTAGCTTGGCCTACCATTCAATCCATCAACTTTGAACTAAAACTTGCTTTAATCTAGATGATGTAGATGAATCAATTCAGAGAAAGTGCTTTGGAAGATCTATATGAACACCTTAAAAGTTTTTTGTGGTCATGTGCCACTTTGAAAAGTAATTGTGTTTCAAAGGATGCAATCAAGTTAAGGTTATTTCCATTGCCATTGAGGGATTAAGCTAGAAGTTGATTATTTTCATTACCACCAAATTCCATTACAAATTGGGAGCAATTGGCCTAATTTTTTTTGTCTAGATTCTTTTCCGCCGTTTAGGAAAATGAAGATGATGAATGATATTTCCATGTTTAGATAGAATGATGGAGAATCATTATTTGAAGCATGGGAGTGTTATAAAGAGATTCTTTGAAAGTATCTACATCATGGATTACTGATATGGTTATAAGTATAGACTTTTTATAATGGTTTGTCAAGACTTCTGTGATCTATGATTAATGTTGCTGGTGGAAATATAATGTGGAAAATTACTGAGGAAGCCTTTGATTTGATTGAGGAAATGGCCTCTAGTACATTTACTTGGCAAACTAAGAGGTCTACCACTAGGCACGTAGCTAGTATTCAAGAGCATGAGCAATTCAATATATTGATCCCATAAGTTACTTCTATTTCTAACAAGATGAATCGAATTTTGAATTCACAAATGCATTATGAGCTAGTAATGGCTTGTATGCACTATGGAGGAGGCCATGAGAGTTAGACTTCTAATGTAGGTAGTCATTTTGCCCAAAATCCCAACATGGAACCAATGAGCTACGCGAACAATTTCTAGAGGGGTAGGAATGGTTGGAATCCCTACTCGCTTACTTATGATCCCAGGTGAAGCCAACAACTTAATTTGGGGTAAGGAAATGGTTAACAAAGTAATAGGAATTTCCCTACCCTACCACAACCAGAACAAAACAATCGGCAGAAATTTCAACAATTAAAGGAAAAAGGGAATAATGATTTGTTGACATGGATGTCTACCTAAGATGTACAAAAGTAGCTTAGTCAGATTGGAGATATGTTGAGTACTAGGTTATCATGTACATTATTATGTAACATTGAGAAGAATTCTAAAGAGGAAGTGGCAATAAAGGTGCCTATGAATCCATAGCTTGAACCCTTAGGTATAAAGGATGAGAAGGCAGTTGTTGATGATGAGGAAAGGAAGAAGGGTAAGATCAATCCACATAAGCACATGGTAGAAGATGAATGGCCTATGAAGGATTTTGAATATGAGGAGAAGAATCAAGAAAGTGTTAATGAAGGTAATTTTGAGAGTTTTCAATGGGCATGGCAAGAACTAGAGTATGGAGTTTGCATTATGACCTCTGGCAGGGTAGGAAATCTAATGAGGAAATTGGTCATAGAAGAGGAGTGGTTGAATAGTAATGTAACAACATTCCTACTTGGTTAAAAGAAGGATGACAAACAACTTGTGTAACCTTGTTACAACAAGGATGAAGATTAGTGAGTGGATATTAGTAAGTTGTTTAGTTATGAAGAGGACCCACATGAGTGTGAAGAGGAAGAAGACTCGAGTGAATGCAAGGAGGAAGAAGACTTAAGTGAGGGCAAAGGGTTTAAGGAAGAAAAGAACAATGACAAGTTAAACAATGAGCTGAAGAATGAAGAAAAGAATGATGACAAGTGGATAGGAATGCACATCCAAGGAAAAACCTCTATTATCAAGTCAGACGATCAAGGCCAAATTATAGTCCCTTGCATTATAGTTGGATACTATTTCACAAAATACACTGTGATATAAGATTGTTAGTCAATATGATCTCTTCAAAAATGGCTAAGAAGATAGGACTTGTTGAGATTGTAGAGCATATAAATATCCACTTGAGGTTTGTTGATAACATTAGGAAGGAGTGTGTAGGAATATGCATAGATGTGATTGTTTATGTAGTAGGATACGGGTTTCGTACTAATTTCTATGTCATTGAAATTAAAGAAATGGATGGTTCCTTAATCCTTAGCAGATCTTTCCTAGTAATAGTGGGAGCCTTAGTGGGCGTTAGAGGATGAAGGCTAATACTTTGTTTGAAGATGAGGAGATCTAGCTATTTTCTAGAAAAGCAAAGGAGAATGGTTAGATTGAAGATCAAGAAGAAAGGGCCTTTGATGCCCTAGTGCAGATATTTAACAACACAACCAGAGAGTTTAGAAAAAGACTCCTTGGAGTTGAAGTGTAGCAAGAGAGGGTGAGGATGACTAAAGCTTGCAGGCTTGAGACATCATGAGAAGAATGATGAAAGGAGAAAGAATAAAGTCTAGATGAGCATCTTAAACCTAAGCACTTGATGGGAGACAACTCACAATATTTCCTTTACTTTCTTGCTCACTTTATTCCATGTCTTTAGTTTAATTTTTCTATTATCATTTTATGGTTTTTGTGAGAACTTGGTACTATGAGAAATTTTCTTTGTTTGGCACAAGTTTTCAATGACTTATAAATAGGAATAAAGCTGGAATTGCAAGACAATAAGTATTAGAAGATAATAGCTTTATTTAAACCCTAAGGTAGCTCATTTCATCCCTCTCTTCTTTATTTCTAGTTTTACAACAATGAGACATTAATGATCTTAAAGTGGGGTGGGCATACATATTTGGGAAGTTAGGATATAAATAATTGTGAAGTTAGGTTGAGCTATAGATGATATGAAGTAATTGTTGAGGTTGTTTATTATGCTGAATTTTGGTATACCTATAACATAATATATGTTCGATTGCTATATTGTGTGCTGATTGCCATCTCCATCTTGTGCTGATCATTAGTAAGTTTTTATTAGTTTTACCTAGCATTTTCCGAAAATTCAAGTTGTTTGTTAAAAGCAAGTGAATTTTGAACAAAACTTCTTAAAATTTTTCAAAATTTAGCATAATTTAGAGAAAAGTGTAGTGAACCATCTACATTAGTTAAGAATTTATGGATGAAATTTTTTATTTAAATAGTTACCTTGTTATTTAATTTTAGATTCATGATTTGAGAATAAGGTGATACCATTGATGTAGATCTAGGCATTTACATTTTAGAAAATTGATTAGTTTGTATCATGTTCTTTGAAGTATTCAAGTGGCTAGTATCGTTTAGTAAGAATTTTGAAATTTAGTTGAACTTAAAAGGTTTCTCAAGCAAAAGAAAAAAAAAAGGAAAGAAAAAGAAAAAGTTTTTTTGCAAAATCTCAAAGTTGGTAGTAAAACTTAACCCCAAAACAATATGAATAAAAGAGTATAAGTAGAGTAGTAGGGTGAATAATAAGTGCCTAGGGCATTTTGTGGATGATGAATTCATAAATGAGTTGATAAGCCCTTAGTCTTCATGCTATGAAAAAGTGAGGAATAAAGAGCTCTCTTGAACAATCAATTCATGAAGCATGAATGTAAATTCATAAAACTATGAAAAAGTGAGGAATAAAGAGCTCTCTTGAATAATCAATTCATGAAGCATGAATGTAAATTCATAAAACTAAAACAAAAATTAGAAAAATTCTTAAGGAACATAGGTAAAGGATAAATCAATTTCACTTCTCTTACCAAGTTATATTTGCTGAAGAAATGGATTAAAGCTATATATATGTTAGTCAATCTATGAAATGTAATGTCTTTCTCCCATTTAGTGACATTATACTTGATCTCAAATTGTCTAATATTTAATTAGATCATTGGATTAACTCTAGGAACCATATACTTGCCCATTAATTCTTTTGCATGTGTATATGGGAGCACAAAGCACTTGTTTCATTGACTCATGAGAAGTCAATCACTTGCCATGCACATCAAGGTTTTATTCATGAAAAACACAATTTGATAGTGCTTCATGCGTTAGGGAAAAGGCAAAAGCTTATTAATGCAACTAATGGAAAACTTATTAAATTTCTAAATATCTTGACTTGCTTGAGGACAAATAAGTTTTAAAGCTGGGAGTAAGTGATAAGTATGTGAAATCCCACACTTATCTTATCCAATTCTCCATTAAATTGCAAGAGATTTGTATGATATTGTGATAATATGCACTAATTTAGTGTAGAAATGTAACACTCACGCTAAATCATTATGTAATGGCTATTTATTAGTATGCTTATAGTTAAGCTAATTAAGATAATATAATGTTAAATTCAAGTTTGATAAAATTTGAAGAATCTCCAAATTGATCTAATTTAAAATTTCAAACTTGAATTTGGCTTCTCATTAAGCTGGCCCTAGTTTGAGCTCAAAATCAATTCAATTAAACTCTTTTAGTCACAACTTACTTAAATATATTTTTTTCTTCTAATTAAAATAATATTAATATCTAAACTCAACTTCACTCAACCAATATATATGACTTCAACTAAGAGCTCAATTAGGCCCTCAATTGGTTGAGCTAAATATTATAAAGCTTGAGCTTGATTTAAGAAAACTTTGGATTAGTGTGAGCTCGACTTTGCTATTGTCAAATCAAGGGGGACTAACATATCTATGTTGAACTTGAGTAGCTTGTAAGTAAATTTGACTAATTTATAATCATATTTATTAGTGCTACATAAGATTTCGCCCTACAATAAATTAGCTAACACCTTTTGTTATGTTCATATTTTAATTTAAATTATTTTTATAATAACAAATTTATACATTTACTCAAAAAAGGTTTCATTATAACACATTAACAATGTATTTTCATAAATTATATATATTTTTAAGGGATAATTGCAAATACACTCCTTAAAATATTTCTCATAGGCAAATAAATCACTTAAATTGTCAAAATTTAACTTACCTTTTGATAGGTTTTGAAAATATGTAAATAACCCGTAACAAATGCTAAAACCTTAAAAGCTATGAAGTTTAGTGACTATTTAAGGCCTATTGATATATTTTCAAACTTAAGGGAAATGAAACCACACTTTTAAAGTTAAAGGGGTTTATCCATGCCTAACTAATAATATAGGATGTATATTTGTAGTTTGAGAACATTATAAGAAAGGGTATCGGCATTTTGGGTCAAGTTCAAATAAAAGATTCGATTTTTAAGTAGTTAAAATATAGGATTAAATGTTATGTTAAGTGATTCGAGTAAAGGATCCCATAACAATTCTATTATAATTATGTTAAATTAGTTAGCATGGCACATTTAAATATAATGACAAGATCCTCTGTTTAAAGCATTTTGTATAACATTAATATTCTATTTTAAACACTTGAAAGTTTGATCATTTATTTTAATCATTTAGCATAATATTAACAATCTATTTTTACTACTTAAAAATCTGATTCCTTATTTGAGAACATTATAAGAAAGGGTATCGGCATTTTGGGTCATGTTCAAATAAAAGATTCGATTTTTAAGTAGTTAAAATATATGATTAAATGTTATGTTAAGTGATTCGAGTAAAGGATCCCATAACAATTCTATTATAATTCTATTAAATTAGTTAGCATGGCACATTTAAATATAATGACAAGATCCTCTATTTAAAGCATTTTGTATAACATTAATATTCTATTTTAACCATTTGAAAGTTTGATAATTTATTTTAATCATTTAACATAATATCAACAATCTATTTTTACTAGTTAAAAATCTGATTCCTTATTTGAGAACATTATAAGAAAGGGTATCGGCATTTTGGGTCATGTTCAAATAAAAGATTCGATTTTTAAGTAGTTAAAATATATTATTAAATGTTATGTTAAGTGATTCGAGTAAAGGATCCCATAACAATTCTATTATAATTCTGTTAAATTAGTTAGCATGGCACATTTAAATATAATGACAAGATCCTCTGTTTAAAGCATTTTGTATAACATTAATATTCTATTTTAACCACTTGAAAGTTTGATCATTTATTTTAATCATTTAGCATAATATGAACAATCTATTTTTACTAGTTAAAAATCCGATTCCTTATTTCAGAACATTATAAGAAAGGGTATCGGCATTTTGGGTCATGTTCAAATAAAAGATTCGATTTTTAAGTAGTTAAAATATATGATTAAATGTTATGTTAAGTGATTCGAGTAAAGGATCCCATAACAATTCTATTATAATTCTGTTAAATTAGTTAAGCATGTCACATTTAAATATAGTCACAAGATCCTCTGTTTAAAGCATTTTGTATAACATTAATATTCTATTTTAACCACTTGAAAGTTTGATAATTTATTTTAATCATTTAGCATAATATTGACAATCCATTTTTATTAGTTAAAAATCTGATTCCTTATTTGAGAACATTATAAGAATGGGTATCGGCATTTTGGGTCATGTTCAAATAAAAGATTCGATTTTTAAGTAGTTAAAATATATGATTAAATGTTATGTTAAGTGATTCGAGTAAAGGATCCCATAACAATTCTATTATAATTCTGTTAAATTAGTTAGCATTGCACATTTAAATATAATGACAAGATCCTCTGTTTAAAGCATTTTGTATAACATTAATATTCTATTTTAACTATTTGAAAGTTTGATAATTTATTTTAATCATTTAGCATAATATTGACAATCTATTTTTATTAGTTAAAAATCTGATTCCTTATTTGAGAACATTATAAGAAAGGGTATCGGCATTTTGGGTCATGTTCAAATAAAAGATTCGATTTTTAAGTAGTTAAAATATAAGATCAAATGTTATGTTAAGTGATTTGAGTAAACGATCCCGTAACAATTCTATTATAATTCTGTTAAATTAGTTAAGCATGTCACATTTAAATATAGTCACAAGATCCTCTATTTAAAGAATTTTGTATAACATTAATATTTTATTTTAACCACTTGAAAGTTTGATCATTTATTTTAATCATTTGGCATAATATTGACAATCTATTTTTACTAGTTAAAAATTCGATTCCTTATTTGAACTTAACCTAAAACATTAATTTCTTTGCTTGTAATATTAACTTTGCAATTTGCCCCATTTTTTGAAGTTATTAGGTGGTGAAAGTATGCTTTAGGAATTTGAGGTCACTTTCTGCTTTTGATCAAATAATTTTAAGGGTGTTTTTACATTTAAAGCATACTTTCACCTTTTAAATGGTGAAAGCATACTTTTACATTATATGTGCCACTATTCAATTATATAAGCATATAGTACATTTTGTAATTGAATATTTTTTCCACAATGCCAATTTGAAAGTTCCAATACTTCAAATTAAAGGTGATAATTTGTTGGGTTTCATGTTCAAGTCTACAAAGTTTTGTCTTCAAAACCTAAACTTATAACATAATCCATTATTGATCTTATTTGAAAATCTAAAATTGTGATTCAACTTGTTAAATAAGCATGATCCATGTCTAAATTAAACTCTTTTATCGATTAAAAAATTGTAAAACTAATGCATCATAATTAATGTCTTTATCTGAAAAAACATATCCTTAGTGTTGTTTTTAAATTACTAAATGGTGATGATGGAAACTATATTAAAACAATAGAAATGCTTGCAAAGAAGGTTTTTTTTCCCATATGCCAAATAAATAGCTTACACCAATAAAAAAAATAATAATAACTTAAGAAACTAGCTACTGATTCAAACTTTGAGTGGTGTGGAATCAACTTGAACAAAAATTTCTAACATAGTTGTTTCAAGTACCTGAATTTTATTTATTTTTGTAATTAACTACCTAAAATTTAAGAGTGTTAACTTTTTAAGGTCATTTATAGTACTTGGACCAACTCTATTTAGGTAGTTAATTACCAAAATAGGCAAAAAATTTATATTGTTAATTGTAAATGTGAGAAATGTTTAGGCAGTTAATTGCAAAAATACGAACAAAGTTTAGGTATCAATTGCGACATTTATGTCTAGCATATGTATGTTTGTCTAGGTCCTAAAGGGCAATTAAGAAGAAGGTTGAATTGATGGATTTATTAAATTTAATACCCATTGTTGAGATGTGTTTTTGATCATTTTCCGTAATTTTAATTCATACTAAATCTTACCCATTTAACATAGATTACTTGATTAACTTAAGGAAAATCAATTTTTAAAAGGAGTCGCTACCAACCTAAGTTAAAAAATAAAGTTAAAGTTAATTAGGTAAATTAACCTTAACTAACTACAAGTCTGTGAATTTTCCTAAAATTCTTTTAGAAAGAGATGAACCAGAGATACTGGATTCGGGAGACTAACCTATTAAAACCTAAACGATTACCATGTAGAATTTTTTAAAAATATTTACTAAAAGGCCTTTATATTTTTACTTTTTATTTATTTGCTACTATGTTATTTATTATTATTTTTATGTTTTTATATTTTTATAAGATTTTGAATTTATGTTAAAAGAAAACCTAAAGTCCTAAGTTTATTATACTAATTCTTCTAAGGCTTTTATTGTTAATAACCTAAAGTTTTTATTCACTTAATTTTTCTAAATTTTTTGTTTTATTTATTTATTTATTTATTATATATATTTTTACTTTTCTTTCATTATTTTGTTTAATTTTTATGATTATTTTTCTTAACCTAAAGTTTTTATTTTATTATGGTTATTTTTCTTAACCTAATTTTTTATTTTATTATGGTTATTTATTTAACATAAGGTTTTTATTTTACTATGGTTGGCTTGAAGGTGCTATGTACTTGCTAATTAGGATGAAATCATCCATAGTTCACTTTTCTTTTATAAACATTTTAATTTATTGGTTAAGTTTATTTAATAAAAAGCACTAGGTTTATGTTATTTAATCATATCAATTTTTATTGAGAAAATACCTAGATGGCCTATATTATTGAATGATTATTATTTTTTTTTTGAAAATATAAGATAAACTAAGTTTGGGAAAAACCTCATATTAAATTTTTATTAAAAAAAACTCTAAGTGATAAAACCTTAAAATACTAGATTTTAATAAAAGTTTTTATTATGTAGTTTTATATTTTATTCTTTATTCTTATTCTATTCATTTAACTAAAAACCTTAAACTAAAAAAAAAACTTTATTTTTCATATATTATTATTTTTTTTACTTACTCCTAAAATTTTATTTACATTAAGATTTTTACCTATTTAATTTTTACATTTTTTATATTTTTATTCCTATTTTTATATTTCTAATTCTAAAATCCTAACTTGTACTAAAGATTTTTATTTTTATGTCTTTTTAGATTTTTATTCTTATGCTAAAGATTTTTATTTAATTTAATTTTATTAAAGATTTTCATTTTCTTTATTATTATTTTTTTGTTCGCCATTGAGCGATGATATACACCATGACAACCCAATGGATACCCTAAATTTATTTTTATTATTATTTATTTTAATTTTAATTTTAATTTTATTTTTTATTTTTATTTTTTAATTAAAGATAAGCTAAAAAAATGAATTAAAATGCCCTAAAAATAATAAATAAAAGAAAAAAAAGAAAAAAACCAACCGGTTTGCTGGATAGACAAGATTGGGATTGCGTGTCATGGTCAGTCATGGGTCGCAATGGTAGAGCTCCTCATTGGCAGCGATTCAATGGTCGTTAGGGGTGATTGATGGGTACTTTCTTAGGTTTTTAGGAGTAAGGAATTGATTGGTGGTGTTGTTTTTGCCTAAAAGCTAGCCTAAGGTGGTGTTTCAAAGGTGGCCGAAAGTGGTGGTTGTGGTGGTTTTCTGATCCTATTGATTTAAGCAAAATTAGATTAAAAGATGGGGTTTTCCCTCTTTTACATGACTCAAGGAGTCTACTAGCACCTAAATGGTGGTTTAAGGTTATGTGTAGGAGGAGCTATCTTAGAGAGAAGGTGGCAGTTGGCATCTTAGAGATAGAAAGCTCTCAACTAAAGCATATGAGTGTGTTTCTTTGTGATATTTCAATCCTTTTGAAGTTATAGCATCTTGGTCTATTTATAGGAATCCATGGATGAGCTTAGGGGACCTCGGATTGCACCGAATCTCAATAGGGGATAAAGCTCCATTTTTTGTTTGATTTGTTCCTTTAGTTAAAGATTGATGTTAATCTTTGTTTTTAATGTGATGTTCATCAGTCTATTAGTTAAATAACGATGGATTTGTGCCAAAAATTGAGCTTAGAATGGCCAGATTTGCCTTTATCTTCTCCTCGTGATCATTAGTTGGAGGTTGAAGATGATCACTTGTCGAGCACGTGATCGAGTCTAGCTAATTAGAGGCTGACATGTGGCAATATGAGGGAAAAGAAATGAAAATGGCACAAAGTTCCTCGGATAGGATTTAAACTTGCGACCTGACCCTCTCCTTGTGTGCACCAAGCAATTACATGGACTAGCTGAGCTAGTTCATTTCTCGATTTATTATTGCACTTAAATTATATATGAGCTAATTGTCTTGGTTATTTTTTATTGATTTTAAGGTTTTCGAACTTAATTTAGAGTCTCATATTTCCTTATTTTTATTGAAAATGTTCACAATTTTATTAATTTTTTATTTATTATTTTTTTATCATTTTTAAAAAATTCCATTTTTCTTTATTTTTTCTTTTCTTTTTTCTTTCCTCTTTTTTCTTCTTCTTTTTTTATTATCTTTATTATGTATTTTTTTTTGTAAACCAGACTTTTTGTTATTACTATATTTTTTGTTATTTTATTATTTATTTATATATATATATATTTTTAAAATCTAGATGAGGGAAAAAATGGGGGTGTCTACAACTACTTCTCTTTGTAATGAAATTCGAATAGAGCTTTGCTACAAAGAAAAAAAAAACACGATTTTTGCCCTTAGTCTAGAATGACACACCTACTACTAGTGAGACAGGACTTTAATATTTGCCTTCTATTGACGAGGATGGTCTTAAGTGTGAGGCCATTTACTAATGAGAATAGGCTTAAATGTATTGCTAGCTAGTAACGAGACTAGACTTAAAGTTTTGCCATCTATTGATGAGAATGGATTTAAGTGTGAGGCCATTTACTAACGAGAATGGACTTGGATGTATTGCTAGCTACTGATAAGACTAGACTTAAAGTTTTGCATCTACTAACGAGAATAGACTTAAGTGGCTTGCTAGCTATTAACAAGGCTAGACTTAAGGTTTTTTTGCCATCTACTAACGAGAATGGACTTAAAAGGCTTGCTAGCTTTTAATAAGACTAGACTTAAGGTTTTTGCCATTTATTGACGTGGATGGACTTAAAGGCTTGCTAGCTATTAACAAGACTAGACTTAATTAATAAATGCTCTTTATATTAACCTTTTAAGGTTTCGAAAATATGTTGAAAGATGATATTCAGTAAAAATTACTTTACCAAAGAACGGATCTTACCGATCTCATCAATTCCATCTTGGTGGTAGCTTCTTACTTGTCACCCAATAATCACTTGCTTGTAGAGCTAGAACATCCTAGTGAAATGTCTACAACCAATCTTCATGGTCATGTCTTCTATTTATGTAGCAGAATTAAACCTTCGAGGTATACCGACTCTTGAAATTGTGTTGGTCCTTTTTCTAGCAATAAAATTTCCTTAGAAAAGGATTAAGTCATAATGAAGCATTTAACCATTTATTTTATGGGTGTTAACTTGGTTTATTTTTTATAATGCAATGTAAGGAATTTGAAGAAAGGGAACTTATCAAATGAAGTGCATAGGCAAGGGTTGGTTAATGACCAATCTAACATCAACAACCATGGAGGATATCAAATTTGCTTGTAAACAATGAAAATTATGTCATAAAGAGATCAGTACTATCGACGCTCTCATTGGGTTCGGTAAAAGATTTCATTGATTTTTCATGGGTAATACAACTTTATTACATCTACGTTAATAGGGCCTCTTAAACTTGAGCCATCCATATCAGCTAGCACTAATTCCCCCCTTGTCAGGGCCTTTTTCACCACATAGGGTCCTTCATAATTTAGAGTGAATTTTCCTTTAGGATCCTGTATGTTTGGTAATACCTTCTTCAATACTAAATCTTCCTCCTTGAAGCTTCTCAGTCGTACCTTCTTATTAAACGCTTTAGCCATCCTCTGTTGGTAACATTGACTATGACACAATACCTTAAGTCTCTTTTTGTCGATCAAATCCAACTGATCTACCCTTTTCTTTACCCATTCTACTTCATTGAGCTGTGTTTCGGTGAGTACCCTAAAGGATGGGATTTGCACTTCCACGGGCAACACGACCCTAGTTATATATACCAATGAATAAGGAGTGGCTCTAATCGAAGTTCTTATCGAGTTTTTATATGCTATAAGGGCGAACAGTAACATTTCATGCCAATCAGTATAAGTAATTGCCATCTTTTCAATAATTCTCTTTATATATTTATTGGCAACCTCAATCGCTTTGTTCACTTGAGGATGATAGGGAGTTGAATTTCTATTACTGATTCTAAATTGTTGGCGTGTCTCTATGACTAATTTATTATTTAAATTGGTTCCTTAATTAGTAATAATGGATTTAGGTACCCCATATTTAGCAATTATGTCCCCCTTTAAGAACCCAATGACCACTCCTTTGGTCACACTGGCATATGAAGATGCTTCAACCCATTTGGTAAAATAGTCAATGGCTACTAAAATGAACCTATGTTCATTTAAAGCTTTTAGAGTTATTGGGCCAATCATATTAAAGCCCTACATAGAGAACAGCCATGGGGTTGATAATACGTGTAATTCTTAGGTGGATCATTGATTTTATTAGCATAAACTTGGCATAAGTTGCAATGCCTCACATATTTAATATAGTTTGTTTCTATAGTCATCTAAAAGTAACCCATCCTCATGATTTTACAGGCTTACATATATCCGTTCACGTGCGGCCCATAGACTCCCTCATGTACTTCTTACATTAGGGTATTGTTTCCTCTTTGTCGACACACCTTAATAGGTAGTATCAAAGAGTTTCCTATATAGTGCAAGATTACTAGGTAAAAAGTTTGCTGCTAACCTTCTTAATGCCTTCTGGTCTTTCTTATCCACCTCCTTTGGATAAGTGCCATTTTGAAGGAATTCCTTGATATCGTGGTACTAGGGCTTTTAATTTTAACTCTTTTCCATCACTAGGCAAAAATCTAGTTTCTCCTCAATTTCAATATTTATGGGCTGAATCTCCATACCGCCCGAGATTTATATCATGGATGCCAATGCCGTTAGAGCATCAACGAATTGATTTTGGGTTCGAGGCACATATGTGAAAGAATTTTTTTGAACCTTTCCACTAATTCGCTAAGATGCTAGTGGTATGGAATTAATTTGCTGTCTCTGGTTTTGTATCCTCCTAAGGTTTGGAGAATAATTAAAGGCGAGTCTCCATATACTTCCAATTTTTGGATACCCCTTTCTAATGCCATCTTAAGTCCCAAGATATAAGCTTCGTATTTTGCTATATAGTTGGTATACAGGAATGTTAACTTTGTTGCTACAGGAAAATGGTTACCTTCAGGAGATATCAAGATTGCCCCTATTCCACATCCGAAAACATTTGCGAATCCATCAAAATATAACTCCCACTACTAGCCTTCCAATCTTTTATCAACGGTGGCCATAATCCCTTCATCTGGAAATTGAGTTTTTGAGACTTTCAATGTATTTTTCCCTGAATATTCAGCTAATTGGTTTACCAAGGCTTTTCCTTCTATCGAGTTCTGATTTACATAAGTAATATTGAACTTTGAAAGTAACATCCGCCATTTGGGGATTCTTCCCACCAATGCTAGTTTTTCTGCTAGATACTGTAGCAGATCATGTTTGGTCAATAACTCGATCGAGTAATACAGGGTGTATTGTTGAAGCCGGTGCATTACCCATACTAAAGTGTAGTAGGTCCTTTTGACTTCTAAGTATCCCTATTCTCCTTCAGTGAACTTCTTGCTTAGATAATATTTAGGGCATTCCTTTCCTTTTGTCTCATCGTTTTGCCCTAGCACATAACCCATGGACTTTGGGAGTATAGTTAAATACAGGAGTAAAGGCCTCCTTAAGGTAGGAATTGTCAGAATTAGAGGATTCGTTAAATACCTTTTGATTTCAGAGAAAGCTTCTTCACATTTTACATCCCATTTTATCTTGGCATTCTTTTTCAAGAGCTTGAATAAGGGACGACATTTATCGGTAAGCTGAGATATAAACTTGGCTATGTAGTTTAACCTTCCTAATAGACCCCTCACCTCTTTAAGGGTTTTTAGGGTTGGCATCTCAACAATTGCCTTTACCTTTTTTGGGTCTACTTCGATCCCCTTCCAGTTGATAAAAAACCTTAAGAGTTTCCTTGATGTTACTACGAATGTGCACTTTTCAGGATTTAGCTTCAATTGGAATTTTTAAGTCTTTCAAACAACTTCCTGAGGACTTTTGCATGATCTTCCCATTCCCGAGACTTAGCGATCATGTCATCGACATATACCTCCACTTCTTTATGCATCATGTCATGGAATAGTGCCACCATAGCTTGCTGATACGTCGTTTATGCATTCTTCAAACCAAAAGGCATAACTTTATAGCAAAGTGTTTCCCATGTTGTAATGAATGTTGTTTTGGTTTTTTCCTCTTCTGACATCTTAATTTGATTATATCCTGAAAAGCCGTCCATGAAAGAGAGAAGGTGATTTCTAGCAGTGTTATCTACTAAGATGTCAATGTGTGGTAACGGAAATTATCTTTTGGCGTTGCATGGTTCAGGTCTCTGAAATCAACACAAACTCGAATTTTCCCAGTTTCTTAAAGATAGACACTACATTCACCACCCATTTTGGATAATTTGATACCTCAATGAACCCGACTTCTAACAACTTCTTCACTTCTTCTTTGATTTTCAACAAAATGTCGATCGGAACCTCTTAAGCTTTTGCCTTCTTGGTTTGAAGTTAGCTTTAGTGGGTAGCTTGTAAACCATTATTGAGGGATTAAGCCCTAACATATTCTTGTATGACCATGCAAACACATCTAGATATTTGGATAATAATTGCAATAGTTCTCCTCTATGTTCTTCTGACAAATTGTTCTTGACCTTAAGGTTCCTAGGGTTTTCATCCATTCCCAGATTTACCTCAATGACTGGTTTATTAATGATAGCTTTGCCTTGCTTAAATTGATGCCAACTCTCCTGAATCTCATTTGACTTTTCGACATCAGCTCCAACGATTAACCTAGTAGGGCCGGAAGTGATATCAACATTTTCATCATTTACAAGTGTGAGATACCCTCTGTTTTCATCAATTTCATTAGATTTGAGAAATAATAGTGAATAGAAAAACAAATAAGCAAAAGAGAAATATTCAAGAAGAGAAGAAGAAATTCAAGTCTTTATTTATGGTGAGAGAAATGTTTATTGTCTATCTGGTTGAACTAAATCATACTGGAATATTAAAAATGAATTAGATGCTTTCTATGACCCTATCTTTAGTCTAAAGAGACCTATTGTCATTGATTGGGACTAAGAACTAATTATCCAATTGGCCTTTATTAAGATCATATTTTGTCGTGTTGACGATGCATTGCATGCTAAACAAATCAATTAGCTTGGGATGTTCTGACTGTTTGGTGTAAGCTGGTGTTGGAAATGTGTTACTGATGTTTAAAAACTTTAGCTGAGCATGATATAACTCCTCGCCTCTCTTCTTCTTCATTTTCCACCTCATCTCCTCGATCTCCCAATGAGTTGGTTTATACCTTAAACTAAACATGCCAATCTATTGTAGAATTGAGAGTAGCTCTTCGTCTGTGGCTACACACATACCATTAAAAAGCTTTAATCTTTGTTCTTCCATATCTTCACTCCTAATGTACGAGATGGCAGTTTCTTTATATATGGCATAGTCTCATTCCCCTAACACCATCATAACCTAGCCATTAGACACAAACTTGACCTTTGGTGTAAGCTAGATGGTATAACTCTTGCTGAGTGTATCTAAGGTCTCCCCAGTAGCAAGTTGAAAGACCTTAGTATGTCCAGCACTTGGAAAGGAATCATAAACCCTTGTGGACCAATTTCAATCTACAATTTAACCTCCCCTAGTATCTCTCTCTTGGACCCATTGGAGGCTCGCACTGTAATCAAGCTTGGCTTCAATTCTGAAGCGCTTACCCCCAGTAAGTTTAGCGTGGATAATGGACACACATTCAAGGATGAACCATTGTTGATCAATGCTCGAACTACTACCATATCCCTACATTTAGCTATAATGAATAATGACTTGGTGTGTTGGTTACCTTCTTCTCCTAACTCTTCTAGCGAAAAGGCTATTTGATCTACTACGAAGATAAAATTGATTACTAAACCCAATTGTTCAGCTCAAGGACCTTGACTTCGTGAAGTAATTTCACAAGTGCCTCACGGTGCAAATGAGAGGATAAAAGAAGGCCCATTGAGGAGATTCGAGTAAGGACTTTAGCTAGTTGATCTATGATCCTGTATTCACAGGCCTTTATGATTTTCTTAAGGGGATTTTGATCCTTTACCTCCCCTTTATCATTAGGCCCTAAGGCTTCCTTAAGGGGTAGCTTCATAGCAGCCTTCCTCCTAACTTCCTCAACCAAATCATATATCCTCCTCGAACGGGTCAGTTTTCTTATCATCGAGGGTGCCTTCGTAGTTGATTCATAGCTTGGTAATTTAGTGGTGCAACTCTATAATTCTCTAGCAACAATGGTACGTTGAACATGAGCTTCTTGGGCTGAATGGTAGCTGTCCCCTACTCCTGTTTAGGTCATTTAAAGGTGAAGGACTTGGGTCAATTCCCGCCATACCTACTATTTGCTCAGATTTTCCTTCCTGACCTCTAAGGTTATCTTCTTCCTCGAATTCCGATCCCTATCCCATAAGCGGTGCATCCACATAGACTCTTGGCACAAATGAATAGTCTACCAGGTATTCAAATGTCCCGAATGGTTCTCCCAGAATGTTAACAGTGGGATCACCCGCTAAATACCTCCTTTTCAACTTCTTATGTGTATGATTTTTCCTAGGATTAAGGTTCATCATGGCATGAATATCCTCTTTCTTCACTTTCTCTTCTCTGAATAATTGGTGAATTGCAGGTCTGGTTCTGGTTCTGGTATAGTCTTTGAGATTTCTTATATCTTGTAGGTGACCTTTTTGCTTCAAGTTCCATGCTATTTGTTCCAATGTGATGGGGAGCTTGTCTAAATCCATCCCTGGTCCACATTCTTCAGCGATGATCACATTGACAGAAGCTTTGTGGCTTAGTAAGGGATTATTATTGACGTTGGGTGCTGAAGCTTCTACAAAGTCCAATTGAACCAATTTAGCATCTATGAGGTCTTATATCTTGTTTCTCAACCTCCAACAGTTATCCATAGAGTGCCCCTCTTGCCTTAAATGATACCCATAATGAAGGCTGAGGTTGTAATCCTTGGGTTTGTAGTTATCAAGAGGTACCTTGAAATTCAATAGATTCTCATTATAGAGACGGTGAAGGACCTGGCTCAGAGGATAGGGATTTTGGTGAACTGCCTTCTTCGTTGTATTGGTCTGGGTCTCGCTCTAGGGTATTCTAATTTGTTTGGACGGTTACTTGTGGCATTGGCTTGGAATGATCTCTTGTGACTACCATATCGATGATCACTTCCCGTCGCTTGCTAACTGGCCTTAGGTGTGTGACTTTCCTTGCCCCCTCTTTCAGAATGGGTTGCCTTCCAGAGGAGATTACATTCGTGATGCGGCATCTGACCTTTATTATCTCGGCAAAACTTGCTGAAGATGGCTTACTAAATGCTGGTAGTAAGGCTTGCCTAAATTGTTGACTAGCATGTAAGTCAAATCCTTCTTTAGTAAGGGGGTAGTTATCCTGGTAGCTACCCACTTTACTGTTGTGCATATTCTTTAAAAGACTTGTTGCTCTTCTTCCTCATGCTATTCAAGTCCCAAATAGATGGAGCTGATTCAACATTAAACTTGTACTGGTTATAAAAAACCCTTGCTAATTTATCCCACGTGTTTATCTCATTCAGATCTAGTTGGGCATACTATGTTAGAGTTGGCCTAGTTAAACTGTCCTGAAAGTTCTTCACCATCAACCGCTCATACTTGGTATATTTAGCCATCTTTCTAATATAGAGTCTAGTATAGAGTTTCAGGTATACTTTTCAAAATCTAGGGTCTTAAACTTATTGGGGAACTCCTCAACATCATAAATGGGCAGATTAACTAGATCAGTTTACTCAAATCCATTGGTTCCCTTAAAGACTCTCATCTTCTCGTGGAACTTTTGGAGTAGCTTCTTTTCCATATCCCGTTGTTTTTCCTCAAACTCTCTCCTTAAACCTTTACCACCATCATTCCCCAATTCATCCCCAAGGTTTGAATTGAAAGTCTTCTAAAGTTCAATCTGATCTACTTGTACTCCTTTGTCAGTATTGATTCTATTGATGGTGTATGTTAGAATCTGCATCTGCTCGGTTAGTTGTAGCATAGTTTGTTTGAGAGCTGTAATTTTCTTATCAGGGTTGCCATTATCGGTGTTTTCAGCCATTCTAACTCTTAAGTGAGTGATAATTGGGCTTTTGAAAAGGCCTACTTGCTTGAGAGCTATCTCTGGGATTTGTAACATGATCTAAATCTATTAGATTTGTTTAAATCAAAGATTTTGTTCCTTACCTGCTTTATTATTATTATTATTATTATTATATATATACATACCCCACCCCCACCCCCCTCCCCTTTTTGTTTTCTTTTGTTATCATTTTATGTAAGGATGGGAATGATGAATAAGTATGATAACATATCATAATTGAATAGTAATGTGGCATGTATTTTGGCTCGTAAAACTGCAACATCTTATTAATGTTTAAATAAATACATGACTTAAAACTCTATCTTGAAAAGAAAGTAAACTAGTAAACTCCTCTTTACTCTTCCTACTACTTATTTTTTCTCCTATATTAACTTGGTTGAATTGCTTTAGCTTCTTCCATTAGTTGCCAAATCCATTCATCTTTTTCCTTCAACTAGTCCTTTAAGTACCGAATAACCTTTTGGGACTGTCCATGCCTTTTCTTCCATTTTCGGTATAGGACTTCTACCTTTGCTCATATGTTGTACCCTTCCTCTTCTGGTTTCGGATTATGCAATTTTGGCTCATGCTTGAAGACATTGAGAAACTCGTATTGCTCATGACCAGTGTTTTTCACCCAAGTATGCTATTTTCTTCACCTCCCTACGCTCCCACAATTCTTTGATATTGTTAAGGTGGGCGATCTTGGTTACTAGTGGTATGTTAGCATCTTGATAGTTGAAGGTTACTCATTCTAATAACCCTATGTAGGTAGTGTTTTGTAAGGGGCCTAATTGTCTGATAACTTTAGTAGGGAAGTAACCAGTGTAACCCATAATACCAACTAAAGGTACACTTGGATACTCCTCACATCTGAGTATAGCCTTAGTGCAATGATTCCACCTAGCCATCCATGTAATGTCTCCTAGCTCGATCATCTTGAGTAGCTTGCACCATTGCTGAGTGGATGTATCACTGGGTAACTTAACCTATGTAGCGAAGTTATCTACTATGTCTATTTTTGGAGCTAAGGATCCCCTCATCAAATCTGTTCCAAATGCTTTGATGTAACTGATAAACCATACTATTAATAAGCTAAGCCCTCCCTTGAATAAGTCGTGACCTTGTCGCTTTACAAAATTTAGGGATTGGATTTATTCTACCAATATTGTCGGAAAATAGGACTTACCTATCAGAAACTGGAAGACTAGCTCAACCACCTTGAAATAGATGTTAGATCGCTTTTATAGGAAAAAAAATGGTTGAAAATGCTGCAGTATGAATGCAATAATGCAATTTCTTTGCTAATCACCATATCCTCTACAGAAAATGTCTCACATATTGAGATACGCTGATGAGTATGCATACCAACTACCCAATGTGGAAAATCGGATACACTTGTCTTTGCATTCAATCAATGCTTAAGTAGTTTCACTTTTCCTAACCCTTAATAAGTGGTAGAACATGTTTACTGGTTGGGCTTCCAAGTTTGAGGTCACTATTCCATTTTCCATGGTAGGGGCCCTAAGTAATTGAGTATACTCCTCTAGGGTGGGTGCTAACTTATAAGGCCCAAAATCAAACGATGATGACTTAAGATCCAAAAATGAGCCATAGCTTTCATTAGATCCCACTTAAGTTGTACCTTCATTAGAGACATCATTAGGCCAATCTTCTACATAGTGCAATTTTGATGTTTCTGACTAAAGGTATTGAACCACCTATGTAAGGTTTCTGCGGGATAAGCATATTGATCCTTGTGGATTTCGTTGATATACTTTGATCGGTCTTTGGTTTGGTTCTCCATTTTACTACAGACTACAAAAAGAAAAGAAAAAAAACCAAAATTTTACAAAATTGAAGAAATACAAGGAAAAGAGATTACAAAGACTACGATTTTGGACATTAATAGAATTGCAGCTTTACACTCACAATGCCACATTACTTTCATTTATAGAAAAAAAAATAAAGTGAAACACAAAATAAGAACAGATAGTGAAAATAAAATAAATAAAAAGCGCACACATGGGAATGAGGGTAAGTTCTAAAGGTCTTCTGGCTCTGTAATTGGTGGTTACATCGAAGCCTGGAGTGGAATCGCCTAATCGCCATCAAGCGGTGGTATACACCACTACAACTTGACTGGTACACAATGGCATTCCATCATAATTTTCTAAATAACCTAGGTCTGGCCATATCTAGACATGCATAGAAGAAAGAACTTTCACAACGGCCCATTAGGCCCCCCTTTCCTCTTTCCTTTTTTTTTCTTCCTTTTATTTTTTCTTCTACATCACTCAAAACCTGGTTAGTATCACTATTTACACAAAATAATTCACAAAGGTAAACAATAAAATAAAGAAGACATATACAAGTAATTAAAGACCTTTTAGACACATTAGAGAAAATTGCTATATGGCTAGCCCACTTTTGAAAAGGCGTCCCAAATGGAGTCGCTATCCTATCAAGATGTGTTTTTGATCATTTTTTAAAATTTTAATCTATATGAAATCCTACCCATTTAACATATATTACTCGACTAACTTAAGAAAAATCACTTTTTAAAAGTAGTCACCACCAACCTAAGTTAGAAAATAAAGTTAAAATTAATTGGATAGATTAACCTTAACTAGCTACTAGTCTGCAAATTTTTCTTAAATTATTTTAGAAAGAGATGGACTAGAGATACTGGACTCGGAGGCTAACCTATTAAAACATAAACGGTTACTATGTAGAATTTTCAAAAAATATTTACTAAAAGGCCTTTATATTTTTACTTTTTATTTATTTGCTACTATGTTATTTATTATTATTTTTATGTTTTTATAAGATTTTGAATTTATGTTAAAAGAAAACTTAAAGTCCAGAGTTTATTGCACTAATTCTTCTAAGTCTTTTATTATTAATAACCAAAAATTTTTATTCATTTAATTTTTCTAAAGCTTTTGTTTTATTTATTTATTTATTTTACTTTTCTTTCATTATTTTTATTTAATTTTTATGATTATTCTTCTTAACTTAAAGTTTTTATTTTATTATGGTTATTTTGTTTAACCTAAAGTTTTTATTTTATTATGGTTATTTTTCTAACATAAGGTTTTTATTTTATTATGGTTGCTCCGAATGTACCTACGTACTTGCTAACCACGATCAAACCGTCCGTAGTTTGCTTTTCTTTCATAAAAATTTATTTTTTGGTTAATTTTATTTAATAAAAAGTACCAGGTTTACATTATTTAATCATATTAATTTTTATTAAGAAAATACCTAGATGACCTAGATTATTGAATGATTTTTTTTTTTTGAAAATCTAAGATAACCTAAGTTTGGGAAAAACCTCATATTAAATTTTTATTAAAAAAAAACTGTAAGTGATAAAATTTTAAAATACTAGATTTTAATAGAAGTTTTTTTTTATGTATTTTTATACTTTATTCTTTATATTTATTCTATTCATTTAACTAAAAACCTTAAACTAAAAAAAAATATTTTTCATATATTATTAGTTTTTTTTTTACTTGCTCCTAAAATTTTATTTATGCTAAGATTTTTACCTATTTAATTTTTACATTTTTTATATTTTTATTCCTATTTTTATATTTCTAATTCTAAAATCCTAACTTTTACCAAAGATTTTTATTTTTATGTCTTTTTAGATTTTTATTCTTATGCTAAAGATTTTTATTTAATTTTATTTTATTAAAGATTTTCATTTTCTTTATTATTATTTTTTTTTCTCCATTAAGTAATGATGTACATCACGACAACCCAATGGGTACTCTAAATTTGTTATTATTATTTTTTTTTTATTTTTAATTAAAGTTATGCTAAAAAAAAGAACTAAAATACCCTAAAAATAATAAATAAATGAAAAAAGAAGAAAAACCATCCAGATTGCTGGATAGACGAGGGTCGGGTCGTGGGTCATGGGTCAGGTCACTGGTTAGATCACAGGTCGGGTCATGGGTCATGGTGGTAGAGCTCCTCTTTGGTGGTGATCCGTGGTCGTTAGGAGTGATTGATAGGTGCTTTCCTAGGTTTTTGGGGGGTGAGGAATCGATTGGTGGTATTGTTTTTGCCTAAAAGCTAGGGTAGTGGTTGTGGTGGTTTTTCGATCCTATTGATCTAAGCAAAATTAGATCAAAAGATGGGGTTTTTCCTCTTTGACGTGACCTAAGGAGTGTTAGCGCCTAAATGGTAGATTGAGGTTGTGTGTAGGTGGAGCTATCCTAAAGAGAAGGTGGCGATTGGTGTCCTAAAGAGAGAAAGCTCTTGGCCGAAGCATATGAGTGTGTTTCTTTGTGATTTTTCCAGCCTTTTGAAGTTGTGGTACCTTAGTCTATTTATAAGAATTTATGGATGAGCTTAGGGGACCTCGGATTTGCGCTAAATCTCAGTAGGGGATAAGCTCCGTTTTTTGTTTGATTTGCTCTTTTCAGTTAAAGATTGATGTTAATCTTTGTTTTTAATGTGAAGTTTATCAATCTATTAGTTAAATAAAGATGGATTTGTGCCAAAAAATGAGCTTGGAATGGCCGAATTTACCTTTATCTTCTCCCTACGATCATCAACTGGAGGTTAAAGACAATTACATGCTGAGCATGTGGTCAAGTCTAGCTAATTAGAGGCTGGCACGTGGCAATTTGAGGGGAAAAAAAAATGAAAATGGCACAAAGTGCTTCGGACAGGATTCAAACTCACAACCTGACCCTCTCCCCATGCACACCAGGCAATCACACATACTAGTTGAGCCAACCCATTTCTCGGTTTATTATTGCACTTAAATTATGCATGAGCTAACAATTTTAGTTATTTTTATTGATTTTGAGGTTCTTGAACTTAATTTAGAGTCTCATAATTCTTTATTTTTATTGAAAATGTTCACAGTTTTTATTAATTTTATTATTTTTTATCATTTTTAAATTTTTTCCGTTTCTTATTATTTCTTTTTTTTCCTCCTTTTTTTATTGTCTTTATTATGTATTTTTTTTTGTAAACCAGGCTTTTTATTATTGCTATTTTTTGTTATTTTATTATTTATTTATTTATATATATATATTTTAAATCTAGACAAGGATAAAAATGGGTGTCTACACCTATAAAAATTCCTTCTTTTGATTTTTAAGAAATAAGATGTCACATCAAGGAAATAAGTAAATACAAAATTTTAAATAGAGATAGAAAAAGAAAATATTAAAGCATGAATTATATTGGTTCTACCTTGTACATCAATTTGCTCTTCTAGATTTATATAGCTCCATTAGTTAAGCACCAATCGACCAAAGTGGCTTCAACTATACTTTGAGAGAACACATATAGCCACAAGCTTACAACAATCACTCTTCTATCTAACATTCTTACACCCTATAAACGCCTATAGAGAACTACACTAATATAGTCACTCTCTTAAATTTGTAGCTCTCTCAGTTAATGGCAAAAGAAATTTCTTGAGGAAAAATTCTAAGTGGAGAACACCTAACACTAGCTTGATTTATAACAACAAACAAGAAAAAAAATGATAAGAGAGTACTATTTAGTACTTTCTCATTAGAATCACATGCATATTTCTTTCAAACTTGTTTCAACTTTTTATTGGACTTGCTTCAATGTTCAACTTCCAGTAAAAATGGAGGAAGTTCTAATCTTTTAAAACTTAAGAGCTCTATTCCTTATTTTGCACCAAGAACAAGTATTAATTTTCTCATTCTTTTAAATGATAGCTAGTGTATTGTTTTAATCTTGAGTACCTATCTAATGTAGATTACTTTAGATTTGAAATTGAATTTAAGTTCTTAAATGATGTTGAACATGACATCATTTGATTTTAATGATATTTGCTCCACAAAATCCTCTCATGAATTTAGATGAAATTAGAAGTATGGAGGGGAGGAGTGGGAGAAGAGACAAAACTTATATTCAAATGAGACATTTTTGAAACATGATATTAGATTATATTCTTATTGACTTTGGCTTTTAAGGGCAATTGTACACATGGAGTGGTTGAAGACTAAATGAGTTCTTGTAAAGGAAAAAATGGATAAGGGGTTGTTTAACTTAAAGTGGCTCAATGTTTTTCCTAAATTCATTAATCTTTTAGCATATGGAAGCATCCATTCTCTTCTAATCATTGACATGAACAAATGTGATTAGTAACAATCCGAAATTTTCAAGTTTGAAAACTTTGGATTGAAGGTGGGGGGTTGCAATCAAGTTGTTGAAAATACATGGTAGTGTACAAAAGAGATGGCAAACTATTAACGCTTGATGTGCAAGTTGGATATTTTATAGGAAAGTTGTAATGGAATGGAGTAAACCTCTTGTTTGTAATAATTCAAATAAGATAGCTTATCTACACTAGACTTGCTTATTTGCAAGCTTTGAATTAAAAAAAAACATGACCAAAAGAAGGAAGAAATTTTGCATTAGCAGTTAAACTTTGCTTTTCAATAACAAGAGAATTATTGGCATATGAGATAGATGATTTCTTGGTTCAAAGGAGAAGACATTAATACAAAAGTTTTCCACCAACGTGTTTTGAGAAGAAGAGTAAGAAATGAAGTTAGAAAAATGAAAATTATGGCTAGCATATGGTTGAATGAAGAATAGGTCATAAATAAGTCTCTTTTGGATTATTAAAAAGATTTGTTTACTGTTAAGAATAGATTACAATGAACTTGATGTTATTGATCGAATGATTACGTAAAAAATTAATGAGGTGTAGACCAAGGTTTAGAGGGAAGGGAAATGAAGGTGGTTACTTTCTAATTAAGAAACACAAAATCCTTGAGTTAGCATGGACTCAATGGATTATTCTACTATATGCATTAGGCAACTATTGAACACATTATGATAGAAGTCATAAAGAACTTTTGGTAAGCAAATTTGTTCTTCTTTCCTTTCAATAATACTAATTTAGTTTTAATTCCAAAAGGTCATTTTGAAATTTCTACGTAATAGATTACAACCCTTCTTAGAGTCTATAATCACTTTTCAAAAATTTATCATCCTAGGTCAACTTATCAAAGATAATTCTATTATAGCCCATGAGATTTTCCATTTTTCAAAAAAAAAAAAAGGGAACAAAATTTTTGCACTTAAAATTGATATGACAAAAGCCTATAATAGGGTTAAATGGTCTTTATTGGAAGAAATTATGGCTAAGATAAGTTCTTGCAAAAAATGGATAGGTTGGATAATAAATTGTGTGACTTCTAATTTATCTTACAACCTCTTTGTAAATGGAATGAGAGTGGGGCCTAGTTAGTCTACTAACTAGAGGGATTAGGTAGAGAGATCATTTATCTTCTTAACTTTTCCTTTAGTTGCAGACTCCCTTTCAAAAATGATCCTTAAAGCTTAAGGATAGAGGTATTAGAATAAACAAAGATGAATAGGAATAGTCTTGAATTAACTCATCTATATTTTTACTAATGATGTCATATTTTTCTTAAAAGCAACAAAATCAAATGTTTTGAGCTTAAAGCAAATCCTATATATGTATTGTTTAGCCTTTGGATAAAAAGTGACTTAAAAAAATTCTCTTTCTATCTCTCACTCTCTTTTCAATTTCTCTTTTTCTAAGGGAATAAAGTTGATAGTTGTAATATTTTAAACATTAATCCTTGCAACAAACCTAGTAAATGTTTAGGCCTTCCATCCAATTGGGTAAGATCTAAATATAAACTTTAGAATCAGATAAAGAGAAAATTGCTTTTAAGCTTCAAGGCTAGAATAGCCATTTGCTTTCAACCAAGGGAAAATAAGTAATGAATAAAGCAATTGCCTAAGCACTCCATACTTACTTAATGAGTATCTTTCATTTTTTAAAAAATTGCTATAGGGAAAACTCAAGCACAATATCAAACTTTTTGTGGGGCGATTTGAATAGAGGTAAGAAATTCATTAGAAGAATTCAAATGCATTAACAAAATCAAAATTTTGAAGGTGATCTTAGCTTTACAAATTTATAATTGTTTAATAAATCACTTCTATGCAAATTGGCTTGGACAATACCAAACAAGCCTAATGCATCGTGGATTCAATTTCTAAAAGTATGTACTTCCATAGAAGTGATTTTTTTTTTTTTAATTATAAGAAAGATTGAAGAGCTTTAAGGCTTGGCAAAGTGTACAAAAAGAAAATGAAGCTATTAATGATTTATTATAGCAAGTAGAAAGGGAGAAAGTGTTGAAGTTAGGATTTGGAAGTTAATGTAAAGTCTTGATTGTACATTGGAACAAAAGCATCACTTATGGCAAGTGTGTATGAATCCCTTAGCTAGTAACTTAAATTTATTTTGGAGGAGAGTTAAATGGGATCCTTTGTGCTTTAATCGAGAACATAAAGAATCTATGGATTGCTTTTTATTTTTCACTATAGTTGGGTGCATCCAATAGGGTTCGCTAGTTGTCGACAAATTGAAGAAACCATCATTGGCCTAGCAAATTAATGGTTGGAAAGTTTAGTGTTGAGGAATTATTCATAAAAAAATATGGAAATGTTGTTAGTAATGTTGTGGCACTTATGGATGCATGCAAATTCAAATGCCTTTGACAACACTCAACTAAAGCCAATGCATATCTTTTCTTCAGTTGCTAGGGAGTTGCATAATCTCCACAAAGTATTATATAAGCAAACAAGATAACTAAGCATAAGTTCAGTAGGTAATCTTTAGCTTTCCCAAACTATTATTTTACCACAATTTTGACAGTTAAGGTAGACTCTCCTGATGGAAACTCAATTAAAATAAATTGTGATAGGGCTTTCAATTTTACATCCAAGAATGCTAGAGTAGGGACTATTTGTAGGAATTTATCAAGCCAACTACTTGAAGCCATTTCTTTGCTTGTTGTAGAAGACCTCTTAGTAACATGAAGAAGGAACTGACATAGAATTCATGTAGAAATAGACTTGAAGCTAGTTTATGATCAACTCATGTGTGGAAGAGCCCTTTTTGAAGAATCCAAAGCATCCTAAATGGTATGTTGCTAGAAACTCTTCTAAATTTTGTCATTTTTCTTTAATTCTTAGAGAAGCCAATAAATGTGTCAATTGGGCAATTGCTCAAAGTAATTAGGGATCTACTATAACTTTTTGGATGGAAAAACCTCATCCCTATTAGTTAAATCATTTAGATTAGAATTCTCATTCACTAGATGTTGCTTATGAGCAAACAAATCATCAATCTTTCTCTTAACAAAAAAAAAAAAAAAAAAAGAAAAAAAGGAGCAAGAAAGAAAGAAAAAGAAATTCCTCTCATGAAAGATTTATTGTACAAAATCTCAAGAGTTATTTATTATTGATTTAAAGTGAGTGAATTATTTTAACTTCATTTTACTTTAAGTATCATAAGATCTTCTCCATAAAACTTAAAGGAGAAGATTTATTACACATATTTTTGCATACATCTTTGGTCATAATTATTCTTTCACATATTATGGTTATAAGAATGATCATTAATTAATGCTCTCATTATTAGTGGTTTAATTATAAAGATTTTAGGAATGATTATTGAGAGATTCCTTCATCATTAGTAGCTTGATTATAGGAAAGCACTTTTCCTTTCATGTAATTTGTAGCTAGTACATAGTTTGTATGTACATGCACAATTATTGATATATAACATATTTCAAAATTTTCATGGTATCAAAGTCTTAACTCCTATCATAGCTTCTATTCTCTTTTATTCATGAATACCGATTATGCAAATTAGAACCAACAAACTTCAGTACCTATTGTAAATGTGCAAATCAAAGTAGATATCAAATCTCCATACTACTTGCATCCATCAAATCAACCAAGCTTGATCATTGTTATATAACCTCTAAGTGAAAATGGACATAATTATTCGAATTGGAGAAATAGCTTCTTGAATGCACTTCAATAAAAAACAAAGTAGGGTTCATAGATGGATCAATTGAAATGCCCGATGTTCATTCCAAGGATTACCAATATTGGATTCAATACAATGCAGTGGCTAAATCATGGATGATCAATTCTATTTCTAAGGAATTGCAAGTCAGTGCCACTTATGCTGATACTACAAGAGAAGTATGGTTTGGTTTTAAGGAACGATTCACTTAATGAATTGCACCTAGGGTGTATGAGTTGAAGTGAACAATTGCTTTATTACAACAAGAAAAATTGTCTATCTATATATATTATGGCAAATTGAAAAGTGTTTGGAGTGAATTATAAAGTCCTAGACTAGTGCTTGTATGCACTTATTGTGTAGGTAAGAAGATGCAAGAGAAGTGTGAAGAAGAAAAAGTTTTTGACTTTCTAATGGGACTAGATGGGACTTACAAGATAGTTTGATCCCAAATCCTTAACATAGAACTATTACTAAGGCTTGGAAGAGCATATGTTGTGGTTGTTCAAGATGAAAAGCAACATAATGTAGCCGTTACTCATGTTCCTGTGATTGAGGGCACAACCTTGTTAGCTAAAGGACCAATGAGATAGTAAGGAAATGACTAAAAGAATGATTATAGAGGAGAAAAGCATAATAATTTACTACATTGCATTTAGTGCAACAAAGACAATCGTTCTTGTAAGAATTTTTTTGATATCATAGGATATCGTCTTGGTTGGAGAAAGCTTAGACTAAAAGTAGATCAATAATGATCGCATACATCTATAACTTCATATGTAGAACCAAACCAAGCATTTGCTGCCACCATTGATGCCTTTGCATATCTAAGTCTCACACAACTTAAATATAACAACTAATCAGTTTACTTGACCATCAATCAACCGAATCAAGTATCGGACCGTCTACAAATATGATTTCACAAAATTGCACTTATAAGAAAAACTCATGGATTATTGATACAGGGGCCATACCATATAGCTTGCAAAATTAAATCTATGGAAAATGTCATTATAGGTCTTGATGTTCCTTCTATTTAGATTCTTAATGGAGAAAATGTACCAGTTTAAGCTATAGGTCATGTAAATCTTAAGGATGATTTGAGCCTAGAAAAAAGTCTTCAGTGTGCTTAACTTTCATTTTAATTTATTATCAGTTTGCAAATTGACTCAAGATCTAAATTGTCTTCTAATATTTAGACTTGAATTTTGTATGATACAAGACTTACACTCAAAGAAGCTGATTAGAGTGGGTAGAGTGTGAAATGGATTGTACTATTTGGAACTAACAAGGGATGGGAAGGCATTTTTAGCAAATAAAGCTAGCATTGTAAATTATGGCATTGCCGTTTAGGGCCATTTACCAATAAACTGACTCTCTTTAGTTCCAAATTTGTTTGTTATGTTTGATTCATTAAACTATTTCTTTTGTGATGCAAGTTGTAGAGCGAAGTAAACTAGATTGCCTTTTCTAATTTATAAAAAAAAAAAAATTCATGAATGATTTTGATTTAGTACATTGTGACATATGGGCTCCATATTGCATTAAATCCCACTTTAGATCACATTACTTTCTCATCATAGTAGATGATCACAGTTGAGTAACATAGGTCTTTCTCATGAAGGATAAATCTAAAACTAGACATTATCTATTTTTATTTTTCAATTAGGTCTAAACACAATTCAACAATAAGATCAAGATCTTTAGAAAAGATAATGGTCTTGAGTTTAATCATGAGAAATTATTAAATCACTATTTTGAGAATGAAATGGAGAGACAAACAAGCTACATGGATACACTACAACAAAATGGGCTTATAGAGCGAAAACATCAACGTTTGTTAGAAGTGGCTCGAGCCTTGAGATTTTAGGCTAATCTTTCGATTAGTTTTGGGGGAGAATGTATACTTACTGTAGCATATTTGATCAATTGAATGCCTCTTTCTATGCTAAACAATAAGACACCTTATGAGGTATTGTTCAGTAAGGTACCTAACTATGATCATTTGCTTAGTTTTGATTATCTATGTTATGGGCATTTTAGAGGTAAACCTCATGATAAGTTTGCTCCCAAAGGTAAACTTGGCATTTTTGTTAGTTATCCTTATAGATAGAAAGGATATCAAATCTATGATTTAGAAACCAAAAGGATCCACTCTTCGCGAGATGTTCATTTCTTTAAAGATATATTCCCTTATTCTAACTCAAAGGGAAATATTAAATATTGATAAGCTCACAATCCTTGCTTTAGAGAGACAAATCATACTTTTGTTAATCATGAAATTTAGACAGAGAGTAAGGTGATAAATGAACTTGTGCAAAATGATAATACAACATTTAGGTTAGCATCTTCATGGTTTGATTCCATACTATAAACATTAGATACAAGTATTGAACCATCATCTAAAAATCAATCATATGTAGAATGAGATGCATCATCCTTAAGTATAGAGTCTACACCTTTATTTGATCAGCATGCTGCTATTGACCCTCCTATTGAAACCACCAAATGCACAGGACAAGTGTTTGAGACTCTCTCTAGATGTAATTATACCTTATTGCCCTATCTTCTCCCGCAATCCTCTACTTTACACCTTTCCTCCTCCTTCGACTAACTTGAAGATATATCCTCTATCTCATCATATATCTTATTCCAAATTTTCTAGAGTTTACTCCACTTTCTTAGTAGCAATCTCTTCAGTAGATGAGCCCAAATGCTATTCTTAGGCAGTAAAACATACACATTAGAAAGATGCGATGGCTAAGGAGATTTTTCCTTAGAAGCAAATCATACTTGGAAACTTGTACCCTTACCATTTGGGAAGCATGCTATAGACTTTGAATGGGTATAAAAAGTGAAATTCAATCCAGATGGCACGGTTAAATGGTACAAAGCATGTCTTGTGGCTAAAGGATATACACAAATTGATGGTGTTGATTTTCATGAAACATTTACTCTTGTAGCCAATTAGTCACTTTAGATGTTTACTTATAGTGGCTTCAATACGTAATTAGGAGCTTTACCAATTAGATGTTAACAATGCCTTCTCACATGGAGATCTTGATGAAGAGGTTTAAATGAAAATTCCTCAAGGCTTTGGTAAATAGGGTGAGCAACATGTTTGTCATCTTCAAAAGTCCCTTTATGGACCTTGCCAAGCTTCAGGAAATTGGTACAAGAAATTCACTCAATCCTTACTTTCCATTGGTTTTATCACATTTTCTCAAGGAGAATTTTATCTTGCTATGCTCATCTATGTTGATGATGTGATTATTTCTAGGAATGATTCAAATAAGATTTCATAGTTGAAGCAATATTTGAATACCAAATTTCACATTAAAGATCTAGGAACACTCAAATACTTTTTGGGCATGGAAGTGGTATGCTTTCCTACTGGTATTGTGCTAAGTCAACGGAAATATGTTCTCAACATTTTAGCAGAATGTGGTCTTATAAGTTGCAAGCCATGTCCTTCACCTACGGAGCAACAACATAAACTTATCACAAATTCAGGAGTAGAATGTAATAATCCTGAGCAATATAAGCATCTTGTTAGACAATTATTATATCTCACTATTATGCATTCGATATTAGCTACGTCGTATACATCTTTAGTTAGTTCATGCACAAGCCAAGACAACCACATTTTGATGCTACTATGTAGATTTTATGTTATCTCAAAATTACCTAAGATAAGGCATTTTATTTCCCTCTAATAGTTCATTAAATGTGTAAGCTTATTGCAACGTCGATTGGGCTGGTTGCCTTATAACTAGACTATCCACCACTGGGTACATAGTGTTTTTGGGATCATCACCCATTGCATGGCAATCAAAGAAACAATCTATTATTTCTCACTCTACTGCTAAAGCCGAATATAAAGCAATGGCTACTACTACAAGTGAAGTCGCTTCGCTCACTCATTTGCTTTCAAAGTTAGGTATATCTCACTCATGTCTAGTTGATTTATTCTATGACAATAAAGCAGATTTGCACATTGCTATGAATCTTTTTTTTCACAAATGTACCAAGCATATTGAGATTGATTTCCATTTTATTCGACGACATATTCAATCTAAACTTTTGATTACTCGACCAATTTCATCTCAACATCAATTGGTCGACATATTCACCAAGGCTCTTAGTTGAGATTGGTTTCTAACTTTATTGGGCAAGTTGGGCTTTTCCAATTTCCATGCTCTAACTTAAGGGGGTATAAAGGAAAAAAATTGTTACACATATTTTTGTATACATCTTTTGCCATAATTATTCTTGCACATATTCGGATTATAAGAATGATCATCAATTGATTCTCTCATTATTAGTGGTTTAATTATAAAGATTGTAGGAATGATCATTGAGATATTCCTTCATCATTAGTAGCTTGATTATAGGATCATACTTTCCTTTCATGTAATTTGTAACCAATATATAGTTTATATTGTACATGTATAATTATTGATATATAAAATACTTCAATTTTTTCATCGAACTAATTAACCAACATTTCAATTTTAGAAAAAATCTTCAACAAGCTTTTTGGGCTCTTTAAAAGTCAAAATTTCAAGCGTAGATTTGTCATCTTCTAACCATAAACTTGCAAGAAAGTAGTTAGATATATTACTCAAACATATTAAACTTGGCACCACTACTTCTTAAACAACAACAACAACGATAATAATAATAATAATTATTATTATTATTATAACATTTTTGTTAAAGATGATAAGTTAGTTGTTAGAGTTGCTATTTTTTAGATTACTTTCTCATAATGTAGAACCTTCTATATTGAACAACCATTGTTTAAGTACGGTACACTTAATAATTTAATTAGAAATATATAATTTTTTCTTTCATTACCAAAACCAATTAGGAGACTTGATAATGCAAATATATGCATACATAAATATAGATATATTATACTATTTTTTATCTTAGAATGATAGAATTCAGAATATAGGAGGAAATAAGTAATTAAGTATAATTGGTGAGACCAATGGTGAAGTGATAGCAATGGATGATGCATGCATGAGAGAGAGATGGACATAGGAGAAGAGAATAGAGTACTTAGGTAATCACAGCTTTACCAAACCTAGACTAATATCTACTTAGAAATACTATGGGATTAAGGGTCAAGGGATCGATCTTGAATTCAACTATATAATTAAATAATAAAGTATAATTCATGCTTTAGAAACAATAAATAATCATAAAAGGTTGACTCTCTAGTTTGAAAAAAGAAAAAAGAAAAGAAAAGGATGAAGACAACAAGCTATTATAGTAAAGTAAAACCTATAAAACCACAACTAAGAGAACAATAATAGTTTAAAGTTATGTCTAAAATATACTCTAATAAGTCATTTCAACTATCAACTCTATCTCTCTCTATTCCCCCCAAACCCAACCCCCCAAAATAATGTAAACATTCCTTCTACCTCTTCACCATATCTAATCTATATTACCTTTTATCTTCCTCTTCTAAAACCCTCGAACAACCCCACCTCCTCAAAAATTTATTTGATGCCTTCTCTTTCTAACAAAAGTGAAAACAAAAAGATAATCTTTTTCATGTAATATTGGTTTTGTTGTAGCATATCTTCTTGATTCACTAGCTAAGTGAGTTAGGAAAGGAACCCAAATTTTTGTCATGGTCGAGTGTAGTTGAACTAGTTGGGCTAGTTAAAGTACTTCTTTGTTTTCAACAACCAATAAAATTTTATTCAATTAATGAGGGAATAAAAGAACGTCAAGTTATAATACTAGGAACTACCTATTGATTTAGAATAATAATGCCTTCTATAGAATGAGCGTAAATAAAGGAAATTAGAAGTGAGAAAAAATTAATTAAAATTGACATCTCTACCTTTATTGGCTAAGTAATTAGTAGGCTTATTTGCTTCTCTATAAATGTGACCGATTAAGCATCTAAATAATGTAACAAAACTTAAGCTCTTTGATTTTGTACAAATTATTCCAATGAGGCTTCATAGTCCTTAAGATCTAGCTGACAACAACTATTGAATCAACTTTAATCTCAATGTTTCTTAGTTTATGTTCATTGTAAAAGTCTAAACCAATTTCAACTACCAACAACTCAACTTAAGCATGTCTATAGATAATTTTAAGTATTAGGCATGAACCCAAACATGTCTATAAATGGATATGGTCCATTTATTATTCATATTATCATTTGCTCACAACAAACCTATATGTAATTATGTCATCATGTTTTGGGAACCAAATTATTATAGCCCTACTTTAAATTGTGAAAATTGATATATTGTTTTACAGTAAATGATGTAAAGGTTCCAACTCATCTATTGTATAACATCATGGAGATATAACTCTTGATCACATAACCTAAAAAAAAAAAAAAGGTTATTGGTCAAAATGTATTATACCTATAGAAAAAGAAAAGAGAAAAATCATGAATGGCTAAAATGTATTACTAATGAAAAAGTACAAGTTGCAAAATTTTCGAAATTATATATATAAAGATTAGGACTATCTTGGCGTATTGTCCCAAAAAACCTACATTAGGAAATTATCTTGCTACATGGGATGCACGAGAAAGGTTCCAAACTTTAGGTTTGCCTATCTATAAAAGAAATTTGCTAACAACCTAATGTTATAGAAATAGAAAGGGGTAGAATTCAAAATAATCATCTCAACCTAAAAAACGACTTGTGGAGATAGAATTTGAAATAAATAGACAAAAGCATAAATTTAGTTTTCATTGTTTGGTTACTTTTCAATTTGAGTCTTACTTTTTCTTTTTCTATTTAAATCCTCAAAAATTTTGAAATGGATGGAGAAGTCTTGAATTCCATTGACTTAATTGAAAATTCCATTAAAGTAGACATGTGTCTACTCTTTATTAGCTCATAAAAATAAATTTAAGAAACATTTTTATTACATATATTAGATAAATTACAATATGAAATAATAATAAATTAGAAAATAAAGAAAAGAAAAAAGAAATTAACCCCAAGGCTAAGCATAGTGGCTACCTCACTATGGCAATCACCTTTAGGTAAAGCCACCATAAAAAATACTTGAAAAGACAAAGGTTTTATTTATTACAATTTTCTATATTTCTAGCATATACAAAAGAGACTTTTATAAGACAACTGAGCTAGATATTAGGAGAATAATTAGCTCTAAACTAACTAAGAAAAGATTTACAATAGTTGTATAACCTCTAATCTAAGAAAGAAAGAGAGATTTACGGAGAGAGATTTAAGAAAAGAAAATCTCAACACTACCCCTCAAGTTGGTGCATAGATGTCATACATGCCCAACTTGCCAAGACATTTTGAGAATACTTGACTTGAGGCCGCCTTAATCAGAATATCGACTAATTGATCTTCATATTAAATCTTTGCTAGCTCTAAGGTTTTCTCTTCTAACTTCTCTTTGATGAAAAATCTATCCACCTCTGCATCTTTTGTTCGATCATATTGGACTAGATTATGGGCTATGCCACATGTGACTCTATTTTCGCAATATAACTAAATTGGTCATTCAATAGAATAACCCAACTCTTGTAGAAGGAGCTTCAGCCACAAAGCTTCACAAAGTCCAAGTGCTATACCTAAATTCAGTTTTGCACTAAGCGAGCAACAACATTTTGTTTTTTTACTTCTCCAAGTAACTAGATTACCTCCCACAAACGTGAAGTAACTTGAAGTCGATCTCCTATTATCTATTGCTCTTGCCAAATCAATATCTATATACACCTCAATATCTTGATAGTTCATAGTTTTGGTGAACAATATTCCTTTTCCAGGAGTAGATTTTATATATCTCAAAATACACATGACTGCATTCATATGTTGTTCACTAGGATTGTGCATATATTGACTTACAACGCTCAATGCATAGGCAAGGTCTCGTCTTGTGTATGCTAAGTACATCAACCTTCCTATAAGTCTCTAATATATTCCTTTGTCAACTAGTACTTGATTTGCTTCAATACATAACTTCAAGCCTTCATCTACTAGAGAATTGGCTAGTTGACATGCTAATATACCGGTTTCCTATAATAAATCTAATGCATATTTTCTCTAAGATAAGAAAATACCTATCTTAGATCTAGAGACTTCAATTCCAAGAAAATATTTCAAAGGAACCAAGGTCTTTCATTTCAAATTCTTTTGACAAGTATTCCTGTCGTGCCTTCCTTTCTTCTGCATCATTTCCTATAACCACCATGTCATCCACATATACAATAAGGGTAGTGATCTTACCTTATCTTTTCTTCAAAAATAAAGTGTGGTCTAAGTTGCATTGATGGTATCCAAATGCTTTCATAGACTTTGTGAATCTCTAAACCATGCTCTTAGAGATTGTTTTAGCCTATATAATGATTTCATCAGTTTATATACCTTGCTGCTATGTCTTTCTGGTGTCATGCATCCAGGGGGAAGTTTCATATAAACTTCTTTAGTTAATTCTCCATGTAGAAAAGAATTTTTTACATCAAATTGCTACATTGGCCAATCCAAGTTTGCAGCTAAAGACAATAATACTCAAATAATGTTGGTTTTAGCTATAAGTGCGAAAGTCTCTATATAATCAATACCATAGGCTTGTGTATAGCCCTTTGCCACCAATCTTGCTTTGAATTGCTCAATAGTGCCATCTGCTTTGTACTTCACAATATAAATCCATCGGCAACCCATTGGTTTCTTTCCTTGTAGACAATTAACCAAATCTTAAGTTTTATTCTTTTACAAAGAGCTCATTTCCTCATTCATTGCGTCTTTCCATCTTGGATAAGCTAATGCTTCTTGCACACTGTTATGAATATATACAATAGATAATTGATTCACAAATGATTGATTTGATTTAGATAGATTTTGGTTAAACTGATGGGAAAATTTCTGACACTGTCAACCTCTTCAGAACCTAATTTGGATGATTAACCAAATTGTTCATATTTTACCTTATGTCTTTATTTCTAATAAAATTTGAGAATAATATTACAGGTACAATTATATTTCTCCATGGGATGCCAAAATGTCCTACAACATCAGTTAGACACAGAACATTTTTCAGGATAACAATCAAAGACCCGCTGCGATTGTTCTCTATTCTGAGGCATTGGAACATGAAGACTTATGTTATTTTGTATCTTGTAAATGTTTGTTGAACTATTTGGTTGTATTTTGGTTTTGGGATACTTTTATTTCTTTGTAACTTTCATTTAGGGTTAGCTACCTTAAAATGGCAAACTTGTAATTTTGAGCACTTTTTAACCCTAGGAGTAGCAAGTATAAATACTTGCTTAAGAGAGGGTTTGAAGGATTAATTTTTTGCAGATTAAACACTACATTTCACGTGAGAATTAGGGTTCTTACCTTGGTTCCAAACTCTTATCAATTTCAATCCAAGAGTTGAAATTGTGGCGAGTGTAACATCTTGAAATTGTGAGTTATATCAATTTCATTTTATTGTGATTTCTTTTCTTCTCTAGTGTGTCATATCTAGGGTTAAATTGAGATAGTTCTTGGTCAGAAATACATCTTATTGTTCACGAATTCTTTGTTTATTTGAAGTACTTAGCAATTGGATTCGGATCATCATTGAAGAATCCACTTGAAAACGTATTCTTCTCTATTGGAAAGGAATTCTTATAATTGAGGTTTTCTTTTGAATTTGTGGATTATTTGCATGGATTATATGAGATTAGAGTGTTTTTAGATGATATTATCATTGTGGTATTATAATTATATCATTGGACATTTGGATTTCATCATATCTTCATTAGGGTTCACGTGATTTAGCTTTGTGGATCCGGTTTTTGCCTTGACTTGAGATTGTTTTTCTTAAGTCTTTTATATGTGCTTAATCTTGGCTTTAGGCACATCATAAAAACATAATGGTTCATAGGATATTTAACTCTACTAGAGATTTCAGGCTCATATGTAGGTTTAGGAATACCTCTATTGATTCAAATTGGTAGTTTTTTTTTTTGGTAAATTAATTTTAGGAATAGGAACATCCTCGATGAGCGATATTAGCAGGAAATTGCACCTCTTCATTTGGAAAACTTGAATTTTGTGTTTCAACAATTTCCAATTCTTTATCCATATTAAGGTCCAAAGCAACATTACTGCTATAATCAAGATTCTGAATTTCCTTCTAGTACTCCCCTTGAAGTTCAGAATTTGTAGAAAAATATATTGAATCTTCATGGAAAACCACTTCCATTGTTACAAACATATGTTGTGTTCGAGGATGATAACACTTGTAACCTTTTTGATGAATGTCATATCCTAGGAAAACATAACATAAAGCACATGGGTCAACTTATTTCGTTGATGTTTGTGAAGATGGATAAATACGACACACCCAAAAACATGAGGAAGTAAATTAGGAACTATTAGAGTAACCACAACATCAGTAAGTGCTTTAAATGGTGTTTGAAAGTTAATGGAGCTTAAAGATGTTTGATTAATTGAGTGAACTACGAACATAAGAGCTTCTCCTAAATAGGACAATGGCATATGTGCTTCAATTAAAACAACTCGAACAACTTCTAGTAAATGATAATTTTTCCATTTTGAGACTCCATTTTGGTGAGGGTTATTACCACAAGTTATTTGGTTAATAATTCCTTGCACTTCTAAAAACTGTTGAAGTTCAAAACTTTGATATTCCCCTCCATTGTCACTTGTAGAACTTGAATATGTCCATTATACTAAGTTTTGACCATTTTATGAAATTTCTGAAATAACAAGTTTACTTCACTTTTAGACTTCATTAACCACAACTAAGTCATTTGAGTACAGTCATCAATAAAAGTAACAAACCAACGCGAACCACTCAATGTTGGAATTTTGGATAGAGCCCACACATCAAAATGAATGACCATAAACCGAAAAAGAATTTTATTTAACCTTAATGGAATTGAAGTTTATGACTTTTCCAAGTTCACATACATCACAGCAAAAACTAAAAAGAGCAACATGTTCAAACAAACTAGGGAATAATTTTTTAAGATATCCAAAAGATGGATGCCCTATCCTTCAATGCCAAAGCTAAATTTCAAATTTATTCTTCTTCTCTTTCATGCCTTCTATTGCCAAAACTTCATGCAACTTGTTAGAGCTTTTCAATGTCAAGTCTAAATAGTAAAATTCTCCTCACTTAACACCACATCTAATCATTTGCTTTGTTTGGAAGTCTTTAAAAACACAAGAGTCAAGCCAAAAAATTACAATACAAGATAATTCTTTGTTTATTTGAGAAAAGGATAAGAGATTATAATCTAAAGATGGAACAACCAACACAAAATCAAGGTTTTAAAGCATTAATGAGTGATAAAGAACCTTCCCCAATAACTGAGGATTCATTACCATTAGTAGTAAAAATGGTTTTTTTGTGAAGAGGTTCTAAGATTTGTAACCTATCTTGAATCAAATGTCACATGATTAGAAGCACCAGAATCAATTATCCATGTATTATTAAAAACAAGTGTAGAAACATTCAAGGCCTTACCACAAGTGTCAGTAGTTGTAATCAACACGAAACCTTCTTTAGTAGTATTATCATTAGTTTCAGCAACAGCAGTGACTGAGTTCTTGGAATTCTTTCTCCAAGATGCTCTACTATGATCCTACCATTTTGGATATCCCACAAGTTCATAGTAATGCTCCTTTGTATGTCCGGTTTGATTGTAATGCATACAATTGTATTTAGATTTTTCCATACCTTTGGTAGTCTTTGGTTGATTCTGAGTCATCATTACTACAACTTCAGTGTTTCCAATATCAGCATTCAAAGTCACACAATGTACTACTTCTCATCGAATTAATGAATAACATTCTTACAAACCTGGAACTAGTTCTTTATGTAAAATTTCCCCACAAACTTGTTCAAAATTAATTACTATTCAAGCTAACAAGAAATATATGCACTAGCAATCATTCAATGGATTTTTTATATGCTGTTACATCATCAAGATCTTTCATGACCACTTTATCTCGATGGTCCAATCTAAAAAAATCTTAACTAGTTCTCTAAAATATATAGAGAGAGACTTCTTATTTTGCTTAGCTATGAAAGCCTTTAGTTCAAGGAAAAAACTTGTAATTCATCACTTCCATCATAAAAAGCTTTTGATAATGCACTCCAAATCTCATACGCAATAGGTAGATGTAAATACCTTTTCATTATTTCAAGCCTCATGGACATCAATGACCATCATTTCCCTTTTTTGTTTTCAGCATACCATTTTTCATATCCATCGTCAGACTCGTCTGGTTGTTTCATTTTGCCACGAATCTAAGAGAGTATTTCTTTTTCAGCAATATGTATTTCCATTAGTTGAGACCAAACATCATAGTTTGATTCATTAAGAATTATTCCTACATTAAAAACACCTTCAGATTGCACAATTACTAGAATTGATTTAATTCCAAAAGATTTAACACCTCTTTCACTCATTTTGATTTTGTTTTAGAATTTAAAGGGGTAGGCTTTGATACCAACTTGAAAAGAGAAAGGTTTTATTCATCGTAATTTTCTATATTGCTAGCATATACAAAAAAGACTTTTATAATACAATTGAGCTAGAAATTAGGAGAATAATTAGCTCTAAACTAAGTAAGAAAAGATTTACAATAGCTGTACAAACTCTAATCTAGAAAAGAAAGAGAGATTTAAGGAAAGAAAATCTCAACAAAAATGTGTTGGATTGCCTACCCACCACCCTAAGGAACAATTAACGAAAAAAGAAAGAGAAATTTTAACTAAATTTCCATGAGGTTGTAATCAAGTTTCACAATCCTCCTTAAGTAGTGTTAGCTATGCCAGAGCCTAGGTGGTGAAGCCACTATAGTTTTCCATAGGAATTTAATTCTCTCTTTTTTTTAATGATCCTTGTAAGAATTTTGTATTTTTTTAACGTTCTCTTATTATATACTTTTATCAAATATATTTAATAACGATATTTTTCTAGATTATATTTTATAAGCCAATTAAGAGTTGTTACGTGCCAACTCTTGATAAAAATTTCAATGAAGTTAATTGAAGCATTTTCATCGCTTTTTAAATAGTTGGGTACTTAATTAAAAAGAAAATGTTTACAGTATAAAAATAAATGAATATTGAGAACTAATATATATATATATATATATATATATCTTAATGAACATGATACGAACAATTCTTATATTATCTAGAGGACACATGAACCAACATATCAAGAAAATGAAATAACTATCTAAAAATTTAAACAACTTTATAGGCCTTTTTGTAGACCCAAATTCGAAATAAGCTACAATAGAAACATAATATAACTTAGGGTTATAAATAAGTTGAATTGAGACAATATAATGTAAAGCTTACGTAGATTTAATTGAGTTTATAATTTTGTACTTGAGCATGACTTAAAATGGTACTCGATAAGCTCAAGCTTAGTTTAATTAAACTTGTTTTATGTAGTTTTTTTGAAAAAAAAATATTATTTAATTAAAATAACGTTAATATCCAAACTTAACTTAAACTTAACTAATATTTTACTCGATTTAAACTTGATTAGATTCATAAGTTAGTCCAACCTATCATAAAGCTTGAATTTCAACTCCAAAAACTACTCAAGTAGCTCCCAAGTAAATATCAACTTAAATCTGAACATTATACTAGTAGGTTTTGTCTCATTTGCACCCCTTAAAAATACAACCGACTCTATCTTTTTTTTTTTTTTTTTTTTCACCCTTCGAAAACCAACCCATCGCTCTCTCACACATGCCGCGACATTAAGGGGCCAATTTATACTTAAGTCATTGAGCAATTCCTCGGCGATGGATTTTGCTTTCTCAAGATCCTTCCAATTCCTTTTAATTGCATAATTATAACAAGTGTTATACAAAAATACTTACATGAAACTTAAAAATTCAACTCATTACTGCAATTAACTTTTAAGAGTATGAAATCATATTTATTCCTGTATTGTAAATGAAAATCTACCCAATACAACTTAAACGAATAAAAGTTCTCATGATGCATCCTATAAGAATGGATTGAATGCTGCTGTTATCGAGCTACAGGTAGTACCCATGGAGTCGTAATATGATTAGGGATGCTATTAGGGAGATTCTGAGATAGATTTTATAAAATCTGAACTCAATTTGATAGGATATAAAAAATTTTAAAATCTATTTTGAAATCCTATAAGGTTTTAATATGATACTAAACTCTACTCCTATAAGGTTTTTTAAAACTCGATTACGACCCGACTTGTCTCGGTTCCCTACTTTTTGATTGCTTTTTCTTTTTTTATCTTCTAAATTTCAAAACCGTGACAATGGAGTGTGGACAGGACAACGTGTAGGGACATGAGACTCCTCAACCAGACAGTTATGCGATTCTTTCCTTTTACAAAGGTTTATCCTCTTCCATAATCCTAAAATTATGGTTAATTTCATGTGGATGCAACATCATAACAGTTAGGTTCTCGTTAGGCAATTTATGTGAGTTAGGAAAGCTCTTATATAAGAAAAGTAAAGACATGTTAAAACGATGAGACAAATAACTTTAAGAAATTGGTGAGTGAGATGACAGTGGGTTGGCAAAAGGCTTTACTAAGAGTAATACACACGTGAATCATTAATGATAGGTACGGGCTAATAAAATTTTAACAGATGGGACCTCTTGAAGCTATCATGAATTTTATTAATATGATGGATGGTGTGTCAAAATTGTATGTGTTACTATGCACCATTAAACATTCCGCTTGACATATTGTGCCATTGGCAATTGAATCTTTTCCCTGGTTTTAGAGGGTGTTGGCCGAGAAAGAACTTAAAACTTGACAATGGGCGGCTGGGTGGAGAAAGAAGCCATGGTGTTGCTAATATACTCGAGAACCGAAAAACACTGGCAGCTTCCTATTATCTGAATTCCCATGACATTACTATCCGGGTAACCTGTCAATACAGCCGCATTAGTACATGTTGGATCCCATCCCGGTTAGGCAACATAAGCAGATTTTAATAAATTTTTATATGCGGGGCAAAATCAATTCCTAGGTCCTTGTAATAAGTTGCAACGTTTGTAAAAACCTGAAGTAAGATGATCAGTGCTTTTTTTGGTAGTGTCTTGACAAACTGAGTTGCATTGCCTTCTTAAAGATTCAACTGGACATGCACTTTAGTGAGACGAAATCGAGCCAAAACCAAGTGCTTTGTCTCTCTAGATTCATTGGAGGATTATGGGTATACTATCTCATTTTAGTGCTGACTAATTATGGTTTGACTGTTTTAGATTTGTAGGAAGAGAAGAGACATTGGGTCAAGCGAAGAGGAGGGGGTGGCAGCTGGCTTAAAGTAAGTTGATGAAATTCGAGATTTGATGCCAACAGTCATTAAAGTATCTTTAACAACACTACTAATGAAAAAAAAAAAAAAACCCGGCAAGTGTCACATGAACCATGATTATAGCAAATGTTTAATAATGTCAAGAATTAGATTTGTGATTTTTAAAGCAACAAAAGATATCCTTTCGTAAGTCCCTTCAGTGGATGTGTGATAAATGGGAGAATAGTCCTACATACGGGGTTCATTATGGAATTACTTTCCTTACATATAATACTCCCATATTACATTATTTCATTATTATGATATTATATATGACAATGAAACTTAAAAACGACTTCATAATATACATACTTACAAATTCCTACTAAATACTATACAATAACTAATTAATATATAACATATCATCATTTGCTCCATCTAGTTTTCACATGTCCGAATGAGCATAAACAATTGGAGGAATCCTTATTCTCGTTAGTCGTGACTTCCCGTTCGTCGTGACCAGCCAAGCAATTATTAAAGGAAGGAACAAACTAATTCAAATAGACTCGATTAATGAACATAATTGATATTGTTAACAGAACCATTAAACCGAAAATAAAAAATTATCATCTTTTTTTGTTTTTCATTTTAAAACTTTGTCTGCGACAATGAGAGGATCGGTAAAGAAATGTTTATCATATTACTAATGTAAGTTATAAGTATTAATTATTTAAAATGATTAAATCAATTAATCATGGTTTTTGTTAGATTGTTCACTCCATTTAATTTTAGATAAATTAAGAATGGCAGTTAGAGTGACATGTAGTGAAAGTTGCTGAGTTACTCAGACGAGAAAACGGAAATAATAAAAGAAAGACAAACGGAGCACCACATGTCATCTTCTTCGATGCATTAACAGATCAGTGTCTTCTTCATATAATTAAGGAAGTTGTAAAGGGCTGAAATTAGCTATATTAATTATTCTGCTAAATTTATTATTTATTTAGATTTAATTTTTTTGAGTTAGATGATAGAGTTTAAGGAGTTTAGTCAATACATGAGATGATCTAGGGAGACTTGGTTTGATGGGTTTAGAACAAGAATTGTTAGACCATCTATCTTTATCTAATCATTATCAAGCAGATTCATGCATTCACGAGGATGGCCATTGACTTTAGCTCATCATTAAGCTCATTCAAGATAAGCATAAATTAAGTAAACTCTATCTCATCCATCGATTATTGATATGATCGAACGGATGTTGTCAAACTAAAGAGCCTATAAATACTTAGCTACCCCTCATCATTTGACACTTTTGGGAAGAGATCAAATAAACAACATTCTAATGCATTGCTTTTACTCTTAAAGATCAACCAAACAATTCAAGTAATTATAGATCTCAATCACATAAGTTGCAAGGTTGACACTCAAGATTTCCTTAGGCTCTCTTCTCTATCACTTGTGCTTTTGAGATACTAAGCTTGCCTATTCCTCCTCCATGTCACTTTTTTAAGTCATCCCATTACATACCATCTTCACATAACTACTTTCATGTGTTACATAAGACTTGTTCGCAACACGCATGTGACTACTTCGATTAGAATCCCTTCATCTATAGAAGTAAAGAAAACATTTTAACAGAGAGACAGAGACAAAGTGAGTATAAGATGAGCTGATAGGAAAAAGAAAAAAAACTGCATTTGTGAGAGATAGAGTGTACCTATGAACAAGTGGAATTAGAGAAAGAATAAAATTAGCTATGGAAGGTGTGGGTCTGTTATGAAAGAGACAAAGAGCAAAATGAATTTAAGAGGGAGAGGGTAAGATTTGAAGATATAAGAAAATAACAAATTGATATTTTTATTTGTTACAAATAACTATATTAATATGGTAGTTCATAGACTATATTATTAATAAGAATTTCTTTTATTGTTTTTAAATGTAAACTACTCTTTTTAACTTAACTACTAAAATTCTCTGTTATTATTTAATTATTCTTAACTCTGATTTGAGATGTTTCACTTTGATCACCTTCTTTCTCTAATATAAATAGGAAAAAATTGTCACTCTAAAACTTCTCCATCATCATTGTCATCTAAAAAGTATTAAAATAATAATAATAATAACCTTTTCTCTTTAAAACAAACCTTTCTTTGCTAATATTCCCAACAAAGTACAAATAGATAAATATTTCATTTCCTTTCAATTTCTTTGAAACTCTTTTCCTTTCTCTTGGTTGAATTCCTAATTTACCTTTTATTTTCTTTAAAACTTGCTTCCAATCTCTTGAGGTTTGATTTTCGGTGTCATCATCTTCTTGGATCCTTTCTAGTCTCACTACCATCTTTGGTCCCACTCGCTACCTTAATTGTTACTGAAGAGCCTCAACCTGTGAACATTTAAGAAACAAATATAATTGGGAGGAACATCATTGAACATTAAAGTGTGGTACATAAACATTGCTCTTATAGATATTTTGTATTTAATTTCATAGTCTAACCTTAAAAGCTCTATCAATCATGTATGTTGACTAGGAGTAGCTAATCATTGCTCTGATAGATATTTCAAGCTATGGTGATCAGTTTTGATTATAAACCGTTGTCCAACAAGGTAATGTCTCCATTTTTCTACTGCATGAACCAAGGCTAAAAGATCTTTTTCGTATGCTAATAGACTAAGCTATCTAGGTGACAAAGGATTACTCAAATAAGCAATCAGATGTCCATCATGCATCAACATGGTCCTTACAACTTCACTAGATGCATTTCTCTTTATAACAAATGGTTTAGAGTAATCTAGCAACCTCAACATAAGGGTAGTAACCAAGGCATCTTTCAAATTCTTAAAAGCCACCTCAACCTCCTCATTCCACATGAACTTCCCTTTTTTTGGCAACATTTTCAAGGTCTTAGAAATAATGCCAAACCCATGAATAAACTTCCTATAGTAACTTGCAACCTTAAAAACCGAAAAAGTTGCTTAAGTGTTGTCGAAGTTAGCTAATGGACAATGGCCTCAATTTTCTATGGGTTTATAGATACCCCATACATGGTTATCACATGATCAAGGTATTCAATCCTTGCTACTCTTAACACACATTTACTTCATTTTAAATAGAGTTGCTTCTTCCTCAAAATATCGAAAATAACATGTGAATGGCCCACATGCTCTTCCAAATTAGGGCTATAAATGAGAATATCATCCAAGAAGAGCTTATTGATTTGTACAGATTTCAATTTAGTTTAAGTCTAAGACCAAGAAGTGATTAAGGTTAGGATTCAAGGTATGTGTAACTTGTGTATTGATTTGTGCTTGTTTGAGTTAGTTTATGCATGGAACTTGATTTACTTGATGAATTGGTTTAAGTGTTTAAGTTGTATATTGTATGTGCTTGACATGGCCTACGGGCCCACAGTGATAAATCCCTAGAGAGCATCCCAATGATCCTTATGTGGCGTTGTCCCTAATGGAGTCATGCTTGGAAATGATCTGGGTTGAATGCGGGTTAAGAGATTTAAGTGTACATGGGTGTAGGGCCCATAGTGGCAGTTCCCATCACCAAGTTTAAGGTTTAAGTCGACATGGGTATGGGGCCCGTAGTGGTAGTTCCCTTCACTAAATCATGTTCTAATGTATTAAGTGTGTTAAGGGGGTCATGAGTAACCTGTTGATGCTTGTAGACCTAAAATGTATTAAGGAAATGGTTGTTTGTGTTTAAGTATTACATAATATGTGTGATACTTGTTCATGCTTGTTCATGCATGTGTATTTGTGTTACACGTACTAGGTATTAGCTCACCCTTCACAAAACATTTTTAGATGCAGGTATCGAAAGAGAGGGGAACCTAAAAGATGACTTGGGTTTGGGTGAGCCATAGAGAGAGAAAGATGAAGATTACCATTATTATTATGGTGATTAAGATTTGGGATATTTATGTTATTTAACTTTAATAGACAATATCTTTTGAGAATGTTATTTTGGTCTTTAAAGACTTCCATTATGTTAAATATTTGATATGGTTTAAGTTATTATTTGAATTTCGGGGATATATGAAATGCTTTTATATAGGATTTATAAGTTAAAGTGTATCAAAGTTGATTTTAGAGCCTTAATGTGTTCTTGTGAGATAAGGACATGTGGCGAGCAGTAGCACGGCCCGGGTTTCGGGGTGTTATAGCTTAGGTGGTGTCAAAGCTTAGATCTTTAAAGACTTAAGTTTGAATCTATAGAGAATAAGTTGATGATCCTTATGACCTAAGTTTTGATTTATAGAGCAAAGGTTATTGATCCTAAAGAGCTTAGGTAATGATCCTTAGGACTAAGGAATGGTCAATAGACATAAGTATTAAACAATAGAGCTTAAGATATAATCTTTAGAGAAATTAAGCACTTGATTTGTAAGATAGTGAGACATGAAGAGAGTGGGTGAAATATGGGATGTTTACTTAATTATGTAATTATTTTCTTGTATTATTGCTTTACTTGTATCCTTTTAACTGCTAAGTTATATATATGAGTAGTCCTATGTATAATGGTATATGTGTATATACTTGCACGTTATGAAACTGGCCATAATTAATGTTAACTTAAGTAGATCCAGCTATCTCTTCTTAAATAAAATGCCTCCAAGAAGAATTACCGGATCAAGAGTCAGAAAGGGTACTAAATGTGATAACCCCAATCAGGAGAAAGCTCGGAACCTATAGCCATAAGGGGAAAGAGGTTAGATGGCTGAAGAAACAGTTTAACTACTGCATATTGTAAACTACTTAGTGGGACTATTAGCACAGCAACACCAAGCCCCCAATGTCCCATAGCACAAAAATGCCAATGAACCCATCAGTTTTGATAGGTTTATAAGAGTAGTTAAGGAATTTAACCTTAAAGTGGATGACTCAATCGAGGCTAAAGATTGGGTATAAGAAATTGAGAAGACATTTTCTACCTTCTAGATTCTAGAAGATAGGAAGGTAAATTATGCTACATTCGTGCTAAAGGGAGCTACAGGGGATGTATGAGCTGAGTGGTATTTAAGGAGCTGTTTTATCAAAGATACATCCTTAGCAGCTCGAGAGACAGAATGGAGAATGAATACTACAACTGTGAATAGGAGAACCGAACAATTAAAGAGTATAGAATAGAATTAAATTTACCTCATTCAATTCTTTCCTGAAAATGTACGCAATGATGATAGGTCCCAAGCCAGAAGGTTCTTGAGAGGATTAGAATTGGACCTACAACTTGCAGTAGGGGCCTTTCAGCTAAATTCATATGTCAAAATGGTTGACAAAATAAAGTACCTTAAGCAGAATAAAAAGATCATAAAAGAACAAAGAAGCTGCAGAGCAGCAATAGCTCTAGGAAAAAGACTTGCCTCTAGTGGAATGGGGTAAAACATGGGTAAAAGACATCACCTATTGCAAAGCAGAACAGTAAGAGATGTAGCCCCTCCTCTCCATATCAGACAAGTGCCTTTGGCACTCACTACAACAAGCCCAAATGTTAAGGACCTCATGAGTTAAGAGAGTGTAGATGGCCAGATGGGGCATATTTCTCTTGTGGGAAGATTGGGCACATTAGCAGACATTGCACTGAAAGGTTAGTTCCCCTAATCTTCTATCATATGTGCAACCAGAGGGGACACAAGGCAATCAACTATCTTCAGGGATAAATCAGAAATCAGATAAGGCCAGTTTAATAGGTGGCTAAACCTCTAGTGAGAGGATAGGAAGGTAAACCACAAGCAAGTGGTCCTAGACAAAGAGTTCCTACTAGAGTATTTGCCATTCATCAACAGCAACACTAGGATATCCTGGATGTGGACAACATTGCAGGTATGCTTCTGGTACACTCTTGCAATGTATATGTGCTATTCGATACTGATGCGTTTATATCCTGTGTGTCTGAGAATTTTATTTGTGCATATGCATTAAATGTTGAAAACATAAATAATTGCTTGGTTGTTAGTACTCCTTTGTGAGTAGGAGGAAGAATAAGCAGGATGTGCAGAGGAGTGAGAATAGAAATACATGGTAAGGTGATGCTAACATACCTCCTGATATTGGAAATGATAGAGTTTGATATTGTATTGGGTATCAACTGGCTATCAAAATATCATGTCACCATTGACTGTCACAACATGGTGGCTCAGTTTAATATAATATGGGATGAATATTTTGAATACAAATTAGAAGTCCAGAGACCCACTAGATTGCCTACTTATAAGATGTGGGGAAAAAGTGTACTGTCGACTATATCTATTGAAGCCAGTGAAGAAGTTAAGATGGAAGGAGTACCAATAGTGAGAGAATTTCTGATGTTTTTCTAGAAGATCTTCCCAGTTTACCCCTAGCCAAGGAAATAGAATTCAACATCGATTTGTTATAGGGTACAATACCCATATCAAAACCAGTCTATAGGATGGCACCGGTAGAATTGAAAGAATTAAGGAAATAATTACAGGAGCTACAAGATAATGGTTTTATAAGACCCAGTGCCTCTCCTTAGGGTATACCAGTCCTGTTTGTGAAGAAGAAAGAAGGAAGCATGAAACTTTGTATAAACTACATAGAGTTAAACAAGATCATAATAAAGAACAAGTATCTTCTTCCTAGGATAAATGACCTATTTAACCAGTTACAAGGAGCGCAGGTGTTCTCCAAAGTAAACTTGAGTTTAAGTTGCCATCAATTAAGAATCAAAGAAGAGAACATTTAGAAAACAACATTCTAGACTAGATATAGGCACTATAAGTATTCGGTGATGCCCTTTGGACTAACAAATGCACTAGCTGCATTCATGGAATAATGAATAAAGTATTCAGGTATTTCCTGGATAAATTTGTAATTGTCTTTATAAACGATATCCTAATATACTCTAAAAGTACTAAGGAGCATAAAGAACACTTGAGATTGGTATTAGGCAGGTTACAAGATGAGAAGTTATACGCCAAATTCAGTAACTGTGAATTTTGGCTAGAATAAGTAGTCTTCTTGGGTCATGTGGTTAACAAGGACGAGATATCTATGAACCCAGAAAAGGTGAGAGCAATAGTAGACTGGCATAGACCGAAAACAGTTACAGAGGTAAGAAGCTTCTTAGGTCTAGCAGGCTACTACAGGAGATTTGTAGATGGTTTTCCAAAATAGCAACTCCTCTCACCAGATTAACAAAGAAAAATTTGAAATTCAAATGGGATGATAGATGTGAAGCTAGCTTTCAATTACTCAAAGAGAAATTGGTGTCGGCATGAGTTTTAACTTTTCCTAAGAGTGGAGAAGAGTTTATAGTGTATAGTGATGCCTCAATTCAAGGGTTGGGGTGTGTATTAATGCAAGGTGGTTAAGTAATAGCTCATGCTTCTTGACAATTGAAGCCATATGAAAAGAACTATCCAAGTCATGACTTATAATTAGCAGCTATAGTACTAGCTTTGAAGCCATAGAGACATTACTTATATGGAGAAAGGTGTAAGATCTTCATTGACCACAAAAGCCTAAAGTATATATTTACATAGAAAGAGTTGAACATGAGACAAAGGAGATGGTTGGAGTTAATCAAAGATTATGACTTAGAGATACAATATCATCCAAGAAAAGTCAACATGGTGGTAAATGCCCTTAGTAGAAAGAAATAAGGCAATGTAGCTACTCTAATCACTTCACAGAAAGAGTTACTGGAGCTAGGAGTTTTGACATAAGAAGTGAGAGCAAGAATGACTATAAAGATTCAGCCAACCATAATGGACAAAATTAAAGCTAGTCAAATGGAAGATAAGGAGATTCAAGAGATCAAGAGTAGAATGGTGTCGAGTCTAATTTTTTTGAATTCCCATTCCTAATCCGATCTAAACTAAACCCTATGCTCATCTAATCTAGATCCTCGACTTGAATTAGGAATTTCGTTTGATTTTTGGAGTCGCCACCCAACTGTTGTTGGGAAAAAGTGAATTAAGACTGAAGGAGCGGATTAGTCTTAATTTGGACTACTAGTCGTCGTTATTTCCTCTTCTCGTTTTTGTGAGAAGAGAAAAAGGAAAACCAGAGTTTCTAAGTCCGGAGGCTAACCTATTAAAACCTATGCGGTTACCACCTAATCTCTCAAAATTGTTCATCTCTAGAAATGTGTTTCATTGTGTTTTTGTTACTTTTATCATGTTTTTGGATTTATTCAAGAAAGAGGGTTTTTCATTTATTTTAGGGGTTGACCCGAATGGGTACCTACGTACCTGCTACTCAGGATCAAACAAGCCGTAGTTCGCTTTTCTGAAAACCTTTAGATTTGTTGATGAATTTTAATTTTGCAAACTCTTTTGATTTAAGTTCTTAGCGTCTTTGGGATTTTTCCAAAAAAATTCTAAGCCTAAACTTTGAATTTGATTTTTGAACATGATTTTGAGGGAAAACATCAATTTTGAGTTTATTTGAAAAAAAAGACTTTTCTAAGTGCTAAAACTTATTTTTTTCCATTTTTATATTTCTTTGAATTTTTTTATGAATTTTTTATGATTTTTATCCTAAGTTTACCTTCTATTTTATTTTGAAATCTAAGACTTTATTATTACTTTCCTAATATTTTTATTGTTTTTCTTCATTTTACTACTTTTTTATTGTTTATTTTTTTTCTAATTATTTTACATTATTAAATTCTAAAAGATCCTAATTTCTACATTTTTCCTATTTATGGAAACAAATAAATAACTAAACTAAACAAAATAACAAAAGCAAAACAAAACAATAATAACAAATTTATAATAAATAAACAAAACAAAATAAATAAATAAAATAAAAAAAATCCGGAAAATCCGACTTACCTGGATCCGGGTCGGTGCGCGGGTCGGGTCGGATCGATCGGACACGGCGGCGGTATTGGCTCGTTCACGGCGTTCCGGCGGTCGTTTGCGGCGGGTGAAGTGTCGAATCCTAGCTTCTTGAGGGTGCTGAATCCGATGGTGGTGGTGGTTTACTCCCAGAACGTCTCCTTGCGGCGGTTTGAGCTCCGGTCGGCGGTATCGGCTTCAAGTTCCTCCGATCTACACTCTTTTCTCTCTCTCTCGCAATTTTGATCTGTGATTTGGCTTCTTCACCTCCTCCTCTATTTATAGGCGTTTGAAATCGAGCTGGATAAGCTCGGATTTCCTCCGATTGAAGCTGATCGGATTTTTGGTTGAAAAACCAACTCCGATCCGTGCCTATCCAACGATTTGTTGCGATTTGATTCCAATTAGATAGTGTTTATCTTATTTCTGTTGAAGATCTGTTGGATTCGTGCAAAAAAATCGGATCAAAACGGCCGAAATACTAATTTTTCTTCTCGCCGGCGATCTCGGGCTCGAGGTAGGGGATGATCACGCGCCCGGCGCGTGCGTTTCTTCCAGCTAATCAGGGTCTGCCACGTGTCCTGGATAAGTCGAAAAAATTGCAAAACGCGGAAACTGCGTCCCCCGCGATTCGAACCCGCGACCTCGACCCCCCTGCGCGCACCTTAGCCCATGGTCCGGACCAGCTGAGCTAGCCCACTTTCCTGATTTTTTTATTTTCACAAATTACATATATGCAATGCGATTTTTCTATTTTTTGAAAATTCCAAAAATTTGTAAAAATTGTTTATTATTTATTATTGCTATTTCTGAAATCATTTTTTAGAATTGAAGTGTTTTCCTATTTATTTTTATTTTTTGAACATTTTATTATTTTATGCTAAATTAGGAAAAATTGGAAAAAATTAAGAAAAATTAAAAAAATTGATTATTATTGAAAATTATTGATTCCTAGGGCAAAAATGGGATGTTTACAGCTGCCCCTCTTTGTGGTAAAGTTTGAAAAACTTAACTACAAAGACAAACAAAAGACGCCATTTTTTACCTCTTGAATTAGGTTTTAGTAGGAAAATGCCCCAAGAGCTGATAATCCTACGGTTGAAGATGTTCCTAACAATTCAAGGTAATGTTCCCTCTCCAAAAAGTGCTTTATGGGCTAACTAATTGGTGACAGGACATATCTCAAGCATCGAGTAGGAATGTATGAGAAATGATGATAGGAAGCATCTTATCAGACTTGCAACCTTGGAAAGAAAATTTACTTAGGAAGCGCCCTTACGAGCTGGCTACCTGTCGACAGAAGCGTCTTGTTAGACTAGCAACTGTTTGGGAAGGATGTTTCCGAAAAGTGCCCCAAGAGCTGACTAATCGGGAGAATCTAGGAAAGTGCCCCATATTGGGCTGACTAACCTTAAAATAGATTTTAGGAAAGTGCCCATCTTGGGCTGACTAACCTGTGGTAGTGTCTCAAAAGGTGCCCTTATGAGCTGACCCTGAGAACGGATTTTTAGGAAAGTGCCCATATTGGGCTGACTAACCTTTGATAAAATTCTTAGGAAAGTGCCCATCTTGGGCTGACTAACCTTTGATAGTGTCTCAAAAGGTGCCCTTATGAGCTGACCCTGAGAATAGGTTTTTCCGGGAAAGTGCCCATATTGGGCTGACTAACCCTTGGATTGATTTTTAGGAAAGTGCCCATATTGGGCTGACTAACCTTTGATAAACTTCTTAGGAAAGTGCTCCAAGAGCTGACTAACCTATCATAGAACTGTCTCAAAAGGTGCCCTTATGAGCTGACCCTGAGATCAGGTTTTTTTTTTGGAAAGTGCCCATATTGGGCTGACTAACCCTTGGATTGACTTTTAGGAAAGTGCCCCAAGAGCTGACTAACCTAAAACCGAACTGTCTCAAAAGGTGCCCCCTGTGGGCTGACCTTGAGAGATCTAGGGAAGTGCCCCTTTTTGGGCTGACTACCCTATTATGAAACGTCTAGACACGCGCTTCATTATGAGCTGACTCATCTGGTGCTCTTGAACCCGCTTCTAACTAATCTAGATGATGTGATGATAGTTACTTATTTTAATATGCTTGGCAGTTTAGCACCCAAACAACCGAACCTTCGTGTCGGGTCGCTCCTACTTCTTTTCTTCTTATCTTGACACTGGATTGAAAATCTTGATGTGCTTCCTTTCTTTATGGACAAAGCTCTTTCGATGGTAATGTTATCCTAATAATGCGCTCAGTTTTAATGCTTAGGAGTAGACAAAATTATATCGCAAATTACATTAAGATTCATTATCATTTTAGTGTTTATCTTTCATTGACAAAAAGGTGGGTAATGTGTTTAGGTGTATTTATTGTGATGAGAATTGATTGGGATTGTTGACCATTCAGGGATATTAGCTTTGCCTGTAGAAAAGTAAAAACTCAACTCAACGAACTTTGTATCGAATATTGGCTTTCATAAGCATTGGCAAAATTTCGATTCCCTTGCCTAAGGATAGTACATCTTTACAGCATCTGTGTTGACGGGGTCCCTCAGTTCTGGACCATCCATTTGAGTTAATATTAGAGCACCACCTGATAGAACCTTTTTCACCACATACGGGCCTTCATAATTTGGAGTGAATTTTCCTCTGGAGTCTTGGGCATTCGGGAGAACTTTTCTTAGTACTAGATCGCCCTCTTTGAAGTACCGAGGTCTCATCTTCTTGTTGAATGCTCGGGCTATCCTCTGTTGGTAACACTGACCATGACATAGTGCGGTAAGTCTTCTTTCATCAATCAGATTCAGCTGATCCAGCCTTTTCTTTATCCAATCCGATTATGTTAATTGAGTTTCTGACAAAATTCTGAATGATGGTATCTCGACTTCTACTGGTAGCACTGCTTCTGTACCATATACCAATGAGTAAGGGGTGGTTCCCGTAGATGTTCTTATTGACGTCCTATAAGCCATGAGGGCAAATGGTAACATTTCATGCCAATCTCTGTAAGTTGTTGTCATTTTTTCGATGATCTTCTTGATATTTTTGTTTGCTGCTTCTATTGCCCCGTTCATTTGAGGTCGGTAGGGTGTTGAATTTCTGTGGTTTATGTGGAATTGTTGACATAAACCCGTCATCGATTTATTGTTGAGATTGGTACCATTGTCGGTGATGATCGACTCAGGAACTCCATATCGGGCTATTATGTCCTTTTTTAAGAAGCGGACTATTACCCCTTTTGTGACATTGGTATATGATGACGATTCTACCCATTTGGTGAAGTAATCAATCGCTACCAGTATAAATCTATGGCCATTAGATGCCGTTGGAGTGATTGGTCCGATTATGTCGATTCCCCACATGGAGAAAGGCCACGGTGCTAATAACAAATGTAGCTCGTTGGGTGGAGCATTGATCCGGTTTGCGTATACTTAGCACAGATGGCAGTGCTTAACATACTTTATGCAATCCGACTCCATGGTTAACCAGTAATAGCCTAACCTCATGATTTTTCGGGCCAACATGTAGCCGTTCATATGAGGTCCACATACCCCTTCATGTATTTCCTTCATGAGTTCGCATGCTTCATTTTTGTCCACACATCTTAACAGGGTGGTATCAAATGACCTCTTGTAGAGTATAGACCCACTTAATAAGAAATGGCTTGCCAACCTTCTGAGCGTTCTTTGGTCATTCTTGCTAGCCATTTCAGGGTATTTACCTTCTTGGAGGAAGGTCTTGATATCGTGATACCAGGGCTTATCATCCTGTATCTTTTCAATTGTCAAACAATAAGCGGGCCGACTTTCGATGTCTATTTTCATCGGTTGAACCTTGGCTCCTCCTGTTATTTGAATCATGGAAGCTAGTGTGGCTAGGGCATCTGCGAACTGATTCTGAATCCTCGGGATATACGTGAAGGTGATTGCCTTAAACTCCCCAATCAGCTCTGTCAAGTGTTGATAGTACGGTACCAGTTTGGGGTCCTTAGTTTTGTATTCCCCTCTTGTTTGTAGTATGATGAGCGACGAGTCCCCGTACACCTCTAATTCGCGGATTCCCATTTGGCAGGCCATCTTGAGGCCAAGAATACATGCTTCATATTCCGCGATATTATTGGTATAGGGAAATGTAAGTCTTGTCGCTGCAGGGAATTGAGTGCCGTCTGGGGATACCAATACTGCCCCAACCCCACAACCAAATACATTGGCAGCCCCGTCGAAGAACAGTTTCCACCCACCATTTTGCTCTCTCTCAGAGTTTTCTACCGGCATATCTTCTACTGTTGATATGTTCTCATCCGGAAATTGGGCTTGTATTTCTTGGGTATTTGTCTCGACGGGGTATTCGGCCAACTGATCGGCTAAAGCTTGCCCCTTTATCAAATTCTGATTCTCATACATGATGTCAAACTCGGATAGAAGCATCTGCCATTTAGAGATTCTACCCATCAATGCTGGCTTCTCTGCCAAGTATTTCAAAGGATCATGTCTTGTCAACAGCTTAATCTGATAGTAAAGGGTGTATTGCCTTAGTCGATGCATGACCCAAATCAACACACAACACGTCTTCTCTACCTCTGAGTACCTCTGTTCCCCATCTGTGAACTTCTTGCTCAAATAGTATATGGGACGTTCTCTTCCCTCTTCGTCTTTTTGCCCCAGCACACATCCCATGGATTCGGGGAGTATGGTGAGGTATAAGAATAAGGATTTTCCTTGTTTCGGGACTATCAAGACCGGGGGTTTTATAAGATAATCTTTGATTGTCCTGAACGCTTTTTCACATTCGTCGTCCCATTCTATTGCGGCGTTCTTCTTCAATAGACGGAATAGCGGCCGGCATTCGTCGGTGAGTTGTGAGATAAACCGAGCTATATAATTTAGTCTCCCCAGCAAGCTTCTTACTTCTTTAACGGAGCGTGGGGAAGGTAACTCTAATATGGACTTTACCTTGTCAGGGTCAATCTTAATGCCCTCCTGGCTGATGACAAACCCTAACAATTTCCCCGTTGTAACCCCGAAAGTACATTTCTCTGGGTTTAACTTAAGCTGAAATTTCCTCAATTGTTTAAACAACTTCCTTAGGATATCTACATGGCTTTCTCTTTCTTTAGATTTAGCTATCATGTCGTCTACATATACCTCAACCTCACGATGCATCATGTCGTGAAGTATGGCGACCATGGCTCTCTGATACGTTGCCCCGGCGTTTTTCAGACCAAAAGGCATGACTTTGTAACAGAAAGTTCCCCATGTCGTGATGAAGGTTGTTTTGGTTTTGTCTTCCTCGGCCATTCTTATTTGATTGTATCCTGAGAAACCGTCCATGAATGAGAAGAGATGGTTTCCCACGGTGTTATCCACTAGAACGTCAATATGAGGTAGGGGGAAGTTATCCTTTGGCGTGGCTTGGTTTAAGTCCCGAAAGTCCACGCATACGCGCACTTTTCCATTCTTTTTTATAACAGGGACTACATTTGCTACCCATTCTGGGTAGTCGGATACTTCGATGAACCCTACTTCTAGTAGTTTCTTGACTTCTTCTTTGATTTTCAGCAAGATGTCAGGCCTAAATCTTCTTAGTTTTTGTTTTTTAGGTTTGACATCTTCCTTTGTAGGAAGCCTGTGAACTACTATCGACTGGTCTAGCCCTGGCATGTCACCATACGACCAGGCAAACACATCTGCATATTCGATTAATAGCTCGGTTATCTCACATTTTTGCTCGGCACTCAAACTGGTCCCGATTTTAAGGTTCCTAGGGCTTTCCATGCTTCCTAGATTTACTGTCTCCACAGGCTCGTCAATCGAGACTCCGCTTTGTTCATGTTTTAGCCAATTTTCTTGTATTATTTCGTGGTCTAAGATATCGTCTTCAACAACTGACCCAGCAGCGTTGGAAACGATATCAGCATTTTTACGTTCTACTTACGCGAAATATCCCTGATGTTCGATGGTGGGAGATCTGAGTGACATAAAAAAAATGAAATCATATATAATAAAAGAAACAAACCATAATGGAACTTGATAAATAGTCTTAATAAAATTTGTTCAATGATTTTTCCTACTCTTGAGCTAACCTAGCGCTATTGATAGGACAACAAAACCAGTTGTTCAGAGCTTGATGTTGGTTGGTCACGCGGGAGATTGATTCCCCTCTGTTGTTGTCCTTGTCGTTTATTTGAAGCTTTTGAATGGTATCTGCCTTTCTGAAAGATTGTTGGAGAGGTAGGATGCACATCTGGATGTCAATCAGTTTCCCCTTCATTCTGCCCCTGGCTTGTGCTTCCTCCGCGGCCGTAGGAACATATCCCAATCCGAAGGTCCCGTGCTGCCCCTCTTTAAACTGATGGCCCTCCTTGCTGGTCACCATATTCACTTCGTTGAAAATCTTGATGGTCTTTCCCTCTTCTTTTGCTAGATTGTCTTGCTTCTCAAATTCCGGCCCCCACCCACTAGGCGGCCCTTGCTCAGTTGGGGTGTAAGAATAGTTCACCAAGTACTGAAACTTCCCGTGTGATTCTCCTAAAGTGCCAACCGTAGGGTCCCCGGCTAACCATCTTCTTTTAATGTGCGCCTTTGGAGTCTCTCCCGAAACGGGTTGCTTAACCGGATTCTTTTTTATGGCTTCTTTAGGAGCTGACTCTTCTGATGTGATCATGTTGATGGTAGGCCTGTGATTGGGCAACGGGTTGGTGTTGACATTGGGTGCTTGAGTGTTTACAAAATCCAATTGTACGATCCCTGCGTCAATCAAGTCTTGGATTTTGTGCCGGAGCCTCCAGCACCTATCTGTGGAGTGTCCTTCTTGACCCATGTGGTAGTCACACTTGAGGTTGGAATCGAAGTTTAATCGAAGTTCTTGGGCCTGTATCGGTCGTTGGGGAGTTCGAAACTTATCAAGTTGTCCGCCCTCAACCGAGCGAAGACCTGACTGAGCGGTACGGGGATTGGAGTGAACTGCCTTGGGGGCCTGGCGGCTTGTGTATGACCCGTCGTTGGTTGCTGGGCTGGGGTATTCGGGGTTTGGAAAGTCACCCGAGTCCCAGGTTTTTCTGCCTTACTCGAATGCACTGTACTGACTGTGGGCTCTTTAACTCTGTTTCCTCCTAAGGGCCTTTGGGTTGGTGTGACCCTAGGAGGTTCCATTGATTGGAGCCTGCCAGTGGTGATGGCATTCTCGATCCTGCAACCTGCAGCCACTACTTCTGCAAAACTGGAGGATGTCTGGCCGACTAAATGTGAAAAATAAGTTTTTTCCAAGGTATTGACAAATATGGATGTCAATTCCTTTTCAGATATCGGAGTGGCTACCCTGGCAGCTTGGGCCCTCCAGCGCTGAGCATATTCCTTGAACGGCTCAGCATGTCTTTTCCGGAGACTCCCCAGATCGATTACAGATGGGGCAACTTCTATGTTAAACTTGTATTGATCATAAAAAGCCCGGGCTAGCTTTTCCCACGTGTTGATGATGTTGAAGTCGAGGTGAGCATACCAGACCAATGCGGGGCCTGTGAGGCTGTCCTGGAAGGTCTGAAGCATGAGTTGATCATATTGAGCATACTTGCTCATCTTCCGGGCATATAGCCTGGTATGCATCTTGGGGCAGCCGGTCCCATCATACTTCTCAAAATCTGGGGTCTTGAACTTGTCAGGGTATGCTTCCTCCCTATATGCTGGTAGGTTGGTGATTCTGGCCTATTCAAAAGCATCAGGGCCTTCAATAGTTTTCATTTTGTCACTGAGCTGCTGGAAGAGTCGCTTCTCCATCTCCTTTTGTCTCTCTTCCATCTCCTTTTTCAGATCATCAGAGGTCGGCCCCTGTCTGACCTTCGGCTCATACTCGAAGGCTGGGTTTAGGTGGGAATTGATTTCTTCGTATTCCGGAGGCTGTCCCTCCACAGCTTTTCCCTTCCTGGCCCCTGAATACTCTTCTTGAGCCGGCTGGGTGTTGCGTAGGAGGCCGATGCTTTCAGTCAAGAGGTGAACTTGGGCAGCCAGCTGTTGGACCGTCTGCTCTAGGGATATGATCCTGGAGTCTGAGGCAGCTTCAGCGTTGGTGTTGTTGCGGTTGTCACTGCTGTTGGCCATTTTTGCTCTTGAGCGCGTAAGGACTGGGCTTCTGGGTGGGTTCGGTTGCTTGGAAGCTATTTTGATACCTGGATTCGCATTTTATTTTTTTATTTTAGTGTGATGAATGCAAGAATGAAATGCATGTGTCACGCGGATGCTAAAAGATAAAAAGGGTTGACAACTAATTGACAATGTATTATCAAAACTTTACTTTTATTAATAATTCTGGAGTTCAATAAAAAAATGAAAGATTACAATGATAATCTATTTCCTAGCTCTCTTAGTCTTCTGTTGTGGGGGCTCAGGCTTCCCACTGATGACGGCTTCCAATTCTTTGACCCTGGCTTGGGACTTCTCCAATTGTGCTTCCAAGGCCTTATTTCTTTGGTCAGATTCCTTGAAGCGTCCCTTCCAGATGTCTTTCTTATAGTCCGCAGCTTCGAAGTATACTTCCATCCGGGCCTTGACCTGTTCCAGGTAGATCTCTGTCTCTGGATTGATCTTATCCAGTCTTGGCTGAGTGACGTCTGGAACCCGGTACGCTCTTTCCCTTGTCTAGTACAGCTGGTGGATTACAAACTCTCTGGTGGCTCGATGTTTTCCCACTTCGCCATCTAGCTCGCCAAGGTCCACATTCGGGCTTTCGATTCTGGCTTCCCAGAGTGCTTTAACCTTTGCTAGCTTAGCAAATTTCTCGGCTACCAACAGGTTCGGATCCTGATACTCAAAGGTGACTGCTTCGAGTGAAGGCCGATAAACTATGTCTTGGACGGTACCGAATTGGCGGACTACGGAGTTGGGGTGATATCCGATGCATCCGTTGATCCCGATTAACGGTACTGCTTGGAAATTACTGCAGGTTAAGATGATTTTATCGCAGCAACTCCACCTGGCTGTCCATAGAATATCTTCAGCGCTAAGGCTTTTAAGCAGATCTACCCAACTGTGGCTGGTAATGTCGTTGGGTAACTTCACCTTTTCTATACAGGAATGCACCAGATCTACCTGTTGGGCTAGGGTTTTCCTCACCATGTTCAGCCCGAAGCACTTGAGGTGGCTTACGAAGCATATCAGCAGAAGGTTGATGCTGGAGCGAAGGATCCCATGGCCCTTCTTCTTAAGGAAATTCAAGTTCCGGATCTGTTCAGCCGGTAGAGCCGGGATGTAAGATCTTCCCTCCAGGAATTGGGTCACCAGCTCTGCAACCCGGTAGTGAACATAGAAGATCCCGGTGGGGAAAAAAATGGTGGCAAAGGCCGTCAAGATGAAGGCGTTCACCCTTCTTTGTCTGTAAGTTTTAGGGTCTCCACACAGGATGTCCTTTCTGTCCCCATTGTCTTCTCGGGCAATGAACCAGGCTTCTAGATCATCCATACGTATGCAATACCCATTACAGTCTGCCAGGGCTTTGTTGACTACTGTCTTACGGATGCCTAGCAACCTGCTGAAGGTACCGGCTGGCCCGGCCTCAAGGTTTGGCGTGTAAATCTGATCAGTCAGTGCTGGAGCCTGTAGCAACTGGGTATACTCTTCCAGGGTAGGGGTGATCTCATGCGGTCCGATGAAGAAAGCTGCGGGCTCGATCTCCCATAACTGGATCATGGCCCTAACCATAGGTAAATTCGCCTCTATCTTAGTCAGTGAGAGGATGGGGCCGATCTTCTGCTGGATGAAGGCCTGCTCCTCTGGGTTATACAAGGTAAACCAGTGGTCCAGTACCAATTTTGGGTCCAAAGGTTTGTACACCCGAATCTCTTTGCGGAGGAGGCGGTCGACTGCATTGCTAGCCATCTATTACAATAGGAAACAGCCTAGTTACAACAAGAACTATAAAATGTTACAGGGAAATAGTCCTGAACTCCAAGGACAAAACAACAAACCAATACATTGTCATTCAATTGTCAACCCCTTGTACGATGTCATGTATGCAAGTAGGTTGGTTCTAACTGGTTCTCGAGCTCTATGGCCTCCCGCATTCTCGGAGAAATAGATCTCAGGCCATATCGAAGCATAGGGTGGGGTAGCCTAATTGGTCCCGAACGGTGAATCAACTCACTTCGCCCGAAACCTACATAATGGCTCCCCGTCTTAGGTTTCTAGGACGGTCCGGGTTCGACCGCATCTATTTACACAAACATATGCATGCAAAAACCCCCATAGTAAAGAACAAAAAAAAATCTAACTAAATCCTGCAAAGTTAATAACAGAAAAGAAACACATTTCTTAAAGATAACAATCCGAAGAGGATCAGGTGGCTAGCCTGCTGGTATGTCTCCCCAGTGGAGTCGCCATCCTGTCGAGTCTAATTTTTTTGAATTCCCATTCCTAATCCGATCTAAACTAAACCCTATGCTCATCTAATCTAGATCCTCGACTTGAATTAGGAATTTCGTTTGATTTTTGGAGTCGCCACCTAACTATTGTTGGGAAAAAGTGAATTAAGACTGAAGGAGCGGATTAGTCTTAATTTGGACTACTAGTCGTCGTTATTTCCTCTTCTCGTTTTTGTGAGAAGAGAAAAAGGAAAACCAGAGTTTCTAAGTCCGGAGGCTAACCTATTAAAACCTATGCGGTTACCACCTAATCTCTCAAAATTGTTCATCTCTAGAAATGTGTTTCATTGTGTTTTTGTTACTTTTATCATGTTTTTGGATTTATTCAAGAAAGAGGGTTTTTCATTTATTTTAGGGGTTGACCCGAATGGGTGCCTACGTACCTGCTACTCAAGATCAAACAAGCCGTAGTTCGCTTTTCTGAAAACCTTTAGATTTGTTGATGAATTTTAATTTTGCAAACTCTTTTGATTTAAGTTCTTAGCGTCTTTGGGATTTTTCCAAAAAAATTCTAAGCCTAAACTTTGAATTTGATTTTTGAACATGATTTTGAGGGAAAACATCAATTTTGAGTTTATTTGAAAAAAAAAAAGACTTTTCTAAGTGCTAAAACTTATTTTTTCCATTTTTATATTTCTTTGAATTTTTTTATGAATTTTTTATGATTTTTATGATTTTTTATGATTTTTATGATTTTTTTATGATTTTTATGATTTTTATCCTAAGTTTACCTTCTATTTTATTTTGAAATCTAAGACTTTATTATTACTTTCCTAATATTTTTATTGTTTTTCTTCATTTTACTACTTTTTTATTTTTTATTTTTTTTCTAATTATTTTACATTATTAAATTCTAAAAGATCCTAATTTCTACATTTTTCCTATTTATGGAAACAAATAAATAACTAAACTAAACAAAATAACAAAAGCAAAACAAAACAATAATAACAAATTTATAATAAATAAAAAAACAAAATAAATAAAATAAATAAATAAATAAATAAATCCGGAAAATCCGACTTACCTGGATCCGGGTCGGTGCGCGGGTCGGGTCAGATCGATCAGACACGGCGGCGGTATTGGCTCGTTCACGGCATTCCGGCGGTCGTTTGCGGCGGGTGAAGTGTCGAATCCTAGCTTCTTGAGGGTGCTGAATTCGATGGTGGTGGCGGTTTACTCCCAGAACGTCTCCTTGCGGCGGTTTGAACTCCGGTCGGCGATCTCGGCTTCAAGTTCCTCCGATCTACACTCTTTTCTCTCTCTCTCGCAATTTTGATCTGTGATTTGGCTTCTTCACCTCCTCCTCTATTTATAGGCGTTTGAAATCGAGCTGGATAAGCTCGGATTTCCTCCGATTGAAGCTGATCGGATTTTCGGTTGAAAAAACCAACTCCGATCCGTGCCTATCCAACGATTTGTTGCGATTTGATTCCAATTAGATAGTGTTTATCTTATTTCTGTTGAAGATCTGTTGGATTCGTGCAAAAAAATCGGATCAAAACGGCCGAAATACGAATTTTTCTTCTCGCCGGTGATCTCGGGCTCGAGGTAGGGGATGATCACGCGCCCAGCGCGTGCGTTTCTTCCAGCCAATCAGGGTCTGCCACGTGTCCTGGATAAGTCGAAAAAATTGCAAAACGCGGAAACTGCGTCCTCCGCGATTCGAACCCGCGACCTCGACCCCCCTGCGCGCGCCTTAGCCCATGGTCCGGACCAGCTAAGCTAGCCCACTTTCCTGATTTTTTTATTTTCGCAAATTGCATATATGCAATGCGATTTTTCTATTTTTTGTATTTTTTGAAAATTCCAAAAATTTGTAAAAATTGTTTATTATTTATTATTGCTATTTCTGAAATCATTTTTCAAAATTGAAGTGTTTTCCTATTTATTTTTATTTTTTGAACATTTTATTATTTTATGCTAAATTAGGAAAAATTGGAAAAAATTAAGAAAAATTAAAAAATTGACTATTATTGAAAATTATTGATTCCTAGGGCAAAAATGGGGTGTTTACAAATGGAATAAGGTAAGGCACTAGAATTCAACTTAAATGCAGAAGGGACCTTAAGGTACAAAATGAGACTATGTGCGCTAAGGGATGCAAAATTGAAGAGAGAGATAATGAAAGAAGCGCATCACTCTGGCTACACAATACATCACAGAAGTACTAAAATGTACAAGGACATGAAGAGTTGTTATTAGTGAGGAAACATGAAGAGAGAAATAGCAAAATATATAGTTAGATGCCTTACATGTCAGCAGATCAGAATAGAACATTAGAGACTAGCTAGAGAATTACAGCCTCTTCCAATGCTAGAGTGGAAATGGGAGTATGTGACAATGGACTTTGTTACAACCCTCCCAAACACTAAGGAAAAGCATAATGCAATTTAGGTTATAGTTAATAGGTTAACTAAGCCTGCTCATTTTATACCTATTAGAGTATGATACAAATTGGAGAAACTAGCATAGATATACATACAGGAGATAGTTAAATTGCATAGAGTGCTAGTGATAATCACTTCTGATAGAGATACAAGATTTGTGAGCGGATTTTAGAATAGCCTACACAAAGCATTAGGCACAAAACTGCAATTCAGTATAACATTCTATCCATAGATAGATAGTCAGTCTGAAAGGACTATACAAATATTAGAGGATTTGCTCAGGGCTTGTGCATTAGATTTTGAAGGAAATTAGAATGAGCATATACCTCTGGTGGAGTTTGCCTATAATAATAGTTACCAGGCAATCATCCAAATGGCACCATATAAAGCTCTTTATGGAAGAAGGTGCAGATCCCCACTACATTGGGATGAAGTGGGAGAAAGATGGATGATGCGGCCGGAGTTAGTACAAGAAGTGGTAGATAAAGTGAAACTAATTAGGTAGAGAATACAGACGACCTAGTCTCGGCAAAAGAGCTATGTAGACAAGAGAAGACACCCTTTGGAATTTCAAGTGGGAGATATGGTATTATTGAGGATTTCTCCAACAAAGGTAGTGATCAAATTTAGGTTGAGAGGAAAGCTAAACCCAAGGTATATAGGCCCATTTGAGATCTTGAAAAGAATAAGCATAGTGACTTACAGGTTAGCTCTTCCACCAAATTTAGTTGGAGTACATGATGTATTTCATGTATCCATGTTAAGGAAATATATACCCAATCTGGATCAGATAGTGGCTTTAGAATCACTGAATGTGTGGCCAAATTTGACATCTTTGGAAAGGCCAATCAGAATTCTAGACACTAAAGAACGGGTATTAAGACAGAAAACAATCCTTTATGTAAAAGTGCAATGGATAAACCAAATAGAAAGGGAAACGACGTGGGATCTAAGAGTAAAAATTTATTTATTTATTTATTTAAGATATATGTTGTCACAAAGAACAAAGGACGAGGATGGGAATTTTAGAAAATTAGAGGGGTAATTTAGACATTTCACGACGAAGAGTATTTAACCCCAGATGACCTAATGTTTCCTCCTTTTTACTCCCTCACAATAAAATAGCAGACCAAAACAAACGCTCTCTATAAGAACCTTAAGGCAAATAAGGAAAAAGGGTGCGACTTAATTCTAAATATAAGAGGTAAGGATTTTTACACAAAAGTTCCAATTTCGGTTATTGGACTTAGAACTCATGAGTATAATGTGTGCATCAAGATTTGAAGATTAAGAAGGGCATAACAGGGACTCAAAAGGTTTAAGGATTCAACTCGTAGGAAATTTGATGTAAGTATGAAAATCCGTGTAATTTATTTATAATTACATGTTTTAGAAATATAATCGAGCTAAGGAATAGAGAGGATTGGGCTAGGAGAATTTATAGTAAAAGAATTTACCAAGTGGTACACGGCCTGCTAACACGATCGTGTTTCAACCATGTTAAATTCTAAAGATACACTGAGAGATACACAACCTCTCAACACAATTGCGTTTCTACCGTGTTGAGTTAAAGGTAACACAACCTCCCAACACGGTCGTATTTCGACTGTGTTAAGTGTGAAAGTTGCACCGAAAGATACATAGCCTCTAAACATGGTTGTGTTTCGACCGTGTTGAGTTAAGGGTAACATGACCTCTCAATACAATCGTGTTTAAACCGTGTTGAGTATAAAAGTTGCATCGAGAGATACATAGCCTCTTAACACAGTCATGTTTCGATAGTGTTGAATTAAGAAGAACACGACCTCCCAACATGGTCGTGTTCCAACTGTGTTGAAGCCAAACTTTACACCAAAAGATACATGACCCTTAACACGGTCCTACTTCAACCTATGTTGAGCAACACAGTCCCCAACATGACCATGTTAAACTAATTTCCATGCAAACTAGATAACTAGTAAGGCCGTAGAGAAATTAATTAAATAAGATTAAGAGAAATAAGAGATAGATATTGATCTTAGATTAAGTGCTAAGAAGATCTTGTTGATTTGTACAAATTTTAATTTAGTTTAAGTCGAAGATCGGGAAGTTCTTAAGGCTAAGATTCAAGGTACGTGTAACTTGCGTGTTGATTTATGCTTGTTTAAGTTAGTCTATGTATGGAACTTGATTTAATTGATGAATTGGTTTAAGTGTTTAAGTTGTATGTTGTTTGTGCTTAACTCAACCTAGGGGGCCATAATGGCAGATCCCTAGGGAGCATCCCAATGATCCTTATGTGATGTTGTCCCTAATGGAGTCATGTATGGAAATGATTTGGGTTGAATGTAGGTTAAGAGGTTTAAGTGTACATGGGTGTGGGGCTCGTAATGGCAGTTCCCATCACCAAGTTTAAGGTTTAAGTGTACATAAGTATGGGTCCCGTAGTGACAGTTCCCATCACCAAGTTTAAGGATTAAGGGATCGTGGGTGTGAGGCCCGCAGTGGCAGTTCCCATCACCAAATCATGTTCTAGTATGTTAAGTGTGTTAAGAGAGTCATGAGTACCATGTTGATGCTTGTGGACCTAAAATTTATTAAGGAAATGGTTGTTTGTGTTTAAGTACTATATGATGTGTGTGATACTTGTTCATATTTGTTCATGTGTGTGTATTTATATTGTACGTACTGCGCATTAGCTTACCCTTCAAGGAACATTTCTAGATGCAGGTGTTGAGGGATGAGAACCCAAAAGATGACTTGGGTTTAGGTCAGCCATAAAGAGAGGAAGACGAAGATTACCATTATTATTATAGCAGTTAAGATTTAGGAGATTTATATTATTTAACTGTGATAAACAGTATCTTTTGATAATGTTATTTTAGTCTTTAATGACTTCCACTATGTTTGGTGTTTGGTATGGTTTAAGTTATTATTTGAATTTTGAGGATATATAAAATGCCTCTATATAGGAGTTATAAGTTAAAGTATATCGGAGTTGATTCAGAGCCTTAACGTGTTCTTGTGAGATAAGGACATATGGCGAGCAGTAATGCGGCCTAGGTTTCAAGGCGTTATAATAATAATTATTGTTGTTGTTGTTGTTATTATTGTGGGCTTGGATTTTTGGTATCTTATATAACTAAGGCCCATACAACTTTTAAGCCTAACAGAGAGTGGCCAATGCCTAAATCTACAGCTAACATATGCAGTTTCCATGGTCTAACATTTTTTATAGGTGGTTTGTGAATAATTTTAGTACCGTAGTTGCACCTTTAACAAATTAAACCAAGAAAGGTAAGGAATTTCATTGAGATGATAAAACCCAATAGAGTTTTGAGCCAATTAAGAAGAAATTGACTACTATACCTGTTCTTGCACTTCTAGATTTCAAGAAAACCTTTAATATAGAGTGTGATGCTTCTAGGGTAGGAATTGGCCCTGATTTGATGCAAGAAAGGCAATCCATTACATATTTTAGTGAGAAATTGCAAGGTGAAACATTAAATTATTCTATATATGATAATGAGCTACGTACTTTAGTATGCACCATGATTTTATGGCAACACTATTTGCTACCAAAGCATTTTATTATTTACATGGATCATAATTCATTAAAGCACTTAAGTGGACAAGGTAAATTATCCAAGGAATGTATTGAATGGATTGAATTTATGGAGAGTTTATGCTATGTTATTATCTATAAGAAAGGTAATACTAATGTAGTGGTAGATGCAGTTTCATGTAGATATGTTCTAATCCAGAAATTGTCTAGATTTCAGTTGGTCATGGAATAATGTAAGAGTGACCCTTATTTTGCACCAATCATAAATAAACGTTCTTTTGGTGTTATTTGTGATGGCTATTTAGATAATAGGTTCTTATTTTGACTGAATAAGTTGTATATTCCTAGAGGGTCCCTTCATGACTTATTGGTTAAAGGAGCACATGTAGAAGGCTCATTGGGTCATTTTAGGAAGAAGAAGATTGAGGAGATACTTAAAGAGTATTTTTACAAGCTTAGGTTAAAGAGGGTTGTACATCATGCAGTAGAAAGATGCTATACTTAAAGAAGGGTGAAGAGTAGGAGAGAAGCCCATGGGTTACATATGCCTTTGCTAGTTCCTCCTTAACCTATAAAACATGATCACAAGATACATGTCTCTTTATTACATCACTTCTAAATCTAAAACAAAAGAAGAAGATCTAAAACCACTTGCACTATGTCTAGAAGTTATCACAAACAATTTAAGATGAAACTTACTTATACAACACATTGTCCAGTTCTCAAGTCTTGAATGGAACATTTGTGTAAATTAAAGAAAGTAACCAGATTAGTGCTTAGAAGTAATTGATTTAATGACAAGAGTTTACATTTAAAGTCAAGAATAAGAAGAACTTTAGTTAACATAATGTGCTTATTTAAAGTAACATCTCTAGTAGTATGATCAACTTTAATGCAGCCATCTAGAAGTTCAATTTTTGTTGGTTCAATAAGGTGTGCTTATTAAGAAGTATTTGTGAAAAAAGGAGTTATATGACTAGAAGCTCCTTTATCTAGAATTTAATTATACACTTCACCACCATTTAGCAAACAAGAACCTAACTAAGAAGAGGAATGAGTTACATTAGTTGCAACATTAGCAACAACATGTACAAGTTGGAATCTTCCCATTTGCTGATCTTTCAACATTTTCATTACTTTTGTACATAATCTAGAAACAAAATCAAAGTCATTAGATAGACATTTTTCAATATTAGCTTGCTCCACTTAATTATTAAGAGTTGTATCAAAATCTTAACTTAAATTTAAACCAATGTAAGTAAAAACAAAAATAGATTTCAAATTATTTTTCACATGAAAAGCTGCCACTTCTTCTCTAAGAAAACTTGTCATTTGTTTCTATTTTTCAACTTGATATACTAAGTAATATATCTTGTTAATTGTTGGAAAAGGTCCCATTACTAATATTTGATTCCTTACTCCTTCAAAAGACTCATTTAAGCTAACAAGAAATTGCATTAACTTGTTCCTATTTTCAATTCATTGAAAATTTCCAACAATGTCATTGGTACATTAATTTAGAACTCCACAAGAACATAGTGGAATTCTAAAGACTAGACATGTCGTTCCATAGTTTTTTGAGTCTATTGTAATACTTTGAAACGAATAGAGTTTCCTTGTCTAAAATTGATTATTTCATGCTACAATTGATAATGCAATGGGCCATTAGTCAATCCAAAACATTCACAAACATCTTCCCATAACTCTTTAGTAGATTGAGCATATATGAATGCCTCAAATAACTCCTTTTTCATAAAATTTAGAATCTTGCACCTCATCATGTCTTCACATATGATATAACCATTCATGTATGTAAGATTATCATTCGGTTTCTTACAATCACCTTCTATGAACCCTAATTTAGCTTTTGCTGCTAAAGTTAATTAAATTGTTCTACTCTGCCCTAGAAAGTTTGATCCATTAAAGATAACACTAGTGATTATTGTTCTTGCATTATTAGATCAAGACAAATGTATAGGATAACTATATGAATTTTTAGTATTCGGATCCATTTCTTACAAAGCAATGAAAAGTATTGCCCAAGTGAAGCAACACACAAATCACAAAGCCTAATTGAAAGGTATAAAAATTACCCGCTCTAATACCATGTGAAGAATCTCAAATTGTGCAAGATTGTACCTGATAAGGTTGAACATAAACAAAGACATAGCAACATGAAGTAGAATGAACTTAATGTGTAATAGTAAAAATGATTAGTCAGTTTGTATAATCTCAAGGCTTATATACAAATGGATGAGCCAAACATGTGAGCCATCACACATGTAAAAATAATAAATAACTTTACATAGGGCACTACCTAATGTACATGTACAAGTTGAACTAACTAATATATTATATAAACTAATTAACCATCTCAACAAAGCTTGACTTAAGTCTAATTAGCTTAGAGCGCAAGACGAGTTGAACATCATAAAGTTTATGGTCAACTTTACTTAACTAACTTGATCATGAGTTTAATTTGATTGTTGTTGACTTGAACTTGAGCAACTTACTAGTAGGTTTGTCTCATTTGTGCCTTAGTTTGTAGTTGTTGATTGAATATTTATGAGCTTGATCTTCCTTTTTCTTTTTTTAATCAAGCATGGATATCTTCATTATTGGAAGCTATAGTGTATAAGTCTAAAGCACTAATTAATTGAAGGAATAGAATAAAATTAGTAGAAATATGTATGTTCATCACAGTTTATATTAGTAGGCTTTCAAATGAGTAGTATGCTTTCTTGATTATGAATATAGTGGCACATTTGGTTCACTTTGTAAGAGTAAAATAAAATATTAATTTCTTCCCTTTAAATCTATTCATATGTTTAGTTAGTAGAATAGCTATCCTATAGAATTGTGGTTGCTACAAAATGAGGAATTGGAATTCCTTTATAGGACTGGGGACATCACTATTCTCTAATTTTTTTTCCAACATACTTTTATATCTATTCATGAAATCCTAAATAAACCATAAAGAATAGGTATCCCTTCCCTATTCCTTTCCTTAAAAGTTACAATTTTATTCCTACCTTATTCCTTTCTACAAACCAAATGTGCTATAAGATAAAAGCATGAAGAGTGTGTGGAAGATTTTAAACATGCCTAAAAATTGTCTTTTCTATACTCAAAAGATATTATGATGTCTAGCAAAGATTTGATGTTTACTAGGATTTTCAGCATAATAAGTGTAGTAACAAAGTATAAACTATATTAAATAGGAGCTACATTAGCATTTCATTGAGAATTAGGATCGAGCTCTTTAGATTATGCCTTCAATGCTTGAAGTTTAGATTCTCAATTGTTTTAACACTAGTACTTTATGTTTTCACTGTTATAACCTCATAGAAGAATTTATATTGATTTTTAGAAGACAATGCTACGTTTCTTTTTTTTTTCTATTTTTGGATAACTTTAAAATGTGGTGACTCGCTTTTATTTTACTACAACTTAAAAAGGTAATTGCACTGTTGTGATTGAATTTATAAGATGTTTCATTAGTATTTAAAAAAAGAAAAAGAAAAAGAAAAAAAGCTGATATTTATGTTCACCATTTTGACATTAGAATTTATATAACATGTTCATTTTTTATGCAAGCTTCTAGTTTTTATGAAAATGAATTCATCATTTCCTTTGAGAGATATTTTCTAACATTTGTTTATGTGCTATTCAATCATGACATGATCACATGCCTATCCCTTTGTAGGGATCTATGGATCCTAGCAATTTGATGAGTTTAGCTGCTATGTTGCGCACACCAAGCATCTTCGTTTAGTTCAAGTATGTTGTTTTCTTTGTTTAGTAATTTAGAGAGCATATAGTGTCTATTTGAGTAATTTAGATGATACGTTTGATTAGTAGCAGATGTCTAGTAGTTGAACTTTTGGAGAATGTGTGATGGATTTCTCTCAGCCATAAATATGATAAAAAAATCTCTCTCATACATAATTCTGATTAGATAATGTGTGTGCATAGCTAAGACAATACATCATTTGATTTTGCTATAGACATGTGTGTGTACATTTAGCTTAGAGGCAAAATGTTAATTATGGTCCTTGTATCAAGAGCCTTGAGCCCAATGCTTTTCAGATGTCAAAGTTGTTTTTTCTTTTGCTATTTCTATAGTTTTGATTTGTTGATCATATTGATAGCTGGTAGTTGATGGTGGTACCATGCTTTTTTTCTTTTTTTCTTTTTCTTTTATCACAGAGTAATATATAGTTTGCTAATATTAGAGAATCTATAAAGCCAACTATCCTTGGTTAGAGTCCCATTGAGATGAGAATTTAACTTGTTGTGTCCATTGGAGTATAGATCCAACTATCCTTAGTGTTGGTTGCTATTTAACTATGCATTTGGTTGTTTAAGCAAAGGTTTTGATAATTGGCCCAAAAATAAAATGGAGGTTTTGGTATTGATAATGGAGGTTCACTTTGCTTATTGAGGCTTAATTGCTAGTTGTGTGTTTCTTTTTCTTATTTGTTTTTTAGTAAGTATTGACCACAAGTTTAATACCAAATTGGTCTCAAAATCCTAACTCAAGTTCTTATGGCTTTTCAAATGTATTTATCCTCTTTATTTTATTTTATGGTCTCCTATAATTTTATCTTGGCATATAGGGGAAGCAATGTGACCATGTAGTTTAGTACTCTTAACTTGGAATTGGTCACCTCCTCATAATTATTACTTCAAAATGGTGGAGAATGCTATGTATGTTGACCTCATGGATGGTTAAAAGAAGAGGCATATTTACTCCTTTTAGGAATGTCAATGAACATGAATACACTATTTACTCTAGGAGGCCACTACTATTGCCCACATAAAATGTGTTCATGCTCCATGACACTTCAACATTTTGGATGTGCTAAAGGTGCATTGATTTATATGCCATTAGAAATGAAGCTTTTGATTAGCAACTTATTTACTTTTCATAATAGAATAAATAGAGAATTAAAAAATTATTCCTTAGGAACAACTCTTACCAATAATAGGTTAAAAATTTATATTTCAATGTATACTCTACCTTTTTAATTGCAACATTAAATTGTAAATATGATAAAAAAATACCAATATATTCCTATTTGGTCATTATAAAATAAAACCAATAGTTTTTTATTGAGGATATAATTGAACATTACCTAAACTTTTTATTCCTAGTGAAGAGTGAGTAAAAAAAACTACCCTACAAAAGGTCATTACTATTCCTTATAGAAAGGGGATAGAAAAGTTGCGTGGAATAAAAATTCCCTAACAAATTTTCAAGTAAACAAAATAATAGAAATCATTTCGGGAATAATTGTTTTATTCCTTGTCTATTGCTAGTAAAAAACTCCTAAAAAGTATACATTACATTAGAAATTTGTGCAATGTGGGTTTGTTTTATCATTAGGAAAAAGCTATTTATTTATTTGAGCTAACTATTAGTTTTGGACATAGACTGGTAAACATTATCTAGAAGTTGAAAGGACGCATTTTAGGTCATAGGCAATGGATGAATAGCAAAATTTAGGCTAATGAGTTGGGTATTACCTATGTGCTATAAACCTCAAGAAATTTTAAATTCAAAAGATAGGTCATATGGAAGAATTAGGAAATGTTCTCAAGAGTCAACAAAATACTTAACTCTAAACTTAGGATTACTTTAGTTTAGCTAATACGACTAGTATAGCTATAGCATAAAGAATCAAGACCTTAGACAAATCCTTATCATAAACCATTACATTAGGAATTCCAAATCCTAATTAAGGTTAACCTAAAACTGAAAACCAAGTAAAACTACAATGGAAATGTCAAAACTAATCTTAAGCCTTAAAAGCCTAAATTGAAACCTAATCAAATCTGAAACCTAAAAGCAGAAATTTTCCCTAAGAATTATCCAATTGATGAAAATTAACTCTCCTAAACTAACCTAGTAGGCATGAATTGCATGAGGGCAAAGATGGTATATCACACACCAATTTTGTCTTACGTTTAAGATTAATTAAACTAGCTGAAAGTAGACCTAGTTAAGCTCCTAATAACACTCTATTAACAAAATAAACATAAGAATTAAAGGGCAAAGAACCACCCTTAGATCATCGTCCATAGAATCAAAGGCCACCATAAGACAACATAACTTGATCTAAGGGACATTATGTGCTTAAGTACATTTTAGGGGGCAAGATTAGGGCCTAGATGTGACCCAAGTTAGATAGAAGTGTACAATTACTATAATTAGAAAGTGATTTAACCTCAAATATTCCTTTAACCATCAAAGAAACATATTACCCAACATGCCCTATTAACCAGTATGTTATGGTAAAGCAATATGCAAGAGAAATTTCTATAATATTTGCGCCATTTCTACCCAACATGCCCACTTTTCCTTTTCCTTTCAATTTCAAACATTATGAGAAAGGGAAGAAAAGCCCTATTCGACTACTACCCACACACCACTACTCTAATGCTAAACACACCTCTAAACTACCACTAAACTTCCCTCAACCACCAGTAGCTTTCCATACCACTAACTGGGCACTCAAGGAGCTTGAATATAGGAGGAACAAGGGATAACCACCAAGGCAAGGGAAGGGGTGAGCGAGTGAAGCAAGAGGACACCATCTTAAAGATCACTACTAAGTGTAAGGCATCACCTTGTAAATGTTTCTTCTTTTCCTTGTAATTTTTCATGTAAATTAGGCTAAATTAGCAAGAAACATTATGTTATTTTAGCATTTAGCCTTGCATCTAGGTTGTATAAAGTAGAGGAACTCATTAAAATGATGTAAACACAAGTTATATTAGTGACAATGCAAGCACAATCTTCTTTTCTTAAGTTTAGAAGTAGAAGAGTGGGAAATAAATGAAATGAGTGAACTTAAAACTCCTTTTCCTTCTCTCATTGAAACATTCAAGAGGCTAAAGGAACCATTTTCTTTCATATGCCAAGTAAATTTCAATGTTTAGTAGCCTTTGGATGTGATTAGTATATATTAGAGGTGAAAAAGTTGGAAAACATGGGAGATTCACTTTCCAATCCCCAGACCAAGGCCTAAAGAGAAGTTTAATAGTAATTTTTGCAATTTCTAGATTTTAAACATAATAAAATATCATTAGAAAAAGGTTAGGATTAAAACCATTTAGCTAAATACAAGAAACAACATACATAGGTGGAAAATATGTAAAACCAAAAACAAAGATGATCAACCTTGATTATTTGATCAAAAATCCAAAACCCATAGTAGATAAAATGATCTTTACATGGCCAATAAGGCCCAAACATGTTTACAAGCTAATTAGGAATGATTTCCTTTCAGCATTAGGCTCGATTAGGAGAAAAAGGCTTCAAAATGAACCCAAACAAGTGACCACCGAAACCGTTTAAAAAGACACTTAAATTTCCATGACCTAAATTACTAAGATGACTCAAAAAATGAAAATTACACTAAAAAACCTTTGAAACAACTATAAAAACATAACAAATGAAGTTAAAACGAGAAAGTTATAACCAAAACACTAAAATAACCAAAATCAATTTGATTGAGACATTTAGATAAGCTAGCATATTTAAACTTAAGAATCATTATTTTCCTCATTAGTTGACATTGACTTTGAGACTGAGCTACCCTTAGATTATTATGATCAATAGCAAATAGCTAAGTGAGTACACCTATGAGTATTGTACTCGTTATGTGCTTATAAATTTAGTTGCACTTAAAAGTTTAACTAACTTGTATGATTCATGTGTAGGATTGGGTAAATCGTATGTGTTTGATCATTATGCTACTTATTGCCAAAGCATCGTAAATAATGCTACAATAAGTGTGTAAATTGGTTTCCTTTGCATTAGAATAGTGATTTGTGAGTGTTTGTGAAATTATGGTGGTCACTATATGAATGAATTTAACTTTATCCAACATAAATAAAAATGGGTCATGCATTGCATACTCTCACATTTATAAATGTCGTTAGTATCACATGGTGGTACGGAAAAGGCCGTAGAGAGGTGTATCGCTATATGTAACCTTACCTCAACCTTTAGGAATTACTTGGAATTGGGAAATAGTTTTGGATATTTTCTTTACATCTCTTATATTTCCTAAGTTGCCTCACAATCTATTTGGTTGGTTCATTGTACTTTAACAAAGGGAATTACTTGTCTCCTTAGTATTTGTTCTTTAATATCCACAATCTTTATAAGTTGCTCTATGGAAGACAAATTTGACTATACATTTAGGGGATCTAATGTAACAACTTGATCTGAATTCGATACAAATTTCCTCAACATAGATATGTAGAACACATCATGTACTACTTTTAAACTTAGTGGTAAGGCTAATCTGTATGCCACTTTACCAATCCTTTCTAGGACTTCAAATGGTCCAACATACCTTTGGTTTAGCTTCCCTCTTAGATTGAACCTAATCATTCTTTTAGTTGGAGAAATTTTCAATAATGCCTTATCTCCTATTTGGAATTTTAAGGGACATTGCCTCTTATCAACATTGTTCTTTTGATGGCTCTAAGCTATCTATATTCTTTATCTTATCAACTTTACCTTATCCATTGCCTCTTAGATCAATTTTGGTCTCAATACTCGTCTTTCCCCCACTTCATCCCAATGTCATGAGGATCTACATTTCCTTTTGTATAAAGCTTCATAAGGGGCCATTTGGATGGTCCTCTTAGATTGTCCATCTTTTTGAGGATGAAAAGTAGTATTGAATTGCAATTTTATACTTAAAGCTTTACGTAAGCTATTCCAAAATATGCTTACAAATTGTTTATCTCGCATCTTTCTAGCCAATCTCTCCAATTTGTTTCATACATTAATAGGCAAAAAGTGGGTAGACTCGATTAGCCGATCTACTATCACTTACACTGCGTCTTATTTCTCTTTACTTCTCGAGAAGGCCATAATGAAATCCATTGTCACCTGTTCCCATTTTCACTCAAGTATTAAGAGGGGTTACACTTCTCCTACTAGTCTCTAATGTTCAATTTAAATTTGCTGACAAGTTAGGCACTTCACTACATACTCAGCTATCTCTCGTTTCATGTTTTTCCACTATTAGTGACTCTTTAGGTCTTTATACATCTTAGTGCTCTAGAGATGGATTGTATATCCAGATTAGTTCACTTCTTTCATGATCTCTTTCTTCAACTCCACATTTTTTGGCATACACAATCGTGTCTTAGAATACCTTCTACATCAATATTAAGTTTTATCATCATACCTTATTCCACTTTAACCATGAAGTCTTGTATATTCATATCCTCAACTTAGGCAACTTTAATTCTCTCTATTGAGGTGAGTTAGATACATAAACTTGTTAATCTTGTTCCTAAATCCCATGTTATTATCTCCAAATCCATCTTGCGCATATCTTCAATAGGTTTCATTAAGATGTAATCAAGGTAGAAATATTGCCTTGTTTCTTTTTGTTAAGAGCATCTGCTACCACATTTGCTTTCCCTAAATAGTACTGGATTTTCGTATCATACTCTTTAATTAACTCTAACCATCTCCTTTGGCGTATATTTAGCTCCTTTTAAGTGAAAACGTATTTTAAACTTTTGTGATCAATGAAGATTTTGTACCTTTTTTTTTCCCCATACAGATAGTGTCTCAACAACTTAAGCGCTAACACCACTACTGCTAACTTCTAGTCATAAGTTGGGTAATTCCTTTCATTTGGCTTTAACTGTCATGATGCATAAGCTATTATTCTGCCATCTTGCATCAACACACATCCTAGACCCTAAACTAATGCATCACTGAAGATGGTGAACTCTTCCTCACATCTCGGGTAAAGCTAACATTAGAGCTGACACTAATTTTTACTTTAATTTCTAGAAACTATCTTCACATTTGTCATCCTAGATAAACCTTATGGCTTTTTGTGTCAATTGGGTTAAGAGAGCCGTTATACTAGAAAACCCTTTAACAAATCTTTTGTAATAGCCAACTAAACCTAGGAAGCTTCTGACTTCTATCACCATCTTTGATCTAAACCAATCTACTATTGCTATTACTTCTTTTAGGTTCACAGAAATCTCATCCTTATTTACTACATGACCTAAGAAAGTTACCTATTCAAACTAAAACTTGCACTTTTTTAAATTTGGCATAAAGCTTCTTAATCTATAATCTACCAAACACTAGCCTTAAATATTCTCCATGATCTTCTTTACTCCTAGAGTATATTAAGATGCCATCATTGAAGATAACCACAAACTTATCTGAGAAGTCCTTAAACACCCTATTCATTAAATCTACAAAGGTTGTAGGTGCATTAGTCAATGCAAAAGGCATCACCAGAAACTCAAAATGCTCATATCGAGTACTAAAGGCTATCTTCTAGATATCATCTTCCTTAATTCTCAATTGGTGGTATCCTAATCTCGATCAACTTTGAGAATACTTAAGCTCCTTGTAATTTATTAAAGAGGTTATAAATTTTGGGGAGGGGATACTTTTTTTTTATAGTGACCCTATTCAACTCCCCATAGTCTATACAAAGTCGCATATTACCATATTTCTTAATAAAACCACTGCACCCCATGGAGACAAACTATTTCTTAATGGTGTATTGGAAATTGGTGCTATACTCGGTACCAGATTGATACTAAACTCTATTTCTTAAGCTAGGGGTAATCCAAGTAGTTTATCTAGAAAGAAATCTAAGAATTGCTTCATTATGGGTACTTGTTCCAACCTTATTGTCTTACTTGACTCTACTGTTACTGCTACTAGCATACTTTTGCCTTATAATTCAAAAGTGGGCAATCCTGCTAGTCTTTGAGCATGCAATTTAAAATAAAAAGGATCTTCACTTAGGACACTAATATATATCACCATACTATAAGAGTCTATGGTGTTATGGTACTTTGACAACTAATTCACTCCTAAGATCACATCAAAATCTTACAATTCTAACACCAATAGATTTGCTAGTAACGCTCTACCTTCCACTTCTATACTGACACCACAATATATTTGATTTAGAATTCTCCCAACCCCCAAAGGTGTATTGACATCCAAAAGAGCATCCAAATGTTTAGCATTCAAACCACACATATGCATAAATGTATCAAAAATACAAAAGTGTATGGCACTAGTATCAAAAAGCGCATAGGCACTATAAGAGTATACTAGGAGCATACTTGTTATAGTGTTTACATCTAGGGTGTCTTGGTGTTACTATTGTAAAGCAAAGACTCTCGTTGATGCCCATTGCCTTAGGCCTCCTAACTGGGATCTATTCACTTGAGCCTTAGTTTGTGGTCTCACTATTTGCACTTGCTACATTGGAGTGGTATAACCTCCCATATTACTGCATTCGGTTGCTTTATGTCCCCTTTGTCTGCACAGATAGCAAAAGGTGAGAGGGACAGACTTCTCTATGCAATTTCAGCTAATGTGTCCTAACTTTCCTCATGAGAAACAAGCACCTTTAAGCCTTCTACAGTCTTTTAGCTATGTGGCCTAAAACATCTAGTACACTTAATAGTAGAGGTTGAAGGAAGGGCTAAAGGAGCTGGTTTGGTTTGACCTAAGGGAGTTGCTATGACAACCAGTTTAGCTTGTTGCACTTGAGGCTTCTTTCCTTTCTCCCACATTACCATACTAGAAGCTAGCCTCTTACCTAAAGTCACCCTTAACATACGGGCTAATTACACTATCCTTTTTTTTGCTTTACTCCATGAATTTAGCTTTATCTACTACCTCGGCATAAGTGGTTAGCTAGAAAGATCTAACTTCATATTAGAGATGTGGTTCCATACACTCCCCCCTCCCCCCTCCCCCCTACCCCCCAACAAATCTCCTTACCTTAGATCCATCATCGACACATACTGCCTCGAGTAGGAAATTGATTAGGCGATTTAGTTCCACCTTATATTCCTCTAGTAACCTATTCCCCTGCTCATAATTATAATAAGCAACTTCCATCTTGTCATGAATGTAGCTAAGGAAATGCTTCTAACAAAATAACTCTCAAAATCCCCTCGAGTCCACATATTCTATTACTAGCTTAGGAACTAATGCCTACCAACTTATTGTAGTCCTTTTCAACATGAATGTAACATAGTCTACCTTCCTATCTTCTGGAACTTGGAAGGCAACAAAAGTCTTCTACATCTCCTAAATCGAGTTCTTTGCCTTTATCGTGCTATCAATCCTAGGATTCAATTCCTTTGCCACCTAAACAAACCCATCCAAGCTTATTGGCTCCTCAATTGCTCTAATTTATTAGGCATTTTGCATTTGCTATTGTTGTGCTATTAACCCCACTAGGTTGTTCACAGCTCTAAGAGTTGGGCAATTTGGTCTACAACTTAACCTTATCCCTCATGTAGTTGTTAACCATAGGGGTACTCCTCATCTGAGTTATCATTCTTAGCACCTCTTGATGATCTTGGCCTGGTAATTCCTCTTAAAGGCATTCTACTCTAGATGTGGAAAAGAAATGGTAATCTAAAGAACCAAACAAACAAGTCTGAAATAATTGGTACATATTTTACATATTCTGGAAGGGAAAATAATTGATTATAGAAAATAGGAAAAAAAAAGAAATAATGTCATAGCTAAATTACACCACATATATATAACACAATTGGTCCAAATATTTTACCCATTATCTTCACAATCTTGCCAACCTTCCTATCTAATGCCTAATTCATCTAGAGATCACAACCTATTTTCTACTAACTAAAACCTGTACTTATTAATCATTAACCTAGTTCCTAAGGATCTTCAAACCTAAGTTCTATGGATCACAAACCTATACTCCATTGATCAAAACCTAATCTCTAATGCCATTTGAGTTTTAACACCCTAGAACTGAGAACGTAATCACCTGCCGCATGTCATTGCTATTTAGTGGCACATAAGACTCTTAACCTACTTAACCACAATTATTCAAGTAACATGTTAACTGCATTCAATTAAATAAATAATCTCTATAGTGTTCATTAGTACAATTCATTCCTAATTAGAATCTAACTATCATAAATGGAATAGCTATTATAACACTCCCATTATACCAATATCAATAGTCAACTCATCAAGAAATAAGTCTTCTATCTACGTTCAACACTTTCACTAATCTCCATAATAATAATAAAAGTCTACTCGTTCATCATTTTACTCATAGTCCACCCTTGACTCATTGTAAAAAGAGGTGTCATCTGAACCTGCAACTAAAAAAAAAAATTCCTACGAGGAGCGAGCTAATGCCTAGTACATGCTATCCACAAGCACATGTGCATGACACAAACCAATAAGATTCACATACATTCAAATGCAAATAGGGAACATCCAACAATTTTATTATCTTTAACTTAAATTCGTCAAACAACATAGGAGTTATCATAACTCCACACACTGTAGTCATTAGAAGTTATATTAATATTTATAATCTTATACATTCGAGATATTGCCACTTCTAGCCCCAATAGTATGATATTGGGAACTGTTACTCTTAACCTCAACACCTATGAGAATTAAATCTACCTAAGTCATTTTAATGTGCAACTCCACTAGGGACAACGTCATGTAAAGATCATTAGCGTACCCCCTTAGGATTTACCACCACCGGCTCCTAAGCCAAGCTAAGCATTAGGAACAAACAATTCTTAAACAAATATCATTTAAGTGCATTTTTATACACTGCTACCAAACACAAACTACAAACAACGTAGTCACATACATAGAAGAGCAGTTTTAGGTTCTACTTATTTGTAATTACCAAGTTCCTCAAAGCCTGTTATGAAATAGTAATTGATTCTTAATTCTACTTTACAACAATGTCTAAGCTTCACTAGATCGCTCAATGAAGAATTAGTCACCTATTTCTCCTTCCTTAAGCTCTATCACAAATAATAACAACTCAAAATTGCAATAAAATTGAAATAGAAAGGCTTAAAGGAATGTCCCTAAAGAAAACCGGTAGGAAAATGGCCGTGTACATGATCATGTACCTTACTATACAACAGATCCTCTCAGCATACCCAAGTACTTGGTTGTGTACTCAACAAGCAGGTATACACTCGTGTACCTAGTCGTATATAACCCATTTCACCGAGTGCTTCTTGCAATATTCACGGGATAAGTACACGATCATGTACCTTGGTCATGTACCCATTTGAACCTCTCAAACCTCTCCATTCTTACCCCCCTTTCAACCCTTTTTCCATCTGATCATTCACCAATCAAGATAATACTCCAAATCTAAAGTAAAATTTATCAAATTTCATGAATTTAAACAAAATCGAAATAATTACTCATCTTAATTGGAATCCACTGCTTGAAACATTCTTGATTTAGCAACTTAGCATCTAATTAAATTGTTTAGAAATCCTAGTTTGACAACATGCTACGCCTATAATCGATTCCCCATTAGAAAAGGACAGAATGTCAACTTGATTTAAGGTATTTACCTTTGGATGTATGCCAAATCAAGAGTCCTTCCTCATTAAGTTGTGAATTAGGATGATTAGAGTCTCCTAAAAGACACAAAGGATTTAGAATTTTAGGAAAAGGAAAAAGTGACATTAAGGTTGTGCAAGTGCTTATATGATCTAAGGTCAAAAAGACCAAATTGCCCCTATCATAAAATTACTAATTACCTTAATATCCTTCCTTTTAAACATTAATTTATTTTATTTTCTTTTGTATTTTATAGTTATCTACATTCTTAGACAAATAAACATAAAGTAGTAGTAGTGCGGTGAATTGGATCGATGGTTTGTGTATGAAGTTTAATATAAAAGTGCTCCAATTGGCATTCTTAGGCATGTGAACATTAAGTCGCAATTGCGGTAGCACTAGCAGTTGTATGGTGAATTAGACTATTAGTTTGTATATGAAGTTTAATATCAAGGCAACCCAACTTGCCAATTAGTACATGCAAGAGAGGACCAATTACAAAGAAGACAATGTACTAGCTATATTGGACCGAAAAGCATTGAATGTATATAAATGTGTGTAAGAGTGGAATTAGTATTTGTGGACTATAGGAACTCCCTTATCTCAATCTTGTCAGAGCCATTTAAAACCTTGACATTAAATCTAACATTCAATGCTATTTTTTCAAGTCTTATTTCCTTCATGTAATCTTTTCCATTCCTTTTTGTCTTAACATATTCAAAATACCTATTAGAGTGTGATGCAGGTAGTGGTTCTCTTTCTTTGAATGGAAGGTGTTGAAGTTTAGTCAATCAAACAAGGACTAATAAATCTTAGAGAGGAATGTCGTGAAATAATACACACTAGTAAAATAAACACACTTGCTTTACGATACGTTACATTGCTAATCTTATTAGATGTCTCTAAGAGGCATATATTACCTAAGGGGAAAAAAAGGCGAAATTTGGATCAATGATATGTCATGTTACTTATTCTTCTTTAGCAAAATCTTGCTTGTAATGTTATTTGAAAGAATATATTGGCATTTATCTTTAAAACTATTCATCAAATATTGATAGAATTTGTAAAAGTGTATTATTACATTTATTAGCTTGTAAAAATATGTATTTACTTTCCAAACCATTGCTAAAACCCTAGATTGTTGTTAAAATAATCATTAATAGTAAAAAGTTCAAGGGTTTGGTGACATTTTAGGAATTAAGTTTAGGGAAGTAAATGCACATTTTTTGGAGTTTAGGGATTTGCACAAGACTAGCGGTTTAAAGTGCATTTGTAATTTGTCCAAATGCACATAAAATTAGTTCAAACTATGGATTAAACTAAAACAAACCAAGAGTTATCCATGAAGAGCAATAGAGAGCATAAAAAGAATTAATACATCAACAAAACCATCTATCTAGCTAATAGTGCAAGTTTGCAGGTCAAATCATTGGTAAATGAGTCATATTTGAGTTGATATATTATAATTACTATTATTTAATTTAACATTATGATATGATAAATGATATATCATTTAGAAGGGTTGATACTCTTCAATCTAGAAATATGTTATTTAATGTTACTCAATGTAAATGTTGTAATTCTTGATTTTTTTATTAAGTGATATATCTCCCGAATAGTAATGAAATACTATGAGTGAAGAGGTATAAATTATAAAAGTTTCCAAAATTATGATTGTCAAGACACTTTTTGCTGGAGCCCTATTAGGCCTATCGAAATAAATTTTTCATGTAGTTGTTTTTGTGGTCAAGGAAAATAGTCCATTTATTATTTAATGAAAAATATAGCATGGGGTCCATCAAAAGTTGTCCATTATGATGTTATCGATCATGTGATGCTAAGCCTACTTTTTTTTGCCACGTAATGTTAAGCCTATTAAAGCTTCATATTTTTTACGATGAATTGATCGTTTTATCTTAAAAGAAACTTCTACGTTATTTATTGTGTAATTTTATACCTTCTCCATAAATTCGTAGAATACGACTTATACCATTTAATAGGCCAAAAAGGATCCGGTAAAATGAATTAAAGTCCCCATAGCACAAATACCTATTAGAGTGTGATGTAGGTAGTGGTTCTCTATCTTTGAATGGAAGGTGTTGAAGTTTAGGTAATCAAACAAGGACTAATAAATCTCAGAGAGGAATGTCATGAAATAATATACACTAGTCAAATAAACACACTTGCTTTACGATACGTTACATTGCTAATCTTATCGGATGTCTCTAAGAGGCATATATTACCTAAGGGGAAAAAAAGGTGAAATTTGGATCAATCTTACCAATTAATTACTTAAAAAATGCTCATACTTTAATCCATTAGGGTTACTAAACTCTAATCAATCTTACCAATTAATTTTACAAAAGATTTAATGATAATAATCACTTGTTACTCATTATAATATACATATATACTGCCTATAAAGAAGTTTTTAGAACCTAATCCTAACCCTCTCTTACGTGCCTATCACTTAGACACTAAGTTTGCTGAGATTGCCTATCTTGCCTTTTTAATTCATTTCTAAACCATCATTTTACTCTTATTCAATAATTGTTCTATTGTAAGACTAACCCCTTCTTATTCATGTGAAGCATGTAGATGCACGCTACAAGCACAAACACTACAAGAAAATTAAGCTTTAGAGGTAAAAATTTTGTGACAAAAAATATTTTTCTTTGAAAATATTAATTAGTGATAGATTTACGACGAATTCGATACATATAAAAAAGACATATTTTTATAATTTTATTTGCTTTTGCAACGAAATTTGAGAATGATTACCAATAGATTTGTAAGAAATTAATTCTATTGCAAATCTATCTCTGATTCAATTGTGTGAAATGTGAAAATTTTGGCACAATATGGATTATGTTGCTAATTCATCTCTAAATGTAAAAAATATAATCTTAGCTTTTAGAGATGGAAATTTTCTGTCTATAAAATATTTAGATTATCAATAAGTTTTGTAGGGACTTAAGCCTATTGCGAATCCATCTCAAAATGTAAAAATTGTAATCTTGACTTTTAGAGACTAAAAATTTCTATTTCTAAAGATATTTAGATTATCAATAAATTTTCTATAGACTTAAGTTTGTTACAAATCAGTCTTTAAATTTATTCACAATATAATGTTGACTTTCAAAAACAATTCATTATGCCTCTAAAAATAGATAATATATGTAAATAAGTAAATAATATAACATATTACAATATATTGCATAATATAATTTTCTATCTTATGTATAACATTATATATTATTTCATGTACTTATATCATAAAAAATATTTAATAAGTAATAAATAATTGAGTATATATGTTACAATTTTATTGTATGTATTTATATAGTATGACATAATATATACATACATATATATATATAATGTAATAAATATTATGATAAAATGTTTACATCTTTGTTATATGTAATTTACTATAAACTAGATATGTTGCATGTTATTAGATAAATATAACAAAATGTAACATTAATCATGTAAACATAAGTTGGTGTTGTGACTATGAGTTGTACAAAACTCTAAAGTTAAGTATGCTAAGGAAAGAGCGCTCTCAAAATGAGTGATCTTTGGGGAATTAGCTATTACAAGGGATAAATTAGTGGGGAGTTTAATGGAAAATTTAAATTATCACAGTGTAAGGAATTTTGGTCGAGTTGCTGAATTTAAATTTAAAAAAAAAAAAACTCAATTGTCATTAAATGAGATTCAGATTTTGTACTTTGAATTTATTTTTTTGTAAGTTTTATTGACTTTTGGCAACAAATTTAATTTCTTTTGAAATAGGTTTTTTTTTTTTTTTTTTTGCGTTAAATTCGTGACAAATGATCAATTCATTGCTAAATAGAATTAGCAAGTACGATTTTTGCAATAGAAATATACAACAAAAATTTCTTCTCTAAATGTCTTTTTTGACAAAATTATTACTTTCATAAACAGGATTTAATTTCAATTTAAACGTGTAAAGTAACTTGCTGAATAAAGGGAAGAGATGGTGATCTTATCATAAGTAGACAACGTTCATATTTCTCACCATTAGACATTAGGGCATTACGAGCTTTATTATAAGCTACTTTGGCGATAGAATTTGCCGCCAACTAGAGATATAGAAAGCTATATCAGCTGCCAATAAAACAATCTTATGATTTAAATAGTCATAACAAGATTCGCTGGATATATAATGTCACACATCAAACACAACTAGGAGATAATAATAATAATAATATTTAGCTTCGAGCTGACGACACTGCAATTTTGCTTTTAAACAATACACGAGACTAAATATTTATTGTTTTTACTTGATACCAAAATTACGTCATGTCCTTCCCTAGCCCTGCCTCTATATATAACAAACACTTCGCGAAACGGTTCTCCACATACACTCGCAAACAAGCACGGTTCTTCACCTATATTCTCAAAGAGCATCTATTGCTAATATACTAAATCCAGCACCGATCTTCATATCGTGTCTTGTCACAATGGCTAACCGGCAAGCCGAGTTTGTGCCCCAGGGTAACTCTATGACACCCCTAGATCCTGAGGAATTCAGGAAACAAGGGCACATGATTATTGATTTCCTTGCGGACTATTACCAAAATGTGGAGAATTATCCAGTACTAAGCCATGTTGAACCTGGTTATCTGAAAAAGAGATTACCAGACTCGGCTCCCTACCTTCCTGGAACAAATGAAAATATTCTTCAGGAAGTGCAAGATCATATAATCCCTGGCATCACGCATTGGCAGAGCCCTAATTTCTTTGCATACTTCCCGTGTAGCGCGAGCAATGCGGGATGTCTCGGTGAGATCCTGGGCACTGGGTTCAATATTGTGGGGTTCAATTGGATGGCATCCCCAGGTGCGACGGAACTGGAAAATATCGTCATGGACTGGCTAGGAAAACTGCTCAAACTTCCTGAGAGCTTTCTTTTCTCAGGGGGTGGTGGCGGTGTCTTACAAGGAGCAACTTGTGAGGCTGTCTTATGCATCCTAATCGCTGCTAGGGATCAAAAGTTGAACGAAATCGGGAGAGAGAACATTAACAAGCTGGTCGTTTATGGCTCAGACCAAACGCACAGTACATTTCAAAAGGGAGCTCGGCTGGCGGGAATTCATCCTGACAACATTCGATCCATCAAGACAACAAAATATACATTTTTTGCGTTGTCCCCAAGTGCTCTACGGTCAACAATCAACTCGGACTTACAGTCCGGGTTAATCCCTTTGTTCTTGTGTGCCACAGTGGGAACTACTTCAACAACAGCCATGGATCCTTTAGGTCCACTGTCGGAGGTTGCAAGGGACTTCGGCCTGTGGATGCACGTTGACGCTGCATACGCCGGGAGTGCTTGTATATGCCCCGAGTTCCGGCATTTCATGGACGGAATCGACGGGGTGGATTCACTAAGCTTCAATGCTCACAAATGGTTCTTTGCGAATATGAACTGCTGTTGCCTTTGGGTAAAGAATCCAGACGCCTTGACGAAGTCACTTTCGACATATCCGGAGTATATTAAGAACAGCGCCAGTGACTCAGGGAAAGTCGTGGACTACAAAGACTGGCAGATAGCTCTAAGCAGAAGGTTCCGTGCTTTGAAACTTTGGTTAGTGTTAAAAAGCTACGGAGTGGTAAACCTTAGAGGTTTCATTAGAAAAGGTGTTGAAATGGCTAAACTTTTTGAGAACCTCGTAGCCAAAGACGATAGGTTTGAGATATTTACTCCTAGAAACCTGTCCCTGGTGTGCTTTAGAATTGCACCAACAGCCATAATGCCACTGGAGCATGAGTCTCGTCATGAAGATGAGACCATCAATAATTTGAACCAAAAACTGCTGGGATCGGTCAATGCTTCAGGACGAGTTTTCATGAGTAATACCATTGTCGAAGGAGTTTATGTTATACGGTTGGCGGTCGGAGCTTCTCTTACCGAGGACCGGCATATTGTTGCAGCATGGAAGGTGGTCCAGGAGAATGCTAATAAGATATTAAATAATAACTATTGAACTGCCTGCCTGGTCAACTTGTTTCGATGGTCTGGAAAAATATTTCTAATTATTTATTGTGCCAAATGTTTCTCTAGTGTTTTATTCTAGTCATTATCTATATCATGTTTCATTCTAGTCGTTGTATTATGTTTTATTCTAGTTGTTATCAGGGCAGACGCAGAATAATATCATTGGGAGTTGAGTAAATACTAAAATTATTCAAATAAAAATATTTATTTATTATTATAACCATAATAATACTTCTTATATGTACATAGAAATAAATATACCCTTAATATAATCTAATAAAGTAAATTTAAACTTTTTTATATATCTTTATGAGTACTTGATATATTTTATAAAAAGTTAAAAAAATAAATTTTTTAACAAAATTATAAAAAAAATAATATAATATTTTATAACTTTTTATACTAACCTCACAAGATTATTTTATTATTAATATCGCAAAAAATATATATAAGTATACGCTTTTTTAATATAAGTAATTAGACATTTGATTATTAATAATACTCATTTATTTTCATAATATTAATAATGAAAGAAAATATTAGTATTTTAAGTAGTATAAACTACTATTGTTTTATACAATAGGATTGAAATATTTATAATATTGGATATAATTATTATATATCATAAAGTTATTAATAAATAAATAGTATCTATTGATAATTTATTTAGTTGAATATTATCTTTTTTATTAATAAAATTTAATTTTATATGTTATAGTGAAAAAAAAAAACAAAAATGAAAATCATTTATTAAGAGAAAAATAATAAATCCAACTTGAAAAGGAAAAAAATGACTCGTAAGTACCAAAAAAAAAAAAAGCATTTAATCATTAAACTATAATAAAATTTAACTATATAATTTTTTCTCAAACCCACAAGAGCGGAGACTCCTTTCGGCTTCCCCTTCAGTCCCCTCTGACTCCCAATGAAAATAGTTACTAAAATAAATAGACCTTTTACTTCTTTAAATAGACATGTCAATATCACATCCTAATGAATATAAACAATATCTTGGGTGTCATATGTCCTTCCCACTCCACTCACGTATGGGCCACCTTCATGGGCCTAAGGAAGGCCCGATCCTCGAATTTACTAGTTCTTTATGCTTCAATAATTAAATACAGAATGTTAAAATGTCATTGGAAACGAGCTAACAATTACCTCTTTTGGAAGGGAGAGAGAGAGAGAGATAAAGAACCCTAACAATCCAATTAATTATAATATCGATTGCCTAATTAATGACCATTGATGTAGTCATGGAGTCCACTAAAATAAATTATAGTCAAAATTCGTCTCAAAGTGCATGTTGTTATGTGCCACCATCTAAGCCTCCATTGTGGTAGCAACATCTCTCGTACAAACTACGCTTGTTGGCCAGCTGACACAGTGGAAATGGTTGATGACCAAGATATATTTTATCTTATTTTATATTATCTAGATTAGATATAATTTTATTAATGTCTTTTTATTTAATTAGATTTAGTTTCTAATTTCTAGAATTTAGTTAAATTAGTATCTTTTTTTTAAGATAGCAAATCTTTTTACATTTTTTAATTTTCTAGAATATTAGGTATTATTATGCTCATAAACAAGTAAAGCATGTGATCACTTTATGACAAATTGACTTGATATTTAATAATAGAATTATTTTCAAAGTAAGATGTAATATGATTCGACTTGAGCTTGAAAGCTTGGGTAAAGTAGCAACTGTGGAAATGTAAATGCAATATATCCTATTATTATGATTGTCATGAAATTAATTGTGGTTATTAGTAAATAGTTACAATTGATAGAATTAGTTAATAAATTAATAGTTATAAGAAATAGTATAAATATTACTTTATAAAAATAAAATATATCCATTTTATCCATGAATGAAATTATTAAAGGCTTCTTTTGAGAATCTTTTATAGGAGTTTGTTTTTAACTCAAACTAAAAGTATTATTTATTTATTTATTTTCATTTGTTCATATGCATAAGTTATGCAAGATCGTAACAATGATGCCCTCGCTGAGAAATTGCATAGAAATGAAAAGATTGTGCGATTGAATACTAGGAAGTTTCAAGGAAATAAAAGAAGAAATGAACAATATGCGAGAAGATAGGCATCAACTTCAAGAAAGAATATGAGATAGCAAACAATAAGGAATATGCAAATTTGCTATGGTGTTAAAATGCATTATTTAAGGTTATGGTAAGCTAGCCAATTTCTCTTGCAATTGATTCAAGGGGATGTGCATTCCAGCAATTTGGAGGTGCCATTTTCAATAGTCAACTTGCAATTTCTCATGGTAAAATTTTATTTTTCTTACTTCACATTACTTAGCTATGGTTTCATTTTCTTTCTTGGCTTCCTTAAACCTTGAGAACAAGGTTTGTGTCAAGGGTAGGAGAAATTGTTATGATTGGTTTAAGGTTATTATTAAATGGTTACAATTAGTAGGATTGGTTAACAAATTAGTAGTTATATGAAATAATATAAATAGTAATTTATAAAAACAAAATTTATCCATTTCATTCATAAATGAAAGTTAATAAATGTTTATTCCAAGAATATTCTATAGAAGTTTGTCCTTGACTCAAACTAAAGATGTTTTCAATTTTTTTCATTTGTTCATACAAGTAAGCTACGCGAGATCGTAATATAGATTTTCTTAATGTTTTTTCCCTCATTTTTTTGCCTTTTTTTGGTGTTCTATTGTTTCAGTTTTTGTGAAATTTTCTTACAACATTATTTTACTAAACAAATTTCAATAAGTATCTCCAAATAAAAAGATAGCATTGATCAATCTTTGGGCTCCATGGATAACTGAAATTGTAATTTAAAAGAAGAAGGTGTAGATCTAGGAGGCACTAATAGTCTTCTATTGTGAGAGAAGGAATGATGGAAGCCAATTTCCCTTTTTTTCTCATTTTTTTTAAATTTTAATATAATTTCATTTTGATATTTGGTTTTCTTGTCATACTTTTTCTTTTATAACTTTTATAACGTGTTTACTTTTTAGAATGGATAGATAAAAAAAAAAGATATTATTTAAAATTGAGTATTGTTAGTAATAAATAAAATTTATATTTCAGTATTTATTTTGTATAAATTTTTATTGTAGAAAATATTTATTCTAATGTTGATCACATCTCATTAACTGCAGCATTAAATTGAATATATGACTAAAAATATTAATGTGTTCCTATATGGTCATTATGGAATATAACTAATAGTTATTTATTAAGGATATAATTGTTCATCTTTTTAACTTTTTTATTCCTTGTGAAGAGTAAAAAAAAAATACCACTCTATAGAAGGTAATAACTATTTTCAATAAAAAGGAAATAAAAAAGTTACTTGAAATAAAAATTATAGAATCCATTTGCAAGTAAATAAGGTAATAAAAAGTATTCTACAAATAACTATTTTATTCTCTCTATTACCTCCAAATAAAAGCCCCCTTAGTGATGTGGAAAAGTTGCATAAACTTTTACACCATGTGTGAAAAAAATAATGCTCAATTTTAAAATTTGGGATATCTGTGCAATTATGAAAGTATTCATGAATGGTTTGTGCAATTTGCCTTAAATTATATAATTTCATCTTCTAAACTCTCCAATATTAATCAACCACTTTCAAATTTAGGATTCATATTATTTATAAATCAAAGAAAATCCTAAATATTATATTTCATAACTCTCAACTAAATTCTTTAACAACTCAAAATCCTAGGTTACGCCATCATCATTGTAGCTCATGCACCTTAAGTCGTAGACTGGGTGGTCATAAGGATCAACTCGTTGTAACTCATCTACACCTGATATCATATATTTCAAACATGGTAAGCTATCCCTAGCGTTGAGAAAATTGTGTACACACATACACACATGCCACATATATAACTAGTAGATATACCAATACACATCATAGTAAACTACATACAAGCTTGGTCTTGCTTAGGTGGGGGCAATACGTACAAACGAATCCAATGTCACGAGTTGGATCCATAGATTCCTAGAGGTCATGAATCATAATGTAAATCAACAAATCCCTATAGTCTTAGAGTTAAATTATCTCATTTTGTGACCTATACATTGCACTACCCCCTTCTCCATCCTATGTAGCCTAGCCACAAGATTGACTTAAAGGTCCCATCACCATAACTTAAAGGGAAGGGTTGAAATATCTAATCTTGTGAAGGTGTGAGAAGAAGACAAGGATTGAGCCATATTTGTAACTTTAGATGTGTGCTTGAAGAAAAAAGTGAATAAATGGAGTTAGGATTTGAGGAAATAAGATAAAGGTAGAATGTAAGAGCAAGTGAGCAAGGAATTTTTAGAGGATCATGAGAAATGGAGAATGTAAAGTGTTTCTTTCAACCATTTCATCACCTTTTATACACGACACCCAACGGTTATTGAAGGGATGCATGAATCCCCATAACATAAATGATCTCACCAGATGTCTCACTATTAGAATGAAGGGCTTAAATCATTTGGGCTTATGTACGTATGCCTTCCCTTAGTATAACACATATCTTATCGCATTTAATGCATTGATTTGTGCATACGTTAATCATATTCAAAATTGACAAATGATAAGAAGTTTAAATGATCAAAGTGTATCCTTATGCTTCCTTGTCCCAAGTAGCTCAAGGGGCAATCTCTTGGTTAGATCTTAGCTTAACCTATTTGTCATTATGTTGGCAACTTGTTTCAAGTGAAGCTTAGATTGAATCCCCTTAACTAGCTTAATAAGATAAGTTTCAACTCAAAGGAGTTGCTCCTCTAATTGGGCAACCCTATGTAGGTCATCCTAGCCTAAAAGCAGCTTACTAAAGGCATAAACCACAATGCTTTGAATGCTAAGCTAGTTCTTAGCTCAAATAAATACCTATTGGTCAAAGCATTGATCGCCTAATATGTTATAACTCATCTAATGTTTTTAAAGGTCTACTTCAATCTCTACTCTCCTTGCTACCTAGTCACAAATGAAAGTGAGAGGCAAGTGTCATTAAGCCATCTAGCCTTAGGCTCGTAAGGCCTAGCTTAACTGGCCTCTCAATTGCCAAATGAAGATGTCCATATGTAGTTAAGATAATTATGGAAAGTACATCTAAATCTTAAGATACACTCTAACATATCTTTACTAGATATGTGTAGATATCTTTTAGGATAGATATACTTGCCATAAATATCTCATAACACCCTTACTATAAATAGGTGATCACTCCACTCAGGTAAGGGATTTAATACTCTTCACTCACTTTCACTCTCTTGCCATCATCATTTTATTAGTGTCTTCTAACTCGAGCATCGGATTGAAAATGCGAAAGACAACTCCAACATCTTGTAGCTCACATTTATTCAATCTTGTAGGCCAAATCTCCTCCATGCAAAGGTTAGATCCAACCTAAGACCATTAGCAAGACAAACAATCAATAGTTAGTAAGCATACAAAGTCTATTTATTACCAATTAAATCAAGAGTTAAGCTAAAATCTTAAGAAATTTTAGTACTTATATTCACAAGAAAATTTTAATTCAAAAAAAGATACTAACTTTTAAAATTAAAATCCAAGTATTAGTAAACTGCTTTGGGGATGCTTATGGCCACCCATCTTCATGCTCCCATGTTCCAATGGTGGAATTAGCAACATTCATTAAGGGCATTGTTTTCTCATGTGATCTACCCCATAATAATAATCTATCTATTTATTTATTTATTTTATCCAAATATGTTTTCTAGACTTAGAATCATGCAAATAAATTAATAAATAGAGATTGATCCCATAAATATCAAGATTTCAACAAATCCATGAATTGATCTAACTTAATGCAAGAATCAAAACTACAATACAATTTGATGTTACAATAGTTGGATTTCAAGAAATACAAACAAACACTAGCTAGAAGTAGAAGAAGAAGAAAAAAAGAGAAGAGAAAAGAAAAGATGAGTACAAGCATGCAATGAAAGCATGAATATAAATATACAGTAGCCTATGTGAATCTAAGTTGATATGTTAGATTTTACCATCATTTTATCAAAAGAATTCCTAAAAATTTTGAAGCTCTTTGTAATTTTGCTTGTGAAGGAGGTCAAATTTAACTTTATTGATGCTTATTTAGCTACTCCTAATAAGTTGAAGATATTTCTCTTTTGATTGGGAGCCTCCATTTGAAATGTTGTATCATATGAGTGACTATGCATTAGTTGTTGTTTTAAGATAAAGGACTTATAAGAAATTTCATATCAATTACTATACATGCAAGACCTAGATTGTTGGAAGGAATTGCTTGTAGTAGTGTTTGTGTTTGAAAATTATAATCTTACCTTATCGATTTCAAGGTAATTTTGTATACCAATAAAATAGCTCTTACATGTTTATTGTCAAAAATAATGCAAGGAATATTCTTGTTTGCAATTCATTGCCAAGATTTTAGGGAGTGTGTAGCTCAATTCACTAGATCTTAGTGCATGAGGTGTATATCTAAGAGTAATGAGATGTTAGAAGTAAGCATTCTTAAATTGAATTTTTTGACATTTAGGAATTGGTTTTGGAACCATTTCCTAAATATTTTGAAAGTGAATGCATCTTGGTAGTTGATAATTACATTTCAAAAGAGGTAGGGCGATTGCTAGTTTCACTAATGATGCCATGATATTTGTAAGAAGTAATATTTTTGCAAGATTTGGAGTGCTTAGGGCCATAACTAGTGATTTGTTTTTACATATTGACAATTGTGTATTTGAGAGATAATAGAAATAGTGTGAAATTAGGCATAAGGTGGAGACCCCTAGCAGCATGTAGCTTTATAGAATCTTTACCCCATTTTATGTATTTTTCTTGTATATATTAGATTGTTTATGCAAGTAAAAAGGAAAATTTTAGTAGGATTTTTAAAGTTTTAACCAACATGAAGAAAATGAATAAATTGACATGAAATTAAAAAAAAAAAAAAAAGGCATTCAAATGCTAAACAATTTCATTTATGGATAAAGTGAATTCAAATTGAAAAGAAGATTTGTGAAATCATAAATCTTTGTCTAAATGATCTTAAAGATGTTTTAAGCATACTTCTACACTTCCAAATGAAGCACATTTTCTTTGATTGAAAACCTTCCACCCAATTTTTCATTTAACACTTTAATCCCTTTCCATCTCCCCCTCTTCCTTTTGTAGTAGGTACATAGGTTAGAATAGCTTGCGAGACTATATTAGTGCTTTCTACAGTAATAAAATATGGTTTATCTAAGGCATAAATTACCCTTCCCCTAGTAGTTGTAATGGTAGTTGCCAAAAAAAAAAAATGCTTTGTTTTTGTTAAATTTTGGCCATTAACTTCTATAAAGAAGAAAGAGTCATGTACAAAAGAAAAATGTGTTAATTTAGGACATGTATTTTTTTTTATGCCTTCCAAAGAGCCTTCTACATAAATAATCTACATAAATCGTCAGCTATAAAGAGGAACATATATAAAGCTAGTGGAACTCCTTGTCAAATTCCTCTACTAGGCTAAATCTTCCCTATTCTTTTGCTATTTAACATCAAATTGTAGGTGATTGAGGTAATGCTTTTCATGACCCAATTAATTAATGTTTCATTGAATCCCATCTTAGCTAAAACTTTTTGAAGAAATGCCTAATCAATCTTGTCATATGCTTTCATCATATTAACCTAGATAGCAAAATGGTGTTCAATGCATTTTTTTGGAAGCTTTAGGTGGTGGAAAACCTCATGAGTTATCTCTATATTATCTTGAACAAAGCAATCTAAGAAGAAAAAGCACTATGATATAGGGTAATTATTTGGTTTAGGAAAGGCTTTAATCTATTAGCTAAGACTCTAGAAATTATTTCAAACAAAAAGTTACACAAACTTATTGGTCTAAATTAACTCAAGAATTCCAATATCTTAACTTTAGGTATCAAAATGAGGTTAGTGTCATTAAAAGAAATAAGGACTATACATGTCTCCATGAAATGTGATATAGCTTCAAAAAATAAAGAGCTTATAACATTCCTAAACATTTGATAGAAGGTACCATTAAATCTATTAAGCTTTAGGCTTGACTTACACCAAGTTGAAACACAACATTTGTGACTTCCTCTTTGTTAACTTTTTGCTCATCATCTTCCCAATCTCCTTGAACATCTTTTATTTCAAACACTTTAATTCTATCAACTATGAAAAAATTTGGTGTTTCTATCACCATTAGACTACTAATTATTTCAATCTTTTTGCTTCTAATGGATCTCCCCCTTTGGTAATGTATCTTTTAAGGTTGATAAAATGGCAACCTAATCTAACTTAGTGTGAAGTTAGTACCACACAAAATATGTGCAAAAAATGTATTCCTTATTATTAATAAAACTCAATAACCCCTCCTTAGTAATATTGTTTAATAAGTACTTAAAGACTAGGAACCTTAAAGTTAGTAAGGAAACTAAATAAAAAAATAAAATAGGAAACTAAATCAATGAAAATAGACTTTTCTAATCTAGACACAATATAGAAACAAGAGATTTTGACCACAACTCTTGCACCAAATAGTGTAGCCTTTTGGTTCAAGTCAAAGTAGATTTAAGTTAGTCTTTATTGACATATTATAGGCTTCGTAACTCTTCATAAGCTAAAAGTTATGAAGCTTAAAGGTTAAACTTCTAGAATTAAGTCTTTCTCCTAGTATACTCAATTCTAACAACTTCAAACATGTTCGAAACATAGTTTTTGAATGTCTATTGGATCATAGCTTCTTGTTCTGATGGCTTATTTTAGAATCTATAATTTTTCTTCTTCTATAACTTTTGATGGTTAAGTTGTTTCATAACTTGTAAACTTAGCTCATCCATGTTAGTCTCCTCCACTTGCTAAAAACTCGACCTCTAGTTTGGGTATAAAGATACTGAAAATCATGAAACATAGACAAATCTACCACATTAAATGTCCTAGAAATGCCCATATTGTCAAAAAGATCAATTATATAGGCATTATCATTAATCTTTAGAAGCGGTTTACAAGAGCCACACTTCTTAAAAGTGTATCAACTGGAAACCTCTCTTTCAAAAAGTATATCATAACTTGATCTCCTACATTAAAAGACTCAAGTCACCTATGCTTGCCTACTATAGATTTACACTTCTGATTTGCAGCCTCCAACTTCTCCTTCACTTCTTTATGAACTTCAATAACTTGTTCTGCTATATGTTTAGCTAAAACATTGGTTCTTTCATCATTTAGCAACTTGATCAAGTCAAGAATATGTTGATGAACCTTAATATAAACAACAAAAAATGGTGTTCTTCTTGTCACACAATGAGTAGCATTGTTATAAGCAAACTTTGCTTGTGCTAGTGCAATATCCTACTGCTTTCGTTTGTCTCCACAAATACTTTTAATCAGATTTCCTAATGTCCTATTCACAACTTTAGTTTGAGGATGAGCTATGTTGTTGAAGTTCAAAGAAGAACCAAACATCTTCCATCAAGTCCCCTAGAAATAGCTCACAAACTTACTATCTCTATTAGAAGTGATTAACTTCAAAGCTCTATGCAAATGTACAACTTTCTTAAAGAACAATCCTGCAACATTAGCTGCATCAAAAGTCTCTCAACATGGAATAAAATGAGGCATTTTCAAAAAAAATTCAACTACCACAAAAATTGAATCAACTCCTCCTTAAGTTCTTTACAATTCCAATACAAAGTCCATAGATAAATACTCCTAAATATTTTTTGGAATTAGTAAAGACATATATAATCTTGTATTTTTATATTGACCCTTTGCCCTCTAGCACAACATGCACCTCTCCATAAAACCTATAAACATCTCTCCTTAACCATGACTAATAAAATCTCTCTTTTACTATAGCTAAGGTCTTATCACGGCCTAAATGTCTTGCTAAACCTCCACTATGCAACTCTTAGATATGCTCCCTAAGAAATGTTCAAGGCAAACATAATTGATTCTCATGCATCAAGTATCCATCATGCATATAAAATCTACCAACTAGTTGATTTTGAAAAGCTTTCCTCCAAATATCAACTAAATCCTTATTATGCTCATACTCACCCTTAAGCTACTCAAATTCTATAATCTCATTACTCAATGTGAGCTATAGAGATACTCTTCAACTTAAAGCATCAACAACTCTGTTTTGAACACTAAACTTGTGTTTTAATATGAAATGAAACTTCTACAAGAATTGGCACCACCTTGCATGCATATTACTGCTAATCATCTTCTAACTACTGAGATACTTCTAAGCCTCATGGTCAAACTATAATACAAATTCCTTCGTTATCAAGTAGTGTTCCTAAGTTTTAAGAGCTCATACCACAGTAGAATTTTTTATCATAGGTCCTTCCACTTTTTCCTAGCCTCACTTAACTTCTCAATGAAGAATGCCACTAGTCTCTTTTCTTAAGATAGAACAACTGCTATCCCCACTCCATTAGTACCACATTTGACTTCAAATAACTTGCTAAAGTTTGGCAAAGCCAAAACTAGTGCAGTACATAGCTTTTCCTTTAAAATTACAAAGATATTGGCTACCTCTTCTCCCCACTAAAACTTCCCTTTCTTCAAACATTCTATCATTAAAGTAGCAATAGTGCTGAAATTTCTAATAAAACACTTATAGAAAGTGGCCAATTCATGAAAACTTCGTAATTCCAATGCATTCTTTAGTGTAAGCTAATCTTTGATTTGCTCTATTCTTGGAGTCATCCACTTGAATTCCCTCAACAAATACAACATACCTTAAGAATAATAGCTAATCTGACATAAAATTGCACTTATTAAGGTTAATATACTACGTATTCTATTGCAAAGTGGATAAAACATGCATTAAATGTAACAAATGTTCTTCCTCTAAACTATTTTAGATTAGAATATCATCGAAATACACTACAACAAACTTTCAGATAAAAGGTTTTAATACCTAGCTCATCAAACGCATGAGGTACTAAGAGCATTCGATAATTCTAACAAAATCACTTATACAATCCTTCCTTTGTCTTAAATGCTATCTTCCATTTATCCCCTAGTCTAATTTTGATATGATGGTATCCATTCTTTAAGTCAATCTCCAAAAGCCACTTGATACCATGCAATTGGTCTAACATGTCATTTAGCCTCGAAATAGGGAATTTGTAACCTACAGTGATCCAATTAATGGCTCTACTATCAGCACACATTTTCTAACTCCCACCCTTCTTCAAAGTTAATAATGCAAGAGCAACACATGAGCTCATGCTTTCCTATAAAACCCTTCCAAAGCTATTCTTCCACCTTTTCCTTCAAAATCTCACTCTCCTTCGGCTCATCCTATAATGTGGCAAGTTTAGTAAGTGTGTGCTAAGGATCAAATCAATATGATGTTGAATATCCCTTAAAGGAGGTAGTTCATTAAGAATATCTTTTAGCATTATTTCCTTAAAATCCTATAATAAAGGAAACACTCCTTCTTGGTGCTCCCTCACTTCTAACTTAACTTTACTCATTAACACTTACTTAACTACCGATACATGAACCTCTCTTGTTTCTTTAACTTCAAAATCAAACTCATGAGTAATAGATAAAATACTTCTTCTCAAGTGATTCTAACTTAACCTTCAAAGGAAAGAATGTGTACTTTACCCTATCCTTCTCTACCTTATATACATTATTTCAACCTAAATGTTAGGCATTCACATTATATTGCTAAGGCCTTCCGAACAATAAATGAAAAACATCCATATCAAGTATATCACAATAAACTTCATCATGATACTTACTAATGGAAAATGGCACCTTGCAATCCTCTATCACCTTTATCTTTCCTAGTTCCATCTTGATCTATCCTATTACATAGGGATTTGGATGCTACTCCATAGAGGGTTTCAACTTCTTTAACACTTCCCTTCTAATCATATTCTCATAGCTCCCACTGTCAATGATGACCCCAAACACTTTATCTTTGATGGTGCACCTAGTTTGAATTTTTTTTTTTTGCCTTTAAGTCTGATTCTTTTACTTTAGGGATAACATCAACCTTTGAAGCACATACATTTTGTCCACTTCTTCGTACTCCTCTTCCTCATCATCTCCATCTGGCTCATAACAGATTTCATCCTCCTCCTCATCCTTCTCTATAATATTCATAGTTTTCTATAAAGGACACTCATTATACTTATGTCCAGTCTGATTACATCAAAAACACTTCTCGATTATAGGCTTAACATAAGCATTCTCAACCTTCCTACTCTCCTTATCCCTCAATTCAGTCACATGATATTTGCTTGTAGCTTGCTCTTCTTGATAACATGCATTTCCTCTACTACTACTGCCTTTAACCTTGGATTTCGATATTGGTTTTGACCTTTCACTAGTTTTTGTGACCTTGTAGTTGTCATAATTCCTCTTATTCCTTTCATACTGCGTAAGCTCTGCTTTTAAAGCCATATTATTAGCTTCTGACAAAGCAAATAACCTAGACACCATCCACGTATTTAGTAACTTGTTAGCCCTCTCATTCAAGAAGGTTATTTCTTTCTGTAAGCCTCATGAATTCCATAATATACTATTGCATAGACCTAAACCTATTCACCTATTGACAATGTTTATATTGTTGGAACAAAATTGATTCATAATTGGGAGGTAAAAATTCCTTCTTCAACAAGTCCTTCATCCTATACTAAGTTCATACAAAACCCCTTCCTTCACGTGCTCTTCTAGATTGAATCCTCTCCCACCAAGCAAATGCTTCTCCTTTTAATATGCATGCCACTAATCTAACTCTCTTCTTTGGTGGAGTCTCCAAATAACCAAAGAATCGATCCACCTCTACAATCCAATCTAAAAACTCTTCTACTCCTAAACAACCATCAAAACATGGAATATCAACTTTCAATCTAAAATCTCTAGAATCTCTATTATCTCTATAAGCATCTCTCCTACCATGCCCTTAAAGAGGTTGTTGTCAACCATATTGTCGAGTCTAATTTTTTATTTTCCATTCCTAATCCGATCTATACTAGACCCTATGCTTATCTAATGTAGACCCTCGACTTGAGTTAGGAATTTCGTTTCATTTTGGAGTCGCCACCCAACTGTGGTTGGGAAAAACTGAATTAGGACTAATTGAGTAGATTAATCCTAATTTAGACCACTAGTCGTCGTGATTTCCTTTTTCATTTTTGTGAAAAGAGGAAAAGGAAAACCAGAGTTTTTAGATTCGGAGGCTAACCTATTAAAACCCTAAGGTTACCACCCTAATATCCTAAAATCTAAACCTTTTCCAAATGTCTTTTACTTTATTTTTGTTATCTTTTTATTTTGTTTTTGAATAAATTATTCTAAGAAAATAATATTTTTTATTCTTTTTAGAGTTGCCCTAAATGGGTGCCTACGTACTTACTATTTAGGATCAAACGAACCATAGTTTGCTTTTTCTGAAAAACTTTAATGTGTTGGTGATTTTTAATTATAAAATTTCTTTTGATTTATGTTTTTATCATTTTAGTATTTTTCTAAAAAATCTAAGCCTTAACTTAATAATTTGATTTTTTTGAAAAAAAGTAATAGTTTTAAGGAAAAACCAATTTTTGATTTATTTAAGAAAATTATTTTTCTAAGTGATAAAAATTTCCTTGTTTTTTTCTATTTTTCAACTCATATCTACTATTATAAATTTTTATTGATTTTTATTTATTTTATGATTTTTATTAATTTTTCTTAATTTTTTATAATTTTTATTAATTTTTATTAAAAAAATTTCTCCTATATTATTTATCTATGCTAAACTAAAATCTAAATTTTACTATTTTTCTAATATATATTTTTATCATTTTCTTTATATATTTATATATTTTTATTATTTATCATTATAATTATTTATTCTTATTATTATTCATCCTAAATTAATTCCTAAAAAAAAAACTAATCTAAATTCTAACATTTTTTATTTATGAATTATAAATAACAAATAAATGAATAAAGAAATTTGAAAAAAAAAATAAAGTAACTAAATAAATAAATAAGAAATAAATAGATAAAAAAATCAAAAAATCCGACTTACCTGGATCCGGGTCGGTGCGAGGGTCGGATCGGTCGGGTTGGATCGGATCGAAGCGGGTCGAGTCGGGTCGATCAGTCATGGTGGCTGGGAGTGCTTGTTGACAGCGTTCCAGCGGCCTTTCGAAGCAATTGAGGTGTCGTTTCCTAGGTTTTCAAGGGTGGAGAACTCAACCGTGGCTGTGGATTTCTCCAAAAACACCTCTTAGTGGTAGCTCAGTGCTTGATCGGTGGTCGCGACTTGGAAACTCCAGCGAAGCTTCGATTTTCTCTCGTTTTCTCTCTTTTCCTCACTTCTGATCCGTGATCCTGCTTCCTCCCTTTCTGCTCTATTTATTGGCACAAGGAATCGAGTTGGATAAGCTCGGATTTCCTCCGATTGAAGCAAATCGGATTTGCGGTTAAAACCTTCCTCCGATTTGTGCAAATTCATCAATTTGTTGCGATTTGATTCTAATTGGATGATGTTTATCCTATTTCTGTTGAATATCTGCTGGATTTGTGCAAAAAATCGAATCAAAACGGCCGAAATTCTATTTTTCCTCCCCGGCGACGATTTTGGACGAAGGTTGAAGACGATCACGCGCCCGGCGCATGTGCTCGCTCCAGCCAATCAGCTGCTGACACGTGTCCCAAGCGATGAAAAAATTTGCAAAACGCGAAATCTACCTCCCTCGCGTTTCGAAATGGTAACCTAGCCCCTCTCCCCACGCCTTAGACCATGGTTCGGACCAGTTAGGCTAGCCCACTTACTCGATTTTTTTTATTTTCGCAATTTGCATATATGCAATGTCATTTTTTATTATTTTTGTATTTTTTGAAATTTCAAAAATTTGTAAAAATTATTTAATCCCTTTTATTACCATTTTTGCAATTAATTTCCAAAATTGATGTATTTTTCCTATTTATTTTTTTTTGAATATTTTTCCTATTTTTGCTAAATTAGAAAAAAAGTGTAAAAATTTGAAAATTGATTATTAGGGCAAAAATGGGGTGTTTACAGCTACCCCCTTTTGTAGTAAAGTTTGAAAAACTTAACTACAAAGACAAGAAAAACGCCATTTTTTGCCTCTTGACTGAATGGATAACGCATTGGTTTAGCTGGTTATCTGGAATTTGGTCTCTAGTGGGAAAATGCTCCATAAGCTAATAATCCCATGAGTATTTTGTGACGGTTGGTATTGCTTAGGAAATGGTCCTAAACTACCTAGCAATCTGGAGTAATGTATCTTCCCAAAAAGTGCTCTATGGGCTGACTAATTGGCGATAGGAAACATCTCAAGGATTATTTAGGAGTATGTTATTGTAGGTGGAATAGCTGATGATAGGAAGTGTCTTATCAGACTAGCAACCTTAAAGAGAAGATTATCTTGGGAAGCACTCTTACGAGTTGGCTATCTGTCAACAAAAGCGTCTAGCTAGACTAGTGACTGTTTAGGGAAAAATACTTCCAAAGAATGCTCTTATGAGCTGACTAATCAATTATCGACAAATTCGAAAAGTGCTCTTATGAGCTGACTAATTGATAGATTCGAACAGTGCTCCTATGAGCTAACTAATCAAATGATTCAAAAACTACTTTTATGAGCTAACTAATCGATAGATTCAAAAAGTGCTCCTTTGAGCCAACTAATTGATACCTTTGAAAAGTGCTCCTATGAGTTAACTAATTGATAGATCTGGAAGTGCTCTTTTGAGCTAACTGATAGATTTGAAGAGTGCTCCTCTGAGCTAACTAATCGATGGATTCGAAAAGTGCTCCTGTGAGCTAACTTCAAGAAAGAGAGTCTAGGAAAGTGCCCCTTTTCGGGCTAACTAACCTATAGTGAGAGGACATGCCTTAGAAGGTGCCCTTATGGGCTGACATTTTGAATGGATGTTTAGGAAAGTGCCCCATTGTGGGCTAACTATACTATGGTGGGAAGTGTCTTCTTAGACTCGTGACCCTGGGGAAGAAATGCTTCGAAAGGTGCCCTTACAGGTTGACTTTGAAAAGAGATATTTAGGAATGTGCCCCTATTATTGGCTGACTAACCTACGATAGGGAGAAATGTCTCAAAAGGTGCCCCTATGGGTTAACCCTAAGAGAGGATGTTTAGGCAAGTGCCCTAATGTGGGCTGACTAACCTATAGTAGGAAAGCATGTCTCGAAAGGTGCCCCAATGTACTGACCCTACGAGAGGATATTTAGGGAAGTGCCCTAATGTGGGCTAACTAACCTATGCTTTTGAAAATGCTTCTAATGAATGGGTTAAATGATTTGATAAGGGATGTGGGTGATAGTTATTTTTTCTAAGATGCTTACCAATTTATCACGGATAGCAACCAAACAACCGAACCTTCGTACTGGTTTGCTTTTCCTTTGCTTATTCTTGCTTGAAAATAGGGCCGAGGGTCTTGATGTGCTTCTCTTCTTGTGCGCATGGCTATTTTGATGGTAATATTATCCTACTAATGCACCAGGTTTTAATGCTCAAAAGTAGGTAGAATTATATCACAACATTTATTGAGATTTATTATCATTTCAATATTTATCGTTCATTAGTGAAGTGGTGGGTAATGTATTTAGAAATTTTTGTCTTAACGAGAATTTGTTGGAATTATCGACCATTCAGAGACATTAACTTTGCTTGTAAAAAATGAAAAATGGACTCAATGAAATTTGTATTGAATATTGGCTTTCATAAACATTGGCAAAATTTCAATTCCCTTGCCTAAGGATAGTACATCTTAACAGCATCTACATTAATGGGGTCTCTCAATCCTGGACCATCCATCTGAGTTAATATCAGAGCACCTCTAGAAAATACCTTCTTTACCACATATGGACCTCATAGTTTAGAGTAAATTTCCCTCTGGAATCTTGAGCATTCGGGAAAACTTTCTTTAGCACCAAATCCCCTTTTTTGAAGCATCGAGGCCTCATTTTCTTGTTAAATGCTTGGGCCATCCTCTATTGGTAACACTGGCCATGACACAATGCAGTGAGTCTTTTTTCGTCAATCAAATCCAGTTGATCAAGTCTTTTCTTCACCCGGTCTGATTCAGTTAACTGCGTTTCTGACAGAACCCTGAATGATGGTATTTCAACCTCGACTAGCAAGACTGCCTTAGCGCCATATACCAATGAATATGGGGTAACTCCAGTAGATGTTCTAGTTGAGGTCCTGTAAGCCATAAGAGCAAATGGCAACATTTCGTGCCAATCTTTGTAAGTGACTATCATTTTTTCGATGATCCTTTTGATATTTTTGTTGGCCGCTTCTACCGCCCCGTTCATCTGAGGTCGGTAGGGGGTTGAATTTCTATGGTTTATGTGGAATTATTGACATAAACCTATCATCGATTTGTTGTTAAGATTGGTACCGTTGTCGATGATGATTGACTCAGGAACTCCATATCGAGTTATTATGTCCCTCTTCAAGAAGCGGACTATTACCCCTTTGGTGACATTGGTATATGATGAAGCTTCTACCCACTTGATGAAGTAATCAATGGCTACCAATATGAACCTGTGACCATTGGATGCTGTCGGAGTGATTGGGCCGATTATGTCGATTCCCCACATGGAGAAAGGCCATGGTGCAGACAACGAGTGCAACTTGTTGGGCGGAGCATTTATCCGGTTTGCATACACTTGACACAAATGACAGTGCTTGACATATTTTATGCAATATGATTCTATGGTTAGCCAATAGTATCCCAACCTCATGATTTTTCAGGCCAACTTGTAGCCGTTAATATGAGGTCCACATACCCCTTCGTGTACTTCTTTCATCAGTTCACATGCCTCATTTTTGTCCACACATCTTAGTAAGGTGGTACCAGGCAATCTTTTGTAAAGCATAGACCTACTTAATAAGAAATGACTTGCTAACCTTCTGAGCGTTCTTTGGTCATTTTTGCTAGCCATTTCAGGGTATTTGCTTTCTTGGAGAAAAGTTTTGATATCGTGATACTAGGGCTTTTCATCTTGTGCTTTTTCAATTACAAAACAGTAGGCGGGCCGATTTTCAATGTCTATTTTCAATGATTGGACTTCGACTCCCCCTATTATTTGAATTATAGATGCTAGTGTGGCGAGTGCATCTGCAAACTGATTCTGAGTCCTCGGGACGTATATGAAAGTGATTGCCTCGAATTCTTCTATTAACTTTGTCAAATGTTGATGGTATGGTACCAGTTTGGGGTCTTTAGTCTTGTATTCCCCTCTTGTCTGTAATATGATAAGTGATGAATCTCTTTATACTTCTAATTCACGGATTTCCATTTGGCAAGCCATTTTGAGGCCGAGGATGCATGCCTCATATTCTACGATATTATTAGTATATGGAAATGTGAGCCTTGTTGCTGAAGGGAATTGTGTGCCGTCTAAGGATATCAACACTGCCCCGATCCCACAACCGAATACGTTGGCAGCTCCGTCAAAGAACATCTTCCACTTAGGGTTCCGGTCTATCCCACAGTCTTCTATCGGTGCACCTTCCACTGTTGATATATTTTCATTAGGGAATTGAGCTTGTGGCTCTTGGGAACCTCCCTTAACAAGATGTTCTGCCAATTGGTCGGCTAAAGATTGCCCTTTCATCGAGTTTTGATTTATATATGTGATATCAAACTCCGATAAGAGCATTTGCCATTTGGAGATTTTCCCTATTAAAACGAGTTTATCTGCTAAGTACTTCAGAGGATCATGTCTTGTCAGCAGCTCAATGTGATAGTAAAGGGTATATTGCCTTAATCGGTGCATGACCCAAATCAGAGCACAGCAAGTCCTTTCTACTTCTGAATACCTCTGTTCCCTGTCTGTGAATTTCTTGCTTAGGTAATATATGGAACGCTCTCTTCCTTCTTCATCTTTCTGCCCCAACACGTATCCCATGGATTCAGGGAGTATCGTGAGGTATAAGAATAAGGGCTTCCCTTACTTTAGGACTATCAAGACTGGAGGCTTTATGAGATATTCTTTGATCATCCTGAACGCTTCTTCACATTCATCGTCCCATTCTACTGCGGCGTTCTTTTTTAACAGACGGAATAGTGGGCGGTATTTATCTGTGAGCTGTGAGATAAAAAGAGCTATGTAATTCAACTTTCCCAGCAAACCTCTTACCTCTTTGACAGTACGTGGAAAGGGTAGCTCTAATATAGACTTTACTTTGTTAGGGTCGATTTTAATGCCTTCCCGGCTTATGACAAACCCTAAAAACTTTCCCGTTGTAACCCCGAAAGTGCACTTCTCCGGATTTAACTTGAGCTGGAACTTTCTCAATCGCTTAAACAACTTTCTCAAGATATCTGTATGGCTCTCTTCTTCTTTAGACTTGGCAATCATATCGTCGACGTGTACTTCGACTTCTCGATGCATCATGTCATGAAGTATCGCAACCATAGCTCTATAATATGTTGCCCCGACGTTTTTCAAACCGAAAGGCATGACCTTATAACAGAAAGTCCCCCATGTTGTGATGAAATTCGTCTTAGTTTTATCCTATTCAGCCATTTTTATCTAGTTATATCCTAATAAACCATCCATAAATGAGAAAAGATGGTTTCCTGCAGTGTTGTCCACCAGAACATCAGTGTGAGGTAGGGGGAAGTTATCTTTTGGCATAGCTTGGTTTAAGTCCCGGAAGTCTACGCATACGCGTACTTTTCCGTTCTTTTTCAGAACGGGGACTATATTAGCTACCCATTCTGGGTAGTCAGATACTTCGATGAACCCTACTTCTAGCAGTTTCTTGACTTCCTCTTTAATCTTTAGTAAGATGTCAAGCCTAAATATTCTCAATTTTTGTTTTTTAGGTTTGACATCTTCCCTTGTGGGAAGCCTGTGAACTACTATTGATTGGTCTACTCCTGGCATGTCGTCATATGACCAAGCGAACACATCTGCATACTCAGTTAACAGCTCAATCATCTCACGTTTTTGCTCAGCACTCAAACTGGTCCCGATCTTGAGGTTTTTAGGTTCCTCAACACTTCCTAGATTTACTATCTCCGCTGGCTCATCGATTGAAATTCCTCTTTGTTCATGTTTTCGCCAATTTTCTTGTATTATCTCGTGGTCAAGGTCACCACCTCCAACAGCTGACCCAGCAATGTTGGAAACGATATCAGTGTTTTCATTTTTTACCTGCACGAAATGTCCCTGACGTTTGATGGTGGGAGATCTGGGTGAAGTAAAATGAAAACAGATATATATATAAGCAAGAAAAATTGTAATTTATTGAATTATGTAAAGAAGTCTCAATAAAAATTGTTTAACAATTGTTCCCTATCATTGAGCTGACCTAGCGTTATCAATAGGATAACAGAACCAATTATCAAGAGCTGGATGCTGTTCGGACGTGCGAGGGGTTGGGTTCCCATTGCTGACGTCATCTTTGCTTATCTTTGGCTCTTGAATGGTAGTTGCTTGTTTGAATGATTTTTGGAGGGGTGGAATGCGCATCTGGGTGTTGTTTGGCTTCTCTTTCTTCTTGCCTCTGACACCTCTGGCTTGTGCTTCTTCCTGGGCTATAGGAACGTACCCTAGTCCAAACGTCCCTTGCTGCCCCTCCTTAAACTGATGGCCTTCCTTGCTGGTCACCACATTCACCTCGTTGAATATCTGGAGACCAAGGTCTTCTGAACCATCCTCCCCAATGTAAGGTATGGCGGTTTCCTTGTAGATGGCATAATCTTGCTCACCCAGTATTGTGACGATCTGCCCATTTGCAATGAATTTGACCTTCTGATGGAGACTTGAGGGTATGGCTCCAGCGGTATGTATCCATGGCCTTCCCAAAAGTAGGTTGAAAGATCTTAGGATGTCAAGGACTTGAAAGGATATATAAAACACTTGCGAGCCAATCTTTACCGGCAAGCTTATTTCCCCTACTATGTCTCTTTTTGACCCATCGAAAGCCCTGACCACCGCCGAGCTAGGTTTAATATTGCTTGGATCGACCCCCAATAAGTCGAGGGTAGCCAATGGGCAAACATTGAGGGATGACCCGTTGGCGATGAGTACTCGGGAGACAATTGTGTCGTTGCATTTTACCACTATGAATAGCGATTTTGTATGTTGGTCTCCGTCCTCTCCTAGCTCTTTGGGGAGGAAGATATCTGGTCCATGGTGAAAATAGAATCTGCTGCGTGACTTAATTTTTCTGTAGCAATGCCTTCTGGTACCGGGATCTGTTTGAGCACTTTGAAGAGTGCTTCCCTATGGGGCTCGGAGGTTGTAAGGAGGCCCATAAGTGATATTTGGGTTGGAACCTTGTTCAGTTGTTCCATGATCTTATATTCGCTCGCCTTAACCTTTTTTTGTAAATGCAGCAAGTCCCTCTTCCTCTTCCTTTCCTATCTCCGTGTTGAGCTCCTCAGTTGAGATGCGGCTCTATACCTCTCTGTGGGTATTGGGACATTGAACACATATCTCTTTTTCGGAATTTGTATCTTGGTTGACTGTCCTTCATAGCACTTTATGACCATCGGCTTTTGGTTTGACTTGATCATGTTCACGGACTTCTCCCCTTCCTTTGGTGGGTTGTCCTCTTTCTTAAACTCAGGCCCCCATCCACTAGACGGCCCATACACAGTTGGGGTGTAAGAATAGTTTACCAGGTACTCGAATCTCCCATGTGATTCTCCCAAGGTACCGACTGTTGGGTCTCCAGCTAACCATCTCTTTTTGGTATGTGATTTGGGGGGTTTCTCTGGAGTTTGACGGGAATGGCTTTTCTGCTGTTCTGTCGCCTTTTGCTTTAAGGATTCTTTGGGACCCGGCTCTTCGCATGTGATCATATTAACGGTGGGCTTATGGTTGGGCAGCGGATTGGTGTTGACATTAGGTGCCAGGGTATTAACAAAGTCCAACTGCACTATCCCAACGTCAATCAAATCTTGGATTTCGTTTCGGAGCCTCCAGTATCTATTTGTAGAATGCCCCTCTTGGCCCATATGATAGTTACATTTGAGGCTTGAGTCAAAATTCCTGGGCTTATACCGGTCATTCGGGATCTCAAAGCTAATCAAATTATCCGCCTGTAGTCGAGCGAAGACCTGGCTGAGCGGGATCGGAATTGGAGTGAACTGTCTCGGGACTCTAGCGGCCTGGGCGTGATTTGCTGAGGAGTGCTGGCCTGGGGCATTCGTAGTCTGGAATGTCACACGAGTCCCAACCTTATCTGCTTTATTGAAATTGACTGTACTGACGGTAGACTCCTTGGCTTTGTGACTTCCCAAGGGCCTTTGTGATGATGTGACCCTAGGAGGATCCATTGTTTGGAGTCTGCCTGTTATGATAGCATTTTCAATCCGGCACCCTACTGCCACTACTTCTGCAAAACTGGATGATGTCTGGCCCACCAAATGTGAGAAGTAGGTCTTATCGAGAGTGTTGACAAATATGAATGTCAGCTCTTTTTCAGAAATCGGGGTCGCTACCCTGGCAGCTTGAGCTCTCCAGCGCTGAGCGTACTCCTTGAAAGACTCAGCGTGTCTCTTTCGAAGACTTCCCAGGTCAATTACTGAGGGGGCGACTTCGATGTTGAACTTATATTGGTCATAGAATGCCCGGGCAAGCCTTTCCCAAGTATTGACTTGATTGAAATCCAGGTGGGCATACCAGACTAGGGCAGGACTTGTAAGGCTATCCTGGAAGGTTTGGATCATAAGTTGGTCATATTGAGCATATTTGCTCATCTTCCGGGCGTATAGCCTTGTGTGCATCTTGGGGCACCCAGTGCCATCATACTTTTCAAATTCTATGGTCTTGAATTTATCAGGGTATACTTCCTCTCCATATGCTGGCAAACTACTGATCCCGGCCTATTCGAAACCGTCAGGCGCCTCTATTGTTTTCATTTTGTCAGTCAATTGTTGAAAGAGTCTCTTTTCCATCTCTTTTTGTCTGTCCTCCATTTCTTTCTTCAAGTCATCAAAGGTCGGACCTTAGTTGGCTCTCGGTTCATACTCAAAGGCCGGGTTGAGGTGGGAATTGATTTCTTCATACTCTGGAGGCTGACCTTCCACTGCTTTCCCTTTTCTGGCCCATGAGTGTTCTTCTTGAGTTGGCTAGGTGGTGTGAAGGAGGCTAATGCTTTCATTCAGGAGGTAGACTTGTGTAGCTAGCTGCTGGACCGTTTGTTCTAGGGATACGATCCTAGGGTCTGAAGCAGCGTCAGCACTTGTGTTGTTGCGGTTGTCGCCACTGTTTGCCATCTTTGTTCTTGAACGTGTGCAGATTGGGCTTCTAGGAGGGTTTGGTTGTTTGGGAGCTATTTTTGATACCTGGCGTGCATTTTTTTCTTAGTATGATGTATGCATGAAAATGTGATGCATGTGTCACACGGATGCTAAAATAAAGGGGCCAACAATTGATTGATGACATAATACTAAAACTTTATTTTTATTAATATTGGAAACTTTGGAGTTCGATACTTAAAAAAAATGAAAAAGCACAATAGATTTATTTTCTAATTCTCTTGGTCTTCTGCTACGTAGACTCTGATTTTCCACTGATGACAGCTTCCAATTCTCTGACTCTGGCTTGGGTCTTTTCCAGTTGAGCTTTCAAGGCCTTGTTTCTTTGATCGGATTCCGTGAATTGGCCTTTCCAAATATCCTTTTTATAGTATGCAACCTCAATATATACTTCCATTCGGGCCTTGACTTGTTCCAGGTAGATTTCTAGCTCTGGGTCTACTTTGTCTAGCTTAGGTTGGGTAATATCTGGGACCCGGTATGCCCTTTCCCCTATCTGATATAACTGGTGGATTACGAAATCCCTGGTGGCTCGGTGTTTGCCCACTTTGCCGTCCAGCTCTCCGAGGTCTACATTCGGACTCTCGATTCGGGCCTCCCATAGTGCCTTGACCTCTGCCAGCTTAGCAAACTTCTCAGCTACTAATAAGTTCATATCTTGATACTCAAATGTGATTGCTTCTAGCGAAGGCCGATAAACTATGTCTTGAATAGTACCAAACTGGCGAACAACTGAGTTGGGATGATAACCTATACACCTGCTGATGTCGATCAGAGGCACGGCTTGAAAGTTATTGCAGGTTAATATAACTCTATCGCAGTAACTCCATCTAGCTGTCCACAAAATGTCGTCGGCATTGAAACTTTTAAGCACTTCTACCCAACTGTGGCTGGTAAGGTCGTCGGGCAGCTTTATCCTCTCTATGCACGAGTCCATGAGGTCCACTTGTTGAGCCAAAGTTTTTCGAACCAAGTTCAACCCGAAACACTTGAGGTAGCTTACAAACCAGATCAGGATGAGGTTGATATTTGAGCGGAGGATCCCGTGGCCTTTTTTCTTGACGAAGTTTAAGTTCCGGATCTGTTCAGCCAATAGAGCCAGGATGTAAGATTTTCCTTCCAAGAATTGGGCCACCAATTCTACGACTCGGTAGTGGACATAGAAAGTTCCGGTAGGGAAGAGTATGGTGGTGAAGGCTGTTAGGATGAAAGCACTCACCCTTCTTTGTCTATAACTCTTAGGGTCCCCACACAATATGTCTTTCCTATCCCCATTATCTTATCCGACTATGAACTAAGCTTCCAACTCATCCATCCGTATGCAGTATCCGTTACAGTCTGCTAAGGCCTTGTTGATTGTTGTTTTGCGGATACCCAGGAGTCTGCTGAAGATACCGGCTGGCCTGGCCTCAAGATCCGGTGCATACACTTTGTTGGTTAGTGTTGGAGTCTATAGAAGTTGGGTGTACTCTTCTAGGGTGGGAGTAATCTCATGTGGCCCAATGAAGAAAGCCGTGGGCTCTACTTCCCATAAATGGAGCATGGCCCGTACCAAGGGTAAGTTCATCTCCATCTTCATCAGTGAGAGGATGGGCCCTATTTTCTGCTGAATGAAGGCCTGCTCGTCTGGGTTGTACAGAGTGAACCAGTGGTCCAGCACCAATTTCGGGTCCAGAGGTTTGCATACTCAGATCTCTTTGCGAAGGAGGAGGTCAATTGTGGAACTAGCCATCTATTACAATAGAAATTTCTAATTACAATAAGAACTATGTTACAATGATAGCATTACAGGGAAATGTATCTGAACTCTGTGAACAGAATAAAAGTATTATATCATCAATCAGTTGTCAGCCCATGATGTCATGTATGCAAATAGGTAGGTTCTAACAGGTCCCCAAGCTCTATGGCCTCCCGCATTTTCGGAGAAATGGATCTCAAGCCATATCAAAGCATTGGGTGGGGTAGCCTAATCAGTCCCGAACGGTGATCGTATCACTTCGCCCGAAACCTACATAATGGCCCCCCATCTTAGGGTCCTAAGATGGCCCAGGTTTGACCGTATTTACTCACACAGTTATATGTAGACTCAATAGCAAAAGTAAATAACTGAATCCTAAATTTAGTTAAATCCCTAAAAGGTTAGTAATAGTATAACAATCAAAAGACATCTCTTGAAAAAGAGTGTTTTAAGGAGATTCAGGTGGCTAGCTTACTAGAGAGAGTCCCCAGTGGAGTCGCCATCCTGTCGAGTCTAATTTTTTATTTTCCATTCCTAATTTGATCTATACTAGACCCTATGCTCATCTAATGTAGACCCTTGACTTGAGTTAGGAATTTCATTTCATTTTGGAGTCACCACCAACTATGGTTGGGAAAAACTGAATTAGGACTAATTGAGCAGATTAATCCTAATTTAGACCACTAGTCGTCGTGATTTCCTTTTTCATTTTTGTGAAAAGAGGAAAGGGAAAACTAGAGTTTTTGGATTCGGAAGTTAACCTATTAAAACCCTAAGGTTATCACCCTAATCTCCTAAAATCTAAACATTTTCCAAATGTCTTTTATTTTATTTTTGTTATCTTTTATTGTGTTTTTGAATAAATTATTCTAAGAAAATATTTTTTTTTGTTCTTTTTAGAGTTGCCCCAAATGGGTACCTACGTACCTACTATTCAGGATCAAACGGGCCGTAGTTTGCTTTTCCTGAAAAACTTTAATGTGTTGGTGATTTTTAATTATAAAATTTCTTTTGATTTATGTTTTTATCATTTTAGTATTTTTCTGAAAAATCTAAGCCTTAACTTGATAATTTGATTTTTTTGAAAAAAAGTAATAGTTTTAAGGAAAAACCAATTTTGGATTTATTTAAGAAAATGATTTTTCTAAGTGATAAAAATTTCATTGTTTTTTTCTATTTTTCAACTCATTTCTAATATTATAAATTTTTGTTGATTTTTATTAATTTTTATTTATTTTTATGATTTTTATTGATTTTTCTTAATTTTTCTTAATTTTTTATAATTTTTATTAATTTTTATTAAAAAAATTTCTCCTATATTATTTATCTATACTAAACTAAAATCTAAATTTTACTATTTTTCTAATATATATTTTTATCATTTTCTTTATATATTTTTATATTTTTATTATTTATCATTATAATTATTTATTCTTATTATTATTCATCCTAAATTAATTCCTAAAAAAAAAATCTAAATTCTAACATTTTTTATTTATCAATTATAAATAACAAAGAAATTCGAAAAAAAAATAAAGTAACTAAATAAATAAATAAGAAATAAATAGATAAAAAAAATCGAAAAATCCGACTTACCTAGATCCAGGTCAGTGCGCGGGTTGGGTTGGTCGGGTTAGATCAGGTTAAAGCGAGTTGGGTCAGGTCGATCAGTCACGGCAGTTGGGAGTGCTCGTTGACGGCGTTCCGATGGCCTTTCGAAGCAATTGATGTGCCGTTTCCTAGGTTTTCGGGGGTAGGGAACTCAATCGTGGTAGTGGATTTCTCCAAAAAGCCTCCTGGTGGCAGCTCGGTGCTTGATCGATGGTTACGGCTTGGAAACTTCGGCGAAGCTTCGATTTTCTCTCGTTTTCTCTCTTTTCCTCACTTTTGATCCGTGATCCTGCTTCCTCCTCTATTTATAGGCGCAAGGAATCGAGCTGGATAAACTCGGATTTGCGGTTAAAACCTTCCTTCAATTTATGCAAATCCATCAATTTGTTGCGATTTGATTCTAATTGGATGATGTTTATCCTATTTCTATTGAAGATTTGCTGGATTTGTGCAAAAAATCGAATCAAAACGGTCGGAATTCAATTTTTCCTTACCGGCAACGATTTTGGACGAAGGTTGAAGATGATCACGTGCTCGGCATATGCGCTCGCTCCAGCCAATCAGCCGCTGACACGTGTCCCAAGCGACGAAAAAATTTGCAAAACGCGGAATCTGCCTCCCCCGCATTTTGAACCAGTGACCGAGCCCCTCTCCCTACGCCTTAGACCATGGTTCGAACTAGCTAGGCTAACCCACTTACTCGATTTTATTATTTTCGCAATTTGCATATATGTAATGCGATTTTTTATTATTTTTGTATTTTTTGAAATTTCAAAAATTTGTAAACATTTTTTAATCCCTTTTATTACCATTTCTGCAATTATTTTCCAAAATTGATGTATTTTTTCTATTTATTTTATTTTTTGAATATTTTTCCTATTTTTTCTAAATTAGAAAAAAAATGTAAAAAATTGAAAATTGATTATTAGGGCAAAAATGGGGTTTACACATATCTATATAGATCAAGGTTGTCTTCTTCCTATCTTCTTCCTCTAACTCATTACCATCATAGGCATATTGCCTTCATGCAAGAGCAATCCTATTAATAAGGTCACCACAAGCTAGATATACTTTTAGCCTTCTATTGCCATTCTATCTCCTATGTGTATCAATTCCTAAAGCATCTAAACATTCCACAATCTCCTCAAAACTTCCCTCAAATGCTAGAATTTGAGATCCATTTGTTGCTTTAAACATTGCTTTAAATGTTGCAACACATCATTCCCTTGTAGAGGAACCTTAACCTCTTAATCATCATCACAAAAGCCATTACCATCACCACACTAGTTGCCATCCTTACTTTGACACTAATTGATGCAGCATGAAGCAAGAACCACACATAATATCTGCAAAAAAGAATATTTCATATTATTAATAAAGAATTTGATAATCTATCTTTAGTAAGAATGCTTAACCAGTATTTATAGATATGGAACCATAAAGTTAGTAAGGAGATTGATGAGAATAAAAAAACTATTGGTCTTATTACATGAGCATGAGCATGAGCTAAAGGACTTCAAAATCCAGCTGTGAGAATTTTGCATGGAGAGCCACTTGAGGAAGAGTTTTCAATTATTAATTCTTTCCATATGCATTTTTCAACTTATGGAGAGACAATAACACTAATATGGATTAAAGGAGAGGAACATGAGTAATTTAAGGATGTCAAGGAGGAGTTTAGCATGAACATGAGGGTAAGAAGAACACAAGTGTGCTTAGACCCCATGTAACTCTTAAATCAAGTTTTCTCTTCAAATAAGTGTACAAGGTGTGTTTTATTTAGTTTAGTTGTGTCAGTGGAACACATGTGAGATACACGATTGCATTTAAGTTGCATACACCTCAGTTTTGTGTTATTTCTTTTACTAATTCTATTTTTTTTTTTTCAAATTTACCCTTAGGATAATCTAGTTATCAATATATTGGATATAAGACTATTATTCATTAAAGTCAAATGAAATTGAATGCCCTCTTAAGAATTTACTCTCAATCTCAGTTCTTATCAATTCATACTTTGAATTAGGGCTAACAAACCATCCGTTGATCCCACGCATCATATTAAGTGAAGTGAATGTAAGGTAGATCTCATTAGTGTGTCATATCCTATAAGAGGTCATTTATATTTAAATTCAAAGAAGAAAAAAAACCTTAAAATATGAAAGGTTTTACTTTCCTTAAAATTTTCATTTTTTAGTTAATTCCATGATTATATAAGTGATTGAATCAAGAGTGTCCCATATCATCTTGGTATCATTGCATATGGTTATAAAAAGGCAAGGGTTGTGACAAGTATGGAGGTTGGTGGATTAGTGACTACAGTCGTATACAATAGGTTTGGTGTGAGTTGTTTTGTGATCAAACATGAGTAACAAAGACCAAAGAGATCTGAGAGTAATTACTAATGCTAGGAATTGTCCGAGGAGGCATGTTGGTGACGACCTTGATGAAACAAGCAAACCTTCGATGCAAGATTTGATCGCATTGATGCAAACCTTCATGGAGCAGCAAAACATCGATTTTATAATGTTAGGTAATTGTTGAGATGGAGTAGCATGAAATGGTAATCTTAATGATCCCTAAGATTTTATAGAGGAGTGGCCTCATCAACCAGCACATGACCTTGGTCATGGAAATTATGAAGATCAACTTGAGGTTAGGTCGTTATGGGGTGAGAGGTGGTCAAGTTGAAGAACATACATGAAGTGGGTGACAGTAGTTACCAAAATGAGCATCAACAATATCCCATAAATACTCTTAACACAATGAAACTTAAAGTTCCATCTTTTGTGGGCAAGGTAGTCCTAATAGATAGTTTAATTAAGAAGCGCAAATTGAGAAATTATTTGAGTCTTATGATTGTGAAGAGGTGTAACGCATTAAACTCACCACCTTGGAGTTTTAGGGATATGCCACATTGTGGTAGCAGAATGTTGTTGAAGAGGGTAATGTTGCAACATGTAGGGAGATGAAGAAGTTAATGTATAGGTTGTTTGTTCCTGAGTATTATCAAATAGAGCTATTGAAGAGGTTGTATACTTTAAAGTGAGAAATGACGAGTGTTGGAGTATGTATTCATGTGTTTGAGATTCTTACCACTTGGAGTCAAGTTGTCGAGTCCACTTAGAGAATGATAGCTAGATTTATCAATGGTCTTCAATATGATATATTTGATGTTATTCAGTTGCAAAAGCTTAACACCTTGGAAGAAGCCATGCAATTAGCTTGAAAAGTAGAGTGATAGAAGAAGAGGACTCCATTTCGAGTATTGACTTCAACTCTTAAGTTGAGTGTGCCTAGTCAAAGTTACAATGATGATGAGAGTTGAGAGAAGAGCAATGCGTTTAAGATAGAAGAGAGGGCATCTAGGAGTAAACCTAGACCAGGCAATCACATTGATGTTAAAACCCAGCTAATCCTAGCTTTAGTTGTAGAACCATAAAATCTAATATAACAAGTACGAGGAGTAGAGATATCAAGTGTTTTAAGTTTCTAGGTTATGGTCATATTGTAGCATAGCTCCTTAACTGGCAAGTGATGATGAACTTGAGTGGAGATGGGGTGAGTGAAGATGAGGAGGATTATAGGGCTAATGAGGAGTGTAAGGTAGAAGATGAGGAGGTAGATGTAGAGGACGCTATAAGTGATGTCAAGGCTATTTTGGAAATTAATGGTGTTTTGAGACGCAATTTGAAAATCATCCTTGGCTCATTGACAAGAGCATTACACATTATGGAAGGAGTAATACCTACATAGTATTAAAGGATGGCAAATGTATTAGACCACTTTATATGAGTCTAGTTGAGGTTAGGGAGATCCATAGGAAACTTAATCCCCTAAAGAAAGAGTTGTTGATGTTGACTAGGGGAGGAGTAAAGCATGAATTGGGAGGTGGTAGTGTTGCCTATTTGCTATATATTAAATAGGTCATAGATAGTAGTGATGGATTGGTCTTACCAGTTAAGGTACAGGACCTTGTGAAACAATTTCAGGATGTCTTTCCTAAAGAACTCCTAAAAGGGTTTTTTTTTTTTCTTTCTTTCAAGAGGTATTGAGCACCAAATAGATTTAGTGCTATAATACCTAATCGACTAGCATACAGGATGAGATCAAATGAAGTCAACGAGTAAAAGAGATAGGTTGATGAGTTGCTTAAGAAAGGGTTTGTTTTTAAGAACGTGAGCCCATGTTTTGTACCTACATTACTTATGCTTAAAAAGGATGGTAGTAGCAAAATGTATGTTGACAATAGGGCCATCAATAATATTATGGTAAAGTATCAATATCCTCTTCCTTGTCTTGATGATACGCTTGATGAATTACATGGTGCAAGGTTATTTTCTAAAATTGATTTAAGGAGTGGATACTACCAAATTAGAGTGAAGAAAGGGAATAAATGGAAAATAGCCTCTAAGACTAAGCATAGGTTATATGAGTGGGCTATGATGCCATTTGTCTTGTTGAACGCCCCTAGTACTTTTATGCAACTCATGAATTTACATATTATGTGAGTTTTAAGGGAAGTTTGTAGTTGTTTATTTCTATGACATTTTGGTTTATAACTCGAATGTGGAGAGCCACTTGCAACATTTGCAATCAATATTTATGGTGTTAAGGGAAGAGAAATTATATGCGAATTTAAAGAAATGTGTGTTTTTTTAAGAGGAGGTGGTATTCTTAGGCTATGTTGTGTCTGGTGATGGGGTCCGTGTAGATGAAGAAAAGGTTAAGGTAATTGTTTGAGTGGTCTGTTTCAACTAACTTTTTTGAGGTTTGTAGTTTCCATGGACTAGCTTCTTTTTATAGCAAGCGTATTCAAAACTTTAGCACTATAGTGGCTTCGCTTATGGAGTTAACAAAGAAAGCCATTTTGTTTCAATGGGGAGAGTTTGTACAAAAGAGCTTTAAGCTGATCAAGCAAAAATTGATATCTACACTGATTTTAATGTTGCTTGATTTTAACAAGGTATTTGAATTGGAATGTAATGTCTCTAATATTGGGGTAGGAGCTACACTCATGCAGGAAAGGTACCCCATTGCTTACTTTGGTGAGAAATTGCATGGAGCTGCACTTAACTATTATATATATGATCATGAGCTATATACCTTAATTTGTGTTTTGAAGGTATAGCAACATTACTTACTCCCTAAAGAATTTATCATTTTCTCTAAGCATGGGTCATTGAAGTATCTTAAGGGTCATAATAAGTTGTGTAAGAGACATGTATGATAGGTGGAATTTCTAGAATCTTTTTCATATACTATTAAGTCTAAGCAAGGTAATTCTAATATTATGGTCAATGCACTATCTAGGTGACATGTGTTGATTAGTGTTATGCAAGCTAAATTGTTGGGATTTGAATAGGTTATTAACTAGTATGTTGATAGAAACTTTGCTTTAGTTATAGAGGCATGCTCCTGAGGTGTTGCAGTAGGAGGATTCCATTTATCTAGCAAGTGCTTATTTGAGTATAGTATATTTTGCATTCTATAGGGCTCTTTAAGGGAGTTATTGATTAGAAAGGTACATTCAAGGGGCTTATCGAGATACTTTGGTAAGCATCAAACTCTAGAAACTCTATAGGAACATTTTTATTGGCTAGGTATGACAAGAGATGTGGATTGAGTATTAAAAGATTATATGGTGTGCAAGAAAGCCAAGAGTAGAGTGGAATCGTAGGGTTTGTACATGCTACTTCCTATTCCTACTAAACTTAGGTTGATTCAAGTATAGACTTCATTATAGGATTTCTTAAATCTTAGAAGGGATAGGATTCTATTATGGTGGTGATTGACAAGAGTAAAATGGTGCACTTTGCGGCAAGTCATAAGATTGATGATGCCATCTACATTACTAACATATTTCTTTAGAAAGTGGTGAGACTTCATGGAATTCCCTAATTTATTGTGTTAAATAGTGATGTTAAATTTCTAAACTATTTTTGAAAGACTCTTTAGCAAAGATTAGAGACAAAGCTTTATTTAGCACTTCATGTCATTCTCTAATTGATGGTAAATTGAGGTAGTTAATAGAATGCTTAGAGCACTTTTGAGAGCTATGATGGGAAGAAATTTAAAGGATTTAGATCGATGTTTGCTTATTGTGACATTTTCCTACAATTGATTAATTTACAATGCGACAGGTAAAACATCATTTGAAGTTGTTTATGGTTTTAATCCTAACTCCATTAGACTTGTTGCCCTTTCATCCAACTAGTGAAGATAGTTAGAGTGGAGATGAGAAAGTTTTTTAGCTATAGAAAATACACCAATACGTTTATGAAAGGCTACCAAAACAAACTGAGAAGAATAAACAACTTGGAGACAAAGGTAAGAGGCAGGTGACTTTTGAACCAAGGGACCTTATGTGGATTCATCTCAAGAAGGATAGATTTCCTAATAGGATGGCTTAGAAATTGGCACCATGAGCAGATGGACCATTTAAGGTGTTGGAGCAAATCAATGAAAATACCTATAAAATTGAACTTCCAAGTGTTTATGGTATGTCAGTGACATTCAATGTAGCTAATCTTTCCCCTTATGTGCCGGATGACTTAGATTAAGATTTGAGGACAAGTCTTCATGAGCTCAGGGAGAATGATGGGAATCAAATAACCATTGGTCCTATTCCATGAGCATAAGAGAAGAGATTTTAGAATCTAGTTGTGAGAATTTTTCATGGGAAACCACTTGAGGAAGAACTTTCAATTATTAATTCTTTCCAAATGCATTTTTCAACTTATGAAGAGCCTTAAACACTAATATGAATCAAAGGAGAGCAATACGATCAAGTTAAGGATGTTAAGAAGGAGTTTAGTGTGAACATGGGTGAGGGCAAGAAGAATATGAGCATGCTTAGACCAGTGTAACCCTTAGATCGAGATTTCTCTTCAAATAAGTTCATGGGCATGTTTTATTTAGTTTAGGCATGTTAATGGAACATGGGTGAGATATAATGATCGTGTTCAAGCCATGAATCCCCAGTTTTGCATTATTTCTTTTACTAATTCTATATTTTATTTTTTTTTCCACATTTACCATTAGGTTAGCACTAGTTATCAATATATTGGATGTAAGACTATTACTCATTATAGTTAAATGACATTGAATGCTCTCTTGAGAATTCACTCTCAATCTAAGTTCTTATCAATTGATACTTTGAATAGTAGCAAACAAACCACCTATTGATCTCTACGTTATATCAAGCAAAGCAAGTTTAGGGCAAATCTTGTTAATGCATCATATCTTAGGAGAGGTTGTTCATACCCAAATTCAAACAAAACCCTAAAATACAAAAGGTTTTACTTTACTTCCAAATTTTCATTTTCTAATTAATTATGCGATTCCATGAGAAAGTAATTGAATCAAGAGCGCCTCATATTAGAAACTAAACAAAAGAATAGAATAGGAAACAAAATCAATGAAAATAGATTTTCTTAATCTTAACACAATATAGAAACAAGAGATTTTGATCATGATTCTTGCAACAAATGGCATAGCATTTGCTTTCGGTTAAAATAGATTTAAATTAGTCTTTATTTACATATTATAGGCTCAATAACTCTTTCTAAGCAAAAAGTTATGAAGTTTCAAAGTTAACATTTCTCTCTCCTTGCATACTCAATTTCAACAGCTTTTGACATGTTTAGAACAAAGTTTTTGAATGTCTACTGGATCCTCACTTCTTGTTTAAATGGCTTATTCCAAAGTTTCTAATTTTTCTGTAACTTCTAATGGTCAAATTGTTCAATAATTTGTAAATTTCACTTGTCTACATTATCTTCATCATTTTCAATTCCAACAACTTATCAATAATCTTTCCATATTTGGGAACCATTTTCTTACTTTAAGTAACCAATAATGACTTAAATTTATGCATTAAATATGCCATATTAGATTTACTACAAGGAACATGCCATGCAATGGCAACAATATCCCTATAGTCATCATAGTTTAATCGATTTTCATCAATTTGGAAAAATATTGGTCCCCTAATATCTTCTTTGGATAGTTTAATCACCATTGGAGAATGCTTAAATATAGAAGCTAATGGATTAGTGATTTGAGTCATAGCCACTTATTGCACCATTCATTATTAACAAAACCTCTATCAATTCTCCTTTTGACCCTTATACCACGACCTCAACCATTACACCATGTGCAGGCTTAGCCTTAGTATCCTACATCGATGAGATTAGTAGTGAACACCATTTGTTAGAATGCTATGACTTGTTGAATAGCTTTCAAATTCTCTCTACTCTTTTCTTCTAAAGAATTATGTTATTCAAGTTGCCAACACATAAATAAGGATAATTTCTTTCCTTAAAAAGACTAATCACAACTTGCCAAAACTTTAATTTGTCCTTCAAAATTGGTGGTTCATTAATCTAGCTAATTTTCAAAGGGCAATCCATATTATGAAATTGACTAACCATACCAATCACATTATCAATCCATTGCAAAACTATCACATCATCATGCCACTACAAAACAATACCTCCACCAATACTCCATGATTTAACATAGAATAATTGATTAAAATGCTTCTTCGGATAATATATATAAAATAACTTTTATTCTTTGTTTCCATAAGAAAAATCACCTTGAGTCGATGTTTCAAGCACACCCTTTAACTTACTTTTTTATTCACCTTAATCCTAATGGTAAATTATAAAAATATAACATGTATATAATTTATTGACTTTTCCTTTTATTTTAGAAAAATATAACTTGTATTGTTTCTTATTAACAATCATAGATATTTTGTAAAAACAACATGTGACATGCACCATGGGCTAATCTATGGGTGGGCCTAAGGGGGCCTGGCCCTCTCAAAGTTAAGAAAAATTAATTGTTTAAAGCTAATTGGAAAGGAGAAAAAAAATGCATTATATGTATATTTTAAAGACAAATTATTAACAAAGTATTAGATATGGTTAAGTGGTTAAGTACTTGAGCTTAAAATCTTGTGATCATGGGTTTAAATCCCATAAAAAGCATTTTTTTATTTTTCCAAGCTACATTTATATTTTTGTTGTTTAAATAACATTTACTTTTTATCCCTTTTTGTACTTTCTATTCTTAATATTTAATAATATTAAATTTCATTTATCACACAATTATAATTAACTAAATTAATTCTCGAGTTATTATTTGCTTATCAAGCGATATTTTTTTTTTAAAATAATTATCATATTGACTTATATAAGGTAAGTTTGGCCCCCTTAGTTGCATGATTCTACATCCACCTATACACATATATCCTTTTAAGAGATCTTCAAATTAGATATATCTTACTTAAAAAAAACCTTAAGGTAAAGCAATATTCTCTTAAATTGTAAATCAAGAAATTTCTAGATGGTATTATACTATTTGATTTAGGAGCTTTTGAATAAAGGGAAAATAACAACATATAAAAAGATCGATATATTGGATTAAGTTTAAATAGAGAATTAAATTGTTAAGTAGTTAAAATAGAAAATTAATATTATATTAAGTGATTCAAATAAATAGTAAATTTTTTAAATAATTAAAATAGAAAATCAATATTACGATGAGTGACTTAAATAATAGACTAAAATTAAGCAAGTTGTAAAATAAAATTAGGGTTTTAATCTTTTATTGAATTACTTATAATAATTTAATTTTTTATTTTAATTACTTAAAAATTTAATCTTTTATTTAAATTATTTATTATAATATTAATTTTTATTTTGAGTTTGCCCACTTATTTAAATTTGAGGTTTTCTTGGATGAAGTTTGATCGGCCCGGGCAACTTGGCATCACGTGACATTTTTTATCAAAAGAAAACAACGACGACGAGGGACAAGTCCCGTTTCCACAACGTAATTTACATTCGCTACTTGGGGCTTTTGACTTTCCTTGTCCTCTGTCCTTTCCAATCAGCGCAAGACGGAAACCTCCAACGACCATAAACTAATCCCATAGTCATCATTGCACAACCTAACTGTTTCCAAGTCCCTCCCTCTCTCTCTCTCTCCCCTCACTTCTAAATGTAAACCGCTCACATTTCCAATTCCCTTCCACTGAGTTCGGTTTACGTATTGAAGTTTTCTTCTTCCTCCTTCCTCGCGTAGGGCAAGGTACGTGGGGCTCTGTCCTCTGCTTGAGATCTGACTGTTGCTCCTCTCCCCACTATTTGGTTTCGGTAGTACGAGCACTCGTAGTGGCTGTTATTACTTACGATGAGAAAAGTGAATGAATGACACGAAAACGAACTTCTTCATTGTCTCTCTGCGAGAAAATATGAATATCCACTCTTCTATTCCTTTTTTTTTTTTTTTTTTGCATCTGTTATGGTGTTTTGATGACTCGATGAAGAAATCGAATTATGTTTTTGTGCGGATTGAGTTTCACGTTGATAAGCAATTTAGTGGCTTTTCTTTTCTTTTTTTCTTTCTTTCTTTCTTTCTTTTTTTTGGGATTATATTCATCGCAATTGTTAGATTTTCAATTTTTTGGCGGCGTGAATTGTTATGTGCTGTTTTTTTTTTTTTTTTAAGATTGATACTGATCGTAGGAAGATGCGGAATCGTGATGCGGTTCAGTTGTATCCACTGCAGTGGTGCTTAAATGTCAAATGAAGTTATCGGAACCTACTTGAATCTGACCAAACACTATGAACCTGGTGGGATAACACCTGAAGGCGGGCAAACCGTTGTGTGAAAATAAAGTTGGTGATAGTGCTACAAAATTGCAAAACATATTATGTTTTATCTAAAAATTTCTCGGAATTTATGAACGCATTTGTGAAAAGCCCCGTATGCCGGTGGTGCACGTAATTTTAGTTTGAACTTGGATTGAGTTAACCATCTAGTGAAACGAGTGAGGGGAAAGAGACATGCTGGCAGCACCTTGAAATAAGCTTGAATCAGAAGATGAATGGATATTTCGTGCCAGATATTTAGTGTAACTGTGATTCCAGATATTTATGGGTCAGGTGATCGAATTTCCAAAGGATGATATTGTTGTTTCCTAATAATATGCCACATTATCTAGAAAAAGTCATGGTTCTCAGCCTTAGACAGGCCCTACCTGCTCCAATTAGCTGTAATTGGTTTAAATTGGATTAATCTACTTTACTTTTTGTCTCTTACTTATATGAGTTTTCTGTTGCCTGGTGCCATTTCTCCCTTCTATACCTTTGTTAACACAACATGACATGGGTATCAAAATCGAATGCCTCAAAATCAAAGTAGGCACATATTTGCCAATGGAGAATCTTGTTGGGGTTACCTATGGAGGCACTAAGGTTTTGTTTGGGTTTGTTGAAGTTTAAATTTTAGGTGCCAGGGTTGGGTCTGAGAGTGGTCGTGGAAACACTAGGGATTTTGCTTGCCCAGTTATGGAAGCAAAGGCAGTAGCTAGTGTATCAGCATGGGAAGAAGCGGGTTAAGTAGCTTATGTACTATGGATTTAGGGTTTGTTTGGGTTTTAACTTTATACACGGTTTTGGGCTTTATGCTAGGTATCTGATTAGTTTTATAGATGATATTGAATACTTACTGGAAACCTAAATAGGGGCCTAGGAGAGTATTCTGAAGAGTCCAATGTATTTTTTTCTTTGGTATGGCTACCTTGTAGCATTTCTGAATGCTGTTCTAATCAATCTTGTGTACATATTTCAATTTGGTCAATGAAAAGCACACTGAATTATCTAAAAAAATATATAAATTTACCGTTATGCCTGGATTCTCATGTTTGTTTGTTTTGTTCTTCTTTTTTTTTTTTTTTTTTTTTTTTCTTTGCAGCAGTTTAAAGTCACATGAAGAAAATTGGTTTGACCTTTTGAGAACATGCTATATAGAAGAGGATAAATATGTTGATATGATGAAGTATTTGACTTTTAATGATGAAAACCATAAGGTGTTGTGCTAGCAGATTTTGTTTTCAGGAGGATATAAGGAGGCAGTGCCATGTCTGCTCGTGGGGGCTCTGCGCATGGACTTAACAAGGATGGCCGTCATGGAAGCCAAGCTCCAGATACTTTAAAGAGGTCAAAATTATTTTAGGCACAAGTTATTTTTTTTTTTTAATGGATCTTGGGTTATTGCGCAAATGCAAAAATTAGTCAAAGCCTTACAGCTTCTACTTCAGTTAGGAACCTGCAATGGACTTTTATGTTGTTGCAGTTTCTTCATTCACCTCAAATACTTCTCTACTTTTATATCTGCAGTAGGCATTATTTGGAAAAACGCTCTTCTTATAAGAGTTCGAAGGGAGATGGCAATTATGACCATTTACAGGACAAGGAGGCCATGGTAAAGCTGTTTGCTCTTTTAGTATGTTTAGTGATCACAGATGATGTCTTGTAGTTATATTTCTCTTTTTTCATAACTTAGGAATTGCATTTACGGATCAGAGCACAGGAACATGAGATTCAGAGTCTTCGTGAAAAAGTAGCTGCAGCTGGTGTGAAGGTGCAACTTTTACTTTTCCTCTGATTTTATTTGCCTGCTGCCATACCAAACGTGTTTCAACTTTTTCAACATGCTAAGGTGCATTGATGTATATGGCGTAGGAAATGAAGCTTTTGACTGAGAAGTATAAATTGGAGCAGAAATTTTCAGAGCTTAGATTGGTTTGTATCATCAGGAAAAGTCTATTTTTGTCCTCCATTCATCTGTGTATTCATGCACATAGGCCAATAAACGTTAAGGGAAGCTGAAATAACTCTTTATTTGGTCAGGTAATGGATGAACAGCAAAATGAAGGTATTATTTATTCATCAAATGAGCTGGCCCATAGAAAAGGCGACATTGAGAATAATCTCAAGTTGATTGATGAGTTGAAGGTACATTTTCCTCTTAGTTTTTCTCACTGTTGGAAAACTTAATATAAATCCATGAGGAAGACTGAGATAAATGGTGTAATTATGAAGGACATTCAAGTGGAAGGTGTTCCCAACTCGCTCCTTCCTGCCCACGTTGCCCTTATCACTTCATTGAAAGCAATCATTTTTGCTTCCATTTGTTTTTTTTCCTACTAAATATAGTTATTATTTGGCTAAAAATTACGTTGATATGACATACTGAATATATGTTGCCAAAGTATATTAAGAAACTAATATGTTCTTGCTAATTCAATAGTATTCTTCTTTTTATTGAGTAAAGGTTACACAATTGCACATTTTCAATTTATAGGTAGGATTACTCAAACTTGTTGGAATAGTGCAGAGAAACTCATGGCTTTTGCAAAAAGGCTTCCATTAGAATAATATGTTTAGGATGATCTCTCCAAAGCATCACTTAATCACTTTGTTTATAATAAGGGGAGGTCCCTTGCCTTTTGGGTATATATCAAACACATGATTGTAGAGAGCAGACAATGCTGAAAAGAAGTTATCTAACTAATCTCACCAATAGGGATGAGACGAGCTTGGTAATTGTCTTGTTGATGGCAGTGATCAAGTTGGCATTAGTCCAAATGTTATCGTTGATTGTGCAAGATGCCCAATTAATTGCCATTACAAAATATATGGTCTCTCATTGATTTGATTGCACTTCTCCCTTTGTGGAGCATCCATAGTTTCTTTGATGCTCTTATGATGCATGGCTCTTAGATTAAAGAAAGGACAAATTTGCCATCCATTTAATGATTCAGTTTCAAGAGTCAGTGGAGAAAATGGTGCTACTAAGAGCAAATGGTTACATAGATAATAAGAAGAAGTAAACCAACAATAGATAGCTGAGGGCAAGATTGATTCAGTGGATCACCTTTCATATCAGGCCAACATGAATTGGACTCCTTTAAGGAACCTATAAATTTATAAAGCAGACTTCTTCATATTTAAGACTTTGAAAGCTTTTGGCCTTGTTTGGGTCTTCCACATGGTAGGATTCCAAGAATCCAAAATTTATTTGTTTTTCATTAGGGCTTGATGGGGGTGTAAGGTAGAATTCATGTATTCAGCTGTGAGCAGCTTTTTAACACAGTGATGCTTGAAAGCTCTTGGGTGCAGAGGCGGATTATTGGGATTTCTTATCTTTTAGTTTTGAAATGGTGAAACTTTTTCTCAAAATTATAATGTTTATACCCCATCTGCTCTAGCCAGCTTTATCTACAGTGGAGATACTTTGAGCCTCTTGGGTGGAGCTAGGGGAACATAATATATTTATTACCATTCATTTACTGATGTAATTAGCAGTATAGAAATGATTAATAATTGATACTTATTGTAATCTTATATAGTTAATCAACATGTGGATGTATCAATCTGGTTGTGCAATTAGGCTTTCATGGGCTAGTACCTTGTATAATTTTATTGACTTTTGTTCTCTTCAAATAATTCATTGGCTTGTATCTGATTATACTGAGTGTTTTTTTTTTGGTCCTTTTCTTTATCCTTTTGCCCCCCTCTGCTGTTTCATCCACAAATATATGTAGTTACATTTTTCTGTCCAATGTGATTTTCTTGTAGGATGTAGAGAATCAAAGATATATCTACATGTCCTCCATGCTTGGGTTATTGGCTCAACATGGCTTTTGGCCACCAGCCATCAGTGCATCTGTCATATCTACATATGTGAAGGTGGCAATTCTTAACCAGTAAATCAATTATCTTTATGTAATTTGTAATCCACTTTCTTCAAGTTATGGTGTATGTAAGAAAGCTTGAAGGATGGCTTAATAAATGCGTCATGGTGACCTTTTAATTATGTGGGCCTAATTCTGGGCATTGTTTCTCAAGTTACTTCCTGCATCAGCTAATTTCTTGACAAACCAAAGGGAAAAAAAAAAGAAGAAGGTAACTTGTTCTTATAATGATATTCTTCTCACACTTCTTCGCATTTTGCTTACAATTCTTTTGCAGCGTCTACATGATCAATTGCAGCGGAAGGTCTCACAAGTAAGTTTGCTATCTCATAACCCTACTCAATATGTGATAACTATTTAATCTCATTTGGTTTATAGCGTCTTTTTATTTCTGTAGTTGTCTTGTCATAAATTCTCCCATTCTAGTTTTTTCCGCTTACATCAATCTAATATATCTTGTTCTTAAAGGACTGATGGAGTTGCGCACAATCCCTTGACACGGATTTGGGATGTGCTCCAGAATACTTCAATATTTGTTTTTGGATTTTTAGGGTTTATAAGAATAAAAGCAATATTTTTAGGTTTTGTGTTTAAGAATGAAGGAAAATAAAGAATATGGATGAAATTTGTTGTTTGATATAACTCACTAACAATGAGATTGAACTGGCTTTGTTTCAAATCACAAATTGATACAACCCATGATTGGTGAAACTTATACAGGTATTAAAAGAACCAATGTAATTCAAAGATTTAGTTAATTACTTTCACCATAATTAATAAGAAGAATTGAATAAAGATAACACTCAACATTCAAATTGATAACAAGAATCACAAGTCTCTCTTATGTCATTGACATAAAACTCAAATGAATAGTGAATTGGACTCAACTGACTAGCTATTGCATAAATGACATATTAATAGGTTTTATGAAAATAACCTTAGTAAATCTAACCAATAAGGAAACTACTAAAAAAGGAAAATAATATAAAATTAAAAATAAACAACTTCAATGGAAACTATATGGAAATAAAATTAAGAAATAAATTATCCTAAAACTTAACAATAGGAGCAATTCTGTGATGTCTTCTATGAAAAAAGAAATACAAAAAAAAAAAGGTGAGGAGATTTGAACTTCAAACCTCCTTGCCACATGAGATATATGTAAGAAAATAAGACTAAGGTAATGCCAAATTTTAAAAAATTTCTCCAGAATTTATTACTTTAACATAAAAAACTTTTACTTTGACCACTGGTACTACCAAATATGCAAACCCTATGTTGAGGGTGGACGCAGACAAAGTACAATGGGTGCAGCAAGCACATCTTCAAATCATCCAAAGAATTACAAAGGAAAGAATCTACAATGTAGTATAGATTGGAAAATTCAGAAATTTTAAATGAAAAATGCCCCTTTCAGGAATTACTATCTTCTGTGTTTCAAAAAGTCTGGTGGAATTTTAAAAGAAAAAAATTCTCCTAAAATGGTGCTTGATTGTTGAGATATGGCCCTCAAAAGCTCTACAGCCTTTCTAACTTTCCTTTCTTCTCACCCCCACCCCTCCATTCGCTTTTTTTTTTTTTTTTTTGGCATAATCATGTAATCATGTGTTCACCACATGATTTCATTGATTTTGTCTTACAATCATGTCTTCAACTCACAGCTGTAGAGTAATATGAAATCATTAGTGGAAGACATGATTTTAGGATAAGGTATTCTTAGGAAAGTTTTTGAAAGGACTGTATTTTTGGGATCTTTTTATATAAAACAATGCAATATTTTTGTCACTTCCCTTAGTATTAACAATGTGTATTTGCTTTAATCACCATTAGAGCAGAGTCATTTAATTTGCAAGAGTTGAAAGATAGTTGATACGTGCAGAATGGAGAACTAGAGAAGAGAAGTGCATTATTTGAAAAATTGTAAATAAAGCTACAAACAAGCCAAATTGAGCCAACCTTTTGAAGATCTAGACTTAGCATGTTAGAAAAAATATTGGGCTCAAGCCAATTCGAGCTTTTATTGAGTTTAAAATTATAGTCTTGAGCTTGAACTTGGCTTGAAACCTTGTTTACACTATTGAGCTTGGACTTGAGTTTGAGCTCAAGTTTGAATTGAAGCATGAAAATTCAAAAGCTCAAGCTCGTTTTCTCAAAATAATTCTACAAAAGCTTGCATAAATATATCCTGCCTAATTTTTTCAATTTAGTCTCACAACTTTATTGATATTACAAACAATGTCAAAATGAATCAATTCTCAATAAGCTCAAAGTCCACAAAAGCTTGTATTACAAAACATTGTCTTGCTCTATCTTCAATCTTATAGCTCTACAGATAAACTTATTGAAACTTGAAAGTTTGTAGCTATCATATAAATATACTTGCAGTAATAATTTAAATAATTATATTGTTCATACATGTAAACTATAGGCAAAACACTACCCAATTACTTATATAAATGAAAATATACCACTAAAAAGAAGGCCACCAAATATTTTTCCTCTATCAAAATACAAGAATTGGTCTAGATTAGCAATTGTGTAATTACTTATATATAATACATTTAAGGATCACAAGCCTTCTCGCGAGTCTAAATGAGAGCTTGAGTTTGGTTCGTTTAAATAAATGAATTTGATTTGATGCTCGAACTTGGCTTGTTTACAAATCAAGCTTGAGTCAAGTTGAGCTTAAAGTGAACCAAACTCGTGTAGCTCATGAATGGCTTGGCTCATTTGCAGCTGCGACTGTAAATTTAGTTGAAGACGAAAATGCTGAACTTCTCAATGAGACATTCGGTGTCTCTTTTAGTTTTTGAAATCTGTTTGAAAAGTGCAAAAAGCGATTCTAAAAGTATTATATATATATACATTACTGCAGAGAACTATATATATATATATATATAACTGAGTCATCAGCTAAAGCTCCTAGGTAAGAGTATAAGATCATTCCCTTTGAATGTGTTTATACACTAAGGAAGAAGATAAGTGGAGGAATTGTGGCTACTTGATCTGATTGTGATTATGCTGTATCTGTGTGTTGTGGTCGTCACTGTGCAGTGTTTTATGTGTTTTGTGCTTGTGTCTTTGTGTCCTTAGTTTGGTTGTATGTGTGTGTATTATGTGGGGTGATATAGCAGAATAAAGGGATGATGTGGCTTGTGGTTATGTTAGCAGTTTTTGAATGTATGTGTAGGTGTCAAAAAAGGAGGAAATTTAGACAGGCAGTTACTTAACTGTTAATATGCTGTAATACACATTTATAGATCAGTAATGAAATGGAGAAAAAAATGGCTGAATTTCACAAAATCATTCTCTGCAAGATCTTTGGGTTTTCTTTAAAATGAGCTCAAATCCTAAACCTTTGAAGATAGATAAGGGCTGGAAGACCAAAAACACAAAATTACAAGTGATCCTGTAATAGGTTATGAAGCGTAATACATTTAATTAATACACGTGTTAATGAATTAAATGTGAAGTACAAATATATGTCTAATTCCACACATTTGGTTTTTGATGGGATGATATGTTTTAATAATATTGTCAAGAAGCAGTTTTGAGTTAGTTTTAAAAGTAGAAAGTTTTTGAGAACTTAAAAAATTATGAGGAGAATGTAGAGAAATATGTAATTATCCTGCTTCATAGAGATAAAGGTACAATGGCCTTTTATAGGCTACATTACAAAATCAGGGATATCCTAAGATCTTGACTCTAGGAACAAAATATGTAAAACTGGAAAAATATATTTTACAGCTATTTATAATAAATACAATGCTGGAAATAATAACTAGTTAAATCTATTATTAATTCTAATCAAATTTGACATTAATTATGTAATTTACTACGCTTCCCCTCAAGCTGGTGAGTGGATATCTTCCATTCCCAGCTTGTAAGTGATGCCTTGGAATCTTACAGCTGATAATCCTGCTAATTGTTTGCTGGAGGGAACATACAGCATGGTGATTAGTCCACTGTCTAACTTCTCTTTTATAAAGTATCTATCCAGCTCTATATGCTTAATTAGATTGTGCTGAACTGCATTATGTGCAATACTAATAGCTGATTTATTGTTACAATATACCTATATCGTTTCTTCATTCTTGAGTCCCATATCTTCTAAAATTATTTTCAACCACAACAGTTCACAAATGCCATGAGCCATGGCCTTAAACTCAGCTTTTGCTCTAGATCTTACAACCATAGGTTGTTTTTTACTCCTCCAAGTGACTAAATTTCCTCCAAAAAATACATAATGCCTTGTAGTAGACCTCCTATCTGTTAAGGATCTTACATAGTCTGCATTTGTATATGCTTTCAAGATAATCCTATTTCCTTTCTTAAGTAAGATTCCATGCTCAGGAGTAGACTTTAGATAACTAAATATTTTTCAACCGCTTGCATATGTGCTTGATGTGGGTTTTGCATAAACCGACTCACTATTCCCACTGCATAAGCTATGTTAGGTCCAGTGTGGGCTAATATCAACTGTCCTACAATTCTTTGGTATCGCCCCCTGTCTACATCTGCCCATCATCTTGTCCACCCAATTTATGGTTCTGTTCAATAGAAATGTTTGTTAGTCTACACCCAAGCTTTGCAATTTCCTTTAACAAGTCTAATGTGTGCTTCCTTTGAGATAAAAAGATCCCTTGCTTCGAATAGGTTACTCCTATCCCTAAAAAGTACCTTAACCTTCCCAAATCCTTAATTTCGAACTCTCTAGCCAAATGCTCCTTGAGGTTCTTTTGTTCAACTATATCATTCTGGGTGATAATTATATCATCTACATAGACAAGAAGTACGGTAAGTCTGCCTTTATTTGAATGTTTAACAAATAGAGTATAGTCACTTTGACATTGTTTGTGTCCCATTTGTAGCATTGCTTTTGTGAATCATCCAAACCATACTCGTGGTGACTGTTTTAGGCCTTAAAGAGCCTTCTTTAACTTATATACTTTGTTCTGGCTAAATTGTCCTCCAAATCCAGGTGGAACTACCATATATACTTCCTCTTCTAGGTCGCCATGTAGGAATGCATTCTTCATATCAAATTGTTGCAGAAGCCAATTTAGGTTAGCTACTAGAGAAAGAAGAACCCTTATAGTATTCATTTTTGCCACTGGGGAAAAAGTTTCTTGGTAGTTAACTCCATATAGTTGAGTACATCTCTTAGCCACTAATCTTGCTTTGTATCTCTCTAAAATGCCATCTTCTTTATACTTTAGGGTATATCCATTTGCACTCAACCATTTTCTTCTCAAGAGGGCAGTCAATTATTTCCCATGTTCCATTTCTTTCTAAAGCACTCATCTCTTCCTTTATAGCACATATCCAATTCCTATCTTATATTGCTTCTTGAAAATTCTCTAGAATTCTAATTGAATCAAGGGTTGTGAGAAAATTTTTGTGCTGATGAGACATATGATTAGATCAATGGGATGTTGAGTACACTTACGTGTACCCTTTGTTGAGGCAATTGGCAAACCAATTTCTGTAGGAAAAACCTCATTAGTCATTTCAAGAGAATAAGGATTACCTTTATCCAGGGAAAATTCTAGGAGTGCTTTTTGCTCTTAATAATCCTTATATTTTCTTGTGTAGACTAACCTATATTGCTCAAGACCCTTTTGTTGAAGCAACGAATTAGATGAACCAATAGAATATATAGGCTGATTTTAATGATCATGGGGTTGAATAAGGTTAGGTTGAGCTGTTGTATTGCGCTGAACAGGGGCTGCAACAGCTGTATCAAGTGTGTCAGGCGTTGTTGTTTTTGGTATGTAAGGTTGAACAGGAGCTGCTGGTGTTGCTGTATCTTGGTGAACAGGAGCTGGTGCTGCTGTATTCTGGTGAATAGGAGCATCAATATGATGATGGGAATGGAAACCAGAAGTACGACTGAGGTCTTCGTGGTCCAAGATAATAAAACCATCAATAATAGTAAGGTAAGCATGAGACTTTTTGGTAGTACTGGTGAACAAGATGGCTGTTGCGATGGAATTTGGGATGGAGGACTCATAGTATCTCTCTAGATCTGGCAATAGCGAAAGACCCACTAACGTAATTTGAATGGGGCCTGACTGCTGAGCCCACCCTAGCCTTATCGGGCCCTGTCTCAAGTAGAACATCAAGCCAAAATAGGTTTTCTTTGTTTAATAAATTCTCCCCCCGAAGTTGAGACTTTGGGACAGAGTAGTAGGCTTCATTTCCATGAAAAATGACATTTATAGAAACAAAGAAATTTTTACTTGGAGGATGGTAACAATGGTACCCCTTTTAGGTATTAGAGTACCCCAAAAAGAGGCATTTTAAGGATCAATGGTCTAGCTTAGTACAATGGTTCTTGTTGATATGGGGCAAGGCGTTTATTGTGATTGAGGGAAAAAAATCAGCTAATACTTCTGTTAGAGTTTTGAGATGAAGGACTCTTGATTGAATATGATTAAATAGATGGGTTGCCGTTAAAGTAGCTTGTCCCCAAAAATGTGATGGTAAATGGTGATGGAATAGAAAGGCTTGAATTGTATTAAGCAAGTGGTGATTTTTTTGTTCTACCACTCCATTTTGTTGTGGAGTGTTGGTACAAGAAGTCTCATGGATTACACCATTAGTTTTGAAAAAATGTATCTACATATAGTTAAAAAATTTGTGCCAATTATTGGTTTGAAAGCACTTAATAGAAGTTCCAAATTGGGTTTGTACTTGGTTGAAAAAATTCTGTGAAATAAATAGAACTAAAGATTTTTCCGTAAGGTGAAACAACCAAGTTACCCGACTATAATCATCAATAAACACAGTGAACCATTTTGGACTATTCACATTAGGAATCTTTGAACGTCCCCACTCATCAAAATGAACCAAATCAAAATGTGATGTTGATTCTATTGATGAAGGTACAATGAAAATTTGAGATGGAAATACCTTGAAATAATGAAGGAAACATTATTTAAGATAGCTAATAGATGGATGACCTGGATGCCGATGGTGGGCCCAAATTTCTGATTATTTAGAGGGTGGGGACTTTGCAGGTTGAGCCTTGGCAATGGTTAGGTTATTCATATCATCAAAAACTTGGAGTCCATTTTGAGCTTAAGCAACTCCAATCATCTTCCCCCAAGTTCGGTCGTGAAAAATACAATGAGTGTCAAAGAAAGTGATAGAACAATCAAGATCTTTAATTAACTGATGGATTGACAGAAGATTTGTGGTTAGCTTTGGAATGTGAAGCACATTCTTAAGTTGGAAAGAAGGGCTAATGCGGATATTATCTTGCTCAACAATAAGAAGCATGGATCCATTAGCTACTATAATCAAATGATTATCAGAATTTGGACTATAGGATAGTAAATTAGTGGAGGTATTAGTCATGTGGTCTGTTGTACCAGAATCCACAACCTAAGAATTAGAATCGAATTTTCTAGTAGCATTAGAGGATGAAGCAATGCAATACATACCATTCTAAGCTAGAGAACAAGCACCAGAAGATTTGGAAAGGGACTCCAGTTAACTTCTAAGGTGGATAAGGTTTCCCTTACTCAGCTCTACCTCCAGTTCTTTTTTTTTAACAGCAATATGAGCATCTTGATTTTCTTCCCTATTTGGTATATCCTCCACCTCTCGAGTTGATACATTTGCCCTTCCACTCTTAAAATTTTTAAAACTACCAGCACAACTAAGAACATTTTCCTTCCCATGGAGCTTGAAATAGTCTTCTTTGGTGTGGCATGAATTTTTACTGTATGTGTGCCATAAATCCTCCTTATTAGCATGTGGCTCACGTGGGGGCTTTGTTGTGGGTCCTGATTTTGCAACTGCTATAGTAGATTCGGATGTGTTTGTACTTGGCTCTAGCATCACACTTTGACAACAGTCTTCTTTTCTCACAAGTGAGAAAACCTCAGACATAGATGGCAGTTGTTCCTTGCTCAAAATTTGCGCTCTAATTAGGTCATATTCACTGTTCAAATCTGCAGGGAAATCAATTAGTCAATTTTCCTCAATATAACTCAAAGTTCTTGTGTCTTGAGTATACTTCATCCAGAGATCTTGGTAATGGTCCATTTCAAGCCACAAGCCTCTCAAGATATTATAATACTCAGTAATTGAGTTATTTCCTTGCTTACAAGCTGCTAACATGGTCCTTATTTTGTATATGGCTGCCTTGTCCTCCTTTGAATAGTTCTCCTTCAAAGTTTCCTAAATGGCAATCATGCAAGTTTTTGCATTGGAGGGTATCATGGATGTCTACAACCATGACATTATCATGGAGTCTTCAACATCCCTAGCAAAAAAACTAAGGTCATCTTGACTAGGCCCAGTTCCATCTAAGTGGCTGATTTTGTTTTTTCCTTTGAGATAGGTCCAAACAACTTGGGACCAAGATAAGTAGTTTGTTCCATCCAGTTGATAGGATGGAGCCATAATTTGGAGATCACTATTGGATACACCAGAAGAGCTACCATTGAAAAAGGTTTGTTGTTGAGTTGTGATGATTTGATCCACTACTTGCTCTTCATTTTGAGATTGAGAGAAGTTTTGGTCATGTGCTTGGTTTTCTATAATACTTGACATTAAAGAAAAAAGTTTGATTGGCAATGAAGGCCAAAAGAGTCACACTCGATTTGTGAAACAAAACAGCTCGATTTCCAATATTAGAACCACTTTGATACCATGAAGAAAATGTAAAAAAATATGTGATTATCCTACTTCATAGAAATAAAGGTATAATGGCCTTTTATAAGCTACATTGCAAAATTGGGGATCTCTTAAGATCTTGACTATAGGAACAAAATAGGAAGCAAGATATGTACAACTAGGAAAAAATATTTTACAGCTAGAAAAAATATTTTACAGTTATATTTATCCAAAAAAAAAATATTTTACGGTTATTTCTAATAAATACAATGCTGAAAATAATGACTAATTAAATCTATTATTAATTTTAATCAAATCTGACATTAATTATGTAATTTACTACAACATACAATTGACAAAGTTATTCTAAACAATAAACAGTTGTCCAAATAAGCTCTTTGTTTCAATGGATAATCTTTCTCAGCTTTTGATGTGTGTAAATTCTTATGACATGATAAAAAAACATAATTTGGTCTAGCTTCTGTCCTTTTTCCAGAAAATCCTGATTACATGTATGAGACATTCACACTTGTTGCTGATCTCTTCATGGTGTAAACTATTTAATTGCAAATTCATGTTAGATACCTGTTGCAAATTCATGTTAGGAACTTTATTTGGAGCAGTAAGCCAACCACCTACACTAAGGCTAAAGTTCGATGGGAAAATGTTTGCAAGCCGCTGAAAAGTGGGGGCCTAGGGATCCCGAATCTTCACCAATGGAACAAGGCTATCCAAATTAAGCATATATGACACCTATGTAAGGATGGGCCGAAGAGCTTATGGCCAAAATGGGCACATTCTACCTTACTAAATGGCAAAAACTTCTAGTCCTCTAAAGCTCCTACCATATGCTTATGGACTTGGAAGAGGCTACTAAAACTTAGGGCTATGGTAAGAACTTGCTTTCAATGGGAACCTAATACGGCTTAGAGATATCACTCTGAGTGGATTATTGGCTCCCAATAGGCTCATTAGATACGCTATACAGTGCTCGAGAGATGTGCAGCACTGGATTCCCTCCCACAACGAAACTATGCTTCTTAATGAATGAGAATGAATGGAGTGTTCCAAATACTCCATTTTGGACAAATATCCGTATAGCGTCCTCCTTACAACCTAACGTCTCTCTCCAAGACCGGCTCCGTTGGATACATTCGAGATCAGGAGAGTACACTATCAGAAGTGGTTATGCATTCCTCAGCCCTCCAGATACTGCAATGCTATGGTATAAAGTAGTCTGGAACAACACTTCCTTGCCGAGGTACTCCTTTATACTATGGCTAGCTTGGCTAGGAAAACTAGCTTACACTAGATAGAATAATCACTTGGGGGGTCTTAACATCTACAACATGCTTCCTCTGCCATCAAGGTGTGGAAAATCATGATCAACTTTTCTTCAATTGTAACTACACATCTCTGATATGGAGCTTAGTTTGTGACCGCTTACAATGTCCTTCCTCGTTTCATACATGGCAAGGGGCCACAAACTCCTTAGTGGCAACAGCGGATTCCTCGACCCAAATGTGGAGGGTGGCCCTAGCGCCGTTAGTATACTGCATATGGCGACTGCACAACAGAGTGCGACTAGGGGACAATCCTCCCACTATGGGTTCTATTGTAAATCAGATTAGAGTATATGCCACTCTAATGTAAACTAGAGTTGAACTTTAGCCTATGTACTTTGCATTTGTGTTCGCAACTTTGTTGTAAGATATACTTGCTGTTTGGCAGCTGTTAACTTTTTTTTGGCTTAATAAAATTCAATTATCCAAAAAAAAAAAAAATCAAGCTTGTTAGTGATTTTTTTATGGTGTAAATTATCTACTTGCAGATTGAATTACTATTTTGGAATTTTGTTTTTACAGGATAATATTACAGGTGCAACGGAGGGAAATCTTTCACATATAAACTATGGCCCTGGAGCATCACCTGGTCAGGTTTGTCAATGATTGCATTGTTTTTGCTTCTTGTTTTCATTTTCTGCTAAGTGATGAGTTACCTCTCACTTCTTGCACTTCAATTGCAGGATCATGGTATTTCACATTATGATGCTTATGAAGACAAAATGAGAATTGAAGAGGCAAATAAATTGTCGAAAGGTCATAGTCAGCATGCAGCAAATGTGATAAATTCAATGTTTGATGGTCAGATGCCACAGGGAGACAGCAAAGGGTTTACGTTTGATTTTCAAAGGTACATTTTCTTGTGTCCTTTGCTAGGAAGGACAAATTTTATGTATCCTTTAATGTCATGATACTCTCTATATGATCCGTATTGTTTGCCTTTTATGTCTAGTCTAGTAGAATGTGATTGGCAGGTCTAAATCTTTTTGATGAATTTTCTTGCCCAATCTTCGATTGGTGCAATGCCAATCCATTTATGATTTTTTTTTAATTTATTCCTGATTATAGTTTTCAATTTCTTATATCGAAGTGTCTCAATTTCATTTCATCTTCTCTTATCTTTTGCACCTGTTTATGCTCTGTTCGTTTGCATTCATGCTTAATTTTACTTTTACTATGTCTTTCATCAAATTTTTTAATACATATAAGCAAAGTTGGAGATGATGATCCAAATTAGTAGGAGAAGTGGACATGAGAAAATAGAGATAGTATACTTACATCTGGTACGGCAATGTCTAGAATAGCGATAAGATCAAATAGGATTAGGGCTCACTAACCTCAGGATGAAATCTGAGAGAACCAATTGAAGAGAAGTAGTTCTTCCTATTATTCCCTTATTTACAAAAATACCACCACACCTACACACCCTGACACATACACACATGAACACACTCCACCCTCAGAACAACCCAATCACAATCACACAATGCAACAAATTACACACACATCACAAACACCACTCTCAACACTATTTACACAACACACATAACCACACACACATAACCCACTCCACTACAGGCCTATGCACCTCGTATAGGCCCTTAGGAGTTTATTAATTCTTGGAGATGTATCAATACTTGCATCAGAGTTTACTATCCTTGGTGTCCACATTCTAGATCATCTTATAAAAATTTAGATAGAAATATTAGGATCAAGTGCAAATTTATATCGAGATATTTCTTATTCAAATTCCTTCCTCTCCTTCCCCCACCCAAAAAAAAAAAAGTCAGCCAGACCCACTCCATTATGAAATTTATAGAAACATGAAATTTCATTTGAAGATACCGGGGGGGGCTACACAAAGGGAAAAATGCTTACATCCCAGCTCATCAGAAAGATCAAGGATTTACCAGCAACTCACAAAAATCTACCCTATATATCATCTATATGCAAGAGCTATGAACCTATCTTCAATTATAGGAAATTTTGTTTCTATACCCCCAAAGTCCACCAACTTCTGTCATGCTATACCTATAAATGGAAGAAGAAATTAAAAGAAAAAGTTTCTTCATATCTCTACAATTACCCTGTAAGTTCTGTGCCTTGAAGTCTGCATTCGCTGATCTTTCTTACACCTAACCAATGCCTATCAAAGAGTAAATTGATTACTATGTCCATCTCATGCATGGACAATGAAGAGAAAACATTTTAACATTAATTGACCTCTCTTTCAGAGATTATCCATATTTTTAAATCATTTTCCAGGCTGCTCCACAAGTGGAAAATGCCTGCTTGAGAAGGGATCTTCGACATCTATGAACCCCCACAACAGTGAATAAGATTAGACTAGTTCCCTCTCAAGTTTTTCAGAACAGGATTTAAGTGAGCAATCCAGCTTCTTATCTGCAATCCACAGTTTATCTACATCTTATCTTTTGATAGATGGATTGTATAAAATCTCAAAGAAGCATACAAAAGATACCAATTCCTAATCCTGTGCTGAACTTACAATGTTTATGGTAAAAAAAACCCTCCTCACGAAACTCATTTTCTTGACTATTGCAAGTATCTCTCTCTAGCTAGCTGGAAAATCTTGAGAAACATATGGTTTTAATGAATAGTCTAAAAAGTTCTTTTGTTAAAGTATAAAAAATTAAAGCCTACACTGATATACAAGCTCAAGATTTCAGTTCCAATGATTGCGGAGCTAGTTCCAATATGATATTGCATTAGGTGCTCTGAGTTCGAATCCCTGCATTATCATGTAACTTTCTATTTCATCGGTTGGTTCACTTGATTGGTTTCTGTTAAAAATTTAAACTTATAAGTAAGGGAGAATGTTAAAGTATAAAATATTGAAACCCACGCAAATTTATAATTTTAAACTTTTAGATTAGATGGTTGTGAAACTAAATTCAATGACTTGTATCAAAATTTCTGCTCTCATAAATTCACTTGACAATAATTTATTAAAATACAAAGTAAGAGGTCATGAGATCAATTGGTTCCTCATGATAGGTTTCAGCAGTTGTCTTAGCCTGTATGTGTGGGGGATATTAGAGAGCAAAATATGGAAGTATACACCAATCTCATAGCATAAATCTTAAATAAGTTGGTTGTAGATCTAAAATTAATGTGGAAACAAAGTGGGAGTTCATGAGTTAAAATCCTAGCAGTGTCCTTTTTCTTGATTTGGTATTTAAACTTCTAAAGGTCTTCCTCACTTGTAATAGAGGACATAAATTGAAGCCCATTAAGTAGCATAAAATAGAGGGTGAAATTATGGCACAATGATTCAAACTCATAATCTTGTACTTTGCTACTGTGTTAAAATTTGTTGATACCATCAACTAATCTAAAGATTTAAGCTATTGGATTTAACTCCACAACAAACTTATTTAAAAGCTTTTGGATCACTTGTCTAGGGATTTAATTTAACCTGCTGTATGAGCAGGAGTTTGTGAGCTTAAAGTCCTTACACTATCATTTCACCATGTCTTATTTCATAAGCGGGATGGGGTATTAAAAAATAAATCTACACCAATATCTACAAGTGTAAACTTTTGAATCAACTGGTCTTAGGTATCAAATTTAACAAAAATGATATTGAAAGTTTCTTGCTGATCCTTTGGTTTATCTGTTAACATGTGGTTTAGTACTTGACTGCTGTACATCAAGGAAATAATTTACTACTGTTTTTGCAAATTGCAATATTATTCATTTATAATGAGTTGGTTGAATCTATTAGATCATCAGACAAAACTGCTATGATGGGACCCATGTCACAACCCCTAGACATACGTGGTCCAAGCACTTCAAGTGGTCCTGAAGGTGACAGATGTTTTTATTAATAGACTTGCTCTCTGATCTTGAAATCTGGTTTATTCTAATGGGATTTTCTGCCTTTCAGAGGGTCCTGGTATAGAAGGCTTCCAAATTATTGGGGAAGCAACACCAGGTCAACAATTGCTTGGATGTGGATATCCAGTACGTGGGACATCACTTTGCATGTTTCAGGTTGCAATCCACACATTTTTCAATTTCATATGGTTGGAAAACAATCTTAACCTGACATTTGTCATCACCATTGTCAAAATCAGTGGGTCCGTCATCTTGAGGATGGCACAACACACTATATTGAAGGTAAATATTGGAACAAGCTTTGCCTGGGGTGATACACTAGTATATGGGTTCTCTTAGCTACTTGGGTTCTATTTTTATTGCCGACTACTTACTTTAATAAGTATGCTAATGTTTGGCCTCTGTCAAGCATTGTCAATTTATGGAGTTATTTGCACAAACAGTATAATGCTAAGCATAAATAAATTACATATTTAGTGATTAAGTGGTTTACTTTACTTAATTTCATTTGATATTTGAAATTAGTAACATAATAGTAATGATCCAGGAGCCACAAATCCGGAGTATGTTGTCACTGCTGATGATGTTGAAAAACGTATTTCTGTTGAGTGCATTCCAATGGATGAAATAGGTCGTCAGGTATCTTTTTGGCTATTTATGATTCTGGTGTGTGTCATCAGTATATCCAATACTGTTGCATGCCATTCTTGAAATGTATACTTTTCATAACTAGATTGACTGCTTAGGTTTGTGATTGTGATGAGCCAAGAGATATTTTAAGTACATTTGAGAGGTGCTCTTTATTGTTATTTCCAGATTTATGGCATCATAAAATCCTGATTAGTAGCTCTATTCATCATTTTAGAGTTTTTACATTTTTCTTTCGTTTTCCTCTGATTTTAATGTTTGCAATATATGGTTACATGAGCATCAATTGGATAAACTTTGCAAATCCTGTATACCTATTTAAGTTTTTGAATTAAAAAATTTGAGTTTTGGTGTGCTCTTCCAGGAGTTTAATTGTCACTACCATTGTAGTCATGACATAACCTTTTGAAGTGCCATACTTCCACATTTTGGTAACTGGAATACTAACTTTACTTTGAATCATATGCTGTTAGGAAATCATAAATCTTGAATTCGTTTATTGAAGTAATTCTGAATTTGTACGTAAGAAGCCTATTTATAGGCAACCCTAATATGGTTGGTAGCAACAATTAATACTACACCTACCCAACTACCCTATCACATTAATTATACCAAACTAATAACTGATTTTCCGTAGGAGTAATTAGAAAAATGAAAACATAGCCTATTTTCAAGATTACAATGAATTACAGAAAGTATCAAACCTAGTATAGACAATTTTCCCATCCTTCCTCTTAAGCTGGTGAATGGGTATTCTTCATTCCCAGCTTGGCTACAACAAACTGGAAAATTGAGCTACTTAACCCTTTGGTGAGAATGTCAGCTAGTTAGCTATGACTAGGTACATAAGGTGTACAAATTAATTCACTCTCTAACTTTTCCTTAATAAAGTGTCTATCGATTTCAATGTGCTTTGTTCAATCATGTTGAATGGAATTTTGAGCTATGCTGATTTCAGATTTATTGTTGCAATATAATCTCATAGGGCCATCCGACTTAATCTTCAAATCCTCGAGTAATCTTTAGCCAAAGTAATTCACACACACCTTGAGCCATTGCTTGAAATTCAGCCACTGCACTTGATTGAGCCATAACATCTTGTTTTTTACTCTTCCAAATTACAAGGTTCTCACCAAGAAAAGTGTAATATCCTGAAGTTGATCTTCTATCAATAATTGATCCAGCATAATCAGCATCATTGTATGCCTCAACAACCTTTACCTAAAGAGGCCATGGTTTTTTGCTAAAAGATTTTAGTTCTTCAAAAATGGAAAACCGAGATGCTGTTAAATAAACTTCAACCTTCTAAAGTTCTAGCATGAGTGATATTTTTAGGTATTCCTTGTGAATACCTCCACTCAGTGGGGGTAAGTTACATTGCAAGCATTGTTGGAAAACCTGTCCAAGCTGATATGCTCACGGCATGCCAAGCAAGAGCTAATTAAGCTAGAGTAATGGTGGAAGTGGATGCTAATGAGGAACCTATACATCTAGTGGAGTTGGAAAGGGAAGACGGAAAATCCATGCAAATTTCAGTGGAATACCAATGGCTACCACCATGCTGCTCAACATGTAAAGTCTTTGGACATATATGTAACACAAATAAACTGGTGGACAACCAAACGTCAAAGGAGAACTTCACAAAGGAGAACTAGACGTGGATAAAGGTTCAACATAAGGGGACAAATAATAAAGGAATCGAGAATCCAACATCATCCCCTAAGGAGAAGACTACGGTGCTAAATGAAGAGGTACACTCACCTAGCAAACATGCTGATGAGAAGAACTCTCAAGAGGAAAAGATGGAAGCCCCGGTGGTGAACATAGAGCCTGAAAACTCTAAACTCGATGAACCAATTGAGCTGGAACTAGAGATTATACCTTCACAAATTCCTAAAACTCCTGTATGTAGAGGGAAAGAGAAGGAGTATGAAAATAAGGTGGGGGAGAAGAAGGAGGATGAGGGCAAGGAAAGAACAAATAGCAGTGAGGAACCTGGAAACACCGGCAAGGTACAAATCACTACACCAAGCTTTCAAAAGCTAACTGGTACACTTAGAATCTATGAGATGATTAACTCGGCTTGTTCAAGTGCAAAGAAAAAGAGGAAGAAGAAGGTTTACAAACACTTGAGGTGTTATACTTAATAAATTTTTATTATTATAATGAATCTGCCTTCATGGAACATAAGAGGTCTCAATGACCCATTGAAGTGTGCAGAAATAAGAAAGTTTTGAGGGAGAATGAATTATCGGTAATGGAGTTGTTGGAAACTCATGTAAATCAGAATAATGAAGAGGGGGTTAAGTCATTTCTAATGGCAAATTGGGAGTTTAGAATTAATTCCATGGCTAGAAAGAGGATATGGCTTATGTGGGACCTAAGAAGCTGGAATATTAGAATTGAAAAAGAGCACAAGCAATTCTCCCATTGCTATTGCACTCACCTTGAATCAAACCGTTCCTTTTATGCTACATTTGTCTATAAATCTAATTCCAAAAATGAGAGGAAATTACTATGGAAGGATTTAGCCGAGTTAGCTCCTTCTATGTTTGATCATTCATGGGTGGTCCTAGGGGACTTCAATGTGATTAGATCGATCAATGAGGAAGGGAGGTAATATAAGGAAAACATCGACAATGATGGATTTTGTAAATTTCCTAGATGAGGTGGAACTTGATGATGTTCGGTTTAAGGGGGACTTTTACTCTTGGTTGAATAAACAATTGGATCACCCAATTTTGGAAAAATTAGATAAGATATTGGTTAACCAAAGATGGCTAAACAACTTACCCAATTGTGATGCTAGTTTTGTAGCCCTTATCCTTTCTGATTATTCGGTAGGAGTTCTGCATATGGAGTTGAGTACAACAAAAAGGAAATATCCATTCAAATTTTTTGAGTTCTGGATAAAATCACCGGATTTCCTCCCCAAGGTAGAAGCAATTTGGTCACAAGAATTCAGAGGTTTCAAAATGTTCCAAATAGTAACTAAAATGAAATTACTAAAGAAGGAACTCAAAAATTGGAATAATACCAAATTTTCACCCTTTTAGGAAGAGTCAAATTAGCAAAGGAACATTTAATGGTGATCCAAAGCTCAATAGCAAATGGAGACACAGCACTACTTGACCAAGAAAAAAAAGCTTTCAAGGAATATTATATGCTAAGAGGTGCAGAAGAAACTTTTTTTAGGTCAAAGGGTAAAATGGTTGAAACTGGAAGACAAAAATACTTCATATTTCCATAAAGTGATCAATCATAGGTGAAATAGATGGAATAGAGATTTGGGGAGATGTGGATGACAAGACTGAAATTGTAGCCTACTTCTCCAATTTGATGGGAGGACAGCAAATGGTCATCACAAACATAGAGGTGCAAGACTATATTTATAAACGAATGTTGGATCAATAGGTTTTGCAAATCAATAGTCCATTATCGGATGAGGAGATTAAAAAGGCCTTTGACCAAGTTGACAACAAAGCTCCTAGTCCAGATGGTTTTTTTGCTAGGTTTTTCAAAGCTACATGGCACATTATTATGGAAGATATGATCAAGGGGGTGAAAGAGTTCACGATGTCAGGAAATATGCTGAAAGAACTGAATTACATGATCGTTTCCCTTGTTCCTAAGGTTGCTAATCCTAAAAATCTTGCTAATTTCAAATCAATTTCTTACTGCAACACAATTTACAAAGCAATCACCAAGCTATTGGCTTCAAGAATTAAAATGGTTCTACCATTGCTAATGAGGAAAGAACAATCTGCTTTCATTGGAGGGCATCGCATATCGGATAACATATTTGTAGCCCAAGAATTAGCCAATGGATACCACAACAACAAAGGAGCTCCGAGGTGTATGCTGAAAGTAGACATCCATAAAGCCTGTGATACCATAAATTGGAGCTTTATAGAAGCAGTACTTACATAAACTTCCCTGCACACTTTATCAAGCTAGTGATGCAATGTATCTCTACTCCAAGATTTTCTTTCAATATCAATGGAGAATTGGTTGGTTTCATTTCTAGCTTAAGAGGTCGTAAACAAGGTGATCCCATGTTGCTGTATCTGTTTGTACTTAGCATGGAAGTCTACTCAGGGATATTAAGACAACTCATCGATAATTCTAGATTCTCATATCACTGGAGATGTAAGAAAGATCGACTCATGCATCTGTGCTTTGCAAATGACCTTTTGATCTTTTGTAAAGATAATCTTGAATCGGCCAGAGTGATTAAGGAATCTTTAGAAATATTTGATTCTATTTCAGGACTTAAAGTAAATAGCAATAAAAGCCTTGTGTTCCTATCTAATGTATCTCCTCCAACAAAGGTTCAGATACTCTAGAGGATGGAATTTAAAGAAGGGATACTCCTCATCCGTTATCTTGGGGTACCACTGCTAGCGTCCAAACTCCGCAAAGCAGATTGTGAAGCTCTAATCGATAGAATTTTGGCTAAAATCAACTCATGGACTTCCAAATTCTTATCCTATGTTGGATGACTTCAACTCATCATGTTAGTGCTATTCTCAACGCATTGAGCATCAATGTTTATTTTACCAAAAAAGGTAGTTGAATCCATTGAAAGACTTATATGCAACTTTTTATGGAGTGGGAAGCCTAATATTTTAACAAAAGTCAAGGTAAGATGGCAAGAGGTGTGCACCCTGATTGATCAAGGGGGTTTAGGCATTCCTAAACTTGCAATATGGAACAAAGTAGCCCAACTAAAACATATTTGACATTTATGTGGAGACTCAGTTAGAGGTGTTTGAGGTGAATGGGTACATTCTAACTTTCTTAGAGGAACTTCATTTTGGGAGATGAAAAGACCCTCTAAGTGTTTGTGGAGTTGGAGTAAATTGCTGAAACTTTGCTAGCTAGCAAGAAGCATATTTAAATGGGAAGTGGGTGATGACTTTTCTGTATCTCTATGGTCAGACTTTTGGTTACCAACTAGGCCTCTAAACTTGATATATAGCACTAGAACGATCTCTGCTTCAGGGTTTCCTTTGAGTGCTAGGTTGTGCTCAATTATACAAGGTAATAGTTGGGAATTTCCACAGAACAATTTTTGGAATGGGTTCACAATACCATTCAAATTTAATCCTTAATCCACATGAAGTTGATAGATTTATCTGGAATGAGGATCTATATGGAATATTCTTTATCAAAAGCGCTTACAAGGCATCATCTAATCTTAATGGCACTATCCCTTAGGCTAAGATGATTTGGAACAAGTATTCCATGCCGCGACACTTTTTTATCCTGTGGCTAGCTTGGAAAAGGAAACTTCACACTCTGAACAAGCTCAATAGTTGGGGAATATCCACCTCAACAACTTGCTTCTTATGTTCAAGTGGAAATGAGAACCATAATCATTTATTTTTCGAGTGTACATACTTGAAACAAGTATGGAAGACAATTTTGATGGAATTCAAATGCCCAATATCCTTCCTCTCCTGGCAAAATGCAACCACAGGACTTATGCACCCATCGCCTAGAAGCTACCCCATGACTCTACTATGGAGAGTAGCACTTTCAACAACAGTATACTGTATTTGGATAGCAAGGAACTCGACTTAGCTGGGATCTCCACTACCTTTGTCAATGTCCTTAGCCAGACAGATTTTAGCTTATTTTAAGCTTCTTGTATCTTGAGTTTAGATTTACATTAATTTCATAAAATTTGTAAAATTCTAGTTCTATGATAGAATTTTACTATAACCAATTACCACATTTAGCGACTGTATATTCTCTCTTATTAATACAATTAATTACTTACCAAAAAGAAAAAAAAAACCTTTACCTAGTATTCCCTTGAGATATTGAACAACTCTTTGAGCATCTTGTAGTTGAACTTTCTTTGGACTATGTATAAATTGACTAATTACACTCACTACAAATGCTATGTCTAGTCATGTACAAGATAAATAAATGAGTCTTCCTACTAGGCGTTGATACATCTCTCTATCAACTACAACATCCCCCTCTGCTTTTCCAAGCTTAAGATTCTGATCAATAGGAGTGCTTGCAAGTTTGCATGCTGTATAGCTTGTTCCTTAAGAAGATTTGTGATGTACTTCTATTGTGACATCAAAATCCCCTTCCTAGAATGTGCAAATTCAATCCCAAGAAAATATTTCAATCTTCTCAACACCTTAATCTTAAATTCCTTCACTAAACACTGACTCAAAAAAAATGTTTCTCTTCATACATTAAAACAATAGTAACTTCCTTTGAAGCAAAATGTTTAACAAAAAGTGCATGATCTCCTTCACTTTGTTTGTATCCCGTAGCTGACATGACACTGTCAAATCTTCCAAACCATGTTTGAGGTGATTGCTTAAGGCCATATAATACCTTCTTCAACTTACACACAATATGAGCAGTCAAATTCTTCCTGTAACCTGATGGAACTTCCATGTAAATCTTTTCTTTTAATTCTTTGTGTAGAAATGCATTCTTGATATCAAACTGCTATAATTCCTAACCATAAGTAGCTGGTAATGATAATAGTACTCTGATTGTGTTCATCTCTGCAACTAGAGCCAAAGTCTCTAGATAATTGATCCCATAACTCTTAAGTATAGCTTGTGGTTACCAACCGTGCCTTATATCTTTCAATTAACCTATCTGCCCTATGCTTCATTGTATACACCCACTTAGAACCCATTGGTTTCTTTCCTAGAGGTAATTTCACCAACTCCCAAGTTTGGTTTTCTTTTTCAAATGCCTCCATCTCTATATTCATAGCTTGTTTTCATTTTTCATTAGACAAAGCCTCAAATAAAGTAGTAGGAATGGTGATGTTATTTAGGCTTACAAGGAAGGTTTTATGAGATGGTGAAAATTTTTTAAAAGATATAAAATGTGCAAGAAGGTATAATGGTTGTTTTGTACACTCTCTAGTCTCTTTTCTAATGGCAATAGGAAGGTCCAAGTCTTGGTCATCATTATTTTCTTGGACTTTAGTTTCACTTTGTAATAAAGGGTTAGAAATTGTTACCTCATTCAAAGAATTTGAGTTAGAAATTATTTTCTTGGACTTGAGTAGCTTCAAGAGCAACTGTCTTCTTTCTTGTGAACAACTTGCCAAATCTCACATCTCTAAGGGTAGAATCGGGCTTTTCTTGTGATTCATTGGGATTTTCTTGTGGCTTGCTTGGTTTTTCAAGCACGGACTCAAGTAAGGGTTGTTCAAGCATAGGCTGTTTACTTGGTGTTTCTTGTGGTTCACTTGATGTTTTAGGCATAGAGAAGAGACAAGTAGGTGCAAGTGATGGCATAGGATTTGACATAGGAATCAAGTCAAGTAAAAAGCTATCCTTATCTTCCCAAATTGATTTCTCCTTCTGAAGACAAAGAATGGTGAAACATGAATCTTGTTCATTAAAAGAGACATTTGCAGAGACAAAACTTCTTTGATGGGGGTGGTAACACTTGTACCCTTTTTGAGTTGAAGAATAGCCCACAAAGACTCATTTTAAAGCCCTATGATCTAGTTCCGCTCTCTTTCAACTATGAACATGGACAAACAACACACCAAAAATTTCTCAAAACAAGATTGTTGGCAATGTTTATATTTGGGTAAAAAGTTGAAAGGATGTCTATAGGACTTTTGAAACCTAAGACTCTAGAATGTAATCTATTTATGAGATGAGTAATTGTAAGAACCACTTCTCCCATAAAGCTTTAGAGATATTCTTTTGAAACAACAAGGCTCAGGATTTTTCAAGAAGATGACCATTTTTCTCTCTACTACCTCATTTTACTATGGAATATTCACACAAGATGATTCAAAAATTATTTCTTCTTTATGAAAAAATGGGGTAAGAATTTGATCGAAATAATTTTGACATTATCTGACCTAAACCTCTTGATATTGATCCCAAATTGATTTTTGATCATGGAACAAAGGCTTAGAGCATGTGACTAATGTCAAATTTATGTTTTAAACCTCTTGATATTGATCCCAAATTGATTTTTGATCATGGAACAAAGGCTTAGAGCATGTGACTAATGTCAAATTTATGTTTTAAGTAGAAAATTTCAGGTAACATGGGTACATTCATCAATGAGAGAAACAAACCATTTCACTTCAGAAAGCCTAGAACCAGTAGATAGACCCTAGACATTACTGTGAATAAGATAGAAAGGAATAGAACTTCTCTTATTGCTAATTGGAAAGGGTACCTACTTGTGTTTAGCAAATTCACACACCTCACAATGAAAATTTTCAACATCAAGATTTGTAAACAGAGGGAGAAACATAATCTTAACAATCTTAAACGATGGATGTCCTAATCAGTAATGATGATGTAGAATTTTTTCTTTATTAGAAGAAATATAATCTGATATGAAAGAATGGGGTCTACCCTTGGTTATGTTCATCTGACATGATGCTTCTATATAGTAGAGGTCGTCTTGTTTTCTAGCATGTCCAATCATCTTCTTTGAATTTTTGTCATGAAATACGTAATAACTATGAGTTTTCACGAAATAGAATTCTTATTTCCCTTGAATGAATATTTACATCTCATGTATAGGAATATTTATACAGAAATTATAAGTCTAATTTAGGAAAGTTAAAATTTCTAATATAGGAAAATGTTTAATCCAGGAAAGTATATTAATTATAAATCTTTCTAATAAAAATAGAATAAGTAAAAAATCTAGCTAGTTAATACTCCCCCTCAAGTTGGTGCAAAGATGTCACACATGCCCAATTTGTAAGCTAGTGTATGAAAAATTCGATTACTGAGACTTTTTGTAGATACATCAGTAAGCTGCTTTTCAGGTGATACATGAAATAGACTTAAGATATCACTTGTAATCTTTTCTTTGATGAAGTGTTGATCAATTTCAATGTGTTTTGTCTGATCATACTGAACTGAATTGTGGGCTATACTGATGGGAGCCTTGTTATCACAATACAAGAAAAGTTTCCCCTTTTCAAACAGTCTTAATTCCTCTAGTAAATTTTTAAGCCAAAGGAGTTCACAGATACCCTGAGCCATAGCTCTGTATTCAGCTTCTGCACTTGATCTAGCCACTACACTTTGCTTCTTGCTTCTTCAAGTAACTAAGTTTCCTCTTACAAATGTACCATAACCGGATTTAGATCTTCTATCATCTACAGACCTAGCCCAATCTACATCTGTAAAGGCTTCTGTCTGGAGATGACCATGCTTAGAGAAAAGGAGACCTTTCCCTGGAGTAGACTTCAAATATCTCAAAATGCGAAAGATAGCTTGCATATGAGAATCTCAAGGCTCATGCATGAATTGGCTCACCAAGTTGACTGCATAAGCTATGTCTAGTCTAGTGTGAGAAAGATAAACGAGTCTTCTAACCAACCTCTGATATCTCTCCTTATTAATAGATTCTCTTACCCCTGCTTGTATCTTGTGATTACTATCAATGGGCGATTTAGTTGGTTTACAACCTGTCATGCCCGTTTCTTTAAGAGATCCAGGATATACTTCCTCTGGGAAATAAAGATTCCTTTTTCTGATCTTGCAACTTCAATTCCCAAGAAGTACTGTAATTTTCCCAAATCTTTTATCTCAAACTTTTGTGCCAGTCGCTTCTTCAATTGGTTCATCTCTTCTCTATTATCTCCAGTCATTACTATGTCATCAACATAAACTATTAAAAGAGTGAGTTTACCCTTTTTATGTTTTATGAAGAGGGTATGATTAGCATTGCTTTGCTGGTAGCCAAAGGAAATCATAGCTTTGTTGAATCTATCAAACCAAACTCTAGGAAATTGTTTGAGTCCCTACAAAGCTTACTTCAGTTTACACACTTTTCCTTGACTTTGTTCATTATCAAATCCAAGAGGAATCTCCATATACACTTCCTCTTCCAAGTCCCCATGAAGAAATGCATTCTTCACATCAAACTGTTGTAAGTCCCAATCAAGATTCACTGCACAGGACAATAAGATTCTGATAGAGTTCATTTTAGCAACGAGGGCAAATGTCTCTTGGTAATCTATTCCATAAGTTTGAGTGAATCCCTTAGCCATTAATCTAGCTTTGAATCTCTCAATTGAACCATCAGCTTTATGTTTTATGGTGAATACCCATTTATAGCCAACCAATTTCTTATCTGGTGGAGGAGAGACAAGTTCCCAAGTCTCACTTTTGGATAAAGCCTACATTTCTTCAATCATAGCTTCCTTCCACGTAGGATTTGTGAATGCTTCCTTCCAATTCTGTGGAATAGACATAGAGGAAATAGACAAGACAAAGGCTCTATGTGATAGAGACAATGAATCATAGGAGACAAAGTTAGATAAAGGATGTTTAGTACAAGACCTAACTCCTTTTCTAAGAGTGATTGGCAAATCTGGCTCATTAGGAAAAGTAGATTACTCACCAGTAGAGGAGGACTCTGTAGATTGCATGATGACTTCTTCTGCCTTGTTTCTCCTTGAATACTTCAACAAATCAGGTTTATCCAAACATCCAATAGTCTCCCCCTTGAACTGTTTCTCCACTTTCACCCTTTCTTATGTCATCATTAAGAGGCTCCACAATACTAGAGCTAAGAGAAATTACCTCTTCTTCCTTATTGATCTCTCCCTGAAGAGGTGATGAGGGATTGCTAAAATAGGGCTCAAATTCTCGAAAGGTAACATCCATACTAACAAAAAATCTCCTGGAAGGAGAATAATAACATTTATAACCTTTCTGTGTAAGAGAATACCTAATAAACACACATTTAAGTGCTCTAGGGTCAAGTTTCCCAACATTTCTAATGTGAACAAACAAACATAGCCAAACACCTTTGGAGGAATAGTATATTCATTCTTACCCTTTAAGGCTTCAAGTGAGCTATGAAAATCAAGAGTTTTAAGTGGCATTCTGTTAATAAGATAAGCAGTTACTAGAATAGCATCTCCCCAATAAGGTTTTGATAGATTCATAGTGAACATAAGAGAACTTGCCACTTCTAACAATTGCCTATTTTTCCTTTCAGCAACCCCATTTTGTGCACTAGTGTAAGGACAACTGGTTTGATGTATTATCCCATTAGATTCCAAATAAATCCATGTATTTGGTGCCATTATCAATTCTCAAGATTCTTACCTTGGCATTGAATTAAGTATAGATCATCTTATGAAATGATTTAAAGTAAGAAAAAACTTCATTTTTTGCTTTTAACAAATATACCCATGTCATTTGAGTGCAACAATCAATAAAAGTAACAAACTAATGACTACACAACAAAGAAGTTGTTTGAGTAGGACCCCATACATCAAAATGGATAGTCATAAAAAGAATGGTACTTCTATTATTATGCAAAGGATAAGAGTTTCTAGTGTGCTTCGCATACTCAAAAGCATCACAAAAGAAAGATTTAGATTGAGTTCTTGAAAATAAACTGGGATATAACTTCTTTAAAACAAAAAATGATAGATGTCCTAACCGCCTATGCCATTGTATTATTTCTTGGTTTACATCCTTAATATCTCCTGAAAAGGCTTGTCTTGAGTCTTTAGGTCCATCAAGCATATATAAGTCATCATGCAATCTACCATTGCCAATCCTCTTTCCGGTTTGAAGATCCTAAAAAACACAATGATCAGGAAAGAATACGATTTTACAGTTTAGAGATCTTGTATGGTATTAACAGATAAAAGATTAATTGGAAACTCTGGTACATGAAGAACAAATAAAAGTTTAACTGTAAGAGTACAAATAATAGAACTTGTTCCTGATACAGGAGTTAAGGAGCTATTGGCTATTTGACACTCTCCCTTTTACATGAAGAATAGTTTTGAAGATATTCTGAAGAGTCTGTCATGTGTCTATTCACACTAGAGTCAATAATCTAAGAATTAAGGTGAGCAATAAAGGCAGTACCTGATTGTACATAATTGGATGTGGCATTGGTGGAAGACTCAAGTTTGGTCAGAAGGTAATGAAGATGCTGAATTTCATCAGAAGATAGAGTTTCTCCAAAGCCTGTCTCCTTGGATGCTTCCACAGATTCCACCATATTTGCTTGAGCCCTTGATGAATTGACTCGTTTTCCCACCCGACCTCTAGTTGGTCGACCATGTAGCTTCCAGCAAGTTTCCTTTGTATGCCTTGGCTTTCCACAATAGTCAGAATGCAAGTGATCTTTATTAGAAGTGGTTGCCTTTAACTGTTCATGAGAAATAGTTAACCCAAACTTCTCAACTGGTGTTGTATAAAGCATGACACCAGGTTGGCTTTCTTCTTGTTGAACTTGAGAGTATGCATCCTCAAGAGAAGGAAAAGGAATTTTACCAAGAACTTGAACCCTTATCTAATCATACTCTGGGTTCAAACCAGCAAGAAAATCATACTCTCTTTTTCAACCAAATTTTGAAATAGAACAGCATCTTCTAGACAATGTGCTTGGAGATCCTGATAATAGTCTATCTCTTGTCATAACCCACTTAATTCAGAATAATATTCAATGATTGTTAACTCACCTTGTTTTGTACCATGGATTTTATTCTGAATTTCAAAAATCTGGCATCGTTTCCTTTGTGATAATAGGTGCATTTAGTTGAGTTTCAAATTTTCCTAGCAGTGTCAAGTAATAAATACTGTTTGGAAATTTGAGGATGCATAGTATTCAAAAGCCATGCCATAACAAGTGAGTTTTCAGAATCTCATTGGGCATAGGTAGTATCAAACACCTTTAAGAGGTTTTGTTTCTCTAGTAATATATCCTAGCAACCTCCTAGATTTAATAAATAGCAAATAAGCACGGGACCAAGCAAGATACGTACCGGCCCCATCAAGTTTCACGACATTGATTTGTGAGATAGACCCATTATCTACTGCCTTAGTATCCTCCATAGACACAAGTGTAATAGAGCTGGTCAAAACGATGGAGATCAAGCTGTAAAAAAAATCTAACCTCTAATCGGACGATCGTGACCAGAGAATAGTGGTCAGATGACACGGCTCAAGGTTCTTAGTGTGGAACGAAGCCAAGGATGGTCAACGAGGACCTCATGCGCCTCCACGCACTAACAAATAAAGAACGCCCAAGAAACTACGATTGGCGCGTGAGCTCACGCGTGGCTTTAGGTGGTGGTCGGACTTTGAGGGATGATCGATCGAAGGGTGGTCGGCCTTGGGAAAGTGGTGGAGATGAAAAAAAAAAAAAAAAAACGAGGGAGTAAACTCGACCTCTTTTGGGAAATAGGAAACCTTAACATTGTGCAGGAATAAAATCACCTTCAAAGGCAGCAAGAAAGCTCTGATACTATGTAAGTTTTCACGAAATAAAATGAAAATGTTTAATTTAGGAAAGCATATTAATTACAAATCTTTCTAATAAAAACAGAATAAATAAAAAATCTATCTAGTTAATAATAACTACTATGAAAAACCACATTACATTGTAAAGCTTGGGTGAGTACCTGTATGGAGATAAGGCTGGTAGTTAGTTTAGGAACATAAAAGACATTTCTTAGGGTCATTGAATGGCTTATTTTGACATCTCCCACACCAGTTACAGTTGTATGACTAAGAACATTTTCTTTTCCATGGTGCTTGAAACCATTTTCTTTGTTATAGCACAATTTTTTACAGTATGTGCATAATGAATCCTTATTAGCGTATGGCCCATGTGAAAGCTTTGTTGTGGACCCTAACTTTGTAGTCACCATTGCTGATCCAGATCCATTCATACTTTTCTTCAGCATCACACTTTGGTGGCTCTCTTCCTATCTCACAATTGAGAAAACCTTGGACATAGATGGTAGCCGTTTCCTGCTCAAAATCTGCACTCTAATTGGATCAAATTTACTGTTCAAACCTGCAAGAAAATCATTAGTCAAGTTTCTGTAGTATAACTCATAAAATTCCTTGTGTCTTGAGTGCACTCCACCTTGTGATGAGTTGATCCAACACTTGCTCTTGGTAAGATTGAGACAAGTTTTGGTCATGTTCTTCGTTTCTTGTATTCTACAGCTATAGAATGATGAAAAAAAAAAGCTAGAGACTATAATCTTACAGCTAATACTAATAAACACAATGCTGGAAATGAAAAATCCAATTAAATCTATGATCAAAGATGTGGTTTCCCACAGTTAGTGTAACAAAGTCTTTGCTCTTAGGCTTATATATGCTATTCCAAAAATGAATAAGAACAAGCATGAATTATCTTCTTTTCTTCTTAATTGTTTGTAAAGATCAAGTTTTCTCTCACGTGCATTGGTATTTATTATACATATATCACCTGTGGAACTGGGACCATGTCAGTAATTTTATATTTCCTGCTCTTTCAGGGAGACATTGTGAAGCATTTTGCCAACGACCAGAATAAAATTAAGTGTGGTGAGTGCATGTTCTGAGTGGATAAAGTATCAGGGTGATTATGACATGATACATTTTTTTCTAAGTTCTGATTTATGCCTATGCATTATATATTTATGCTTTGTTTTAGTTTAGCCAGCAATTCACGTTTCAACTTTTCATATTGTGAAAAGAAATTAGACTTTTGGACCGTACTCATCACTCATGTATGTCCCCGTGTTCATCATTATCCTGATAAATTAGAGGCAAGCACTCTTATGTTATACTACTTTTGCCTATTGTAAAAGCATCTATCAATGAAATGGATATTTCTCAAATGATATGTGATGCTAGGAATTATATTTGTTATCATAATTCATCAAGAACCTCATGTATTGTTTTTAAACAAATTCTCTGAGGCATTCTGCTATCTCTTATCATGGATTATGATTTGCAAGTCATTAAAACAAATGTTATTACATTTTCTTAAATTGTCTCATGGTTTTGGTTAAATTTAAATATATAAACGACATTTAAATCTAAAAGCTGAAGATATTAAATGAGTGTTTATGTTTCAAAGCAAATTCCCATATCTTATCAAAGTGGGAGATTTGAAGTTCAAGCTCTGTTGTTTTTGCTGTTTTGCTCCTCATTTATTATTTTCATCCAGTGGGACTCAACATCTCAACCTACATGTGAGAAGTGGTGTTGAAATAGATATATAACAATACTCATGTTTACAAAACATGCTTCAATTTTTAAATGAATGGTTAATGGTTTTAACCAAAATTTCTTTTTCTTTTCTTTTTTTCCTTTTTGTGGTCCTTGTTATAGCAATATGTGGTATTACTTCATTTATGTTGAAAGTTTTCTGATTTTTCCCTCTTATATTGGACTCAACTTCAATTTCTTTTATGGTACTTCATGTTGCTTTGCTTTTCCTTTTAAATAAATAAGCCCAAACCTAAGTTTGAATATCTATGGCGAAAAGAAAATTTGCATCATAATCTAAATTTCATTTGTATGGAATTTAATAAGGGTGGCATATTCTCATTATTCTTCATTTTTGTAGGCTGATATTGTGTCAAATTTCCATTGTATTAATTTTGGATATATCTTGTCGATTAAAATATGTTGGATTTTTTTCTTCTATTTTTTGTCTGCCTCCAAATGAAGCAGACTATAAGACTTTATTACGAGGTATTTAAACATTGTTTAGGATCTGTTTGGTGCTGCATGCTTTTGTACCCCTCTGCCAAAGAACAGCACTTCACTTCTATTAATAAAAACAATCTAATTCAAACTTGCGTCCACCCAAGACTGAAGGTGTTATACTTAGCCAATTAACTAGTAACAAAGCATTAAAAGAGGGCTGGAGGACTCTCGACCATAGTGCTCATAGATATCCCCTCCCTCCCTCTAATAGCTAGCCAATTTGCACAGTAATTGGCTTCACAAGCAACATGGTGGACATGGAACTGAATTTTCTTTGAAGCTGCCAAATATTTTTAATCACAGTTGATTTGCCTTTGGTTAATGCTGTTAGTTGATGATCACAGCAACAGATTTTCTGTCAGTCTCTACCTCAAATCTGCCCCAGCCTCTTTCCAACACTTGTCCTTTAACTTTTTGGCAATCTATAATCTTGTATTTATGCTCTTATATATTGCAATGGATTTTTTTTTTTTTAATCTAAACAATGTAATTGTATTATGTGTTTTTGATGTGCTATTAGACCCAGAAATGCAAGCGGAGATTGATATGTACATATCTAGAGGTCATGCTATATTCAAAGTGCTGCTGCTGGTAGGCTCTTGAATTTTTTCTTTCATTTTTTTCAAACATACCATTTTGTTAATAATTGATGAGTGTTCAAAATGGACCCCTTAGGACAAACGATTGTTTTTTGTGTCAAATTTGAAAAATACTCTGAAATTTGATCCAAACTAGCATTTCATCAAGTTTGATTGGGGTGAAGAAATAATAGTAGAAATTGAGAAGGAAGAGCAAGATTACTTTTTAAATTTTATTATTCATCAACTTGGTTACATATATAGTGGCACATAGCCATGATCAAATCCAATCAAATTATTTAAAATGTGATCTTTATTATTAGAAAAGGATAAGAACATATTCTAATCCCTAAAATTCTGATATTCTACCCATAATACAGAAAAGCAATAAAACAAGAAATATAAAGATTATTTTCTAGCTAGAACTTAACAAAAAGAAAGAAGATTCCTAGGAAAAATAAATCTCCCGTGATATTACAAAATGTTAAAGAAAGAAGATTCCAAGGAATCTTGAATCGGTCAGAGTGATTAAGGAATCTTCGAAAATATTTGATTCTTTCTTAGGACTTAAAGTAACAATAAAAGCCTTGTGTTCCTATCTAATGTACCTCCTCCAATAAAGATTTGGATACTCTAGAGGATGAAATATAAAGAAGGGATACTCTCCATTTGTTATCTTAGGGTACCACTACTTGCGTCCAAACTCCGCAAAGCAGATTGTGAAGCTTTAATCGATAGAATTGTGGCCAAAATCAACTCATGGACTTCCAAATTCTTATCCTATGCTTGACGACTTCAACTCATCAAGTCAGTGCTATTCTCAATGCAACTATTTTGGGCATCAATGTTTATTCTACCAAAAAGGTAGTTGAATCCATTGAAAGACTTATGTGTAACTTTTTATAGAGTGAGAGGCCTAATATTTCAGCGAAAGCCAAGGTAAGATGGCAAGAGGTGTACACTCCGGTTGATTAAGGGGTTTGGGCATTCCTAAACTTGCAATATAAAACAAAGTAGTCCAACTAAAATATATTTGGCATTTATGTGGAGACTCAGTTAGAGGTGTTTAGGGTGAATGGGTACATTTTAACTTTCTTAGAGGAAATTTATTTTGGGAGACGAAAAGACCGTCTAAGTGTTTGTAGAGTTGGAGTAAATTGCTGAAACTTCATCAGCTAGCAAGAAGAATGTTTAAATGGGAAGTAGGTGATAGCTTTTCTATATCTTTATGATCAAACTTTTGGTTACCAACTTGGCCTCTAAACCTGATACATAGCACTAGAACGATCTCTGCGTTAAGGCTTCCTTTGAATACTAGGTTGTGCTCAATTATATAAGGCAATGGTTAGGAATTTTCACGGAACAAGTTCTAGAAGGGGTTCACAATACTATCAAATATAATCTTTAATCCACATGAAGCTAATAGGTTTATCTGGAATAAGGATGTATTTGGAATATTCTCTATCAAAAGCGCTTACAAGGCATTATCTAATCATAATGACACTGTCTCTTGGGCTAAGATGATCTGGAACAAGTATTCCATGTCACGACACTCTTTTATCCCGTGGCTAGCTTGGAAAAGGAAACTCCACACTCTAGACAAGCTCAATGGTTGGGGAATATCCACCTCAACAACTTGCTTCCTATGTTCAAGTGGAAATGAAAACTATAATAATTTATTTTTCAAGTGTGCATACTCGAAACAGGTATGGAAAGCAGTTTTGACGAAACTCAAATGCCCAATATCCTTCCTCTCTTGGCAAAATGCAACCATAAGACTTATACACCTATTGCTTAGAAGCTATCCCATGACTCCATTATGGAGAGTAGCACTTTCAGCAACGGTATACTGCATTTGGAAAGAAAGAAACTCGACTCAGCTAGGATCTCCACTACCTTTGCTAATGTCCTTAACCAGACAAATTTTAGCTTATTCTAAGCTTCTTGTATTTTAAGTTTGGATTTACATTTGTTTCATAAAATTTATAAAATTCTAATTCTACGATAGAATTTTGCTGTAACCCATTATTGTATTTAGTGGCTGTACATTATCTCTTATTAATGCAATTAATTACTTATAAAAAAAACAGATTCCTAGGAAAAATAAATCTCCTGAGATATTACAAGATAAGCATCTAACTTATTTTCCTACTAGGGTAATGGACTAAGAATCTTCTTATCTCCCATGGAACAGCTATATTGCATGTAATATTGTCAAGGAATAGCCATTCCTCCTATCAAAACCACTTGTGAGAAGACCCTTGCATTTGCCATTATTTTGATGCTATGCTTTCCAATATCATGAATAAGATGTGTGTTTGCGCGCACCAATCATGGATTTGTGATTAATTGGAATCACAGCCATTGGTTCTCCTAAAGTTAACCTAGCTTGTGAAACCATGGGTTTAGATGAGTGAAAATGAGTTTGGGAGTCCAGGAGGTGGTGGTTGGTAGCGGTGGTGGCTAGGGTTTGAAAAGATAGCTGACGTTTCAAAAGCATGGATTTTTGACATATTAAATCTTTTCCTATTTATTCCTTGTCCAATTTATGCTGACTAACATGAGAATAGAAAAGGAGTAGATTTTCCTTCCTTATATGTTTATTTTCTTTTCCTACATAGTTGAGTGATTTCGTAGTAGTTTCATGAAAGACCATGAGAATAGAAATGGAGTAGATTTTCCTTCCTTATATGTGTGTTTTCTTTTCCTACATAGTTGAGTGATTTCGTAGTAGTTTCATGAAAGACCAAATACCTTTCTTGGTCATTTTCATGTCAGGAGAATTAGAAATGAGTGAAAATATAATGATATAATATGTGTTGCTCATTATAAGCTCTGGCTAAATGTCTGTATGCCTGGCCCTGTAGACCCACATTGTTAGAAACCTGAAAAATCAGCTGGCACAAAACTATCATCAATCAACCTTAGATGGCAAAAACTAAAATTGAGATAAAAACCACAGCCAAGAATAATTTATGAAGATTGGCAGTCATCAAATTTAATGCAAACCCATTGGTCTAGCTTGAAAATCTTAGGAGTGGCAATCCTCAAATTTAGATTCTAACTTTGATTGGCATTTTTAATACATTAATGGGGTTAAGGTCCATATTTTAATGTGTTCAATTTAATTATTTGTTTGGGCCAAAAAAGAATTAATCATTTCTTGAAAATCTTCTCTCTCTCTCTCTTTTTTTCCCCAACCCCATGCCCACCCTTGCTAAAGGGAAGCTGCTTCCCTGGCGCACCTGGTCTTGCCCCACTGCATGTTGCTCAGCTCTTCCTTTCTCTCCTTTGCATTGCGTCTGTGCATGCATGTGTTGACAAACCTGGATATTTATGCTAGTCAATTAGGCCTCACCATGGTCACAAAACTTAAACAGGTATACATAGAAAGTAATTTACCTGTTGGTAGCCAAACCTAGTCCTGCATGCTTATCATGCCTGTAGGGTGCCTGTGGTTAGAGGATGTTAAAGTAAGTGTTCTTTATATTGCCAATTTATCAAAGTTTAGGGGGGATTATTTGCAATATTTGAAAATTTAGGGGATAAATCCACAGCTAGATCAAAGTTTATAGGAGTTATTTGCAATTTCCCCAAATAATTAAGTTCATTAGAGCCACACAGTCTAGTTACGTTAATAAGGCACCTTACCTTTTAACCTTGACTTTTAAATCTCAAGAGAACTAGGCTTTTTGTTCTAGAAGGTTGCTGTGCATTGTTATTTGTACGTGTGTTCATAGGCAGCTTGGACTTTTTTACACATATAAAAGGAAAGTTAAAAGTGTGATCATTAATTGAATCAGGATAAAAGCTCTGAATGAATCTGCAAAAGATAAAGAGAGAACAAGCCTGATAAGTTGAAGATGCAAGTGTCCTTTATTTCCTAAGATAGTCCATATATTGCATGATCTTTGTTACAGGTGGATTCTTCTGAAAAGTGGGAATCAGCAACTCTAACATTGAGGCAGCCAACTTATGAAATTAAAATTAGTGGCTCAGGAGCTGTTGTAGTTGCTGAGAAGTTCTCAAAGGAGTTCTCTGTACGTTGGTTTTTTAAGTGTTCTGTTTCATGGAATTTATCTGTTTTGAGATGACATTTTTCGCATTTTTGGTTCCTACGTTTTTGTGAATAAACTATTGATTTACTACCATTATTGTCTTAATAAAGTAACCAAAAGCCATTCTATATATTGCACTGCAGCAGGAATCAAGCATCATGATTCTTTTAATTCTTTGTCTCGAGAAACCAATTAATCCTTACTCTTGATAGTACTATGGACACATAAAAAATTATTACTTTTTCTTGCTTACTGCTCAGGAATTCCAAGCCTTCATTGAATATTCATTGCAAAGCAAGCATAGTGGGAGAATCTTAGTTTTGCCATTACTATGTACACATTGCTAAATCGTTGCTATAACGTATTTTAATTTAGGAATATCCTGCTTGTTACCTGGAGAGGAAAAAAAAATAAAAATAAAGGAGGCCCTAATCTTTTGTTGAATGCTGCTTTGCAGATCAGAGTTCCGTGTGGGTTCTCAACACAGTTTGTTTTGACGAGTTCTGATGGGTCCTCTCTTCCTCTCTCTACACATGATGCTCGGTATTATACTTTTCTGATGTAAAATGTTGTTGCTAGCATAATTTTGTCATGCAAAGGAGGTTTTCAGGAATGAAAAAAATTATATATTACCTAAAAGGGTTAATTGCAGTTAAAGTGATCAACCAATGCCATATGTGGTTCAGCCTAAGACATTTTAAAAGAGTACTTGAATTCTGAATTCTAGAACTTTCTTTCTTGTGTTCTCATCAGCTCTATCGATGTTTTCTTGCCACTTTGTTGGAGCCAACAGCAGTACATGAAAAAAATCAGCTCTATCAATGTTTTCTTGCCACTTTGTTGGAGCCGACAGCAGTACATGAAAATTTTTTTCAAACTGTTCACTATTCAAGTGGTAATTTTACAAGGTTCATGACTAAAGCCAAATTGACATAAATTTTCTCTATCAAGTCGATTTATTCATAGTTGAAAGCAACAGTTTGTTAAATGAGTGGTCTCATAATTCTTAGGAAATTAAGGTTTTGACATGAACTAAGTATCAGAATTTTTTTCTTATAATGATTTTTTCTATCTATTTTGTAGGATGCGCGATACTCTTGTGGTGACAGTGCGAACATTCCAAAACAAGGTATATCATGTCATAATAATGTTCTTATTCATATATCAAGATAAAAAATTTGGAAGGATTCATCTAATATAGGATATCTTCATAGTTAATTTGTTTTCCCCTATTCTCATTGAATTTGCAAATTAGGTTCATACTGAGGGTGTTGTTTTGCAAAAAATATTTTTTGAAACTTTTCAGTATATTTTTCAACCAAAATTTTAGATATTTAAAATATTATTATAGTGATCACAAGAGTTTATGGTTATTAGTAGTAAATAATGGTGGGAGGCGAAGGTGGCAGAAGATGATCATTCGTAGCGGTTGGCCATCGCAGATAATATCTTCATAATACAGAAAAATTGATTTTTTTACTTTGAAAAGGGAATTATTTTCCTTATTGTCCACAGTACTTTCTTAAGTTGTCTTCCACCTCATCCGAAGGCCGACCGCTATGTTTGTCTTCGACCATAACTTGCTATTAAAAGACGATATTTTCCAAAAAGTTTTGAGATTAGTATGGTAATATTTGATAATTGCAAGGTTTTAATTATAACAAATGTTGAAAAAGTACAGAAAGCATTTTTCACAAAGCAAATAAACCTGCAGTCACTGACATCAGACAAATGCATTGGCATTTCTCTTGTGGAAGCATATCCATTTGGTAGTTTCAGAAAGTGCATTGTTCTTTCTTTTCTTTTTTAATATCCCAAAATCATGTAGTACTGTTAAATCTTGTTATTATTCACTAGCATTGGATTTCCTAACAGTTCATGACTTGTTTCAAATAATTGTTTAGTAGAGAGAAAGAACTATAACAATTTATCCAAGTCATGAGGGTCTGAATTCGATTGTGTTTTGTTATAAGTATTCAAGTTATGAAATGCTGTAGAATTTGGGTACAAGAAAGAAAAAGCTAAATATGAGGGTAAAATACTGAGGTTAACTACTCTGCTTTATTCCCTACCTTTAATATTCTGCGGACTGGGGAAGAAGCCCAAAAGGTAACTGAGAGAAGAGAAACTACCTCCGAATCTTAACCTTTTGGGCATCTTTGGTTGATCCTTGGAGTACGATACCATTAAATCAAGTTTCCTATTGTTTGATTGAGAATAGATTATGAGCTTTGATTCCTCTCTTCTATTAAATGTCGAGACTCAATGAATTGAAACTAGAGAAGTCAAAATTTTCATTTCAGCAAGTTTGGTTTATTTCGTAAAGATGGAATATAATAATTATTCATTTTTACAAAGCTTTTTGTTAGATTTGTAAAATAGATATTCCATGGAATTCTTATTGCTGTCAAATGAGGATCGCAATTTCTTCTTAGGTCCAAATAAATATATATTCCTTGATCTTTTCTTGCATTTTTTTTTTTTGGGTTGTGGGGTTTGCTCTCAGGAACAAACATTTGTATTAAGCACGTAAACAAAGTACACAACCAGCAGTATTGTTCTATGATCATTACATATCAACCATTTTCCAAAACACTAGCTGTCCTCCCTTCAACCAGCCCACCCTCAACCTCTCTGCAAGGATTAACCGAGCATAAACAGTCATTTAACAAAATGGAGATGCCCACGGGGAAGTATCTCTAAACACTATACTAGTGTTTTTACATAAAGCATATTTAGCAAGCATGTCAGCTTCCTCATTTGCAGTTCTTCTAGTTTCTGATTTCCACCTTCTGCAGCTTGGCCTTGGTTTCCCTACAAGAATAAACAGCATTTGTTAAAAGGAACTCATTTTACTCTAACGCAATCGATTCGTTTCTTTGCTACCTTCCGAGTCCGTTTCCACTATGACCTTCTCCAGGTCCCATTCTCTTGCTATCTCCAATGCATGAAAGATTCCCCATATTTTGGCCTCCACAGGGGTGGAGTATTTCTCGTAAATTTTCGTACTTCATAAATGAGACCCTAACCAACAAATAGTCAAGGGCTTAGGATACAAATATATGGTATTTTTAAATTTATTGCTAATATGTTATTGTATCACTTTAAATGCAATCAAACAAAATAATAGTTGTTACTTCTCTATTTTATCCCATTTTATCTTATTATATTCTACTAACTATAAATGACTTTTACTTAGGGTCTTCTGTTTAGGGATGAACATTTGTTGTCACGGATTCTTTGTTAGATATTTAAATGTGACTGGTAGAGATGCGTTCGAGGTAGGAATCTGAGGCAACAAATATTTATCCCCTATTTAAGGTTGCATGGAACAATTTTCAATGGGTTGAAATGGAAACTTTTTAGTTTGCAAAATTAATTATATACTTTCCAAAATAAAAGAGAGTTAATGAAAAGTTTAGTTTATCTATTTGGTTTCTTATCAATATGCATTGACATTTTCCTATTAAATGTAATTAGAAATTGGACTCTTGAGCAGTGGGTGTTGTTTTGATTTGCTTTTCTTCTTTTTTTTTTTTTATTTTGGCCTAAACTTATCACTGTCTACATTTTCTTTGGCAGGCCTTAGATGAGAAGAGGAAAGGACGTGCATAGAATCCCAAGGCTGTATATAGTCATTTTTCCATTAAATTACACATGGTGGGAGAGAACCTATTTGTATCGATTTTTTTTTTCTAGATATCTTGAAAGGAAACGTACGTAATTTTTTTTTCTTCCCAATTTTTTCACTTTGGGAAACACACGTAAAACATGAATCCTTTTTTATTTGTTGTGGCTGCTAGAGGCGCAAACTCAAGGTGTATGTTCTTCATGTTTTATTTCTCCCCATTGTTGGGATGTGGAACTCTATGCCCGAGCTCGACTTTCACTTAATTTGGCCTTCACAATGGACATGGAGCAAACCATTGAAAAGGACGTCTATACCGTATAACAGATTGGTGAGCATGGAGTTTTTTTTTTTTTTTTTTTTTACAAGTATATTTATCTATATTATGGAAGTGAATTTACATCCTTTATTTTACTACGGTAATCTCTATATTTTGGTGCCTTGTTTTACATGAAGATATTTGTTTATTATTTCTTCATGAATAATAACTATTATATAAAAATCGCATTTCTTTTTAAAACAATTCCCCAGAAAAAATTATTTACTCAATTATTTTCTATTATTTAAGCTCACATAAGGGGTATGCCATTTACTAGTTAACTCTTTTAAGGGGAAGAGATTTCTATATATTTAGCCTTTTCACACCTTACGGAGATTTTGTACATGTAATATGGGTGTCTTTTTTATATGTAACAGAGTTTCCTACAATATCCGAATTTCAAAAAAAAGTATATTCATAGTAACAAAAGTAATGGATTTATTTAAGATATTATCTCAATTATTATATTAACGATATATCTCTATAATTTAAAAAAAAATAATATAAATACTACGATTGATCATATCAATATATAATACATAATGTTGATTTGTCTATACTATTAAGTAAAAACAGCACTCCATTTCCATATGATTATGTAGTATATAATTTGTTATGGCTTAAGTATATGAGTTGTGGAAATTAATAAGCATGATGATAATATGTAGTTCCTTTTACACACATACACACACATATATAATGGAATATATAATATATGTTCTTTTTATTTTTTTTATAGTAAGTAATCGCTATTTTTGTATTCAAAGATATATTTCAAAAGGTAAAATTAAACTTACGTTCTCAGCGTCACATGTAATTGTAGCCTTAAGCTTCTTTATACGGGGCAACTACATTGTGAGTGCATGTGCATGAGACTATTATGTAAATATGATATCATGTAGCAAGAGTCGTACCAGTTTATATTAAGTTGTATAAATACAGCAACTCCTTTCCATACTTTGCATAAAAAGTTGCATATCATAGATGACAAGTCCAATACAAATCCTAAAGCTAAATTTTGTTACCTTTCTCTAGATGATAATTTCATTCTAATTTGCTATATGTTTTATAGATTTTGTATATGGAAAAACTTGTAATATCATGTATAAATTATTCTTTTTAATATTATATAAATTTGAAACTCATGGGAAGATAGAAAAAATCTATATGTTGCATAAAATACCTTATATCTTATAGATTCTAAATGGTATAGGTTCCAAAGTAATTTTATAGTATTAAAGATTAGGTTTCAATTATAAAATTTTTATAAAATAAGATACAAATATGGCCTTATATTCTACTAACCTTACACTTGTATGCCGTTACTTAGTATAGATTAATGAAGTATGTAATCTAAATACACAAAGTAAATACGATTCACGACCCTATATAGATATAAGGTAATATGTTAGGCCATATTGACATTGGTTAAAAGCTTGAAAGTAAAAAAGGACATTGCTAAAACTGTTACCAATAATTCAAAGGCTTGCTTTGCCTCACGAATGCATTTTACACGACTGGGCAGCATAATTGAGTACTCTAAAAAGAAGCAACTAGTAATATAGATGGTTACTTTTTGAGGAATTGGCCGCTTCTTTTTCTTTTTATATAAATTATTGGTAAACCTTATATATGGGGAGAGGGGGATGTCAGCCAAATAATATTAATAAAATTTAGAAGCACATGAGAAGAGGGAAAACAGATCCTCTAAATTTATTTTCCCTAAATTTTCCGAAATTTAGAAATTAATTGTTGTTATTATCTTGATTTTTTATGTCATCTTTTTTTGTTGCAATCACAATTATTAATTACACATAGTAACATTTTAAGGGGGTAAATTTAAGAAAAATTAGGGATAGTAACTTTAAATAATACAAATTTGAAAAAGAAGGCATAAACCAGACCCCCTAAAAGTAGAAAAGTACAAGAAACCTACAAAATTGCTATCCAAACAAGGCACAACAAGAGACCTATAACCTAATAGAACAAAATCAATGGAGCATAACTGCCAACAAAGGAAAAAAGAAGAAGCTAATACCTATGTTACAAGTATTCAGTCCATTCTAAACATAACAAGATGAGGTTTATAGCCCAGCTATTACATATAACAAAAAGTAAAAAATCAAATGGTCAAGAAAATACGAGGCAAATTTTTCCAAGAATGGTTATGTCCTACCAAAGAGTCCTTCTAAACTCACTATGAATAGAAGAAATCGTAGTGCACATCCCTAGCTTTTTCTTGGCAAACCGGTCACTAGCAACGTTTTATTCTCCACATGTGACTGAGCTTACCCTATATGTCTTAAAGTAGGAAACTTGTTCAAGATATGTCATTCGAGATGTCCTTGAAGTGGAGAGCCATTTAGAAGCCACAACTGAGCCCATGTCAATGTCAACATGCAGAAGAATATAAAGCCTACAAAATTCAAGATCTTGATCAAAACCAATAGTTCAATAGTATCAATAGATTGGTGGGAAGAGGCAAAACCAAAGTATCAAATCATGTTTCCATTTGCATCTCTAAGGATGCGTTCCTCAGCTCATTTACCTTTGGATAAGCTGCCATCGGCATCTAGTTTAAACATACCTTTTTATGGAAACTTCCAAGAAGAAGGGTGGAGCACTTTCTTTCTTGGAGGTTTAGTTTAAGGGAGAAAACAGAATCTCGTCATATTTGATTTGCTTTTTATCTAGAGGAATAGCCCTTCCAAGATTCATTACATTATTAATGATTTGTTTAGCTAGAATCTTGGGAAGTCTGCTTGAAATTCTGTGTTTCCTATTGTTTCTCGCAGCCCACAGATGCCATAAATTTAAAGTGGGAGCAAGAAAAGGGGATGATAAGTCGAATGTCAAAATGCGCGGCAACCAAATTCCAAACATCCTTGGTATCACTCAATGTAAGAAATATATGAAAAAGTATATTTTATGCTGGACATCGTCTTTGGAAATGAAGGAATGGATAGCCTTCTACATGAAAAGGTACATTTTATAGGCAAGAATTTGTTCCAAAATAATTTAAAGGTATCTTTGTATGGAAAATTTTCTATTTTCATTTTATGTACTGGAGATAGAAAAGGAACCATTTTAGAAAGCCAACCAAAGAAGGGAATCATTTACACTTTATTGAACATTAAGAGTAAAAAACTCAAAATGTCAATTATCAAAGAAACAGCCAGTAAATGAGTCAATGCATCAAAGTCCCATCCATTAGTATTCTAAAGATAGGGGGGTGTTTGCGGAACAATTGAGCATAATTTAGATAAACAAACCTTTAGGGTATGTTGGTAGGCATTTTTCCCATGGGCCTTTAGAATAGGGTTGACCCATTCCCTTAGGCCGTCAAGTCTAACTCTAGCTCATCCTTGGCCCACAATGGGATTGGCTATGGTGGTGATCAAGAATGATGGGTAGACATCACACCCTATATAGTCTAAAATCAACTCCTATCCATCATATTAAATGCACCTCCAACATTGAAAGCTTATAACCTAAGGGACATGGAAAAATTCAATCAACTAACCACACCTCCTATGGGACATACATAGACTTGAAGGCTTATTGAAGAAGGTACACTCACTATTCTTCGATAAAACCTGTGTAAATTTCTCTAGTGAATGATCATATCTAGTTGTTGTTGTGACTTCTCTATTCTCTCTCTTTGAGTCACTGCTAACTTAAATATCAAAGTGGCAATGCTAAAGCACCCTTTGGTGCTACCCTTTAGCTTACGTGTATTCATTTTGTTGGCCCATTTCTTATCTTAAAGGCCTACGATCCCCTTCGAGCTAGACTTAATACCTTGGAACAAAAATCACATGATAACTTTTGGCACCCACCACTTACTACATAAACCCCTCAAAATGACCACAAACTTTCTTGGTAACACCATGACTCATGGTTTAAAAACTAGCCAAGAGAAACAAAACCCACAATCATTCGATAACAACCAATAACAACCTTATAACATAGATTATGCTCAACTCTTAAAGCAATTTCAATGCTTGGGGAAACATGTGAATACACTCCAACAAGAGAATAATAATCTCATTATTGAGGACCAACAACAATGACAAAAGGATCACAAGCCAAAAAAAAAAGTAGAAGGAACAAGATGACCACTTATAGTCATCACAGCATTCTCTACTAGATCAAGGGAACAATCATTCCCCAATAAAAAATGAACTCTCCCTAACCTAAAGTCACAACTACATAAACTAAGGAGCTTAAGCCTCTAAAGCCCACTCTCAACATACACTTGAAAATGTACCCCTTGAGCATATAGACAACTAGATTTAAAAAAAAATAAAAATAAAAGAAATAAAATAACCTTACTAACCTCAAAGAGAGTAAGCAAAATGACCCTTAGGATGTGTTTAGTCTAGAGTAATCCCCCTTCACTAAAGAAATATGGGGAGAAATCTTACCCTAACATGTTAAAATACCTCAATTCAAGTTTTATGATAGAACCATTGGCCCCACTAAACACCTCAACTATTATACAGCATAAATAAGCTTACTAGGTGTCTTAGAAGTCATTGCCTACAAAGCTTTTGTAAGTGGTCTCAAAAAGGCCGCAAGAACCTGGTATCATAGTCTCAAGTCAAATAGCATCTCAAGTTTCAAAGAGTTGAGCAAAGCTTTTTGCCAAATTTCATCACTAGTAAGTAGTCGAAAAAGCATAGTTATTCCATTAACCTTATTAGACAAGGTTAAAAAAAAAAAGACCTTGTGAGAATACATAGCCCACTTCACCACCACCATGATCAAGATTCCTAACCTTATCATGAGGGTGACCTTCAATGCTGCCATTTAAGGAGTAAAAGACCAACCGCAATTCTTTTACTCCATCATGAAGAATAGGCTTGAAACATTCACTAAGTTCTAAAAAAAGGTCACTAAGAATATAAATCAAGAGGATGCAACAATGGTAACATAACAAATCGACCAAGCTCCTGGAAATAGTAAGGCACAACCTCATGACCACCCTCCTATAATGGATAGGCTTGGTCCTCGTCATGAAGGCAAGGAATTTTCTCGACAAAGCGAATAAAGTGCCCTACACAAAAAGTGCACTATCCCATTCTACGAGCGGCACACTATGCTCAACAACCCTAAGGTAAAGTCTTGTTGGAAGTCAAAGATGGAGGCATCTTAACCTAGCTGGAGAAATTGCAAGATAACCCCGTTAAAAAAGCCTTCAATAAATATTGCCAGTTCCATAGAGACAAAGGCCATGCAACAAAAGATTGCATTTAATTCAAGAACGCCCATTAGGATTTAGTCTAAAGAGGCTACCTCAAAGAGCTCATTACCTTAAAGGGCACATCATTGAGGTTGATTGTCAAGTCAAACATGGTCACTAAGGTGACCAGTGTGCCAAAGCCTTGAATGTGAACCAATACTAAGACCCATAGTATCATCTATACTATTGTGGGAGGTCTTACTACTAGAGGGAAAATGAGCTCGCAAAGTAAGTCTTACACTAGATCCAAACTATTCCAATAGGTGTTTGGTGTCTAGAACAAAAGGTCGAAGAAAGACACCATCATGTCCTTCACCAATAAAGACTCAGAATAGGTTATCACCCCCCATGACTATGCATTGGCAATTCGAGCAACGATTGCCAACTACAACATCTGCAAAGTGTTGGTCAATACTAGAAGCTCTACTGACATCATTTTTAAGAAAGTGTTGGACTAGATGTAAACAATGCCAAGCACACTAAAAACTTATGAATACGACCTTTATGGCTTCAATAATGAACTTGTAAAGGTTGTCAAGATCATTACACTGCCTATAAAGATCGTCGACAATGCGTCCACTGCAGATGTCAAGTCCTTACAATGCCATTTTAGGCCGACCCTCCCAAAACTTCCTTGGGATGATCTCATCAACTAAGTTCCCCATGCCAATTGAGATAGGTGCCTCTAATGGGGATTAATAGTTGGTTAGGACCTGCTATTTGCAAGCACTATCCTAGAAAGAAGTCTTAACTATGGAAATAAGATTAGAAAACTAGTTAGAAAATAGAGGAGAACTAGCCGAAGAAACCGAAATCATGCAACATGGTAATCACCTAGACTAAACAACTTTAATAGGGTCCTCACTACCTATTGAGCTTAAGCAACAACTCATGGAGTTTATTTGTGCCAATGCTGATGTGTTTGTATGGTTGCCTATTGACATGCTTAGCATATATCTAGAAGTGATCACATGCCATCTCAACATCAACCTAACCACAATGGTCGTAAAGTAAAAAAAACGCCATGCCACTATTGAAGGAGTAACAATGATAGAAGAGGAGGTGTAGAAACTTCTAAAGGCTAGCTTCATTCGAAAGAAACCCTATCTGATTTAGCTAACCAATATAGTCTTAATTAAGAAACCAAATGGGAAGTGGTGTATGTACATTGACTTCATAGATCTTAACAAAACTTGCCCAAAGGTCTATTCCTCTATCCTAAGGATAGACTAGTCAATTGACTCCATGTCGGTCTACACCTTATCGAGCTTCATGGATGCTCTTTTAGGTTATAATTAAATCCACAGCATGAGCCTAATTAGGTCCACACTAGTTTCATCACCAACTTTGGAACATATTGCTAGAACATTATGCCCTTTGGCCTTAAGAACATCAAAGTGACATACTAAAGGTTAGTGACTAAAACGTGAGCCACAAATTAGTAAGAATGTCAAAGTGTATGTCAACGATATGGTTTTCAAAAGCAAGATCCCTAATGATCACCTCACGAACCTACACAAGCTTTTCTAGACCTTGTGAAGGCATAACATGAATTTGAACCCCTAAAAGTATGTCTTTGAGGCAGCCACTAGAAAGTTCCTCAAGTTAATGGTCATTGCACATAGCATCAAAGCTAACCCAAATGAGATTTGAGCTATTTTAGACATGCAACTTCCTGAAACAATCAAAGTGGTCTAATAGTTAACTAGACAAATTGCCACCCACAATAGGTTTGTGCCCAAGTTTGCTAATAAATGTGCTAAGTTCTTAAAAAACTAAAGAACCCCTCAAACTTCTAGTGGACCAACTAATGCCAAGTAGCCTTTGAAGTACTACAGAAATCTCTTATTACTCCATCGATTCCATCTAAACCAATCCCTTACAAGGACCTCTATCTTTATTTCTCAATTAGTGGTTGGGCACTCTCGTTGGTCTTAGTTCAAGCTAAAGGATAAGAACACCGACCTATTTACTACATCAGCCACATCTTATAGGGCCATAGGTAAGGTACTTGAAAGTTAAAAAGTTTGCTCTCGCGGTTGTAATCTCCTCTAGAAAACTTCGACCTTATTTCCAAGCACATCAAGTGGTCATGCTCATTGACCAACCACTACACCAAATCCTCCATAAGCTCAAGCTCTCAAGACAGATGGTTAATTTTGCCTTCAGGCTCAATGCTTATGGCATATAATACAGACCTAGAAAAGCTATCAAATCTCAAGTCTTAAGGGAATTCATAGCCAAGTGCATGATAGAGGATGAACAAACAGATTGTAATAGGCTTGTGTGGGTGCTCTACGTTGATGGATCCTCCATAAAGGGGATTTGAGCAAGCTTAGTCTTATAAGGACTTTGTGGCATAGAAGTCTAATATGCCATCAAGCTCAGGTTCTCTTTGAGTAATGATGAAGTAGAGTACAAGGACCTGATTGTTGAGATAAGTATAGCTAAAGAAGTAGGTGCAGAAAAATTGTAAATCTTCTTGAATTCTCAACTAGCAATCTAACAGGTCAAAGGATACTACACCACCAAAGATAAGGGAATGACTAAGTATCTCAAAGTTATACAAGCAGTTTGCTTGGAGTTCCCAACTTAGAGCATTGATAAGGGCCCTTAAACAAAAAACTTGAAGGCCAGTGATCTCTTGACCTTAACTAGTCTCACCGACCTGGACTGGAGGATTTTTGTCAATTATCTCCCCAAGAAGAGTATTGATAGGACTCCCTTAATAGTGTTTAGTCATTGGCACTTAGCTAGCATAGAATAGTCTTTGCTAGATGGAATTGGTAGCTAACTACCTAGAGAATGGAACTTTGTCTCTTGAGAAGGAGGAAGTTAAGAAGTCGATGTACTATACAGTTCGATACATACTAGTTGAGGGCTAACTCTATAGAAGAGCACATAGTATTTTGTGGCCAAAGGAAGTTAGACAAGTTCTTGAAGAGCTGCACATGGGGGTGTGTAGCAATTATGTTAAAATCCACACCATCACCATTAAAGCACTCTAAGTCAGGTACTTTTAGTTGACCATGAGATGTGATGCACTTAAGTTCGTCAAGAAGTGCGAAAAATGCCAAAAGCATGCCGCGATCAATAAGCTCCCCAACAACACCTTTTGCCTATAACAAGTCCTTAGCCATTTACCTAATGGGAACTTGATATACTTGGTTGATTCCTTAAGGCAACGAGCTAATACTCATACATGATTGTGGTAGTGGATTACTTCAGTAAGCTAGTAGAAGTGGAGGTAGTCACCAAGATTGCAAAGAAAAGTGTCCAAGACTTTGTTTAGAAATTTATCATTTGTAGGGTTGTGCCACACACCTTGATCGTGGATAATGGAACTTGGTTCGACAATGACAAGTTTAGAGAATTTTGTTTGAACTAGGGCATACAAGTCAACCACACCTCCATTGTACACTCCCCATTTAATGTACATGTTGAAGTAATCGACAAGGTCATTTTTAATAACTTAAAGAAGAGGGTAGACCAAGCTAAGAAGAGAAGTGTAGGTGAACTCCCCTATGAATAGCAATAGGGGAAAACCCCTTCTAACTTGCCTTTGGCTAAAAGTCATATTACCAGTTGAACTTAAGTTCCCAAAATTTTATACATAAGCATTGAACTTAAAAGGCAATTAAGTTAGCTTACACGCAAATCTTAACTTTCTTAAAGAACTCTAAGATCAAGTGAACCTTTGAGTTGTTGCCTCTTAATAGAGGGTTACATGTATTATGACAAGAAGGTCAAGCACAAACTCTTATAGCTTGAAGACTTGGTCTGTAGAAAGCTAGAGGCAACTAGCTCCTAACAAGGGTAGCTTTACTCTCAAGCTCCAACATGATCTTCTTCCCCTTAACTCCATCCCTCAATTTGGCAATAGAAATGTGTAGTATCCCACAATCCTTACATGTGATGCTCACCAATAATTTGTAATCAACGGGGTTACCCTTACAATGCTTTAACTAGTTTTCCACTACCCTCCTCTTGCCTAAATGTAAATTGACCAGACTTACTGTTGAAGGCGGCATCGACTTTGACCACTTAGTCTAGATGTCCAAATCTTTCCCTCATTTAACCTCTAGGAGCTTATCTTTCCACTCCTTAACAAAGGAGTCCAAACCACCCATTAGCTTCCTCTTTTGCCTTCCTTGAATGTGATTCTCAAGTTAAAGAAGAAATTCAAGAGGTCTAGTGAGACCTCCTTAAAGTGTACACATAGAGCCTCAAAAGCCATTATCATCAAGCATGTATTAGGCATGATCTAGGCTAGATTTAGGTGGTGCTAGTTGAAGATTGCATTCATGAAATTGAAGAAAGGGATCCTCATCCTAAACCATAGATGTTGAAAATGTATGTAAAAGCACCTTACACCCATTTGAGACATCCTCTCATCCTCACGAGGAAGCTTACATGACCAACCATAGGGAACTTGGAAATGTCCTAACATCCATTTGCCCTCCTCGACACTCAAGGTGCTAAAAAACTCCTCCAAATTGCCAATCGTTGCCTTCGCCACCATGTGTGAAGAAATTATCAGTGCACTATCCCCTTCAACATCAACCTCCCCATTGGAGCTACTTCCTTTTTCAAAAGGCGCTTCAACATCTTAGGCTACTGCATCTATTACCTCCTCCTCCTCTAGCACCAATGCCACCACAATAGGGACTAACCTAGGCGATAGTACTGCTACTACCACCTCTAGGTGGAGTAAGATCCATTGAGGAAGTGACTTGGTAGGCACCTATATACTCTTATTGAAGCCTCTCTAAGGCATGGTTGTCTAGAAACTTAGCCATTAAACTTACCAATGTAAATTGTTGGTGATAGAAAGTTAGAAACCAAAGAAGGCTTTAGAGAAAGAAGTAGAGTGTCAAGTGATGCTAAGAAAGCTCTTTTAAAGCCCTAAGTATGCCTTATGTAAGAATGCATGTGTTGAATATGCACGGTCTCTTCAAAGATGAGTTTTGATGATAACAAAACATATATATGCTATACTAATGACATGTTTTTAAGAAAATGTTTAGTACAGTATGTATGTATGTATGTATGTATGTATATTAACTTTGGATTAAGCATTGGAATACTCCTTATCAAAATGCATCGAAAGAACTAAAGATTGGAAGAATATCAAAAGTAGACATTCTGATAATTTATTCAAATGAAGACATGCTTCTTGCATTTCAAGAAGCATTATGAAGTGAAAGGATAGGTCAAGACCCACCTTCACTAGTTGAATATATATTTTGCTAATTCCATTAAAATTGGATTATTCATATCAAGGAGATTCTATTTAAGAATAGGATTAAAGAAATATTTAATAGCTAAAGGATAAAGAGAAAAAATGATAAAATATTCAAGCAAGGGTAACTATTACAAGTTACCATAATATCTAAAGCAATTATGAAAGGATGATTAGATCATTGCTATTTATAGTAAAAATATTAGGGCAAGATGGAAAGAATACATGCACATAGATTTATACAAGAGAAAACAAAAAGTGATTCATGTGACACAATTTTGATAGTAAGCTAAATTTGTAGAGGATTCAAATTGGTTTTCCTCTAGAAGATTTGTAAACCAATATGAGAGAATTGTTTAATTGTTTCTCTATAGATTTATGAGAATAGCTTAGAGTAAAGCTAAGCCAAATAGAATAGAGAGTGACTATATTGTTATTTGAGTGACTGCTTGTAATTTTTTAAAAGTTTTGTTGATATATTAGAACATGCTAGTAAAGACGATTAGGACCTTAGTGTGTGGAGGCTGAAAGAGTAGATTAAGACAAGCAAAATCACTATATATCACTACCTGATTTTCTTAATTCTTATACTTTTTTACAACTACGACAATTTATTTATATTGTTGTATATTCATCCATAACAAATTCTTTTATGAAATTTGCCATTAGTAATCAAAGGAGATCTTAAACGATTTGAGTGTAAAAGTCATAACTGGGGACTAACAAGCACTATTAAAGCTAGGGTCGATAATATTTGAGTTTAAAATCAATGGCTGGAAGCTGTATAATTTGAACTAATAAAGCACCTTATTTTGTTTACTAGAAATATAGGATGGAAACCTTTATCAAGGTTATAGATTATTAGCTCTGGAATGTCATTTCAAATGGTGATCTTGAAATTGAAGATATAAATGATAAATCTAATTAGTCAAATGAAAATGTTGAGGAAGAGAAAAAGATTGAAGAGTTAATTAAAGATAAGAAGAAAGATAAAACAAATTGAGAGGCTAAGAATCTTCTACTCTCTACTATTTCTCCTTTAGAGTTTACTTAATATCTTCATGTAATATGATAAAAGAAATTTGGGATACTTATTTTAGAAAAATATGAAGGAATGGAAATAGTCAAAGAAATAAAAGTAAATTCCCTCATGAAATAATATGAACTATTTTGAGTTTTACCAAATGAAGAGATATAGATTACATTAAGTCATTTTACAGTCATAACTAATGAACTAAACTCTTTTGGTAAGAGCACAAGTGATGTAAAATTGGTATGGAAAATGTTGAGGACTTTACCTAAAAAATGGATTATGAAGAAGACAGCTATTGAAGAAACTTGTGATTTGAAAAAAGTTACCCTAAATCAACTTTAAAGTGAATTAATGACTTATGAGTTAAATGTCCTCAAGACAGGAAATAATGAGGTTATTCTCAAAACCAAAAAATTGAACGAAGCCTCTGTTAACAAGTTAGAAGAAGATGATGTAATTCTCCTAGCTCAACATTTGAACAAAGCTCTAAAAAGGCAAAGTAAGAACTTTAACATCATTGGTAATAATGCAGAAAAAAAAATGATGAAAAAGGAAAGTGTGTGATATGAATGCAAAAATACAAGACGCATTGAGTATGAATGTCCAATGATGATTTATAGACTTGAGAAGTATTAAAAGAATACAAACAAGTCATTAATATCTACCTGGAGTGACTTGGATGAATCAGAATATGAAGAAAAAAGTTTAAAGCAAAAGTAGAGGAAGATAATTTGTGTCTAATGGCTAAATCTGAATTAGAATATGATAGTAATTTAACTTGAGAAGAGATATATGCTAAACTACTAAGTGCATTAAAAGATGAAAAAGAAGCTATAAATCAAACTAACTTTGTTTTAGCATATGAATATGATCAACTAAAGGCTGAAAATATGTTTCTTAAGGATGAAAAGGAAAATATATTATGTGAAAATTTAACCTTAAAAGACATAATAACAAATCTAAAAATATAAATTGAAGAACTTTATCACATTAAATAAGTTCAATGAAAGTGACAAGAAGTTACAAGTGCTATTATCTACTCAAAGACATGATTCTTTAAGATATGGATTAGAATTTAAAAAAGGTGAAAGTTCTAATACTATTAACAAGACCATGTTTGTGAAAGCAGAAGAATTGGTTCATAGCACCCGTATTATCAGTAAGACAATAGTAGATAAAGGTAAGGAAGTAGTTTCAAAGGAAGAAGACTAGGGGGCTCTACAACAAGTTAGAAAATTGCAAAACAATGGATACGCAAATAGTAATAGGAGGTATGTCAATAAGTTTAATTAGAATCATTAGAGATTTTCAATTAGAAATGGACGATTCGAAAAAGTCAATAGGATAAAGTATGTGAATTCGAATCAAAGTTAAGTGCATTCAAATCCTTATGTTATTTTTGCAATAAAATTGGTTACATTGAAAAATATTGTTACTATAAGTATCAATAGAATAGTAGAAATCAAGTTACAAGTTTGTGTTTTAAAGGGTTTAAGTTTATATAGGTTCCAAAAGTAAATGGGATTCCTGCAACTAGCAAAGAAACGGTATTGAATTGGAGTTATTCTTACGAATAACAAAAGGTTTCAGAATCAAGGAACAATCTAGTTAGTCTTTGAAAAGGTACATGTCTTGTTTCCTACCAATAATTTAATTCAAGAGACTCTTTACAATCTCAAGATAAGACATGATAAGGCTATATGTCCAAATAAACTCATATATTTCAATTTGATATGACTATGTGTCTAGAAGTTGTACTATTGTAATAAAATTAAAGAGATAATAAATTTAGGGGCAATATTTTCCAATTGTAAAATCATGCTAAATTTGAGTAGGCTAAAATAAACTAGGAAAGTATTAAATAGAATCACATTAAAAAGAAAATCAATCATAGATACACCAAAAATCTCTCTCTTTGGATAAAACCCTAAACCCATAAATCTTCTTTCTCCCTATCATAGTCAAAGAAGCAACAAAATGAAAAGATCACTTAGGATCATTAATCAAGTTTCATAGCCATTCCCAATACATAATCAATCAATGTTGATAGTGATTTAGAAGATGATTTGACAATCAAACAAGTATTGGAGAAGAATTCAATGGAAAAATCTAAACACTATGGAAAAGGGTGAATCTTCAAAGAAAAGCAAGAGATGAAATAAGTGAGGTATGGTATTTAGATTTCAAATATTTTAAAAGTGAAAGAATAGATGTAGGAAAGATCTTAGACACTGGAGGATGGAGATCTTTAGGAGATTTAAGGAATGTTTTTCCAAGAGATACTATAAAATAATTCTGTAAAAATTTGTAAGATGGCAAGACAAGGCTTGTTACATAAATTGGTGAAGTTTAAGTAGAAATCACAAGGAATGATCTAATTTCATGTTTTAATATGAGAATGAGGAAAATGACAATAGGCTTACAATGCTAATTAGGAATGAACTATTTAAGTTGATGAACCTAGGAAAGCCAATAGTTTTTTATTTTAGGAAGACTATAAAATGAACGAATTTCCTATGTGTTTATGACTTCTTTATAGGATTATAAATAAATGTTTTCTACCTAGGAAAGGAAGTTCTACTACAATCACAGAGCTATAGCTAAAATTAATTCTATGCTTGAATAATGACTTCATAGTAGATCTACCGAATATTTTGATTGCTCACCCTCATCATTTGAAGAAGTTTAGTAGCTTAGTTCATGGAAGTTTGATTTCAAGATTGTTGGAGTATAAAGGTGTAAGTATTAGAAGAAAATGAATAATCCCTTAGAGGCTAGATGTAGAAAATGTAGGATTTAAACTTGAAAGAAAAATATGGATTGCTAGGGACATGCAAAGCTGTAATGCTGATGAAGGCAGTGTAAGAAAAAGAAAAACTAGGAAAGTTTCAAATTTCAAGAAGAATTGGGGAGTAGGAATCAACAAAAAGAAATTTAAGAATGGAACTAAAGAAATCTCAAAAGATACTCAAAGAAGAGATAATTTACCCAATGTTCAATGTAGTTTGGAACTTACCTTTGAAACTTATGAGAAAACAAATTAGCAAACCTTTGAATCAATAGATACTTAAGAACTAATGAGACAATTTGAGTGAAAAAAGTCATAATTGATAATAATTAATTTAGCCTCCCCATTCTCTCTCTCTATGTCTACCCTACTCTACTTACTCCTCGCCCCCCTCCCCGCCTCACCAACCAACCCTTGAGCCATTATTAGCTAGGACCAACAGAGGCAAAAGAATGAGATTTTATGTAACTATCACATGTCGTGGACCCCTACACCCGTGCTTAAAACCAGACTGTCCACATATCCTAAATAAATGTCTTCGATTGAGACTAACAAGGAAAAAGAACTATCGCATCCATACTTATATTCACACAACTTACTTGATTGCGACATGCATCCACAACATTAAATGGCAAAGACACATGTGTGAAGATGAAGGGTTTAATCTCCCTTGCATAGGAAAAATTAAAATTTGAATCTTGATGTAATAGTTATCAGGGAAAGTGTAATTAACAAGCCTTACCCACCAATTCAACTTAGGGGGGGGAGGGGGGCAAAGAAATAGCTTAATAACTCGATGAATACCTCACTTGGTCTTAGTCATCACTTGTGCTTCCTATAATGTCTCAATAGCTTGACAAAGGACTCACTCAGTTTTACTCACCACTTATGCTTTCTACAATGTCTCAATAGCTTGGTGAAGACCCTACTCAATCTCACTCGCTACTTGAGTTCTTAATAGATCGGTGAAGACTTCACTTAATGTAAATTGCCACATCACCATTCCATATGTATACCATGAGGCTAAGATGATTGCCACTTGCTCAAAAAGAGGGTGGGGGGGGGGGGGGGGGGGGGGGGGCTGTGGAGGAGGTTGCACATGTTGGAAGGCATTTTTCCTATAAGCCTATAAGCTAGGGTTGATTCATTCCCTCTAGTCCTCAAGTCCAGGTTTAGCCCATCCTTTGCACACAAAGGGATAAGCTAAAGCAGTGATCAAGAATGATGGACAAGAGTCACATCCTATATAATTTGACATCTACTCGCATCCCCTAAAGGCTACTCTTAATCATTTGGGGAGCATAAACCATAGTAAATGCACCTCCATCATTGAATGCCTATGGTTTGAGGGACATAGGGAAAAACCAATTAGCTAACTAAACCTCCCATAGAACATATATAAACTTGAAGGCTTGTCAAAGAAAGTACGTTTATTACACCTCAATGACACCCTTATAAACCTCACTAGTGAAAAACCATACCTAATTGCTATAGTGACTTCTCTATGCTCTCTCTTTGAATTGCTAATGATTTAAGCATCAGAGTGCTAGTGTTAAAGTAACCTCTAACATCACCTTTAGCTTATGTGTGTTTGTTTTGTAAGCCCATTTTTTCTCATAAAGGCTAATGATTTCCCCTTAAGTTAAATTGAATATCTGGGAGTGAGAATCATGCGACAAAAGGGTGCTAATTATCAACCTAAAAACTAACATCACCCTTGCTAAGAAAAAAACATTATATACTTTTTAATGGTTTTCCTACACCATAAGAGCCATTGAATTATGGGACAATGAATCCTCTACTAGATGATATTTGGATTACATGAAATTTGAAAACAAAGTTTTCCCTATCCTAAAGTTCCACTAAAGTTTAGATTCAAAAGAACTAGAAATATTATTAAGAGACCTAATTCCAATCCCTCGTTGGTGTGTCTAACAAGGATATCATTGATAATTTTCTTTAAGTTAAGGGTAAATAGATGTTATCTTGTTATCCAACTTAGTAGGCCTTGATGGTTTTCAAACTATCTCTTCTTATTAGACTCTTTTGACTACTTTCAAGACTTTATTATCTGTGATGGGTTATTGTAAGACTATGGACTTAGAAGTTTTGAATTTAGGTTATTTTAGACCTAAGGGCCTTAGACTTTGATATAGTTTTTTATATGACATGTTATGAGGGGTTAGTGTAAGTGTTTTGCAAAACTAACTCTAACAATATTTAAAAATTAAAACTAAAGAAGGACCAATCAATCAACCTGCCAAGCAAATAGCCATTTTTAAAACTTACTGAACATTTCATAAACTTAAATTTGATAAAGGACAACTAGTTAGACTTAGAGTTTTAGCATATTCTATCCAAGTAGAACAAGTGTCAAGTTGTCATGCCTTCTAGGTTTTAGAGCATGATAAAGTATGAGCTACATAGCTTGTAGATAAGTGTGCACAAATGAGTGGAAGTGATGCGTCTATTCTAAGAATTTGTCTAAGAATATGTAAAAGTAATAAGGCAACTCCCTAGTTATAGTGATATGTTGATGATGAGAATAAGCCTAGAAGATATAATTGTTTGACCTCATTACAAATATAGATATTGGCAATTTTCACTTTTTAACTTCATATGTGGACTTGCAAATGGATATAGTTATCTAAATCACTATGTGTGGGTGATTTTTAATTTATAACTTCATCTATAGACTCTTTAATTAATGGGCATAAATGATTCAAATCACTACTTGATGAGCTAGCTTTATCTTACACATTTAAATATAGATTCCAAGTTAACTAAAGTTAATATCAGGTCTATTATTGAGGATATTTATATCCTTTGTCTTCATGAGCTCAAGATTAGCCTTCAATTTTCTTATTTTACTTGAAAGTAAAGTCATCCAAGTATGTAATGTTGTGATTAGTGCACAATAATGGATTATAAGCTCTTATATTAGCTTGGCTAAGAGTGAAACCCCTTAAAAAGAGCTTTAAATAGGCATTTATATATTTAAATAATTTCATTTTTTTTAATTTGTGAAATAAGATACTTGCAAAAATTATTCCAAAAATAGGTTTTTAAGTTGCGGACCCTATCCATGCCTTCAGTTTTGCAAAACTGCACCTTCAATGCAATTTTTTTTTTAATTTTTTAAATGAAAAATCATGTAAAGAAAATGGATTTTTAAAAAAAAAAATTAAAAGTTTAATTAAAGAATAACCCAAAAAAAGTAATTTTCATAAATTTAAAAATTATAAATAGTAATTATTATAAGAAAAAATAAACCACTTCAATCGTATATAAATTTATCAACTTGAATTAGTTATTTACATTAATTTTTAAAAAATGAGAAAAGAAAAACATATTAAATAAATAAGGAAAAATTGAATCCTAGTGCCTAATTATTCCTTCTCCTTCGAAAATGTCTAGCCAGCCACACAAATGCATTCTTTAGCTCCCTCGATGGCTTAAAATGTGGAGCTATAAGAGCTTGCGACTTCTGTGTTGGATGGTATGAGGGGGTTTCACCAAATTCTCGAGGAGGCACTAGACTCTACTCTATACCTCAATGCGAAGATTCACCCCGATACTTTTGATGTTTACTAAATCGTCTCTTATGTGAGATAAGTGATGTTGGGATAAGACCACTAATAGAATGATGGTGTGGTGTGACGAATGTGCTGGGTAGTTATGTTGAGCTGTCGTACATCACAATGGAATCTAGTTGGAATTGTTCCTCCTGTATGTTAGAACATTCTTGTGCCTTAGTCCAATTTTGGGGTTGTTGACGTTTTACGGTCCTACGGCACGTAAGAATCTACTATTGTTGCCATAAGTCAACAAGTTGTGCCTCAACCTCTTCATATGCACCTTGTTATTGGTGAGCCTATGGGTACAGCATTATCCCCCGTGGTCATGTAAGAATTAAAGACTATGAACAACTACACTAACAGCCTCATCATGATCCAAGGATAGGTGAATTTGTCTTAAAATATCAACTTACATGTTAGAAAACCTCATACAATTGGTTAGCAATGGACATGTAATGGATCGACAAGAATGTGTTGATATTATACTTACCGGATATCCAATAAGCACCCCCAGGCATCCTATATGTTTGCAATTGATGGATCCGTACCACTTCATGTATGACTCATGCACACTACGAAGGCCTTATATGTACACCACTCGGGATAATTTATCTTCTCATATGGATATGTATGTTGCAACCACATGGGTCAAGTGATGCTAAGTGTCTTTCTACATGTTCTAGTGTGAGGCCAATGGAGCTCCAGCCTCTATAACTAAACCATGCCGGCTAAGGGGCACAATGTGTGGGAATCTATCCTATGCCCAAACTTGTAACAGTATCATAGCCTTTCCAATCTCGTGAGCCAACAAGGATGATGCGACACAAACTTGGCAATATAACCCAGAACAACTCATGAAGCCACATCATGTTAATGCGGCCTCTCCTACTATTGGATCCTAGCTTCACCCCCATCAATCTTTCACATGTTGCATCCCAATCTAGGCAAGTACTTCCTATAACTACATGGCCGTTGACTAGGAGGCCCAACTACACCTCAATATCTTGAAGGGTAATAGTGAACTCCTCGGTTGGCATGTGAAAAGTGTAGGTCTCCGATCTCCACCACTCAACCAATGCAGTTATCATGTGCCAATCAAACTATATGAATGGTAGTTGGCTCACACCTAGGAATCCGGCAAACTATAGGAATGGCTCCATTTGAGGATCAACGGGGATGATGTTCTCATTGCGATAAAGTGATAACTCGCGTTGTTGAATTACAAGTTATGATTCATCTTACGTTAAAAAAGGTGAAATGTTAGTCTCTTGACAATGGAACATAAATTAATCAACAAGGTAAATGTGGTTTACCTCTCCATCCCAAACAGCTTGTGATCGATATCCTTCCTGCTACATCAAAACCACATTTAATTTATGCAAAAAAAAAAAAAATGTTAGCATTAATATCTAGATGAGTTTAAAATAGTTACAATAATAAACCAAGATATTATAATTTTAATTAATATGAATTTTTTTACTAATCAATTTTGTAACAAATAATTAATTACATCTTAACGACTAATTAATGATAAATTAGCGATTAATTAACAATCAATTAATTTTATAACAATTTTTACACTAATAAACCAACATATTATATTTTCAATTGATATGAATTTTTTAACTAATTAATTTTCTAACAAATAATTAATTACATATTAATAACTAATTAATGATTAATTAACAATAAATTAATTTTACCACGTTTTTTACACTAATAAAGCAAGAAAATACATTCATAGTACATACGAGTTTTTCTACTAATTAATTTTCTAACTGATAGTTAATCACATATTAATGATTAATTAATAAGTAATTAACGATTAATTAACAACAAATTAATTTTACAAAGATTTTTACACTAATAAACCAAGCAAATACATTTACACTCAATACAAATTTTTCTACTAATTAATTTTCTAACTAATAGTCAATCACATATTAATGACTAATTAACTATTAATTTTACGATAATTTTCACAACAACAAGCCAACACATTTCATTTACAATCAATAAGAAATTACTAACAACGACTGTTATTTTAATAAAAACAGTACAATACGAATAATTTCTTTTAATTAAATGTGGATTGACGAAAAGTAACATAATAAGAAAAAAATATTTTTTTCTAGGAAAAAACATACGAAAAAAAAGTTGTTTTAATTACGCTTTCTCGTTGAACAAATTGAAAAAATCTCCTCTTGATATTCCTAAGCTCGAAATGTACAAGCTAAACCTTCATGAAATGAAAACTAACAAAACACAAGCTATGAACTACAGAGGATAAAAAGAATGGAAGAAGAGACATAGTTGTGTGCAAATTAAATCGAAGAACTAAGGATTTGTATTTATAATACAAAAAGTCGGTGCAAAATTTTTTTTTCTATACGTTCAAGTTTACATATTGTAATACTATGTAAATTTGCAATGTTATTTTGTGATAATTTTTTTAAGTCTGTAGTGTAGTTTCGTAGTATCGGATGAAATTATTGGATGGTGGGGGATGATGCTAAAAGAAATTTTTGGAGTAATTTATTGAAGGCACACACGTGGTTTATGCCTTCAATACAACTTGTACCAAAGGCACAGATAAGGTCTGTGATTTAAAAACCTATTTTTGGAATAATTTTTGCAAGTACCCTATTTCACAAATTTAAAAGAAAATGATATTATTTAAGTATATTCCTCTTTATTGAATCTAGCCATAAGCTAGCTATACTTTCATGATAGAGGGTTCCAATCATTTGTTATTAGCTAGGAAGTTAGAAGTTAGAAGTAACAATACTTTTCATATACAACAATCTATCCATTTGATATTGAATAAATTACAAGTAACATAGATTATACTTATTTTAGCTATGTTGGTTATATAAAATGATAGTAATGTATATTAATGTTTTAAATTTAGAACTTGTATATTTAGTTATTTATGCAAACATAATAGAATTCATACACAGTTGGTGTTGAGTTTAGATCTCAATGTGTTTAAATAATGTATCATATGTGTTTCTTCTCATGTGAAGGTGTTATATTTATCGGTCAATTAGACAGCCACCAGGATCGTGAACATAGAAAGGAAGAAAGAAAATAAGTTAAGCAAATTAAAGGTATGATTGTGGGGCAGTGTAAAAATGGTTTCATAAAATTTTATTACATTTGAGTGAGCCTATGTTAGCTATCTTATTAAGGTCTTATAGCTTCTTTGCGATTACATTAGATGGGGAAAAAAAAGCCATCATAATAAGACAATAACTATAATGTATTTGTCAGCCTATTATTATATAATGTATCTATAATTATTCTAACCAAACAAATGATATGTCTCGTATTGTGTTTTTTCATAGATTGAAACCTACTTGTTGAGAAACAATGTTGCTTGTGGACAAGTAATGTCACTTGTTGCAAAGTAAGCTATAGGGTGTAAAACATAAACCTTCTTCACATTTATAATTTGGCCAAATCTCATTAAAAACTAAGTAACAGGCTAGAACACCTTATGTTATAGTTTGATCAAAGTTTCATTAACAATCATGAATACCTTAAATTAAATTACAACAAAAGCTAGGTTAATGCGATGCCTCAAAACTTAAGATGTCACAACTTGCCACGTGTCATTATTATTTAGTAACATGCAGAGGCTTAATACTACACCTATAACTTCTAACTTGTTTAATTTCAACTTTACACTTAATTATACGAATGTAGTATTTAGAATTTTCCACTTTGGTTAATGTAACCATAAGGACTTATTATAAATTGTCCCCTACAATGTAAGCTGGAAATTAGTTAAATTTCATTAAACATTAGACCCTTATATTTGTGAGTTCTTGAGCTCCTAAATACCTTCATTTTTATCAATCCCTTTGACTAAGATTATGGTGAATACCCCGAACTTTACTCCTTATTCATCATATTAGGAGGTGAATCCTAGTCGTGTATACTTATTGGTAACCCATATCCAATGAGTAACCTATGAAACCCAAGCTAACATCAATCTAAAACCATATTCATTATCGACCTGAGATATTCTAGTAAAACTTAGCACCTAGGTATATCATAAAAGATTGAAGAAAACACATTTAAATGTAACTTAGAGGTTTATAGGGAAGATCGCGAGTGTGTTTCTCCTCGTGTACCTCTTTGTGCTCTAAAACAAAAAGCACTTGATCATGGGCATGAAGCTAGGCATGAAAGGTTTCATAATCATGAACGTGAGCATTTTCTTGGCTATGAACCTTTCAGGTCCAAAACACTATCTCATCCTCAAGTTCACATCCATGTTTTAGTGTGTGTTCGTGTACTGGAGGTATACGAGTAAAAGCATGGTCATGTTCTTGCCTATAATCTCCCTTGATTCTCAAATTCATTAAAAAAATCCAAGTTCTTCACTACTCCATTCTATAACAATCTAAACTCCCTTGCACATGATTTACATACATAAACAATCATTTACTTGCTTAGATCATCCAAAATCGTAATGAGTGCCGAAATTCCTTGCACGTCTTATTCAATTTCTGTATCAACAAATCCCATGAACAAAATGTTATTGACTTATATGAGAAAACAACGAATAAGAGCATTGTTTTGGTATACTTACTGTGTGTAGTTGTGTCGATTTGTGCAGGTTACATAGAGGAGTTTGTCTCATTAGGGTTTTTTGGTTTAGAGAAGTAGAATTTGTAGAAGGAGAGGGAAAAGAGTTAGAATAGCACAACACAACATTTTTATAGCCAAGTAAGTAAAAGACTAAATAGCCTTCTCTTAATATCCTTATTATTTTAATGGCCATTATGTTACTTTATATATTTTCTCAGGTATTACAGTTTATAGGTCTAAAACTTTCATAATGTTAATTTTAGAGGATGGGTTGTCAACAAGTACATTGTAGAATGTTAATTTTAAAGGTTTGAAACTCTCTAATTGACAAGTATTTCAATGCTTATTGAAAAGGAACTATAGTTCTGCATAAGGCTAGGAAAAGAAGTTGATTGAACTGTGAATCGGATTGAACTAAACAATATTGTAAATTAGGTTAGAGCCATTTTTTTAGTTTCGAAAAATTACAAATCAAGCTAAATTGTCTTTTTTGGTTAAAAAAAAATTACAAACCAAACCATTCAGTTAAAACCCAACAAAACTGTGATAAGTAAAATAAAAAAATAAAAATTAATGATGAAAAATCTAGAGAATGTATGACAATAAAGATGATTCCACATTGCTTATTTAGTTGCTTTTCTTATTTGGTCTTCATTGAGTACTTATTATTATTTTTTTTGTATTTTTACTTATTAATTTATTAGAAACTAGATTACTTAGAGAGAGATAATAAAGCCTCGGTAAAATTTCAAATGGGCATTGAAGATGGTAAGTGATAGAAGAGAAATAATAATAAATTACATCATTTTTGTAATCACTATAATTTTCCACGACTTGTTCACTTGAAAATGGAAGAAAATTGATAATAGTGTAATAATGGTTTGAACTGGACCAAACCTTTTTTTAGGTTAAAAAAAAATTATAAACTGAACCATATGATTATATTCAATTTAGGAAAAAAAATCGAACTATAATAGACAATTCAATTTGGTTCAAGAGGCGAATCTTATCAAACCAAACTGTGCCTACCCTTAATTCTAAAAATGCTTAAATGTTTCATGTTTGTATAAGTACTTAAATGTTGTGTAACATTTTAAAAAGTTATGAACTAATATTGACTTGAAAATGATCATGAATTATCATTTTTTCAAAAGTTCCTAATACCACTTATAATTTAACAACTTTACTTTTAGTTATTCTTAAAAGCACTTAGAGTTTGTATTAAAATTTACTGAATCCTAGAAATTGCACCAAAATAAAATTTTAAGTATTGTCAATTGTTGTAACTATCTTCAAAGTGGTAAGATAGTAAAATTTTGTAATATGTTAGTTCGTAGTTTCATTCAAAATGTGATAAAATTACATAATACGTATGGATCTACTTTAGTTCATAACAAATCTATGATAACTGTAAAATTCCTTTAAATATTATAAAAAATCTCAAATATTTATAATTTTTTTTACCTATATATAAATATATATTTCACAAAATGTTTAGAATTTACAATTGTAATAGTTCTTCATAAATGTATATGAACTTCCATAGCTATCCTCAAAATTCTTAAGCTTAATCAAAAGTTTGTAAAAGGCAATGAATTCATAACAAAACCATAAGTTTGCAATCTATCTTCATATTTTGGAGTTTCACTGTAAAATTTGTAAAATGTACTTGAATTCATAATTACTCTTATGTTCATAAAGAGAACGTGTTTTTCGTAAAATTGCTCTAAATGTTGTAAATCTGCATATGTTTGTAAAGGGGGAATTATTGGTGTAAGTCACCAATATGCAACTTAAAAATCAAAATGACCAATAGAGCAGGTTCCTGGTTAAGCACTAGAATATACTAAATGCCGTTACAATTTGTTAAAATGTACCACATTTAAGAAAAAGATGAAAATGTAATCAAATATGTATGTGTACCAAAATCAATTAAAGGTTACCAAAATTTGATACATTGTACCAAAATAAAAAATAAAAAAATTGATAGTATAGACAAGTATGTGCATGTACTAGAATCTTTTAAGCGGTATCACAATTTCATAAAAGTTAGTCATATCCTCAAATATGCAAGTGTACTAAAATCTCTTACAACAATTTATAAATTGTACTAGAATAAGGAGAAAAAGTTGGTAATGTAAGCAAATGTATATATGAATCAAAATTTCTTAAGTGGTACTACAATTTGACAAATTGTACCGGAATAGAAAGAAAAAGGCTAGTAATATAGGAAAATATGTATATTTACCAGAATTTCTTAAGTGGTGCTACAATTTAACAAATTCTACTATAATAGGAAGAAAAAGTTGGTAATATAAGCAAAAATATATATGTATTAGAATCTCTTAAGTGATACCACAATTTGAGAAATTGTATCGAGTAAGGAGAAAAAGTTAGTAATATAGGCAAATACTATATGCATTGGAACTTCTCACTACAAGAAAACTATGCTTTAGGGATAGAAATTTTGCGATGGAAAAAATCTCTCTAAAAGTAATAATTTGTGATGGATTTATGACAAATTTTTTACTACATGAAAAGACATATTTTTATTACTTTATTAGTTATTGCAATGGAATTAGAGACAAATTTCCAACGGATTTGTGAGGGGTTTAATTCTACCACAATTTTATCTTTGATTATATTGTGGGAAACAAAAATTTTGGCACAATATTTACTTTTAGATTCCATTACAAGTTCATCTCTAAATGTCAAAAACATAAACTTGCCTTATGGAGATAGAAATTTCTGTTTCTAATACTATAATGATAAATGTTAAAAATTTAACGCTATACATATATTTTAAAAAACTATCACAAATCTATCTCCAATTTTATTTTTAAAATAATCTTAAATTTTAGAGATAGATTAATTCTCTAAAAGTAATTAATATATATATACATAAATAAATGATTTAATATTACTATATATATGTATTATAATTTTTTATCTTATATATAAAATATTATATATTATTTGATATATTTATATCATATAATATATTTATAAAAGTATTAAATGATTAGGATTATATATTAAAGTTTTATTATATATAAATTTATATAATAATATATAATATAAATAATATAATAACAATATTTTAAAATAATAAGACAAATGTTATCATTAATATATATAATTTATTATAAGTTAGATATTTTTTTATACATTATTAGTTATATATAAAAAAAATGCAACTTTAATCACAAAGACATAGATTGGTATTGCGATTATGGGTTACACAAAACTTAAAAGTTAAGTATGCTCATGTAAAAACACTATTAGGATGGGTGATCCTTTAAGAAGTCTCAATGAAAAGAAACTTAATCATACTAATAAGGAATAATTGGTAAAAGATTTAATGTATAAGTGACATTATCATTGTGAGAGGTGTTTTAGTTGGATTATCATATGTTTAATTAAAATAATTGAACTATAATTTAATGGAATTTCTCTAAGTTGCGATGGAATTTTTTTTCTTTGATTTTATTATGTTGCAAATTTTGTTAAAATTTTGCAACAGAATTGAGGCAGATTTTTTGTTGCAAATTTGCGACAGATGTACAATCCATTACTAAATAAAATTAGTAATAATGATTTTTGTAACAGAAATTTGCGACGAAAATTCTATCTCTAAAGTCTTTTGCAACAAAATTAGTAATTTTATATATAGAAAATTTTATCTCTAAAAGTTAGTTTTCTTGTGGTGTCTCAAGTGATACCATAATTTAATAAATTATATCACAATTGGGAGAAAAAGTTGGTAATATACACTAATATGTATATGCACTAAAATTTCTTAAGCAGTACCACAAATTGACAAATTATACTAAAATATAAAGAAAATTTGGGCAAATATATACATGTATTGGAATTTTTTTAGTACTAAATTTTAAAAAATTATACTAGAGTATGAAGAAAAGTTGATAATAAAAGCAAAAGCACCAACACAATTTGATAAAATGTACCATAATATATAGAAAAGTTGGTAAAATAGGTATACCAAAATCTTCTAATGAATACCACAATTTGACAAATTATACCAAAATAAGTAGAAAAAGTTGCTAATATGGGAAAATATGTACATATACAAGAATCTCTTAAGTAGTATCACAATTTGTTAAATTATATCAAAATTAAAAAAAAAAATTACTAGCTAAACCAGTTTTTATAATGTAATCGGACGACTAGAATTAATTCCATTTAGATCTAATGGCCTAGGTATACAACTTGAAAAAAAAGTCACCAAAAGGCAACTTGCACCAATAAAGTCTCATTTGTAAAGCGCCTTGGTTTTAGTCTATTTACTTCTTAGTAATGTAAAATCAATTAAAGTTTGTAAATCTCTTATAGTTCATAAAATATGTATATGGAAGTAACTTATCATAAATATTTGTAACATTGATACTGTTGTGAACATTGTAACATCGTTGGAACTTCATAAATTTGTCTAAGTTCATAAACAGGAAAATTACAAACGAGTGGATCAACATTTGAGGTCAAGTTCAAATATAGGATCGAACCTTAAAGTAATTCAAATAGAAGATCAATGTTATGCTAAATGGTTCAAATAGAGAATTTCATTATGGAGCCATTATAAATAGTAATAGATTTTCTTTTAAAACTACTGAGCCTGTTTATGCAATAGTAATGGATCATCTATCTAAACCACTTAGCAAAACTTTAATTCTCTATTTTAATCATTTGAAAATTTGATCCTCTACTTTAACCACTTAACATAACATTGATCTTCTATTTTAACCATTTAAAAATTTGATCCCTTATTTAAATTTAATCTTAAATGTTAATCTCCTCGCTTGTAATTTTTCCATTCATAAAATCACATGAACATCATAAATTTACATAAAAGTTATTAAGATATCTGTTGAACTTTGTGATTGAAGCATGTTTAAAAATAAAAACTCACTTCGATGGTAGAAAAGTACTACATGTTAAACTCACAAGTTAATTGCAAATACACCCCAAATGTTCTAAAAAGTTGCATTTATACCCCTTTGTCACTATTTTTCCCTTGAAAGAGAAATATTAAATCTATAAAATTAAGGGCAAAATGGTCTTATAAGAGTCTAAATCTAGATGCACAATTTCTATGATACCCATGTGAGATTACATTTCACATGGATTTGTGAGAAATAATTGGTATTAGTATGAATAGCATGTCAACACTTCAAAAATTTTTGGGCCACATAGTTGAAAAAAAAAAAAATGCCTATTAGTGTTTGTTGGTTTGGTTAATGTCTACTTTTGAATTGAGGCATTATACATGGTTTTAGAACTAACCCTCTACCAGTAGGTGTCTGATGTGAGGATGATTGAAATGAGTAAGGAATGGACCCGATTATAAGGTCTTGCAATGAAAATGTCACATTTTTTTTTTTTGTGGGGTAGGGGGATTTTAATATGCCAAATGAATTGTAGTCTCATATGATTTGTGAAAAAGAATTGATATTGATTTATAAAGCAAAGTAATTAATAATATATTAACACTATCTAGAAACTTTTTGGCTAAGTAAATAAAAAAAAAATATGCCTTAGGGGTGGATCTTAGAGGGGCTGAGAAGTAAAACTTAACAAAATATTGTAGATAACTAAGTAGTAAGATATGTGGTTTTTTTATATGAGATCTTGAGTTTAAATATCATAAGAATCATTTTACTTTTTGAAATTGCATTTACTTTATATTACTTAAATAAAATTCCTTTTATATTACTTTTTTTCAATAGTAATTAATAGCATTAAATGTTATTTATTAAAAACTATAATAGTATTCTTGATTATTTTTTTTTAAATTTACAATTTCCTTTTTTCTTGAGTATTAAATAATATTGAGATACAATCACTAAGAGAGTCCATTGTAGTGGGTCCCATCTATATTATTATGCTAACAATAATATTATTATGGGTCCCATCTCAGCTATTATTATTCATTGATTTAATTAATTACTACTTTTAATTTAAGATACTATAATTTCAATGATAAGGAAATGTATTTACAATTTCCTCAAACTTATACCTTCACTCGAGAGTCCATTGTAGTGGGGGTTGATCACGTTTGTGTACTAGAATCGTGATCATATATAACTATATCTGTTGGAATAGAAATATGTAGACATTTGGCAAAGTATCTCTTTCAATATGTGTAACTAGTTGGTATCATGTCTTTATCATAAGATTGCTTGTTAAGATTGTGCCAACTCTATGAAAGTAAGCAACATAGAAATTAACAAAGAAACAAAAGGACATTGCGGCGCTGTCGATAATCCTTCAGTTCTGAAGCATTCTTCCAAATAAATAAATGTTTACATAGTTTCACTTTTTTAATATTCCATTAAGGTGGTTCAACCATATCAAGTATTTAGGAGTTGGAATTTGTGAAAAAGAAAAAGTCATTACATTAAGGTATTTCTCTATTTAAGAAACCCAACTTTAATGATGAAAGGGTTTTTTAGCTCCTTATTGGTGAATCTCGCTGTTGATGATAATGAACTCCATTAAAGATGTTGCATCCGTAGATATGATATCTATATTATTGAAATAAAAGATACTTTTTTAGTGTTTTTAGTTTCTATTTTTTTAAATAATCCACCAATAATTTTTTTTTTATGATAGTACAATTTAGTTTAAAAGATAACTTTCTCTCAAGTCTTATCTCTATCATCTCTTCATGTTCTCTTTTATATTTGGGTACATATTCTCAAAACCTTTCACATTGTAAATGTTATTTTATTGTTCTCTATATAAAAAACTTTCCATATTACGTGATTGTTATTCATTCCACTCTGTTACTTGAAACTTTTTTAATATAATCTTTATAACTATGGTAAAAAATAATTTTGATAAGAAATAATGGGAAAAAAAAAAGATATTGGATAATTTTATACCTAAAGTTTCATTCTTTATAATTTAGTGTCTAACAAAGATATTACATCATACATTTTTCAAAATACAAATATTAAATTTTTAAAAAATAAAACTTTAAATACTATATTATCAAAATCCAAGAATAAAAAGCTTCATATGCATATATCTTGGAATAATGTTATAATATGCTAACAAAGTTTATACTATCTATCCATTCATCCATATTCCTAATTTTGTATAAACTGTTATGGTAATAATTTATCAATTTTCGTACTTTTATAAGATATGCAATTAATTTATATTCTATATTTAAATGGTTTTTTATATAAATTTTGTTTGTAGATGCAACAAGGATGCATTGATTGCGAGTTATGTATTATAAATTCGCTCATGATCTTTCTGTACTAACTCAGTAAATTTTTCATCTTTATCACAATAGTCACATGCGCATATACATATAAATATAAATACGGATGTTAAATTTTCATATTCAAAATTGATATTTCCACATCATTGTACAGATGTTCTCTCCCCCTTATTAGATGTGTAAATATGACAACTGGATGTGTAATTATCATACCTTTAAACTTATATACGATAATATGATACTGTTAATAGTCGAAAGTCAAAACAAAAGATGTAGTTTACGTTATTTTGAAGTAAATTTTCTATATATTTTAATTTTTTTAACATTGAAAAGAAAAAAAAAAAAAACTAAAATTGAGTGTGGCATATCAAATTGACGCGCAAATTTACATAAATAAAACTCTATGGACATAACTCAACAGTAATAACTATATATCATTAGAATGTGATATGAATTGATACAACAATAAATTAAAAAGAAGATAAATTGTAAATACACCCATTTTATTTGTTTAGCCCCATATCTTTAAAATTGAGTATTTATATCATCTATTTTAAAAATGTACTTTTAGACCCTATATTTACTATTTTGTGCTTCTACAAATAATAAAAATACTAAAATTAGAAGAAAAAAAATCAAAGATAGAATGGTTATGTAGAAGTCTAAAAGCATATGTTTACTAAGAATTTGAGGGTTTAAATGTTCATGCATAAGTATGAAAGGCCAAACACACATGAAGCAAATATAAAAGGACATTTATGCAATGGTAAAAGTACAAACTTACTCTTTAATGTTTGTCACATTTTTTATTTCGATCTTGAACATTTAATTTTTTTTTCTATTTCATTCTTTAGTGTTTGCAAATGGTTACAAACAAATCCGTTGTTATTTTTCCATTAAGAATTACACGTGGTACCATTTTATTGGTCTAGGTATTTTCATGGGAAAAGCACAATTTAGTCCTTAATATTTGTCACATTTTCTATTTTAGTCCTAATTTTTTTCCATTAGGGACTGATATGTCATGTAATTCAATTGGTCCACATAATTATATAAAATAAATAATAAAACAAAATAAATTAAAAATTAAAGAAAAATTCAAAAAAAGTTAAAAATTAAAAATAATCATAAATAAAATATATATATACATCAATATGTATAATATACGTATATATATACGTGAATGTATGTATGTATGTATTTGAGTAAATTAATAAAAAATTGGGAAAATAAATTAAAAAAAAAATAAACTAGGTCGGCTAGAACATTTTTTCCATTTTTCTTTTTTAATTTTTTATCAATTTACTCCAATATTAATACATATGTATATATACATTTATTATATATATTGATGTATATATGTTTTTTTCATTTCTGATTTTTTCCATCTTTTTTCTTTTACTTTTTTTTCCAAATTCTTTTATTTTTTTAATTAATTTTATTTAATTTCCATAATTATATTGTGTTGTTTATTTTATATAATTATGTAGACCAATTGAATTGCACCACATATCTACCCCTCACAAAAAAAATTAATACTATCGTTAAAGGGACTTGTTTGTAAATGTTTGTAAACTTGAGGATTGCATGAAAAAAAAAAGAATTTAGGACTAAAATAGAAAAGGTGGCAAACATTAAAGACTAAATTCATACTTTTTCTATAAAAATATGTAGATCAATAAAATAGTGTCACATGTAATTCTTGATAAAAATACTAACAACGGACTTGTTTGCAAACTCTTGCAAACATTAAGGTTGAAATAGGAAAAATTAAATATTTATGATCAAAATAAAAAAAGGGCAAACTATATTTATACTTTTCTTTTATGAATTTACCCCAAAAGAAATATTACATCACTTTCTTAACATTCTTGTCTATGCACCAAGATCATAGACCTCGAGCTTAGATCTCGAAAAAGTGAAATCATTGGGATGTAAGTCCACTCCTAGAGGTTTAAAGAGGTAAGTGCACAAATTGAAGAACCTTGAAAATTTAAACTAAAACCAAGGGAAAATGAATAATTTCTTATTTGAAACTAAGAGCAAAATAGTCCTTTGATCTTGTAAAGCCTAATGAAGCATATAAGTTGATTTTTTAATCAAGTCGACTTTCCCTTGTATTTTTTTATCTTCACTCTAGCTTTATCATAATCCAAGACAAAAGCTTGAGATGGAATACTGAATACTCGCTCTCTCTTGAGGTTACTAACCTACAAGTCCTTCTTGTTGGAGCAATTTTATTTTTGATAATTAAATTCAATTACTTTAGAAAACCCAATTAAATTAGAAAGTGATTGATTAATTAGTGGTTGATTTAGTTTATAAAGTGCATTAGACTAGTAACCAAGATTACAAGACTAACTTAGGATGGCATTAAAGCATGGTGAGACTTAAGTTTAAATCTAATTACAATTATGAGGAAAATCTAAGTTAAAAAAGGTAGTGAAATGGATATTTATCAAGTAAAAATATGTTTTTGAAGACTAAATCAAATCAAATGCTTAAATGGAAAAACATAGACTAAAAGTAGTTTTTGAAAGTAATAATACATATGAAAACTATTTATCAAAGCAAATGCAAACTTAGGAAATCAAAAGGATGATATTTGACTTCAAAATTTTAAGTTAAAATTTAGAAAACCTAGATTCCATCGGTTAAACTCTATTTCAATCAGTGGCATTAAGTAAGGGAAAGAAAGATTTGAGTGTTAGGTAAAGGCAGGAATAACCTTCAATGATGGGGAGAAAAATTGCAAATAAGTTAGTAAAGGAATAGACTTATGAACTTGACACCATATTCAACCCAAAACTTTAAGGTGTTTGGTTAATAGGTTTTCCCTGTTATAAATTCTTCACTTAATCCATATTTTTTCTATATGAGACTTCTCTCATCCCACACTTGTATCACAACAATCTCGCCCTCTAATGTGAATCTCCTTAATGGGCTTAGGTCTTTACTCCCCCTTGAGCAGAAACCTCTTGTGGCCTTATAAAGAGCTCATTAATTGACTCAATAATGCTTACCTTGTGGTAGCTTGTTGCTCACCTACTTACTTACTTCATGGGCTTGACCTAAATCACCACCACACAACTCTTCTTTCCACATGGAATGGTCAAGTGTAAGAGCATCAAGCACCGCCACACATGCCAAACCATCAACTTTAATACCACTTGTTAGGATTTATGATGCTATGTATAAGTAAATAAGATAATCAATTGGCAGTTAAAGAGAAGTAAAAGCAAAGAAAAAATTAATTAAAGATGGTACACATGATTTTAACGTGGAAAACCCAAAAAACCATAGATGATAATAAGCCAGAAAAATCCACTTTGAAAATTTAAGAGAGTACAAAACAAACTTTTCCCTTTTTTATGTATAGGAAAGATAAAAAACTCAATCTCTATCTTAACAAGAAGCGTAAATCTCAATCTCCCTCTCTTGATGGAAAGAGTGAATCTAAATCTCCCTCTTTATGGAAAGAATAAATCTAAATCTCTTTCTTGGTGGATTAGATAGAGCTAAATATATAAAATTTTCCAAAAAAAAAAAGACATAATGGTCCCATAATATAAAAAATAAGAATCTAAGTCACAAACTCTAACAATCTCCACCCCCCCGCCATTGCCATATAGTACAAAAGGGGCATTTAAGTGCTATCGATACCAACTAACTCCAAGCAATGCTTGAACTTAGCTATATAAGGAAGCTTAGTAAATATGTCTTTAGGATTCTCCAACATGTGAACTTTCTTCACAATAATTTCACTTGCAGCAACAGTATCTTTGATATAGTGATGCTTGACATCAATATGCTTAGTTTTCGAATGATACATATCATTCTTGGTCAAATGGATAGCACTTTATCTGTCGCAACAAAAAAAAAAAAAATTGGCAACCCTTAAGGATTGCCAAGTTCAATAACAAAACCTCACAACCTGGTAGCCTCCTTGACGCAGATTCTGATTCGATTTCCTTCACACACAACCAAATCGTCAACAACAATCAAATAACTCCAATTTTTAGGGTTTTCTGGATTTTAGTACTAATGCATAAAATCAAAGATATGGATAAAATTATCAATCTATAGATACCAAGAATGATAAAATTAAACTGTTTCACAATCAAATTATAGAACGATAGAAACCACGTTCTATAAATCAATCACTATGGTTAAAGAATTCCAAGAATTCAATAACGATGCTCGCCACAAATTCTATATGAACCAAGAATTTGATAAGAACAATACGAATATATCGAAATTCGATTCTCAATATTCTCAAATCTCCAAAAGAAGACTCACACACACTCAAGTGTCTCTATGTTTATAAAACAAAATGATTCTCTATCTACGAAAAACCCTAAGGACCCTATTTATATCATCCTAAAAAATTTGTGCGAAAACATTCAAGGCCGGCTCAAAGCCGGCCGCCTTCACTTAGGCTGGCAACAAAAACCAGCGGCCTTCTCTTAGGCCGGCAATTAAAAGTCAGCGGCCTACATTTTAGGCCGGCTCTAAGGCCGACGGCCTTGAAGTGAACTCGGCCGACCTTTATTCAAGGTCGGCTTAAGGCTGGCCGGACTTTGCCTTGGGTCCTCCTGACGCCTATGTCCTCCTTTTTTTTTGTGCTCGTATTTTTGCTCTTAGAATCGTATCATTCCCTCCATGTTGAAAATGATTCGACCTCGAATCTGTATTGTCCATCCTATTAGGCCACATAAACAGACTCCTCTTTCCCTTGGGCTTCTTAAGGCAAATCAATCTTGTGTGTTATACTTCAGTTGAACTCATAGGAAGAAGCTTGTATGTCTTGTCCTGTTGCTGAATGGTATACTCATTGGTGTATCCATCATACTTGGCTCTGAGGTCATACTGCCAAGGTCTTCCAAGGATCAAATGTGTAGCTTCCATGGGAGCTACATCACAAACAATTTCGTCAGTATAATCACCAATAAGCAATGGAACACGAACTTGTTTGTGTACATGAACAGCTCCCTGTGGACTCAACCAATGAAGTGCATAAGGTCTTAGATGCTGCTCCACCTACAAACCCAATTTAGTAACCCATTTTGTGAAGCAACATTAGTGCAACTGCCTGTATCAACCACAATCAAACAAGTCTTTCCCTGCACCATGCCTTGGATATGAAATAAATTGGCCCTCTGATTAGGAACAGTTTCATCCTGCTGAACCATTAGCATATCTCCCTGTACTGGACTCGCTATTATGTCTTCATCTTCTTCTTCTGCCTCAGTACTCTTCTATTCTTCTTCCTCACTCTCAACTTTGTCCCCTTTGATGACCATAACCTTTTATTAGGACATTGAGAAGCAATATGGCCAAGTCCTAAACACTTGAAACATTTGATATCCCTGCTCCTCTTTTGTTGTGTTTGGTCAACAATCTCACTAACAACTGCTTTTCCCTTTTCCTTCCTATCCTTCTCCCTCTCACCATCATCCGATTTATGGTGTTGATATGATTTCTGATCCCGCCATCTCTGATCCCGCCTACGCTGATGCCGCTCTACCCAACTGGCTAATTTAATCACATCCTCAAGAGTCTGGTAATGCTGGAGTTCCACTACATTGGCAATATCCATCTTCAACCCATTGATGAAACGAGCTATGGATTCATCTGATGTTTCCCTGATATCACATCTTGCCACTAATGTCTCAAACTCCTTTACATACTCTTCTATGCTCTTCTTACCTTACCTTAAGGATTGCAACTCCATCAGTATCTCCTGTTTATAGTAGTCTGGCACAAATCTGCGTCTCATCAACCTTTTCATCAAGGCCCATGAACGCACTTTCTCCTCATCAGCCCTATGTCTCTCAGCTTGTAATTTGTCCCACCACAAACTAGCATATTCAAATAATGCTAAAGATGCCATCTTCACCTTCATGCGCTCATCCCACTCATAACAGTCAAACACCTTTTCTACCCGTGGCACCCAGTCTAGGAATTCCTCTAGTTTACTACTACCAGTGAAAGGTGGAATTTTCAGCTTGATGCTTTCAATCCCCTTACGCCTGTAAACATTGTTTTCTCTCCTATTCCTTCCACTACTAGCATCAAATTCACTACTAGAGTGTCTCCTCCTAATTCCTACACCACTATGGCTTCTTCTATCCCTAACCTCTAATCTATCCATAATCAATCTAAGATTTTCTTGGATTTGATTAAACTCAGCCCTAGTCACAACCTCACCCCCATTATCAGCATCATTCCTATTGTTGTTGTTTTGAACACTTCCTTGCGACGACATCTCTACCCTTCAATAGTCAGCAATAGAAATTCACCAACAACCCAATTCCCAACAACAGCCCCAAACACCAATTTCACAGCAATCAACACCCAACAACTGAATTCAGCAAAAACCCCCAATTCTCAACTACAGCCCAATCACCAATTCACAGCAATACAATTCACAAAACAAATTTCCAAATTTCCTAACCAACAGCAGTATTGAATTAAAACTACAATTGAATTGAGAATCAACAGGCTTACCACTTTAACCCTTGATTTGATTGAATCCTTCATTCTGAACCCTTACGAATCCAACCTTCGCTCTGATACCAAATGACGTGGATTCTGATTCGATTTCCTTCACACACAACCAAATCATCAACAACAATCAAATAACTCCAATTTTTAGGGTTTTCTGGATTTTAGTACTAATGCATAAAATCAAAGATATGGATAAAATTATCAATCTATAGATACCAAGACTGATAAAATTAAACTGTTTCGCAATCAAATCATAGAACGATAGAAACCACGTTCTATAAATCAATCACTATGATTAAAGAATTCCAAGTATTTAATAACGATGCTCGCCACAAATTCTATATGAACCAAGAATTTGATAAGAACAATATGAATATATCGAAATTCGATTCTCAATATTCTCAAATCTCCAAAAGAAGTCTCACACACACTCAAGTGTCTCTGTGTTTACAAAAAAAAAATGATTCTCTATCTACGAAAAACCCTAAGGACCTTATTTATATCATCCTAAAAAATTTGTGCGAAAACATTCAAGGCCGGCAGCCTTCACATAGGCCGGCAAAGAAAACCGGCGGCCTTCTCTTAGGCCAGCAATTAAAAGCCGGTGGCCTTGAAGTGAACTCGGCCGACCTTTATTCAAGGTCGGCTTAAGGCTGGCCGGACTTCGCCTTGGGTCCTCCCGACGCCAATGTCCTCCTTTTTTTGGTGCTCGTATTTTTGCTCTTGGAATCGTATCACTCCTTCACACCCTTAGTTGTAACAACATACACTGCTTCAGTTGTAGACAATGCAGTAATAGACTGAACATCAATAATGTTTGCAACAGCTTGCTAAGTGGGTTCATAGCAACTATCACCAAATGCTTAGTGGTGGAACCTTAGGCCACCACCATTACAATAGAGGTAATTTGATCAATTGAACTACAAGAATTGTTGATCAAATTCACTAAACTTAGCATCTCTCTATTTGACTTGGTTGGTAAATTGAACTTCATTTTAGTCGATGAAACTCAGCCCTATAGTGAATTGAGCCTCTTAGGGACTTCATATGATTGAACTTCAACTTAAGTTAACCAAACTCCCTATTTATAAGTAAATTATTAATTGTTTGTTAAATTAACTATAAACAATTGGAGATCAACTTGACGCTTAATTGATACACTCTAAGTGAAGAGCTAATGTCCTCCACTTATTTATTGTTAGTAATTGTAATTACACTAATATTTTGTCTTCTCCGTATGATAAATGGAATAGAATCATATATGACATACATGTTGTATGTTGCAATAATTGGATGTTGTTGGTTGTGCTTTATCATGAGATGACTAATTTTACTATTGGATAGGATACATAAGTTGTGGATTAACCTACAATGGTTATTTAAGTGCCTTAGGAAGTAGGGATAAAGTAATTAGGTTGGTTTAGGTGTAGAAGGTCTACTCTAATGTCAAGTTAAGTACACAATCAAGAATCAATAAAATCATGGCCACTTAAGTGGTACACGAAATAAGGATGAAGTGGTTCAATAAGATGTGAAATACCTACTCTAAGTGAAGGGCAAGTACGTGGTTTTTGCATTGACCTACAATGGCCACTTATGTTGACTAGGAAGTTGGGAGAATTATATGGGGTAATAGCTTTAGCCTAAGGCCTCTAATGGGCAATCCATAGACTAGTCATTGATAGATGTCATGAGCTAGAAAAAGTAAAGAGAAGTGGCAACTATGAGTGCTTATCACCTTGCAAGAGGTAAGGTATGAGGGTTTAAATTTACTACTAGAGGTTAGATTAAGTCAAGAAGTCAAAATAGAGTGGCTTTTCATGTTAAGTGTAAATAGACAAGACTAATAATAATATAAGTGTAAATAACATTACTCAACCCTAGTAACTTTCAAAACTACATCAATACCTTACTTTTCAAAATTGAGCAGATTCCTCTCTATGTTGTACATAGACCTTACATTTTTTAAATACATGGATTGCTACGCAATTAACATCCCGTTTACTTGAACGTAATAGCTATTCCATTATAAGTCTATTACGTATGGAATAGCTATTACGTTGTTTACTTCACAGAATGGGAATTTGCACGAAATTGCAATTCATAAAATCAGGGAATCACCATTCCCTACCTAAACACCCGTAATAGCAATTCGGTTTTTTTTTTTTTCCTAAACACATCACACCGAAGAAGCGGTGGAGGAAGGTTTCACCAAATCTTCCATGGAGACCCCATTGCCGGTTGCTATCAATCGTTGATGGAAACGTCGATCAGCCATTGCCAGTGGAAATGTCGATGGAAACGTCGATTTGCCCCCGCCGTTGCACAATCTCAATTGTCCCTTGCCCCTATCGTCGCTGAAGTTGATCATCGCTTGCCTCTGTCATTGTTGCTGGTTGTTGAGTGGCGCCTAATCTACTCATGGACATGGACATTAGATTTGGAAGAAGAGAGTTTTAGAGATCTCATCGTCGCTTGCTATCGGTCGCCGCTTGCTGTTCGTCATCGCTGGTCGCTTGCTATTCGTTTGTCTGTCACTAGTCGTCATTAGCCACTCATCCATCGTTTGTCCATATATATAATCCATCCATCCGTCGCTCGTTGCTCGTCCATCGTCTATATATATATAATCCGTCCATCCGTCGTTGGTCGCTCATCCGTGGTTCGTCCATTGTCGCTTACAGACACATACACACACACATACATAATCCGTGGTCGTTCGTCGTTATATATATATATAATCTGTCCATCGTTGGATTAGGGTACTTTTTTTTTTTTAATAGATACAATTTACATGGGATATCCTTAATAGAGCAACAAAAATATGGGAAAGATTGAAATAAACTATTATAATGTAATATTATTCCACCCTTATTCCTCTATTTATTCCCTCAAGTAAACAATGTAGTCCTATTTTTATTACATCCAAGTAAGCATTATCATACCAATTCGCCATAATAACTATTCTCTAATAATAGCTATTCTATTACAATCTTATTCTATTCAGCAAAGTAAATAGATAGTAAATGACCTAAAGCGGCATTGCTACATTAGAAAAATTAATAAAAAGACAAGAAATTTTTGAATTCAAAAAGAAAAAAAGAAAAGAAAGTGCACCAAAAAAAGGGACAATTATATCACCTATCATGTAACTTTTAAGATTATATCGATACCCATCTACACTCCTATAATATAATATTGAATCCCTTAACAAGTTTCAATGTACATAGACACTCCTAAGAAGTTCTATAACTGTACAAAAACTCTCTAAAACTTTTTATAAAAGGGATCCAATGTATATTAGTGGGGTGTAAGTATACAAATAAAAAAAGAAAATAGACATATCGATGTACTTTAAAAAATTGACTGGAGCGGTGGATATAAGAATAGCGTTACCCTTTAGCTGGAGGAAGAGGATATAAAACAAATAACCCCAAGAATTAAGAACTGACACAAGAATTGAAGTTAGTGTCAGAATCTGGAGTTTAAAGGCACGAAGTTAATTCTAAGAGAAACTTTAAAAAAGAAAACGAAAAAAAGAAAGATACATCTTGTAAAGTGAATACCCAGTGATGATGGGAAAAAAAAAAAAAAATCAAGTTCATCTTCTATTTTAGATACATATCAGGATATGTGTGTTTTATGCGTCATATTTCTGTATGCACAAATGTTTCTGTAATTTTGTACGAGTGTATAAAACTATTTCTTTAACAGGGATTAGTGTTGGAACTCAAATTCCTGCCTCTTCCATACCTCCCAAAAACTAACTTCCCAGTGGAAATCGATCGCTCCATTGCCGATGGACTTCTTTCCAAGTTTGAGTCTCTCCTAAATTCATTAATCCTCGAATCTTTCCCATCATGGGGCCTAGAGGAACCCACTTCAATCGAAAATTGAGAAATCTCAACCTGAATCTGATGATGATGATGAGCATCACATTCATCTTGACCTTTTCTCGAGGAACCGACAATGGTGAACCGATCAGGACATAGAGCTGAATTCAGGGAAACTGATCTTCTCATGCCTTGAACATCATCTTGTACTATTTCACCAAAACTGGCTTCACTTTTTTCAGGAACATGATGAATTGGGGTCCTAGGAGAATCATCGTTGCCAACAATGCTAACAACTATATCATTTTGGGCAGATCTTTCTGAATCATCTTGGATTACTGAAACCCCCTCGATTCGATGCGTATGCACGGGCGCATTTTGGTTGCCTGGTGGGCTTGTATCTTGCCTAGGAGCTGCAGGCTGTTGATGGGGAAGATTAGCAGGATGGATGGATGCGATATTCGAACGACATAGCGGGCAGCTGGAATGTGATTTCAACCATGTATCAATGCAAGGAAGATGGAAAGCATGGTTGCACTTTGGCAGTAGCCTTAGTTTTTCATCTTCTTGAAATTCGCCCAAGCAAACAGAACAATCGGTTCCCTCAACAAGGCCATCTCCTTTTTTATACTTACACACGGTGATTGATTTTATGAGTGACTCATCTAGTCCATTTGTACAATTTTGCCAAGAATCATTAGTCATTTGATCTCTGTCAGGATCACCAAAGTCTCCGTCATTTCTTCTTCCTCTACAATACTTGGTGATGATGGTGTAGTAGCTTACAAGAAGGAAAGCGCTTGCCAGGATCCCAATGACAGCGATCACAAGAGGCGAAAAATAGGGACCGGAGCCATCGCTGTTGCCGTCGGGAGGAGGGGGAGGGGGGAAGGTGAGGTAACACCATTGTGGGCAATATATGCTACAAATTCCCAGAGAGCAGTCTTTATAGGAGTTATATGGAGCCCAAGGATTTGGATTGCCTGTAGATGCCATGACAAATCCTAGTGGGCTGCTACTAAATGCTGCAACAAGAGAAATATGTTGCTTTAATCTGCATCAAAAGGAGAAAAAAAAAAAGTGGGGTTTGGATGTAAAGTGAAGCAAAGTCGAAGTCATGAAAAGTAGATGTGCCAATCGCCACCTAGCTTCTCTTCTACATTTCGTTTTGGCATTAGTTTATGTAGTTTTTTCTTGTGTGAGGATGCTAGGTTGTTGACTAACTAAAATGATTGGTTGGTTGTACTATTCTATCCAAGACATTAATAAATTCTTAGTACAAACCTATGTGACTAAAATATATACATAGGTGTTGTCTGAGTTGGTGAGTGTAGGTGAGATGGCTCTTGCGTTTGCTCGTGCTCACAATGATTCTACACTTGCTTACGAAATGAAATTCTATATTCTTACAGTTACTCCAATTTTAACTTCCCCAACTCTCCTATATGGTCTGGATGCATATCTGCTGTCTAGAATTCTTCCTAGTAATAACGATTAAATACACACACTAATAGCTGAGGTAACTCCTTATCTTACGGAAATAGAAATTCTGTAAAAGAAATGTGAAGTCTCCTAGAAATGTAGACAGTTTTAGAAAAGAGAATTTTTCTTGAATTTGATTATGAATAAGTGGTAAGTGGATATATTTAGTTTCTACAAGAAGTCATTTATAATATTAGCCATAGCCATTAATTTACTAACAAATCCTATTAACCGTAACTATTTACTAATTTGTCCAACACAAGATCAGTCTTCTGCAAATAATTATATATTATTCCATTACTTGCATGTTTAACTATGGAAAAAAGACTTACCCATTATACATGCCATATGTATGTATTGGGTGAAATGTCCAATAAAATTTTGACACATCGTAGTGGTAATGAGTACTTTAAAAATACATGTATATCATCCATGTTGTACACACATTACAATATCTTAATTTTATTTTTTTTTACTAATTCGCCATTTATACATGTTACAAGTAATGCGTAAAAATGTTTTCTTATTGAGTATGAGTGATGATAACAAAGTTAAGACGGCACATATCTTTTTTTTCTTTTTTATGATTATGGGTAATGTAAAGTCCTAAAAATTTTGAAAAAACTATACAAAAATTAAAGAAAATATGCAGAATAATAAATACTTCTACATCGGGATAGCGAGAATGACAATTTTGTAATATTAAAAACTTTGAGAAATATACGATAAAAATTCAAATATCGTGATGCATAAATATTATTTTAATAATTTGAGATAATAATAGGTTTTAAAAATAAAATAATTAGAAAGAACAACCTTTACAAGGAAAAGAAGATAATGAACATAAAAAATTGAATTATATGAAATATATTACTAAATAAATTTAGGAACCGAAGTAATTGAAAAATATCTTAATACGGATATGTAAATGGATAAAAAATAATAATTGTAAGTCTTAACTTTAGTTCGAGTAAATTAAATTAAAAGAATAAATTCTCTGAAACATAATTTTCAAACAATATTAGGTTAAATAATGAAATTAATTTAAATTATAGATCTAGGAATTTTAAATGAAAATTTAGAATAAATATTTATGTCTAGAATAATCATATTGGCTTAGACATAAATTTTCGTAATAAAACTCTAAAAATGCAAAATTTAAAGATATCCTTATATGCTAGTGAAATACTAAAATAAAAATACTTTTTATATAAAATATAATTATAATATAATATAAATATATATAAAAAAATGTAAAAAAAAAAAAATCTAGAACAGGCGAGAGTTCCACAACATCTTGGCTCCAGCAGACTGTGAAGGAGAGTGGCTAGTGACGTCTGGCGTCTAAGGAAAGAAAAAGGGAAGGCTTTGGTTAGGAAAAGAGGCTAAAGGACACCCTGGTCGCATCTACCACCTTCGACGAAACTCAAATCTTGGCCTCCTCCGTGCTCCTAATCGTCTTAGACACAAGTCCAATTTCGGAGGAATTGGCCCTTCTCAAGTCATCTTGCACCAGGCGGCCTCTTTAGTCCCCAAGGCTTCACTTCTACTACAATGGCATGGCTTCCATAGAATTGATAGTAGTAGCTTAGTAGATGCCATGAATTTGAATTGTGACGATGTGGTTGTGGTTGCTCCGGTTGGTGAGTGCTAAAGGAGGTGCATGGTGTGTAGCTGTGTGCGTTCGGAGAGGGGAACGACAACTACAACAACTGTAACGACAACAGCAATGACACAGCGACGACAGCAACGACAACTACAATGGAACGGCACAACCGTGATAGCAACGGCAACCACGATGGCAGCAACACCCCACAAGCAATGTCCGAGAAGAAATCTGTAATTGGTCGTTGCTATGTTTAGTCCCTTGCTTTGATGTAGGCGTGAAGGTGATGTGTGTGTAGGGAGTAATGTTCTGACAAGGGAGAGAGAAGTGTTTGGTGCTTGCGAAGTGTGTGTGTGTGTGCAAGGGAGGAGGAAGACAACAACGACCCCAACAGCAGCAACAATGGCGACCTTAACCACGGCAGCAGCAACGACCATAACGACAACAACAACGGCAGCAATGACAACAACCGTGGCGGCGACGGCAACAGCTACCACGATGGGAATAGTAGCATCCGAAGGAGGAAAGAAAAAAGGGAAAGGGAAGAAGGAGCTGAGTGTGTGTATGTGTATGGATGGTGTGTGGTGTGTGTGAGAATGTGTATATGCATATGAGGTGGTGTGTGGTGTATGCAAGTATGTGTGTATGAGTATGGAAGGTGTTTGGTGTGCAGATATGTTTGTGTAGGTATGGAAGGTGAGTGTGGTATATGCGGGTATGTGTGTATGTGTATGGAAGGTGTGTGTAGTGTGTGCGGAGTATGTGGGTATGTACGTGTCGATGGTGTGAGGTGTACGTGGAGTATGTGTGTATGTGCGTGTTGGTGGTATGAGACGTGTGTGGAATATGTGTGTATGTATGCACTAGTGGTGTGTGTGTGTGTGTGCATGTGGACTTGAGGAGAAAGGAGGATTACAAAGTTCAAGTGTGTATGCGTGTAAATAGGTGTATAGTATGATTGTGTGTATGTATGTGTAAGTGCGTGCGTGGTGTGTGAGGAGTGTGTATGTATATGGATAGGAGTATGTTGGTGTGTGTACGAGGTGTGTGAGAATGTGCTGGTGTATGTGCGTGGTGTGGTGTAAGGTGTGTAAGTGGGGTTCGGCAAGTAGGGGATATGAAGTAAAAAAGGAAGAAGAAAAGGAAAATGGAAGATGCCTAGAAAGGAGGAAAAACATAAAGGATTAGAAGGGAAGATTTGAAATATACACACGCATAAGTGTAGGCTAGAGAAGAGTGAAGAGGAATGAGAAGAAGAAGTGGGAAATTGGAGAAATCTGAGGGGTTAGAGGGAGCTTGGTAAGGAAACAAAGGGGAAAAGTTATGATAAGGGAGTCAAAAGGAAGAGGAGAGTAAGGAGAAAGGAAGAGGAAAAGTTAGAAGAAGGGAAAGTGATAATTGAAGACGAAAAAGAGTGAGGAAAAGAGAAGAAGAGCCAGAAGATGAAGTCAAGAGGGTATTGATCCTACGTATGTGTGTAGGTGAAACTTATGTGTACGTATGTGTCTAACATTATTACGATGGAGGTGGGCATGTGTGTGTGCAAAGGATGGCTAGTGTGTATGTAGTGATGGAAGCGTGAGTGGGGATAGAGAATAGTAAAGAGGATGGGAAGCCCTACTGGTGGAGATGTCAACAAAGGAGAGAAGAAAGAATGGAAAGGTGAAACCAAGGAGGAAGAGGGAATTACGTGAAGGAGGTGTGTGTGTCTACGTGTGAAAGTAAATGGGAAAAAGAGGTGTCACCAATGTGGTAGCGATGGCTTTAGTAGCTTGATCCAGTGTTCGAGTTGTAAAAAGAAGCCCTGGAAATGCGATGTGCCATCAGTAAAATGATTGTGAATGTGAGTGTGGAAAAAGGCATTGGAGAGTTTGAGAAGAGATGAGAGTTAACAGAAAATCGAAAAATCCAACGGAAATTGCGTAGAGCCACTATAGCTAATCCTTCAATACTGTGTTCGATGAAGAGACCACACGTCAGGATCACTTAATGACGATTAAGACTATGACGACCATAAATAGGTGAGTGGGAAACTTAATGATATGCTACAATGTTGTGTTGTATGTTGATATGCTATGTATGTGAATTCATTTGCTTTGTTGTAGTTGCAATTGAATGTGAATTTCTAAAGTTTGAGTTATATAAAGGGGTTAAATGAGTTTAGGAAAGAAGTTATAATGAAATTGGTAATTAGATATGTATATAGATGAGTATTGTTAAGAGAATGTAGAGGATAGAATGGACTAAGGGTTTAGATATCATTACCTTAACGATTGCACTTCGCACCATATTGCCATTGCTATTACTACGGGCCTAACCTACGATTCAAAATTGTTTCTTTAAACTAAACCAAAATATATAAACCTAACTTTTCCCTTTATAGCTACCGAGTAAGTAAGCATAACTAGATTAGATCACATAAATATCATTATGTATACATATCAGAGTTTACTTCCAAATATGAATATATGCTTAGGCAAATTTATTTTTCTATTATATCTATAGAATACACTCATAAACATAACTATACAAATCATGAGTGTAACTTTGATTTTGCAACTGAACAATTCTATTTTCTTACCTTCTTAAGTAAGTGATGGAAGGTGTCTAGTAAATCATTCTTTAATTAAAGCTATGTTACGAACCTAAATATATGTGTAGATATATATATATATATATATATATATTATACATAGGTGTATTGAGGACTTAGAAGGGATATACGAGACGACCTTGTTGGCTCTCGAATGTGTGTATAACAAAGCACTTGAGAAGTGTGATGACAAAGAGGTGTCACAAATGATAATCATAAATCAATCCCGAGTGGTTGATTTGACATTTAAGACAAATGGCACAAAGGTATCAAGTTAACTAAGACCTTGTGTATAGTTGGATAATTTACATCCACTTAGTCTGGCTTCCTTGTTTATTTTGTGATGTGAAATGCATGATCTTTGTTTGTCGTAGTAAGTGTGAAAATGAAATGTAGTGGATTGTTTATGGGACTCCACTAGATTCCTATTTATTGTTCTTGGAGTGGTAGGCTTTAAATGTTTGGTAGCTTACTTCATTTCCTTGAATGGTTGCAACTATATATATTATTTGGTCACCTCGAATCAATTAATTAAAGAAGTGAGCTCGATTAAAACTTGACATGCATTTTCACGAGACATCGCATGAGATTGAAGGCCATCACTGCTATAGGACGCGCTGGAAGTGATTAGAGGATCGTTGTTTCACCAAGTGCAAACTAAGTGATTAGAGGATTGTCGCGCCTTGACGATTCTGAGTCCAGCCTGTCTCTTAAGGGTGTAATTACTCGATGTATTGAGGCACCTAAGCTTAAAACATTAAAGCTAAGACACAGTAAAAATAAGTGATAATAATGAAGATGTATGTAAGACTCGGGCACTGATGGTAGCTTCGGAATCCTCAACCCAAGGTCAAGGGGGGCATAAACCCTAGGCTTTATGTTGATTACCGGAAGACCACGTGAGATGCTGCATTCATATGGTTATTCATGCATAACATATGTTTTGATAACTTTATTGAAATTACTTTTATGTGTATAGCAATGAAAGTATTACCATCCAATTCACTGAGTCATAGTGTGCTCACCTCTCTACAGACCTTTTTGCAAATAGCGATTACGAAAGTTCGGCATGGGATAAGATGTGAAGTGTCGAGTTTTTGGAAGACCAGAATGACAAAGTAAGAATTGTGAATGATAGATTATTTAAATGAAATGTTAGGACCCCTATGTAAATAGAATTGAATCTGTAAAACTTAGGATTTATCCTATTTTACTTATTGGTAGGAGATATCGATACTGTGGGATATGGGATCCATAGTTATATCTTATTATATAATTATATGTACTATGATTAGTAATAATTGTAATTATTTACTTAGAGTCTTAGGATCTTTAACTCGTAAAACGATTATCATGTAACGGGTACACATGTGTCATGATAATTTTTAGTGGAAACTTCCAGACCCCCTTTTAGGCCGTGATAAGTAATTTTATAGTATCATCACTAGTAATAGTTTATTTTACTGTTTTTCGGATATAATTTATTATTATAAAAACTATTGACAGTAACTGAAAGCTATCAATAATCTTAATAAAAATCTATCGATAGTTTCGTAAATAGTAAATCATCTTCAAATAATAATTAAAATAAGATTTATTAATAATAAAATTATTATTATTGATAATGTTACGGTGTTATCACTTTTAACTTTTGAATGATGACACCATGAAATTGCTCATATAACTAGTTGATATGATATAGAATTTTGTCAAATATGGCCACCATGAATCACCAATCACCAACTATGACCATCACTACCCTCTCCACCACCTTGGGGAGCTTTCCAACATGCGCATTGCATGCAATCACCGTCGGAAAATCGGGTTCAAGATCCCTTTGTCACATTCGTTACTTCTCCTTCCACTTTTCTTTTTTCTTTTTTTAATCTTTGATTCTTTTATTTATTTAATTTAATTTAATTAACATTTTTCATTTTCAGAATAAGGGAAAACAAAAAATGGAAAAAAAATGTGCATAAATTTAGTTTTGGGAACTTGTGCATATCTATCTCCTTTGTCAAATATGTCTTCAATGACACATCCTACGCTCCTATATGTTGAATGCCAACATGTTAGAGATGAAAACAAAGTTAGTTAGGTAGTATTAATAATCTAAAAAAGTTAAATCAAGTATTAAGTCAATATTTTTAAATTTTAAAAAGTTATGTGAAAAAATAGATAATATTTAGATATTAAATTTGATATTTTTTTAATTATATATAATATTTTATTATATGATTAATTTTTTAAGTGCCCATGCTGCTAGTTTGTCATGGCTAACTCTTACTAAATTGAACATGTATGTTCCTAAAGTAAAATTACACAAAATGAAATTAAATAAATATAAGAAAATATAATTAGGTGGCAAGTGGAGTTCACTCAACCAATGAGGTAGTGGATCATGACTCAATACCGTGTGAAAGCTGAAACTTGAGATTTTGCAATTTTTTTAATTTTATTCAATTCAATAATTTAATTATATATACTAAAAATTGATATTGTGTAAACTAAATTGTAAAATATGTTGATGAGAATTTATTATGTAATGTACAATTAGAGGAAATGATCAAATAATTTATCTGCAATGCCACGTTTAGAAAGCAACAAAATCACATCATAAAAATCACCCAACGTCATATCTGTACTGTGAAGTTCCGGAAATTTGTCCATTTTATAATTACCAATACCACCTTCCCAAATATGGAAAAAAAAAATGAGACTTTTAAATCCTATAAAATCCGGATGTTGAATTCCTTTTTTTTAGTAAAAATGGATTCCCTCCATTCATTTTTTTAATTTATATTGATTTTACAATGCTTTAGAATTTAGATCGTTATAATATGTTACATGTTATTATTATTCAGTGACATACAAAGGCTTTTGTCTGCATTTACAAAACCTATTCAACTTCAAAATTGCTTTTACCATAAACACCCAATAATAAAACAAATGACTTGTAGGTGAATTATTCCAACTATAAGTATAATCAAAATTAAACGATAGAATTAATCTCAACTACAATTGTTAGCATAACTAAAACCTCAACAACATTCGCAGAATTCATCTCCTAAGTATATTGAAAGGTAACAACCATCCAAATCTCCAAACATAGATATCACTAAGTTCATCAGTTGATTCTCAAATTGTTCCTATTGATCATTGTCATAGTAATAATAATAATCTTTATTATCTCTATTTTGATAATAGTAATACACATCTGTTGATTTGTCATAATCTACAAATTCATCATAAACCCTTGTGGCTAAAAACAAATGAAAGGATGAGCTTAGGCCTAATAGGTGATACCACAAATACACGCACATTTAACATAATCTCAATCCACACACTTGATGCAATAGATAAACATAAAACAATCAATTCACTTATCATTAATTTAGTCCAACAAGTAATATGAGGGTGCTCATGATCCTATCACACCATATATATATATATATAACCTAAGTTGGAAACTAAAACCTCCAACCCTAACTTTTTAAATGGTACTAAGAACTACCACCTTTAGCCTAGACTTTTGAAATGGTATGGGGAACTACCACCTCTAACCCCAATACCCCTAAATCTACCCTAAGTCATTTTGGCACATGACTCTATTAAGGATAATGTTATATATTAATCATTAAGGCATCCCCTAGGGATCTACCATTACTTTATTTTTATTTTATTTCCTTTCTCTTTTGGTTATTACATCCTCCTTCCCCCTCACCCCCTAAAAGAAACTTTCGTTTTCGAAAGTTACCTAATTCCTAAAAAGGTTTAGGCACTTCTTCTACATTTCTTCTTCAAGCTCTCAAGTTGTTTCATGTGTAGTCTAATTTGTCCAACTGCGATTTAACATAAGGGATCACCCGTTGTCTCGATACTTATTCTTTGGTGTCTACTATCTTAATAGGTCGTTTCACAAATGAAAGGTTTGGCTATACATTTAAGGGCTCAAAAGTAGTTACTTGATCCAGATTTAGCACAAATACTTTCAACATGTATAAATGAAATGCATCATGTAGCCAATCCAAACTCGATGGTAATACCAACCTATAAGCCATATTGTTGGTCTTTTCCAACACTTCAAACAATCTAAAATATATTGGATTCAACTTCCCTCTTAGCCTAAACCTAATTACTCCCTTAGTCGAAGAAATCTTTAGTAGTATTTTATCTCCTACTTAGAACTTCATAGGGCATCATTAGTTATCTATATAACTTTTTTTACAACTCTATGCGGAAAGTATTCTCTATCTTATTAATGTCACCTTATCTATTGCCCCCTATAACAACTCAGGTCCCAACACTTGTCTTTCACCTACTTCAACCTAATGTAGAGGTGATATGCACTTCCTTCCATAGAACGTGTCAAGAGGAGTCATCTAGATGGTTGCCTAATAGTTGTTATTATAGGTGAACTTAACTAAACGTAAGTGATCATTCCAATTCCCTCTAAAGTCCAAAGCATAAGCACATAACAAATCTTCTAAGATCTATATGGTTCTCTCAAATTATCCGTCAGTTTAAGGATGAAAGGCAATGATGAATTGCAATTTTGTACTCAAGGCTTTATGTAAACTTTTTCAAAACTTTCTTAGAAAGCAAGTATCTCTATCCAATGTTATAGTAACCAACACTCTATGTAATCTTACAATCTCCTTGATATGCAACTAAGCTAGTCTTTCCAACTTATACTACACATGGACTAGTAAAAAGTGGGCTAACTTGGTCAACCTATTCACAATCACCTACACTACATCCAGCTTTTCCTTAGTCCTTGGGATTGCTGTGATGAAGTCCATAGTCATATGTTCCTATTTCCATTCAAGTACTAGGAGTGGCCGTAACTCACCAATTGGCCTCTGAAATTCAATCCTCATTTGCTAGCAGGTTCGACACCTTGATACATATTCTGCTATCTCCCGCTTTATGTTCCTTCATAATTTCTTTCTTTAGCTCAACATCACCTGATACATATAGTTTGGTGTCATGTCTCACAACACCTGCATCCACATTGAAATCAATTACTCTACCTGATTCTACCATGTTTTTTATTTCCTAGATACCAACATCTTCTACCTAAGTAGCCTTAATTCTATCCAATAAGGTTGTTTGAATATGCAAACTGGCTAATCTTGCTCTAACTCCATATGTTACAATTTTCAATTTTGGCATGCGCATGTCCTCCAATAATTTGTGTTGAGATGTAATAAAAGAGGCAAGATTACCTTGCCTCTTCAAACTGAGAGCACTTGCCACCACATTTGCCTATTCAAGATGGTACTAGATTTTCACATCACGATCCTTAATCAACTCCAACTATCTATGTTGTCTTAGATTCAATTCTTTCTGGGTGAAGAGGCACTTCAACCTTTTGTGGTCAATGAAGATTTTGCACTTCTCCCAATACAAGTAGTGTTTCCAAAGTTTAAGTTCCAAAACCACAAATGTTAACTCTAGATCATGTGTAAGATAATTCTTCTTATATAATTTCAACTAACGAGAGGCATAAGTTATGACTCTCCCATCTTGCATCAAAACACATCCTTAGCCTTGAGTCGACGTATTACTAAAAATAATGAACTCTTTTCCAACTTTGGGAAGTGATAATACTAAAGCCAAAAACAACTTTTCCTACAACTTCAAGAAACTATTTTTACATTTAGTATCCCAAACAAACTTCACCCCTTTCTATGTCAACCTAGTTAAGGGAGTCACTAATCTAAAAAACCCTTTAATGAAATGCCTATGGTGATCTGCTAGTCCCAAGAAAATCCTGATTTCTATAGCTATGTTTGGTCTTGGTCAATCCATTATAGCCTTTACTTTCTTAGGGTCCACTGAAATACCTTCTTTATTGACCACATGCCCTGAGAAGGACACATGCTTCAGCTAAGATTAGCACTTCTTGAACTTAGCATACAGTTCCCATCTCATAGTCTTCCCAATACCATTACCAAGTGTTCATTGTGTTCTTCTCTACTCTTAGAATAGATAAGTATATCATTTATGAACACCACCACAAACTGATCTAGAAAGTCTTTGAAGACTATGTTTATTAAGTCCATGAAAGCGGCTAGAGCATTTGTTACACCAAAGAGCATCACTAAGAACTCATAATGCCTATACCAAATTCTAAAGGCCATCTTTTATGTATTGTCTTCTTTAATCTACAATTGATGATATCCCCGTCTCAGATCAATCTTGGAGAAAGCCTAAACTCCCTGTAATTGGCTAAATAGGTTATCAATTCTGGGAAGGGGATAATAATAATAACTACACTAAAATGAATAATAATAATGGTGATAACAATAGAAAAATAAATAAATAAATAAAATTAATTCACTAATATTTTTAAAGATGTTAGCTACAATTTAGATGAATTGAGGAAATAACCTTCCATACGTAACAAGCTATTTTCAACTATGGGTGAAAGAAGCATTATATGGTGGCAAATGTTAATTTATAGTGGGACATTAGAAAATTTATGAGGTTTAAAGAAGTCTGAATTATGGGAACATATTTATAAAGTTTATTATTAGGAAATGTTAGCTATAACCTAATGGCATTAGGATAATAATTGATATATAAGCTAGAGCTCTTCAAGTTAAATGGATCAAAGGATCAAGGAGATGTTTTACGTTTTGAACAAAGATAAATTATGAGAGTCAAAGAAATTTAATGGAGTTCTTTTGGCCCATGGGAACTTACAAATAATAATCCCTAGCCTTATGGGTAATGTGGTGTTTTGTAATTAGAAGACTTATAGCAAACTTAGGAATGAATTTGTAATGAGAGAGAAAATCAAGTAAGAAAAGTAGCTCCTAAAGAGGAAAAGCAATTGAGCATGATAAGGTCTACTTGAGTAACCTAATGGAGAAAGGAAAACTACAAAGAGAGTCAAAGGTTTCAAATGAAAATAGGAGAGTATTTAGATCCCGATAGAGAGTATAAATAGACTTAAGAAAAGTGTCAAAAGAAGTTGATATTATAATGATATCAATATGAATAAGGAGTAATTATGAACAAATTAATCCGAATCTAAGCATTAAGATTTATTTAGATGATATAACAGAAGATGCAACAAAGGAAAATTCTAAGGTGAATAGAGATTTATTAATGGTACTTGAAGACAAGATGGATGAAGCGGAGGTGGGTACTTAGAAGACTAAAGTGAAGGAGGAATATTTTTGTAACGAACCAAGTAGTTAGTTCCTAGCTAAAAGAAAATTTTCTATTGAAGAAATGAGAATAACTGAAGTGTAGATATATGTGATTCTAAAATCCATCTTGTTGGATAATTGTGACTAGGTATTTAGAATGAGCTCAGCTCTAAGTATTATAATTTAAAGGGAGAATTTGGAAAGGTCTTCAAGAGATCTAGAGGTCGTGAGTACTAATAAAGAGTGCAAATAGGAAAGAAAATTATGCAACCTAGATGTAAATAAAGTAGTAGTTAGGAGATACAAATTGAAAGCAAAGGCATTAGGATATTCTTTAAGTTTAGAAGTTGACCTAATAAAATCTTGTAAGCTAGATAGAAAAATAGTAGAGGGGATGTAATATGGGTTAATTAAGGAGTCGTCTATGATAAAATAGATGATACTTGAAAAGATTAGTGCAACCAATCAGGATATAAATCTATGATTAGAGGAAGAAATCCTATTATGAGATGAACTTAAAGAAATAGGAGATATTGAATGTGAATGGGAGAATATGTAGAATTTGATTAAGGTATTGATGAATTTGAAAAAAGTATGTGAAGAAGTCTATGTATGTAAATATTAGTATAGGCAAGGAGAGATTATTTGCAATTTGATTTACCGCTTGATGATAAAATGAAATAAGAATAGCATAGCAAAAGACGTGGTAAAGAATAATTTTGAAACAATTGGAGATTTACTATCGATATTGGAAGATTTTGTGAAGAAGTGAAATTAGAGACAAAGAATGAGCTATGAATGAGATTGTATAGGGATAGATACCCATTCTATAGCTAAAGGTAACTTTTGAGGATAAAAGTCTCTTTAATGGGGATAAGAAGTAATAACAAAAAATAAAAAAAGGGATAAATAAGGTTTTTAAAAGCAGGGTAAATAAATAATAAGAGTTAAAAGTCATGGACAATACAAATTTTCTCCTAGGGGGCATTTAAACCTACAAAACCCTCCTATCTGCCCTTTTCTTTGCCTTCACTCACATAGTTACTCATGAAGAAAAACCTTCTTTCTAGCAAGTCTCTCACCAAATTGTGCATTGTGACATGATCCTACATAGTAAGTGTACAAAACAACTTCTTTCTTCATCATTTTCTCACATTGGATAGTGATAACTCATTTTTGGTGGCCATTGGTACAAAAATCACACAAAACCCTTAAGAGTTTTTGGTGCAATCACTATTATTAAGGTAATCTGAATAGGTAAGTGATAGCATATAAGTATAATTTTTATGTTTTAGGGTTTGGATTTGTATAGAATGACATTTGTGAAGGAAAATTTGAGGTTTTCGTATGAAAAAGAGGAACAAGGGAGAACATGAGCAAACATGGGCTCACCTCATTTGTGGAATTTTCTCTTCTTTTTTTTTTTTTTTCAGGTATAAGATGAGCTTATAGGTTGTAATCAAGACCTTAGATTTTTAGACTAGGTTCAATGCTAGTGTATAGAGACATGCAATAAAATAGGTTGTTATAGTTTACTTTTAATTAAATTAGATTAAATTTTAAATTACCTAAAAAATATTAGAGTTATATATATTATCAAACAAATAGAAGATATGTATGTGAAACATTTGAGAGACCGATAATTATTTTATACTATGGAGTTCTATAGATATTTATTGTTTTAAAAAGATTAAGAGGCTTAGCATGCTATTGCCCAGTAATAATATATGATAGGTAGTAATATTCTAAATTTTAAGGAGTTACAAATTCACAAATCAATAATTAAAATTATTTTAGAGACATTGAAAAATATAATTTTGCAATTATAGATGTTACCAACTAAATGACAGAACAGGGTAAGAGTTGGCAACACAGAAGAATCCTCATATTGTATCAACAATCTCTTTCGACATATGTAGAAGGCAGATTAGTATCATTTATGTTGTTACATGTAGTTTAAATGATATTAGAAAAGGACACGGTACGATGCCTTTTCATAACACTCCATCACTCCCATGTCATTGTTGTTTCGAAAGTTAAAATGATTTTTATTTTACGTCCTTAGAACTTTCATTGTTGCCTAATATTTATGGCATTTTGATTACATCTTGATATATTGGTTTCACTATATTCTCCAATGGAATTTTCTAATTTGGAAAATTGAAAAAAAAAATCAGTTTAATGTCATTCTATTTTTTTTTTTTTACATATATCTATGTATATATATAGATATATATATATATATATGGATTTTTTTTTATCTTTTGACAATTAATTATCGTATTATCGGATTGTTTTCCCTTGTTATATCCTATGACTGAATTTTATGATTACCTTTTTCCCTTAATAATAATAATTAGGATTGGTTGCACGAAAATTTCATAGCTTTTCTTCCTTTGAAACTTCAAAAATTATGCATTATTTTGATGATTATGCTTAATATCTATTTTCTCTTTCTTTTGATATTTTGCTCAATTTGAATGGTGATGGATATTGTCAAAATATGCAATTATTATGAGCAATTTTCTTTTGGCCATTGTTAAGACGAACAAAGGGAAAATACCAACTACTATAATTAGAAATACGAGCTCTAATCTTTGATGTCGGGTGAAAAATAAGAATCTTTAAATGTTGTTTCCTGAAAATTTGGAGATGAAGCATAATTTAATGAAACGTTTCTTAAACCTATAAGATCTTGGAATCAGGTTCCAAAGACTTTGAAAAATTTCAGGGACAACTAAAAAAAGCCTAAAATCTCGAAGAATCATTGTGTGGACTTGCCCTCATGTGACGGCTACCCCTTTACCATATTAACATCTTTATGTCTTTTTGTGTAATCTGGCTGTATAATTATTTCTAAAGGTATTCTTTTTTTTCTTTTTCATTATATATATATTTATTTGAACATGCAATGTTGATGCATACTGCATACGGCTATAAATGATCAATTTGAATTGAAACAATATTAAAATGTTGAATTTGAGCTTTAGCAAGACTTGAAATTAATGCTTGAACCTGATCCAACTAGAGTTTCAAACTCAAGCTTAATTAGAAGAAATACTCTATAAGCTCAAACTCGATTCAATTAATCTCTTTTATATTTGATTTATTTGAGAAAAATATATATTTTTCTTCTAATCAAAATAATATTGGTCCAAACTTGACTTGAACTCGATTGACATTTATGTTATATTTTAGTTTGATTGAACTTGTAAGTTAGTCGAATCAAATATCATAAAATTTAAACTTGACTCAATAAACTGTTCAAATAGTTTGAACCTAAGCTCAACTTGATTATTGATGAACTAAATTTCAGTAAATATTAAATTAAACTCAAATTTTTCACGAGTAAATTTGACTTTTTTACTTACACACGATGATGTATGGTTTGCTAGTTGGAATCATATGCTAAATATATCATAAATGCAATGAAGCAGATGCAAATAAAATATATAAAATTACTTGATTAACGTTTGTGTTCTATTTTAACTTGATTAAACTCTTGAATTAATCGAGTCAAATATATAATAAAACTTAAACGTGATTTAATAAACTGCTTGAATAGTATAATTTCAATCTCAATTTAATTATTATCAAATCAAACTCAACTTAACTTGTAAGTAGGTTTAATTCAGCTACACTCCTACTCATGAATGATTTATACGGATGCTAGTTTCAATCATATGTTAAGTATATCAGAAATGCGATAAAGCAGAAACAAATAAAATATACAAAATTACTGAACAGCCTTGGAAAAGGGTAGCACTATTGCCATCAAAATTCCAATGGGCTTTCAAGTATGTAGTAGTTTCCTTGTTCTAACTTTACACGAAAGCTGCAAGGCATAGGCCTGGAGGCATGTGAGACAAAAGCTTGCAGCAATTGTCTTTCATGATGCTGTATCTTGTGTTTCCTTCAGATCCAGGTGAAAGAACCCCTGGGGAAAGGCAATTTGGACGTTGGAAACGATTGTTTACCCGAAATATATTCTTCTTTTATTAAAACCCCAGATTCGCGAAGGAAGAAAACGAAACCAAACTTTGTTTTACTTGGCGGACTCGGATGAATATCAATAAACAATAAATAAACTAATAAAGTCATAATAATAAGTAATAACGAAAATAAAATAAATTACGAGTGCTATAATAAACCAGTAAAACTAAGGATCATGGTAGCTCCAGTCATGATACAATTGTCCTAGAATTAGTCCACCCCTCTAATGATGGTACAAAAGGCTCTTTATGCGGTGATATCACAAAATAAGAAGAACTTATACAATGATATCTCATAATACCACCAATTCGTTCATAGTGTGCACTTACCAAGGAATAATAGAATTAATTATATAAACTCAACTTAGATTATTTTTTACTCTTTTTCATTACTATTTTTTTAATCAAAAAACTCAATCAACTTAGCATAATCTTTAAATAAACAATGATGATGATGGTGTTAATACTAATTTTTTAAGTAGAATAAAAAAGATTTGAATCCCTTTTTTTTTTTCATTGTAATCATTAAAAGAAAATGATGATAATGACCATACACTTGAATAACTTTAATAATATGACCGTAGTTTAATAATGATTTAAACCAGCTATTGGGATGTTGGGGGAGAAAAAATAACTAGCTATTCGAATTTCTTCATCAATAACGATATTGATAAAACACGTGAATTCAATTAATTCAGTCACCTTTTTTTTTTTTTATTTTGCAATTACAACACTATCCATTATTGAAATATGCCAAATAATATAATAAAGTCGAGAGTAATATGGCAATTTTTTCTCCAACTCTTTCGATATAAAGACTAAAACCCCAGTTATTATGGCAGAAATCCTCGACATTTAGTAAAAGGAAAAAACGGAGTCTCTCCATTTTCGCTCCCTAATGGCGCTGCTAGCCTTCCTTTTCTGCCACTATCGCACCAGTTTTACTACAAACTCCATGACATGGAAATTCCAGTTTTGAGTAGATTATTCATGGCGAAAATATTTTAAAGTCTAAAAGGAGAAACGTAAGCATAAGCAGAAGGGGAATTCGAGAAGCAGAAATTTATGGTTAGAGATATTACAAAATTGAGATGTCCTTAGAAAGTTATGTTTTTAAACCATCATTACTCTTATAATCGTAAAATTAGAAAGAACGGAACTTTGAATTGAAATCAGGATTTAAACCATAATTTTGATTATTTGAAAGTTTTGACTTAGGATAAACCACATAATATAGTAATACTATTAGAGAAAGTGTAATTGCAATTATGCAATTCTTGCAATCAACAGTTATCTTAATAATCATAAAGCCAATAAGGGATTGGGAAATAGATTTTGAGGTTAAAAATTAGACTCAAGATATTCTAAATTAAGTATCTAACATGAGAAGATGAAAAAGCGGGAGTAAGGGTAAAACCATAAAAGAAGCCAACCACGTTGACTAATGCTTGACCATATAGCAAATTTAGCCAACTAGCCAACTAGATTGATAATTCGATATACCCAATTGAACAACTAGCTAAAGTGGTTGAGCACTTTGTTACATATAGGGATTTGCTTGGGCTAATTTTCTCTATGGCCAACTAGATTACTAGGTTATTTTGAGATTTAGAGTTAAGAACACAATATCTTAGTATAAATATGATATCAATCGAGTATTTATGCATAATTATAGGATTTTCAATCAAAATCACGTTATTTACTGGTTGTTAAGCTCAATCCAAAGACATGGGTTATTGTTGTTTGTTTTTGTGAGTGCAGGTTTAGATAATGAATCTAATTACAATCCAACTGTTCAATTGTTGTTCATTTTTTTGTACTTACACCAACCGTAACCAACAAAATAGGCAGGTCATAGATTGAGTGTTTGCTACCTATTAAGGGTTAAACATTCGGAATGAAATGACTAATGGAATAGGCATTGAATTGTTATATATGATAAGCAGGTTGCCAATATAGCTAACAACTCCAACATAGGTTAGGTCTTCTAAAGAAAAGTTGTAATCAAATCATACTAGTAGTTATGAGATGCTACTAGCATGGATATCTACCTAAACTAGTTAACTAGTGGTTAATGTAAGTGGTAAACCTATTATAAGACAATTTGACTCTTGGTTTTTATGGATCAAAGGATCCACATTATGACTCATGGACTCTAAGGATCCATGAACCAAACTCAAGATAGATAATTTTTTCACTACTTAGCTTCACAGCTAAACCATGTTTAGGATGTTCAATTTCAAATGCAAATGAGTTATAGCATTTACAACTAGCTTAGCTATGATCTTGATAGGAATTAAATTCCTACAGGACCTATCACTTGAGCAAGAGTCAAGGGATTATAAAATTTGGCGATGAGGGTCCTTTTTGAACAATCAGACCTCAAGAATATTTGTTTAGTATCTTCTTTTCTATTATATATTTGTTGTGCATTCCAGCAGATACATTTTTCGGTTTTTACAGGATGATGGATAAATTCACTAAAGCTCAATTTGTGAGTTATTCATGAACCTACATAAATCAAAGAAGTACCGGTCCACAAGTGTTCCATTGAAGTGAAGAACCGACCATTTTGATGACTTATTTGTAATTGTATTTTTGTTGTTTGAGAACTGGCCATTTGATTGATTTTATTGTAATTTGGTTTTGTTGTTTTTACCCTAATTGGAGCAAGTATAAATACTTGCTAAGTAGGGTTTAAAAGGAGCTTTTTGAACTTGAGAAAATACACCTATTCTTGCCATGAGGAGAGGCCTTTTCACGTAAACCCAACTCTTATCAATTTCAATTGAAATAGTGGCGTGTTTGCTTGAGAAGTATTGTGAGTTATATCAATCCTTCTCAAGTTGCTTCCAATTATTTTCTAGTGCATCATATCTAGTTATAATTGGTTGTGATACTTTGTTCATTTTCACATGAATTAGGGTTCCAATTTTCATATTTGATTCAATTCCAATTTGAGTGGAATTTGGTTCATTTTATTGTTGTCCTTTACATACTATACAATTGATATTGATCCTAGTCACAATTTCGACATTATAGTCATTTGAATCCACGTGAATTAGGGTTCAAGTGCTTATTGTTGATCACGCCTTTGTGGGATTGGTTTGGTGTTTGTGTTATTATCTTAGTGTTCTAGCAATTGGAATTGTAGGGCACATCATCTTTTTGGTATTAGAGCACATCAGATCTTCTAGTGCAAGAGTGAGAATGGGGATAGTGCCAACTCTGACTTAAAGCCATAGAAAACTTAAGTTTAAAGTTGTGAGAATTATGAAATTCTAATGTAATGATATGCAAAGACTTACTTGATGATGGATATTTATAATTAGGATTTTTCTTATGAATAACAATTTATTATGAATTATGAATTTGTGGGTAAATAACTAATTTGAGAGTTTAGAAGATAAACTTATATGATTTTATATTATGGACCTTAGTTACAAGTTTCTAAACATTACATATCTATACTGTGTATAGGAATATATAATAGATGTTACATCCTGATCAACTTAGGGTGTGAAATTTATAATACTAAAGGAACCTATTGATGTCTTATAATCTTTAGATATATTAATTGATGAAAAAAAATATGCAATAACCCTTTAAAAAGTCATTAATATATAATAGTCTCCCACATATTTCAAAAGATTCATCAAAACTTATAATAAATAAATGTTAGGTCTATATTATGCATCAAACTTGGCATCTTTTAGATTATTAGCTAGATCTAGAATAATGAAACATAGTTTACAAATCATTGATGAAGCTTTTAGTTTCTATGAACTAAAGTTTTTTTTTTTTTTTGTAAGTTATGATTTCCATTGGTCATACCCAAGGTTATCAAACTCGTGATTCTACTTAGGAACGTCAAAAGATTTATAGAATCAAAACATAAAATCAAAATGTAAAACATAAGTTTCTACAACCTATAAAAAATAGATTTCAAAAGCTATAGATATGTTTACTATAATCATAAAAAAAAAAAAAAAACATGAACTATAAGATGGAATAAAGAAATTTAATATAATTTAGTTACAATTTATAATAAAAATTATATACTTATAGTATAAATAAATTAGTATAAGTTGTTAAGCTAATATATAAAACTATAATAAATAATAATACCAATATGAAATGAATTATAAAATAAATTATAATAATAATATGCAATGCTAAAAAAAATCACCAATCCCTTTATCATCATTAAAAGTCAAAATTATTGCCAACTCTCTCTTCACCATCATTAGTATCATTGTCATCTTCATCATTATTGGTATTACTATCAACATTACCTTATATTATAATTTTAATTCTTTTAAAGAACTAATAATATTCATATCTTATGAAAGTTAAGTTGAATTTTTCAATTTTTAGCTTATTTAAATGAAAGTTAAGATGTATTTTTCAATTTTTAACCTATTTGACTAAAATATATAAAATTGGTAAACTCGACTAAAAAGGTAAGATTTTACCGATTTTACAATTTTATACCCAAGTTAACTTGGAAAGGCATCCTAAAATCATAAACTCGTAGAATTGTATGAGTAAAATCGCAATTTTAACAACTATGATCATATCACACTTTCACAATATATGTTGTTTATATAGGTGCTCATGGGTGCTCTAGAGACTTCACCATAGATCTCATAGAAGCAACCCACTTCACTCCCTTATAGGTGATTTCACCAATTGTGTACCCTAATTTACACACCACTAATAATGGAAATGAAAATCCCAAAGAGTTGAAAGCCTAAACTCGCTTTCATTACAATGTAGCATAATTGCACATCATAAAAAGGGACTTAGATGGTTTTATAATGTAACACAAAATCAACAAATTACTTGTTTCTACCTATATAAACCAACTTCATGGGACCTCCAATCACATTGGCCAGGTTATTATCATTAGTGATTTCATAAATTGGCTTTTGTTCATTCCCCTCAATGTTTCATATCTCTTCTAACATAACATAGGGATATAACCCCATTATTCAGTAGATGCTTCACAAATGATGATACATAAAAATGTGCCAATATTTTTGTTGTCAATATGCAATTCCATAAGCATTATAACAAATTTCTCAAATTGCTTATCTAAGCAATTTTGTTTTAGTCTAGTAGGGAAAAAGACCAATGGCACATAAGGTTTGACTATTGGATTTGATCACTCTTCTTCATCTCATTTTCTAGCCTACTATTCCCTTTGGTTGTCTTTCTTTCATAATGCTCATCCCACGTCTAGGATTAGATTACCCTAACTCTTCTAACTCTTAAGAAAACAAAAAGCTCAAGGAACAAAACAATAAATGTCCTCAACAAATATTAGTACTCAAGACAGAGCAATAAAATAAGTGATAATGTAATGTAGAATAATCTCTACGAAAATCTTTGAGTTCACAGTAGTATATATATATCTTGATTACATTGTTCTATGTGCTCTTCAATTTTGAACTAGTTGATTATTTATATCGTCTTTAATTTGTAGCTTCTAAAATGGTCACAAATCTCTTCAAGTTTATCTCTAGTTATCCATTGAAGTTGTTATTGTCAAATCTTGGACTTAATCTTCACCTATTTTTTATTTTCAAATTTTGAATGTTGCCTTGTTGTTACCTGAAATTTTGATTCTATCATACTTGTTATTTGTTGGATAAAGTCTGGTTGTTGTGCTGAAGACTTCCTTGTCAATTGTGGATAAAGTCGAATCATTTAGTTTAAGTTTCAAACAAATATTTAAACTTGAGCATCTTGGATACATCTCAACCTTCATCCTTATCCAAAACTGTAACAAATCTCTTTAAAGTGCAACAATATCTTTATCTATTCCTCTATAAATATCTATACTCATAAACCTTGTAAATCTTCAATAAATAAATACAAATAAACTTCTCTTAATCAAAATTAAACAACATTAATAAACTTCCTCAAAATCGATCCCTATGGATTCATAAACCAACTTAAGTGGAACGAAATTGGACATGTTTTCCAAATACATCCAATAAGTGAATCTAGGCCGTCAATCTAATTTATTGTCCAAGTTAAGTTCAAATCAATTAATCTATTCAAATTTCACTTCTCCAAACAAAGTCTCAAAGCTATTCTTTGAGTGCTACATTTTTCATTTAAGTCCAAAACATCTTTTGATATATTATTTGAGTCACTCATACTTTTATTTAATGAACAATTTTATTCTATACACTTCATAGATTTGTTAGTAAAACACTTAATTATTTTGATATCATAAAAACTCAATGTTAGAGAACTTAACAACTTTGATATCTCGATTAGAAGAGATAATACAAAAGAATTTAGTTGTGATTAGAGAAAGGGTTTAAAAGAGATTAGTTGAGAGAAAGGCTAGGAAAACGGTATCTATTAAGCCCATTAAGATGAAGTCGGAAATTCTGAACCCTTAAGGGCAATAACATAAAAAGACTCATAAAACAAAGGACATTACTAATAAACTATAATCCCCTAATTATTCTAATAACTAAAATGGCAGAGCTACATTAATTCTCACATGTCTACCATGCATATACATGCAAAACTTACTACACAAAGTTCGAGTCACATGTAGCCTTAAGTTGGTACCATGCAAAGTTGGCGTGATTGCATGCAAAGTTGACAACCAAACAATGAAAAGATGCAACACATACTAATCCATGCGATGATCAGCAATGCTAACTCCTTAAAAATGATAAAGGAGATATATCTTCTAAGTTCAAGAAATTGATTCTTCCTAATGCTAAGCAAAGGATGTGAGATAGGTACATTTATGCAAATTGGGGCAAGAAGCACCATAGTTGCTTTTTTTTAAGGAGTTATTGTCGGTATGCTTTACATCCATCTTTAAAAAGTAGAATCCAAAAACAACAAGAAAAGTATGAAAAATGGATTAAGAAGATATGCCCAAGAATTACATGAAAGCTTGAGGAAAATAAGCAAAAGTCAAGCTAGTGTTAGATATATTTCAATGGAGACTTAGAGTATGAGATTTAGTATGACGGACAAATGTATGTTGTGGACGTAAACAAGCAAACCTATGTATGTATAGAATGGGACTTGATTAGGATCCCATGTTGTCATGCTATATGTGGAATTATCAATTTAGGTCATGATAAGAAGATCATGTTGATGAGTATTATACTGGAGAAACATTTAGGATGATCTACACCTACACCATTATATCAGTTAGGGGCAAGAAGTTCTGGAAGAAAACTGAAGCTTAGGGTCCCATGCTATTACCTAAGCGTTTAAAGAAAGGGAGACTACAAAAGAATAAGATAAAAGAATAATTAGAGGAATCAAACACAAAAAGATTGATGAGATGAGGAAGATTGATGACCTATACACTATACAAACAAAGTGAACACAACCATAGGGGTGTCATTTGGATAAGGATTCTTTGCCCCTAAAAATTTGAGTAGTGATATTATTTATGTATTTTATTTTTAGCTTCTTTTTTTTTATTCATTTGAAGTTAATTCTATTACATTATTTGTAGCGTTCAAAGCAAGAGAAGAGTATAAATGAGCTTGGGATGATGCCCATCAAGATGAGCATAGAGACCACCAAATTCTTACCTCTCACAACCTAGAGCAACAAATAGAAATATAATCAATTTTGCAATATAACGTGCATACTAATGCATTTGGTTAATTTTTCTTTCCTTGTTGGATTCCTCTCATATTGAAGGAATGGACTATTGGTTCTCTTAAAGTGGAGTCAATAAGAAAATATTTTAGACATGTATGATACTATCTGGGCATACTTTGAAAAAACACCATTCACAATTGAAAAGAAAATATTTTAGACATGTATGATACCATCAGGGCATACTTTGAAAAAACACCATTCACAATTGAAAAGGAGCAAGCTGACCACTAGCAAAAGCAATCCACGATGCAACCTGACAACCGGCTACAGAAGGATACTAATGACAACATACTGATGAAAACGTAATCATGATAGATGTACCTGAAGATATCAGTGATGATGAAGAGAATGCACGTGAGGAGATGGAAAAGGAAGGCACCAGCAAATTCAACGAATAGTCACTTAGGTCCAAGGGTTTTTATATATCAAGAGAAAGAGTTCTCGAATCATGATGACACCTCACGAGGACCGTAGGGAAAAGGGCAAGGGAAAGGGAAAGGGAAAGAAGTCTATTGGAGCAGTGTTTATTGACTAGAAAATGTGGGGTGTTGTACTTATAGTATTGGTTCTTAAGTAAAGATAATGTTATTTGTAGCCTAATAAAGTAATGGCGATGGATTTTTTTTGAGTTCAATATGTATGACATGGGAGCCATAGATGTTGCTATGATTCTAGGTACTTTGATGTTTTTGGTTGACAAATATGAGCAATAGTTGGGATCTAGTGTTATGAAGGGATTATGTCAAGAAAAATGCTGTCAAATATGTTCGTTTCTTGCATTATCTGGTTTTTCCTTCATTTTTTTTTTTTTTTTTGGGCTTAACGTTATGAAGTAGATTATGTTTTCTTTTCAAGTGCTATGAAGGAGATTATGTTTGTTGCCTCATCTGTTTTCTTGCATTATGCGATTTTTGTTTATGCTTGATGCTCACTATTTGAAAAGGCAGCGGCTGAAAGTAATAGTTGGGTAAATTTAGTAAAAACCAGAAACACAAGCTATCCATTGTTAGTGCAATTTTTTTAACTTGGCTATGGAATACCTACTATGAAGTTTTGTCACAATTCTGCTATTCATTTTTTTGAACCTTGCCTCCTATGACTTTGAATTCTTTGTCATAACAGATTCAGTACAGTGCATCCATGTGTCTCTTATTTTCTACTTTTGGTGGCTATGCTAAAGTAAATTCACTCTACTATTTATTTATATTTGAGCAGAAGTAGTCTCGAATTCCAACAAAGCAATTAAGTTGAATTCTTGATTGTAGGAGCTGCTCTTTTGCCCCCACTGCATATTATTGTTGTTTTCCTGTTTGGATAGATTACGTTCAATAAAGTTATAGATGGTTACAAATATCCCTACGAGATTGACATGATTTATGTTTTCTTGAGAGATGTCTGATTTGTAATCACCGGTGATAGGAGTAATGCTAAATTAGAGTAGTTTTCTTAACCCCTTTTTTTTTCGGTGGAGCAGTTTTCTTACTTTGACCCAAGACTTTTTTTTTTTTTTTTTACCTCCACAGCAATTCATCCTCCCTAAAATGGTGGTCATTGCCAAACAGAAGTACCCCTTTTAGGAGAAATATGATTTAAAGATTCAATAGGCAAATATAGACATTTTTTTTTTGGATGAGTGACATATATAGAAAGGTTCTTGGTTGTTTTTGTAAGGTAGACAACACTAAATTGGATTGACAACCTAGAGCCATCGATGACAGTTTATTATAAAACTGAGAGACTTTCCAACCAACAAACCATTTAATTCATACACAGTCGGGTCTGTCATCATGGGAAAATGTCCTAAACCTTCCAGTACAGAGAGCTGCACATTTGGTATTTTAGAAAGTAAGCCAGATGATGCGGGCATCGTCGCTGACACGAGTTGATTGAGCGTGTCTTTTACAAGACACGACCGTGTAATGTGTCTGGAAGCTCCTAGAAACATACACGGTCTGATACACGGCCAGAAGGCACGGCCGTGTTTTGTGTCAACATGATTCCCAGAAACATACACGGCCACTCACACGACAAGGAGGCACGGTCGTGTGTTGTGTCAAGAAAATGCATAGAAACTTACACGGCCTGATACACGGCTAGAAGGCACGGCCGTGTGTTGTATCAAGAATGTCCACAGAAGCCTACACGGCCTTATACACGGCCGTGTATAATCCAGACGACGGACGTGTATACGTATATTTATTCCCACGTGTACATATTTATTTCCTTGTTAGTTATTTCCCTAAGGACTATAAATAGCCTTTAGGCCATTCTAGGGTTAGTTTTTGAATCTTTTATAAAATTACAAACGCTTAGAGACGAGTTTTCTCTAATTTCCTCAATTGTGCGCAATTGAGAGTTGCTTCGTTTATTCGTGAGGTTCAACTAGATAATTGACCTCGTGTTTTACGCTTTTCACGCTGCGTCAGTTGGTATCAGAGCAAGGCAATTTCCTACGGAGATGTCCACTCATCAAGGCAATGACGGCGGTCGTGTTCTTGACGGTGTTCAGGATGCGAGATCACAAGGAGCCCATCAATGGGTTCCGAGGGCAGAGTTTGACACTATGCATCAGAAAGTCGGGCGTATGGAACGGCGCCTTGATGAATTGATCGAGCGTTTCGACGCCATAGCAGTAGACCCCAATAGGGTTGGGGGTGTTGGTAGGAATCAGCCGCAGGCAGCTGATGTCTACAGTGGACAGTTGGTTCGACCTGTTTTCGAGAACAGGTGGGGACGGATAGAGGATGAAGACTCTGGCAATGAATATGAGGGCCCGTATGGAGGCAGACCACAGCGAGGGCACGGTGGTAACGGTGGTAGCTATCGCCCGATTCAGTATGGGAACAACTAGAGGGATAGTGATTACCGGAGGAACCGTAGCGGTTATGATCAAGGAGATGGGGGAGAGTACCGCCTGAAGGTCGACATCCCGTGGTTCGACGAAAGCCTTAACATCGAAGGTTTCCTAGATTGGATTGCCGAAGAGGATCGGTTTTTCGATTACATGGAAATTCCTGAAGACCGCCGGGTTAGATTGGTGGCATGCAGGTTGAAGAGTGGAGCCTCAGCATGGTGGGAGAGGCTGCAGAGCAGGAGACTGAGAGAGGGTAAGCATCCGATGAGGATGTGGTATCGCATGAAACAGTTGTTGCAACACGACTTCCTCCCTCCAGACTGTGAGCAGATATTGTTCCAACAATATCAGTGGTGTCGTTAGGGGCAGTGGTCAGTGCACGAATATACTGTAGAGTTCATGAGATTAGCTGAACGGAACGACTTGAGGGAGAGTGAAGGCCAGCAAGTAGCACGATACGTAGAAGGACTGAAGCTCCAGATCAAGGGTAAAATAGGGGCCATAATGGTGAGAAACTTGGTTAAAGCGAAGAACTTAGCCCTCCGAGCTGAATTGATGTTGCAGGAGCAGAGTAGTAGGTACGGAGGTGGAAGAAAGGGGTATGTTAGTGATGTTGTTGGCAGTAGTAGTAAGTTGGGACTTGAGAAGAGCAAAGGCGCTGTACACAAGCCTAGCGAGGAAAACACCAAGAAAGAAGAAAAGAGTGAGGGAAAGAGACCTATTGAGCCTAGGGGGACCCAAAAACAGAACAACCCATATGCCAAGCCGATCTTCGGTAAGTGTTTCCGTTGTAATCAACCTGGCCATAAATCAAATGAGTGCCCTGCTAGGAGAAGTGTTAACATTCTTGATAGAAGGGATGAAGATGAGGTATGCTGTGAACCTGATGGAGAGGATGATTACTATGAAGAGGAGGAAGAAGTGGTAGAACCGACCTATGTGATTAGGCGAATGATGCTAACACCGAAGCAAGAGGAGATTACCCAACGACACCAGTTGTTTCGCACTAGGTGTACCATTGGTAGGAAGGTGTTCGAGTTGATAGTAGATAGTGGAAGCTGCGAAAACATCATTGGGAGTGAAGTTGTTAAGCAGTTGCAGTTACCTGTCGAAAAACACCCAAATCCATACACCATAGGGTGGATCAAAGCTGCAGAGAGGATCAAGGTGAAGGAAAGGTGTAAGGTACCATTCTCAATAGGGAAGTACCGTGATGAGGTCTTTTGTGACATTGTGGATATGGATGCCTGTCATGTCTTATTTGGTAGACCATGGCAGTTTAATGTGAACGCACAACACGCGGAGAAGGAGAATATGTACAGGTTGGAGAAAGGGGGGTTAAGGTATACGTTGTTGCTGCTGAAGAAGGAGGGACGCTCGAAGGAGAAGAGAGCAGAAAGTCGTTCTTTCTTAACTATCACCCAGTCGGAGAAGGACTTGGTTGAAGATTTAAAGGAATCACGGGTGGTTCATGCCCTAATAGTAAAAGATGTGTCGGCTAGAGAAGATGAAGTTAGTGTGGAGATCCCTGAAGCCATGAAGAGTTTACTGGAAGAATATAAGGAGGTGGCTCCTGATGACCTACCTGAGGGTCTACCGCCTTTGAGGGATATCCAGTATCAGATAGACTTGGTGCCGGGAGCAAGTCTCCCAAATTTACCACACTATAGAATGAGCCCTAAGGAAACCGAAATTCTTCAAGACAAGGTCCAAGAGCTATTGGACAAAGGGTTTATCCGGGACAGCCTGAGCCCGTGTGCGGTCCCAGCGTTGTTGACTCCCAAGAAAGATGGGAGCTGGAGGATGTGTGTTGATAGCAAGGCTATCAACAAGATCACAATAGGATACAAATTTCCCATACCACGCCTGGAGGACATGTTGGACAGGTTGAGCGGAGCCACTATCTTCTCCAAGATAGATCTGAGGAGCGGATACCATCAAATTCGAATCCGCCCTGGAGATGAATGGAAGACGACGTTCAAAACCAAGGAGGGACTGTATGAATGGTTGGTGATGCCGTTTGGTCTCAATAACGCGCCAAGCACCTTCATGCGTGTGATGAACCAGGTACTGAAACCCTTTAATGGTCGCTTCATTGTAGTGTATTTTGATGATATCCTGGTGTTCAGTAAATCTGAGGAAGAACACCTTGAACATTTGAGGTGTGTTATGTCTGTGTTAAAAGAGAATAAATTGTATGCCAATTTAAAGAAATGCACATTTTTGTCGAGGCGACTATTGTTCATTGGGTTCATAGTCAGCAGTGAAAGGGTGATGGTGGATGATGAGAAAGTGAAGGTGATCAGAGAGTGACCTACTTCAAAAGCCGTCACTAAATTGAGAAGTTTTCTAGGCTTGGCTAGTTTTTACAGGAGGTTTATTAAACACTTCAGTACAGTCGCTGCTCCCCTAACTGAATGTTTGAAGAAAGGGAAATTTCGATGGGGTGAAGAGGCTGAAGCGAGTTTTGTAAACCTAAAAAAACGATTATGTAACGCCCCTGTATTAGTGCTACCTGATTTCGACAGGTTGTTTAAGGTGGATTGTGACGCCAATGGCGTTGGGGTTGGTGCGGTGTTGTCACAAGAGAAAAGGCCAATAGCTTTCTATAGCGAGAAATTGTGTCAAGCTAGGAGGAGTTAGTCTACATATGATAAGGAGTTTTATGCCGTGGTAAGAGCTCTAAAAGTGTGGGAACATTACTTGGTTGGAAAGGAGTTCATCTTGTACTCGGATTGTGGAGCTTTAAAACACCAAAGCAGCCAGACTCGAATCAGTAAAGACATGCATGCGAGGTGGATTGAGTTCTTACAAAGATTTCCTTTCAGATTGATGCACAAGTCTGGTGTGCAAAACAAAGTGGCTGACACCCTGAGTAGAAGAGCTGATGTACTACTCACTCTGAGTGCGGAGATTGTCAGGTTTTAAAGGCTAAAGGAGTTATACGAGGGGGATGGAGATTTTAAAGAGACATGGAGCAAATGTGCCAACAGGGAGTCTTATGACGATCACCATGTTCACAACGGATACTTGATGAAAGGGAATCAGTTGTGTATTCCTGAGTCTTCCTTACGAGAGAAACTTATTCAAGACCTACATGGTGGTGGATTGGCAGGACATCTGGGCAGAGACAAGACCTTAGCTGCAGTTGCCGAGAGGTACTTTTGGCCTCGGCTAAGGAGGGACATTTATAGAATTGTGGAAAGGTGTTATATCTGCCAAGTGTCAAAGGGACAATCTCAAAACACTGGCCTATATACTCCCCTCCCCGTGCCTACAAACATTTGGGAGGACCTATTGATGGATTTGTACTTAGTTTACCTCATACCCAACGAGGTGCTGACTCTGTTTTTGTTGTAGTTGACAGGTTTTCCAAGATGGCGCACTTTATTCCCTGTAGGAAGACCGCTGATGCATGGGTCATCACACGGCTATTCTTTAAGGAAGTAGTGCGCCTACATGGTGTTCCAAAGTCCATCACCTCCGACAGAGATAGCAACTTCCTCAGCTATTTCTGGAGGACTCTTTGGTACATGTTTGACTCATCCCTGAATTACAGCAGTACAGCTCACCCTCAAACTGATGGTCAGACAAAAGTAACCAATCGAACTCTCGGGAATCTAATTAGAAGCATTTTTCGTGAGAAGCCAGGGCAGTGGGATCAAGCGTTGGCTCAAGCTAAGTTCGCCTACAATAGTTCTGTCCATAGAACTATTGGAAGATCACCGTTCTCGGTAGTGTAGACCAAAACGTCACAGCATGCGTTGGACCTGATCAAGTTACCCAAGGGTGTGGTGGGTGACGTCGCTGCTAAGCATATGGCTGAACAATGCCAAGCCACCACAACGGAAGTCAAACAGAAGATTGAAGAAGCTAATGCCAGGTATAAGGGAGCTGCTGATAAACATAGGCGGAAGAAACTATATGAAGTGAGCGATCAGGTGATGGTTTATCTTCGGAAAGAACGTTTCCCTGTGGGTAGATATGGGAAACTACAACCAAAGAAATATGGCCCATATGAAGTAGTGCGCAAGATCAATGACAACGCGTATATCGTCAAGCTCCCAGATGATCTGAACATTTCCTGCACTTTCAATGTAGCAGATTTATCTCTCTTCCACCCCGATGGCACACCATTATATCCTGAAGCGAACTCGGGGTCGAGTTCTTCATTAGCGGGAGAGAATGATGCTTGCATCGTCGCTGACACGGGTTGATTGGGCGTGTTTTTTATAAGACACGACCGTGTAATGTGTCTGGAAGCTCCCAGAAACATACACAGTCTGATACACGGCCAGAAGGCACGGCCGTGTGTTGTGTCAGCATGATTCCTAGAAACATATACGGCCTGATACACGGCCAGAAGGCACGGCCGTGTGTTGTATCAGGAATGTCCACAGAAGCCTACATGGCCTTATACACGGCCATGTATAATCCAGACGACGGACGTGTATACGTATATTTATTCCCACATGTACATATTTATTTCCTTGTTAGTTATTTTCCTAAGGACTATAAATAGCCTTTAGGCCATTCTAGGGTTAGTTTTTGAATCTTTTATAAAATTACAGATGCTTAGAGACGAGTTTTTTCTAATTTCCTCAATTGTACGCAATTGAGAATTGCTTCGTTTATTCGTGAGGTTCAACCAGATAATTGACCTCGTGTTTTACGCTTTTCGCGCTGTGTCACCAGACATGAACAATTGAAAAAAAAAAAATCATCTCTTTTAATACTCTTTCATGCTCTTTTCTTTTTTGGGTAATTTCTTTCATGCTCTTTTGACAATCACCAAATGCAGATTTGCCATTAAAAATTGTAGAAAATAATAAAACCATTCCAGACATAACCAAAGGAAACACATGAACGTTAATATCATTTAAATTCACTCATTCACAATACAACCTACACAATTCAATACATGGACACAGGATTTGAAAAAACAAAAAAAAAGACGATGACAACAACTATCATACAGCTCATGGTACCCTCTAGCATAACCAGGCCACTACACTGGCTTCCCCTTTAAGAAGATCACAGTAACCACCAACATAAAATACAACATAATTTGCTTCAAATTTTTCAATCCAACCCTGTCCTCCAGTTGCTGCAACTGCCTTAGTGCACCATTGAAGTTCCGTGTGTTTGCGATGGCCCACTTTCAAGAAGTTGATTTATCACCGTGGCACGATCCAGGAAAACAGGATCGTACCACCAAAAAAAAACCACACACCCTTGCTTGTACATCGTGCATCCAGAAAAACGCCTTCCAGGGTTATTAGAAATCCATGGTGTCAATAGTAAACTCCTCATCCAACACCCACACTATGGGTTACCTCCATCACTGTCTTCATCAATCATGGTAGAGGATTTCAAAGGTGATGAATGTCCCCAATTTCAACCCTCACTTTGGCCATGGTGCTTATATCTTCAAATGCGGCTCTTTAATCCAAATCAAAAGGAGGATATAATTCAATTGAAAATTTAGAGTCAAGGATTTTCCATAGTTTTCATCTGTTTATGCTGCAAATGAGAAAAAGGATTTATATCTCGTTATAAAGTGAGGTTTCTTTATTATTTAGAACGTCTCTGTCAACTAGACCTTGTCCACATGTAAAAAAAAGGACGTATGTATGCCACGTCAAAGCATTGTTAACATTTGTCACTTTTTCAAACAAACGAAGACACTAAATTGAACATCTTTTAAGCTTAGGAGCACTAAATCACAACTTTTGAAAATTTAGACACTAATTTACCCAAACTTAAATGTACAGAAATTTTTGCAGCCATATTTCCCTCCACAAGGTTATGGCTTTGTAATATTCCTTGGGGCTATCTTTTGTTTTACTTGAAAATACGTCTAACGGTGTAGGCTTCGTAGAGTTTCTTTTTCTTTATTTTCTTTTTTTTTTTTTTTTGAGTAAAACAGAAAGATGTATTAATTATAAAGAATTTACAACTGCCAACCAGGAAGGGGTACAGCAAAATTGTAAACTATTACAAGAATTTTGCAGCTACAATCTATCGAGCTAGAGCTGAACAAGAAGGAAGCAGCACCAAGACCTTCATGTTATGCGTTTGCCAAAGGCAGTAAACAGCCGCCGCCAAGCCTAATCTCAAGGAGTTGATCTTTGGATGCTTAAAGGACACAGAAGCTATAAGATTGGAAGTTTACTTCCTGCCAAGAGATAAAGGAAGCAAGGCATTGGAGAGCTTCCAGTACTTCACTCCAAACAGAAGAATAAAAGGAACATTCAAAAAATAGATGCTAGTGGTCTTTGTCAACAGACGAACAGAGATAGCAAGTGGTGGATCCAGCAAAATTTCCCACTAATGTAATCTGTCCAGAGTGTAGAGTTTCTTCAGCCATGCAAGACATAAGATGGAGGAGTGTGTGGGCATAGACTTTTTGCTCCAAACGACTCTTGACCAAGGAACTAGGCAACCTTCAGTATGTATCACCATATAGGCACTTTGAATGGAAAAAAAAAAAAAAAAACTGAATTCTGTTTTGTCCAGGTGAGTCTATCTGCTATCTACCGGTTTGGACAAATATTTGATGGAATAACCAAACCAACCCAAAACGAATTGGCCGGTAAAGCCCAAGATTAACCTTCACTAATGGAACATAAACAAGCGTTAAGGGGTAGGCCTAAACTAGACATTTCTCTTGCACTGAATAGTAAATCCAAATGTCCTATTGGTAGCCAATAATCGAACCATAACAAAGATCAATAGACCATTAACAACTTCCCATTTAAAAAATTGACAAGCTATAGGTCTTAATTTCAGTAGCTTATGCCAACTCCATGAGCATGTCGAAGGAGCTTTGGCCACCCAAAAAAAGGTACCCTTAGAAGTGTTTATTTATTCTGCCCAAACTCCCCTTGAAGATTTCCCACAAAGTACCAAATATGCTTAAGTTGGGCTGCATTATGCCAAGGAACCAGCTTTGGAATTCCCAAACCTCCTCCTTTATAAGAAGAGCACACTACATCCCATTTCACCTTGACTTTGTAAAACTATTTGGTTTTCCACTCCACAAGAAGTTTTCATTAAACCCTCTATGTTGTTAACAACTTTCTTGGGCAAGATGAACATGGAAGCCTAAAACGCCTGCATGGATAACACTACTGACTTTATGAGTTGAAGCCAGCCAGCAAAGGATAAGAACTTGGTCATCCAAGAGTTGATTCTCGCTAGAATCTTATCCACCAAGGCATCACAATCCCTCTTCCAGAGTTTTGAGGATCAATGGCACTCCTAGGTAACAGACTAGGAGATGACCTACTAAGAAGCAAAGAGTACTCAATAAAGTTGTCTTTGAGGAAGGTTGGACGTTTGAAAAGAAAACAAGATTTTTGCCTCCATTAGCCCTTAGACCTGATAGGGTTTCAAAATCCGAGAGACTTCCTTCACCAAAGATATGCAAGTAAGGTCCCCTTTGCAAAAGATCAAAAGATCATCAACAAAACATAAGTGGGTGAGCTGCTCTTTACACTTCTAATCATTCCAACAATATCTCAATTTTACCAATTCTTTAACCATTCACTTACATCCACTCCATTCTCTAGTTCACAATCTTATTGGGTTTTCCTAGGCCAAACTTTCAATCAAGCTTTTTTATGTGGTTGTGGTGTAGAAAGTTAATATTAGGAAGGATTGTTTGATATTGGAATCAAGCCACGCTTAAGAAGAGGTATAAAATCGAAACTTAAAATCAGGTAAAGAGCCATGAGCACATGTGTCTGCACTGGATTTGGAGCCAATGCCTTGGGCAAGTGGAGCACCCACTATAGAAAACAAATGAGTAGAAGACTTTGGATTCTGGTTTTGGTAGTGGTTTTATGCTTCCACTTTTTCCAAAACATCACTGAGTTCTTCTAAAGTGGTATTTCCATATGCAAAGGTACTTCCCACAAGCTTTTTGGACCCATCAGCCATGGCAAGCTTAGACAAGGTAGGATCAAGTCCTTGAAAAAACAAGCTTTGGTTGGTCTCTATAAGCACAAGGCTCAAAGTTACCTGTTTCAACAAAAGGGGCAGGCTGGTATTCTGACAAGGGAAAAGGTGCTTTTCCTTTTTCCATGTCAATGTCAAAGCCTAAAACCACTGTTACGATTATGTTAAGGACAAAAAACAATGGCAAAAGAAGATTAACAATCGCAAGAAAATAAAAGACACACAAGATTTATGTGGAAAACCCAAATCAGGAAAAATCACGGGCAAAGGAGAGGATAAATTCACTAATTTGAAATTGGAGTACACAATTGAGATAATACAACTCAAAAGACAAATCTCTCAAAGGAAATCGTATAAAACCTCCTAATACTCTCTCATTCACATGTCACACAACCCTAAAAACACCCCATATATATATAAGTGCGAAACTTAGGAAAATAAGATAAGCTGGCTCAAGGACGACACAAAAGCTAGCAGCTTAAATACATACGCTGCCGGCCTAAAGCCTACGCCACCGGCTTAAATTCCAGCGGCCTTCCAAGCTTCATACACCAGCCTTAAAGGCCGGCGGCCTTCATTCCAGAGCCGGTAGCGTTGAGCACAAAAGCTGTTGGCCTTCAATCAAATTCGGGGAATTAATCAACACTCTCCACCTTGACACGAATTTGATCATTCTCGGTTATCTCCAAAACTTCAACATACAATAGGAAACATTCTCCTCCTCTTCCATAAACCTCAAAAGATAATTATCAGCAACCAACACCAACCAAGTTCAAGCAATGTTCAAACTTGGTCATAGGAAGTGTTTTGTCAACATATCAGTAGGATTATTATGAGTGTTGACTTTGCTCACTACAATTTCACCACAAGCATAATATCACGAACAAAGTGATATCTGTGTTTTGACCTCTCATGAAACATCTAATCCTTTGTGAGGTAAATTGCACTTTGACTATCACAATTAACAGTAATAGTCTTCACATCATCACTGAGCTCTCCAAATAATCCTTGCAACCAAATAGCTTCTTTAAAAGCTTCTGTGATGGCCATATATTCAGCTTCAATAGTAGATAGAGTTACTATAGCTTGCAATGTGGCTTTCCAACTAATGGCACAGCCTCCAAGTGTAAAGATATACCATGTGAGAGATCTTCTCTGATCTAAATCTCTAGCAAAATCAGACTCTACAAAACCGATAAGATCATCTCTAGCTTTACCAAACTGTAAACAGATATTAGCAGTACCTCTTAAGTATTTGAAGATCCACTAAACTGCTCTCCAGTTTTCTTTGCCAGGATTTGCCATATACCTGCTAACAACACCCACAGCATGTGACAGATCTAGGCGAGTACACACCATACCATACATAAGAGATCCCACAGCGCTAGAGTATGGAACCTTTGACATGTACTTTATTTCTTCATTTGATTTAGGAGATTGAGTAGACAAAAGCTTCAAATGAGATGCCAAGGGAGTATTGATAGGCTTAGCATTCATCATATTGAAGCTGCGAAGTATCTTTCCAAAGTACCCCTTCTGACTTAGATGCAACATTCTTGATTTTCTGTTTCTTAAAATTTCCATTCCAAGTATCTTCTTTGCTGCTCTCAAATCCTTCATAGCATCTCATTTGAAGCTTTCATAACAAAAAACCTATTAAAGCACCTCCCTGAAAAAACAGAGGGCCGAGAAACTGCTCTCTCCTCTCTCTACCCCCTGCCCTTATTCCCACCCCTAAAGGACCACTTCCTTTAGGTAAAAACAACCACTATCCGCCTGGACCACCATTGAAAATGCCGACGGAAGACCCCCTCCATCCCCAAAGTGAATTTAGAAAATCCCCCTCCGGTCACCGAAGTATCCCAGTTGATCACCAACCCCCAAAACCTTCACCAAATAACCCCACAAACACACCACTCCCTAGGCAACCCAATAAGGAAAAAGGAAAATCACATTTCAAAATACTTGGAAAGGACAGCACTGACCTACCCAAAAGTGCAAATTTAGAGCCTTGTGCCATTGCTGCAACAGGCCCAGCTGACATCTTGTCATCCCTTCACGCTACACACAGCACCCCCTTTGACCTTTCTACCAATATCCACTCCCAAAGTACTTCCTTTTTGGCAAATCCACATTGGATTCCACAAACAACCCCACTCACCCTACAACCCGACCAAAACACCCGAAAAACCACCTCCCATCTTCTTCCACGCCAACAAAATCTTACGCCAGTGCGTGCCTCCATAGAGCTCCACTGCCGATGCCGAACTTCCCCCTCCGCTTCATCCCCCTGGCAACCACCCCTAGAATCCCCAAGGTTAGGATCCCACAAACCGTCGAGGATGAAGGAGCCGCCTATTGGAAGTCCACACTAGTGAGTTACTTTATAGGCTGCAAAATGCCCTACACTTTAGTCCACACGATAGCGTCCAAGTTGTGGAAGGAATATGGCCTCCAAAGCATCCTTGCCAAACCTGAAGGCTTCTACTATTTCCAGTTTAACAAGGAGAAGGATATCACTCCCATTCTAGAGAAAGTTTGGTTCTTCTCCAGACACTACCTAATCTTCCAACGGTGGAGGAAAGGAATGAAGCTCGACAAGCCTCAACCTACCCACGTTCCAGTATGGGTCACGTTCAACTGCATCCCATGTGAGCTTCTTTGCGCTGAAGGGATAAGCCACATCGCAAGTGGAGTAGGCATGCCCATAAAGGCAGACACCCTCACGGCCACTAGACAACGCCCCAATCAAGTGCGCGTCCTTGTCGAGCTAGATGTAAGAAGGGAGTTGGTCAAGCAGATTGACGTGGAGAAAGCTGATGGATCCTTAGCCACTATCAATGTTGATTATCAATGGATCCCTCCCCGTTGCAACAAGTGCAAGGTCTTTGGACACATATGCCAAATGATCATTCCACCAACGTAACCCACTCCGATGAGTCTCTCCAAGCCAAAGGACAACACATGGATGCAGACCAACCATACAGCAAAGGCCAAACAGAAAAAGGCCACAAACACTCCTTCCTAAGGGGAAAACTCTAAGGGCACTCAGCAACTGCCCAACCAAGATCACTCAACACCTACAACACCCTAGGACAACGTAAAGAACAGCCTAATTTAGGGAAGAAACGAGGCAAACCCAAGCTACCCTCCCCCGGCTCCCACTCCCGAAGGCAAGGACACGGAGATGGAAGAAGCCAGCAGCTCCCTCTCCAACAGCTCCCTATCGCATGCCAACATGCCGAATAGCCACGAACCATCCAAGCTCAACAAGCCTCCATGCAGCTCCCCTGCTCCTAACCCATCCTCAACAGAAGCAAGCAACACAGTGGTACATAACGACAATGAGCATGACAACACTCCACTGTCCAAGCTACTTGACTTAGAGTCTAATACCCCAAGAAGCAGCACCAAGGGGAGCAAAGGCTCCAACTCCTCTGGCAAACGCAAGAAGAAACAAAGGAAGAGGTGCCGCACCTTCACCTAACCTCTAATGGTTCTCCCTAGTCACACTCATGAATATAGCAGCATGGAATGTTAGAGGGCTAAATGACCCTCTTAAAGCGGCGGAAATTAGAAAGGAGTGTAACACTCATAAGATATCCCTTATAGGGATTCTAGAAACCAAAGTTAACACCACCAATGAGGCAATGGTAACGCAACGTTTGGGTCCACAAGGACAAGTAGCCATCAACCAAGCTGCACCCAAGCATATATGGATAGCATGTGTGGGACATCAACATTGTTAAGGAAAGTACTCAACTCTCGCATTGCAGAGCGACCCACCGCAACACCATCACCAAACTAAACGTGACCTTCATCTACGGTGCCAACAATGATGGCGAAAGGAAGGTGTTATGGAGAAGCCAAGAAGAAATTTCCCTAACCTTCCCCCACCCTCCTTGGCTGGTTCTTGGTGATTTCAATACAACCCGAAATCCCTCCAAGAAACAAAGAGGCTGAGGGCAAATGACACCAACCATGTTCGACTTCCAAGCATGTTTAGCCAATGTTGAGCTTGAGGACCTAAGGTACACAGGTGACTTCTTCACATGGACAAACCGACAAGACCACAATCCCATTTTGAGGAAACTAGACCGAGTCCTAATCAACCAAAGCTGGATGCAAACATTCCCAAACACCCAAGCCAAGTTCCTACCCCCCCTCTTATCCGATCACTCCCTAACCATCACACACAGACTCCACTTCACGGGTAAGGACGACACCTCTCCAATTTTTCAATTTTTTGTATCCATCATACAAGTTTCAATGACATAGTTTCCAATGTGTGGAAAATGGAGATAGCTGGCTCCAAGATGTACTAAGTAGTAAGCAAGCTCAAATTACTCAAGGAGAAACTACGACATCTTAATCATAGCGACTACTCCAAATTGTCCAACCGCATAAAGGAAGCTAAGCACACCCTCCACCAACTACAGTCCAACATCCATAGGACCGATGATACATAACAAATGGAAGCCGAAAGAACTGCATTCAAGGAGTACTATCTACTAAGGAACGCCGAAGAATGCTTCTTCAAGCAGAAGTCAAGAATAAACTGGCTAAAGTTTGGGGATAAGAACGCTTCTTTCTTTCACAAATCCTTGCGGAACCACCATAATAGAAGCCACCTTTACTGCATTAGCCGAGAGGATGGTAGTGAAGCAGTAAGAGAAGAGCAGGTAAGGGATCTAGCAGTTACCCACTTCCAACAACTCTACAACAAAATGTACCCTCCAATCAAAAAGGAGGAGATCTGCAACCTAGTAACGTGGAAGCTTAATGATCAGCGGAAGGAAGAGTTGCAAGCACCATACTCGGACGAGGAAATCAAATGGGGATTTTTCTCCCAAGCAAATGAGAAAGCTCCTGGCCCGGATGGATACACAGCTCTCTTTTTCAAAGAGACATGGGGAACAATAGGCCAAGACCCCACCTCTGCCATCAAGGAATTCCTCAACTCGAGGCACCTACTTAAGGAATTAAATTCTACCGTTTTCACATTAATTCCCAAGAACCCAAATCCCACCAACATAGGAGAGTTTAGACCCATTGCATGCTGCAATGTGCTTTACAAGGTGGCGTCCAAAGTACTTGCTGCCCGTCTTAAGAAGGTCTTACCTTCATTGATCGGAAGAGAGCAAGCCGCCTTTATCCTAGGACGCAAGATCACAGATAACATTTTCATCGCCTAAGAATTGATGGCCGGATATCAAACGCAAACAGGAGCGCCCCGTTGCACATTGAAGGTCAATCTCCAAAAGGCTTATGATTCTATAAGATGGGATTTCATAATCGAAGTATTGAGGAATATGCAATTCCCACCCCACTTCTGTAATATTATATAGTGCATCACCACTACAAAATTCTTCATCAACATCAACAGGGAATTGGCAAGCTATTTTCCAAGCAAGTAGGGCCTAAGACAGGTTGATCCAATATCTTCATACTTATTTGTTGCAGGCATGGAAGTCCTCTCCACCCTGCTCCGAAGACTCATTTCCAACCCTATGTTCTCCCTCCATTGGAGATGCAAACCAAAGCGCTTAACCCACTTGTGCTTTGCAGATGACCTCCTGATCTTTGCTAGGGGTAATGTTGAATCCATATCCTTGATCAGGGATGCCCTCCAACAGTTCCAAGCACTCTCAGGTCTCATAGCTAACAGTTCTAAAAGCTCTAGGAGGGCATCCCTGATCAAGGAGGAAGGTAGACTTCCAGTACGGTACCTAGGAGTCCCACTCCTTTCCACTAAGCTCAAAATGGAGGATTGCGACACTTTGGTGGATAGAATCCTAGCACGCATCACCTCGTAGACGTCAAAGTTCCTATCTTATGCAGGTCGACTACAGCTAGTTAGATCAATCCTCTTCTCAATGCAAGTCTACTGGAGTTCTATCTTTCTTCTACCTAAGAAGATAATGGCCAGGGTAGAACAGCTTATCAGGAACTTTCTTTAGAGTGGAAACCCTCACACAGTTTCCAAAGCCAAAGTCAGGTGGGAGGAAGTCTACAAGCCAATCAAATGCGGTGGCCTAGGGATTCCTAACCTTCATCTATGGAACAAGGCTCAGCATATCTGGCACCTATGCAAAAGCGAACACCAAAGCCTATGGCCTGAATGGGTGCAGTCAACATTACTGAAGGGCAAAAGCTTCTGGTCGTCACAAGCCCCAACCATATGTTCTTGGACTTGAAAGAAGCTCCCAAAGTTAAGACCCTTAGTACGTAGCAGCTTCCAATGGCAACCAGGAGACAGCCTATCCATCTCTATATGATCAAACTTCTGGCTAGCCATGGGTCCTCTAGACAACCTATTCGGTTCAAGACAAATCAGAAGCTCGGGTATCCCAATATTGGCCAAGCTATGCTCTATTGTGGATAACAACACATGGTGGCTACCAAATAATCTACCCTGGTCAGATATCCACATCCCGACTCACATTCAGCCTAATCATTCAATCCCCGAACAAATCTAGCAGATCCACATAACATTAGGGGAGTACACCATCAAGAGTAGATACTTCTTCCTTAAACCAACAGGACCAACAGTCCCTTGGTACAAAATAATATGGAACAAATCTACCATTCCAAGGCACTCTTTCATATTATGGCTAGCCTGATTAGGAAAATTATCTACTCTTGACAAACTGATTGCATGGAGAATAGCTACATCCTCAACATGCTACCTATGTCAACAGGCAGCTAAAGACCACTCACACCTCTTCTTCAGTTGCAACTACTCATCTCAAGTGTGGCAACAAGTGAGCGATTTTGCCCAATGTCCTCCTCCATGTAGGGATTGGCAAGGCGCCAAAAGAGTACTATTAGCAACGGCTCAATCATCCACCAAACTCCATCAGACATGGAGAGCAAGCCTTGCTGCCGCAGTCTATTGCATATAGAGAACACACAACAAAGTCCGACTTGGAAGTAGTCCTCCCAGCATCTCACTTTTGGCCAACCAAATCAAATCGTATGTTTGTAGGATATAATTTGGTAGCGCTATCATTGTACCAACAACTATGAGTTTAGGTTTAGTGTTGTATTTGTATCCCTAACCGTCTTTGACTGATATATCCTCATTTTCAATCAATAAATTATGAATTATCTAAAAAAATAAACAAAAGACCCATCATCACATTTCTTGAAATAGACACAGCTATCATAACTACTTCTCCTGAACTGATGAGAAGTCATAAAAGAATCGAATCTTTTATACCACTGCCTAGGTGACTGCTTTAACCCATAAAGGGATTTCTTCAACATGCAGACATGGTCCTCCTTTCCTAAGGCCACAAAGCCTTTTGGCTTTTACATGTAAATATCTTCCTTAAGCTCTCCATGTAAAAAAGCAATCTTCACATCTAGCTATTCTAATTCAAGATCTTGCAAGGCTACAATACCCAAAAGTGCTCTAATTGAACTGAGTTTTACAACAGGAGAAAACACATTAGTAAAATCAATACCTGGTATCTGACTGTAGCCTTTTGCGACTAGTCTGGCCTTGTATCTAGGTTCTTCAATACCTAGTGCACCTTCCTTTTTCTTATAAACCCATTTGCACTTCACTATTTTCTTCCCTTTAGGAAGCTTCACCAAATCCCAAGTACTATTTTTTTTTAAGGGATTCCATCTCTTCCTGCCTTGCAAGCATCCACCTGCCAAAGTCTTCACAATAAACAACCTCTGTGTAAGTGGATGGCTCCTGATTGGATTCAATATCCTCTGCAACATTTAGAGCATAAGTTACAAGATCTGCCTCTGCAAATCTCTGAGGTGGTCTAACTTCTCTCCTAAGCCTGTCTCTAGCAATAGAGTATTGTGGCTAAGAAGGCATAGAGACAAGACTATCCTTAGTCTGTGATAAAGGATGAGTAGAAGTCTCTGATTTAGAGTCTAAACCAATTTCAACCTCCACTTGCATAGATGATTTCTGCTTGACTTCATCGGATGAAGGATTAGACGACAAATCAGATAACATAGACACCTCATCAAAAATAACATCTCTACTCACTATAACTTTCTGCAATTCAGGACACCACAGTTTATATCCCTTGACACCAGGTTTAAAACCAAGGAATATACACTTCAATGATCGTGGTTCAAGCTTTCCATTATCAACATGTGAATATATAGGATAGCAAAAAAATTTCAGTTCAGAATAATTACTAAGAGTGCCAAATCATACTTCAACTGGAGTCTTCTTTTCTATAGCCGTTGGTGGAGATCTGTTTATCAAGTAACATGCTGTACAAGCAACTTCTGCCTAGAATGACTTTGGTAATCTTGCATTCGAAAGCATACATCGGACTTTCTCCATGATAGTTCTATTCATGCGCTCTGCTACCCCATTCTGCTTAAGTGTGCCAAGAACAGTTAAGTGTCTCACAATTCCCTCTACTTTGCATAGATTATTAAAATCATTAGAACAAAACTCTAATCCATTATTTGTGTGTAAACGCTTTACCTCTTTTTCGGTTTGCTTCTCAATCATTGTTTTCCATTCTTTGAATGTGGGTAGAACATCGTTCTTCTGCTTTAAGAAGAATACCCAAACACGTCTGGAAAAATCATCTGTAATAGCCATCATGTAAGTAGCACCTCCACTAGATGGCACTCTCGATGGCCCCCAAAGATCAGAGTGGACATAATCCAAGATACCCTTTGTATTATGTGTACCTATTATGAACCTGACTCTTTTCTGTTTTCCAAACACACAATGTTCACAAAATTTTAACTTACTGATGTTTTGCCCCTCAAGTAGACCTCTTCTACTCAATTTAGTCATGCCAGCTTCACTCATATGCCCTAGACGCATATGCTAGATTTTTGTAGAATCTTCATCTGACAAGGATGAAGAAGTTAATAGCAGTATCACCTGTAACGACTGAACCTTGCAAAACATATAAGTTAGCAACTTGTTTTTGCCCTTTCATCACCACCAATGATCCCCTACTGATCTTCAAAATTCCACCTTCACCGGTGTACTTGTACCCTTTAGAATCAAGAGTACTAAGAGAAATCAAATTTCTCTTCAAGTCAGGAACATGTCTCACATCACCAAGCATCCTGACAACACCATCATACATTTTAATTTTAATTGTTCCAATACCTGCAATCCTACGAGAAGCATTATTGCCCAACAAAACGACACCCTTAGAAATCTTTTCATATGTTGAAAACCAGTCCAGATTGGGACACATGAAAAGTACAGCCAGAATCCAAGATCCATTCCTGACTAGTCTGTGAATCATTAGAAACAATAAGGAGCTCACCATAGCTAATTTCTTCAGCAACATCAACTTCACCAGTTTTTCCTAACAATTTCTCCTTTTGGTTATCATTATCTCTTTTGTTCTTGTTTTACAATTTATAACATTCTAATTTTATATGTCCCTTCTTCTTGCAGTAATTACAAGTTTTATTCCTATTTGCAGACTTCGATCTGCCCCTTGAATTCCAACTAGAATTTCTATCCTAACTCCTTCCTCGAGTAACAAGACTCTCAGCCTTAGACTCAATTTCAATAACTAGAGTTTTCATCTTTTCATAAGAGGCTAAAGCATTATAAACATCTTCCATAGTAATTGTATCATGACTATACAAGATTGTATCTCTAAAATTCGAATACGAAGGAGGTAACGAACATAACAAAATCAAGCCAGATCTTTTTCATTATACTTTACTTCCATGGATTTTAGACCTGATACAATCTCCTTAAAGATGGTCAAGTGATCATCTACAAACCCTCCTTCCATCAAATGGTGTGAGTATAGTCTCTGCTTTAGATGCAATTTACTAGTTAGACTTTTCATCATGCACAATTGCTCCAATTTCAACCATAGTGCAGCAGCGGTCTTTTCCTTTAACACATCTTGCAAAATTTGATTTGAAAGATTAAGATGAATTTGAGAAAGGGCTTTACGATCCTTACGTTGTTTTTCTTCAGGAGTCCATGACACAGGCATCTTATCAAACCCTAACAAAGCATCATCCAAATCCATCTATGCGAGAACCGCCCACATCTTAACCTGCCATAGCAAAAGCCTTGTGTTGCGATCTGGCAGCGGAATATCGTATTTGACTAATGCCATCATTTAGAACACAATCAAAGAACCTTTGCTCTGATACCACTTGTTACGATTATGTTAAGGACAAAAAACAATGGCAAAAGAAGATTAACAATCACAAGAAAATAAAAGACACACATGATTTATGTGGAAAACCCAAATCGGAAAAAACCACAGGCAGAGGAGAGAATAAATTCACTAATTTAAAATTGGAGTACACAATTGACAGAATACAACTCAAAAGAAAAATCTCTCAAATGAATTCGTATAAAGCTTCCTAATACTTTCTCATTCGCATGTCACACAACCCTAAAAACACACCATATATATATATATAAGTGCGAAACTTGGGAAAATAAGATAAACTGGCTCAAGGACGACACAAAAGTTGGCAGCTTAAATACATACACTACTGGCCTAAATCTTAAGCCTAAATCCTACGCCGCCGGCTTAAATGCCAGCAGCCTTCCATTCATTCTAGAGCCGGCAGCGTTGAACACAAAAGTTGCCAGCCTTCAATCAAATTCAAGGCATTAATCAACAACCACATTGGGAATTAAACCCTCTCTAATTTAAACCTGGCTCTTGAAGAATCCCGGTCAAAAATGGCTCATAAGGTTGGTCCAGCGGCCCATTGAACTTCTCCTTGTCATACCAACTCTCATCAACAATGGAGATGAAATGATTGAAGGCTAATAAAGCTAACAAGCACAAATAGAAAGGAACAAAAAGAAAGGAAAGAAAGAGGAAAACAACCTAAGAAGAGATAACTATTAGGAAGAAATAGTAAGCTAATTTTCAAGAGAGATGAGAGAATATTTTCTCTAAATAAAAATAAATTATTTTAAATTCAATAGAATAATAAAGTTATCAATGAATTGAGATAGAACCGGCATACTTTTTGAAGGTAACCAAACTGACTGAGCAAATGGATCCTAATAATATCCAACATCATAATGTTTCACTTCAAAATAATGCTAGCTGAAATTTATGCATAGCTAATCAAACTCATTTAACTTTCCAAAGAGTAATGATGGCCTGCTTAACAAGTATATGTAGCTGCAAACCTTGCTCATGTCCCTTGTCATGGTTGTAATAGTAGCCAGAACCCTACAATCATAAGAGTTCACAACCCCCAAAAGAATATCAACTGGGCAGATTCCCACTGATGAAGTAATGCAAGATAAATCCATTGGGAGAAGAAATACAGAGGTGGGAGTGGATGTAACTTCCTCTAACTTAAATCCAACAAATACCCCTCATCAGAAAGTGCAAGATAGTTCCTCATTCAGTCTGAATTCTCCTCAGCAACTGGCATCAGACTCAATAAGAACTTACCATGCCCAACCAACACCGATTGATAAGGATGAAGACGTGGAGTTTCAAAATACACCATTAAACAAACTCCTTGTGCAAATCAGCAAGACCCCCAGCAGCAACCAAGCGAGTAACAAGGTTTCCAGCTCGTGAGGGCATCGAAAGAAGAAGCAAAAGAAAAGGCACCACACCTATACATAGGTGCTTTAGGGTCCGGACCAACTAACCTTATGAATATAGCAGCTTGAAACATAAGAAATCATAATGACCCTATCAAAATTGCTGAGGTCAAACGGGCATGGCTGAACATTCAAATCTCCTTTACAGGGTTATTGGAAACTAAGATCAATACCTCAAATGAAAGTTGAATTTAGACCATCTTCGGACATAGGTGGAAAGTAACTGTGAATCCGCTCGCTAGTAAATGCATGTGGTTGGTCTAGAACCCAACAGTTTAGGATTTCCGTATTGAGGACGTCAATTTACAGCACATGCATTGTGCAGTCAAATGCTTGTCAACAAACACTCCACTTCTTGTCACAGTTGTCTATGGCTCAAATCATGATGGGCATAGAAGATCTCTTTAGAATAAGTTGGAATCCTTAGCTCCAACTCTCGCCATGAGCCCTTGGTTGGTACTTGGCGACTTTAATACTACGAGGCTCCCATCGTATATTATTCACAAAAAAGGGCTCCTCACTGTACATTAAAAGTAGATCTCCAAAAAGCCTATGACTCAATCAGATGGGATTTCTTATTGGAAGTGCTCAAGGCTATGCAATTCCCTCCTCACTTTTGCACCCTCATAGAACAGTGCATCACCACTCCTAAATTCTCAGTTTGCATCAATTAAGAGCTAACAGGTTATTTTTCTAGTAAAAGAGGGTTGAGGCAAGGGGATCCCATTTCCTCTTATCTCTTTGTGATTGGCATGGAGGTTCCTTCCACCCTAATGAGACGTCTCACACTCAACCCTAAGTTCTCCTATCATTGGAGATGTAAACCTAAAAGACTAATCCATCTTTGTTTTGCAGATGACCTCATAGCTAAAGGTGGAGTTGAATCTATTGTATTAATCACAGATGTTCTTCAATATTTTCATTCACTCTCAGGGTTAGTTGCCAATAACAACAAAAGCAATATTTTCTTCTCCCAAGTTCCCCTTTGGACTAAAGAAAACATCCTGCGGATATCCTAATTCCAAGAAACCAAGCTTCCTATAAGTTACCTTGGTGTTCCACTCATCTCCTCTAAACTCAAGAAAGAAGACTGTGATATCCTTATTGAACGCATCATGGCACACATCACATCCTGGACATCAAAATACCTATCTTATGCGAGCAAGCTTCAGTTAGTAAAGTCTGCTCTAACTTCAATGCGGGTGCTTTGGAGCTCTGTGTTTCTCCTTCCAAAGGCACTAATAATTAAGATTGAACAGTTGCTTAGAAATTTCTTGTGGAGTGGCAACCCCAACGTTTACTCCAAGGCTAAGGTAAAGTGGTCTAAGGTTTGCAAACCAGTGAAGTGTGAAGGTCTTGGAATCCTAAATCTTTGCCTCTGGAACAAAACTATCCAAATCAAGCAGATATGGCACCTTTGTAAGCCTGGCCCCAGAAGTTTATGGCCGGAATGGGTACACTCCACCCTATTAAAGGGTAGAAGCTTCTAGTCTTCACGTGCACCAACTGTTTGCTCCTAGTCATGGAAAAAGCTATTAAAATTACAGTCCTTAGTCAGAAACAGCTTTCAATGGGAGCCCAATGATGGGTTGTCCATATCATTATGGTCAGACTATTGGCTTCCAATAGACCTACTAGACACAATTTACAATGCTAGAGAGATTGGAAGAACAAGCTTCCCACTATCAACCAAGCTTTGCTCCCTGATGGAACATAACACCTAGTGTTTACCTACCACTCCATTCTAGTTAAACTTTGACATCCCAACCCACATCCAACCGAATGCCTCTAAACCCAATTGACTTTGTTGGATGCACTCTACAACTAGAGATTACACTATCAAAAGCGGCTACAACTTCCTCAACCCTCCTGGAACCACTGTGTCTTAGCATAAAGTCATATGGAATAGGACTTTTATACCCAGGCACTCGTTTATACTATGGTTAGCCTAGATGGGTAAACTATCAACTCTCGACAAACTGGTCGCTTGAGGAATTACTTCCTCTGCCACCTGTTTCCTATGTCAATAGGGACCTGAAGATCACACCCACTTTTTCTTCAATTGTGGTTATACATCATAGATATAGGAATCAGTTTGTTCTATGCTACAGTGTCCACTATCATTCAAGAATTGGAGAAATGCTAAAACTTCTTTAATTGCAACAGCCGACTCCTCATCTCTAGGGTGGAGAGCAGGATTAACTAGTAATGAACTACGCCTAGGCAGTAGCCCCCTTAGTCCACATTATCTAGCTCACCAAATTAGAGCATACACCACACTTGTACCCACTTAGTGTCCTCTTGTAAAACTTTCCTTACTTAATGTTTTCGGGTTGTTTTCTCCTTTATATGTACTTTCCATATACTATTCTAGTCTTTTGATGGTTATATAATTTCTTTGAATCAACAAAGTATTAATTATCCAAAAAAAAAAACCCTAAGTTTTGCACTATACTATTGTTAGAGGGATCTATCATCAATAAAAGAGTCCAAGTCAATCTCTTATTAAAGTGTTAGGTAACATATAAATCAACTACTTTGTCTTCGATACAATCTAACAAAGTTCAATAAAAATGTCATCAATACGTACAAAATTAAAAATGTTTTTTTTTTTCTCCAATTTTTAAAGAATTAATAGCAAGCTTGGTTTGTGGAAAAGAATAAGATAGGAATAAAATTGTAATTTTTAAGGAATGAAATAAAATAAATAAATAAATAATAGCTATTCTATGAAGTTTCCCTTGAAATCTCTTCAATAAATATGAAAATATGTTAGAAAAATCCAAAAAATAGCTATTCCGTTGGTCTTATAAAGGAATTGCAATTCCTCATTTTGTAGTAATAGCAGTCACATGAAATAGCTATTCTGCCAATCAAATAAAAGATAAGTTAACTAAACATACCATAAGCATTTGTCTTATTCCACTGATAGATGTCAGACTCAAATATTAAGAACAGCTTTTCATGAGCTTAGAACAATTGAAACATAGCCCAGAATAGGTAAATGGGGCAGAGCCCAAGAAGGAAAAAGACAAAAAAATTCAGAATTTGACAACTTGATGAAGCTAAGCAAAATATTTATAGTTAAAAAGCTTTTTCCCCCATCAATCATATCTTCAATAATTTCGAGTGCTGTACTTGGCCTGCTTAATGAGATAGAATCTGGCCCAGTATCAGTCTTACCCTCTAAAAGTAATACTCCATATATTTTCATAAATAAGTTAACCATGGAACTTGGAAGGCTTCATCAATCATGTAACATATATGTAATACCTTTCTTGCTTTGGACTTGGTAGCTCTTGAAGCATCCCTTGTTTTTGGAGCCTTTAGAAATGATATACTGTAGAAGTAGCAATAGCATTTGCAGAAGAATAACTGATTAAAAATACTATTCACATATAGAAATCAACTGCATAAAAAAGACAAACATCATAAGAATAATTGACATGGACTTTTTATATATGTAGTACTAGAGATTGAGGAAAAGAAAGGGGTCCAAGAGTTAAGGCTGAAATGACCATGGAGTTTAAGGAACCAAGTTTTGTTTCTAATAATATATTTTCAAAACTAGGGATTAAGGTTCAACTTAAGATTGAGGGTTCCTGAGAATTTTCTGTACCAGCCTATGGTTGTAGGGATTTTTTTTTTTTACGGCTGGGGGGTTGTCCAAATTATGGTTGTTGGCTCAAACAAGGAAAACATGCTATCATCTGTCCATGAATCTTATGAATTATTCAAACAAATGGGCAATTAGGTTGGATCAAATGAACTAGCGATTGTGGAGGAACACCAGCATATGAAATGCAAGTCGACTTTCTTCCTTCAAATTTCATAGTGACATATACAATCAGATTGTATCATTTTGATATAATTATGACCATCAAAATAGGCCTCTGATATGAGCTCTTACATGGTTCCATACAGTTATAAAGGAACCAGCATATAAACCGCAAGGCAACTAAAACCCTCATCTCTCATGGTTCGTCAACTCTGCATTCAGCACATTGAGCTCTTTGTTACAAATATAAGCCATAATCATCTAGAAGAACTTAGAAATGTAGTTGATTGATAGAAACTATTTATAGTAGGAACATTTGAAAGCAACAAGAAGAAAATGCAACTTCTACACTCGTTTACAAATTTTTTAGTACAATTGCTAACAAAATGGAGAAAGACACTTTTGAGCTACAAATAAATACTTGTACCCTCCAGATCTTTACCAGTACTACCACACAAGTTCAGTATTTTTAGCTTAACTAATTCTTAGAAGAACAGTATCTTCTGCATAGTTTTTTGCTCCAACCATTCAGCCCAAGATTCTAGATTTAATCTTGACAGTCCTGTCCTCTACATCGTAACTTCAATAGCTTTGTGTTGCCTAACATAATAATTAAACTACCAACTAGAGGCTGTACTACAACTAAGAGTAGCATCTTAAGATGGACGTTGATGTAGTACTGCAATCAAAATCACACTACATAATCTAGAACAATGTGAGATCTTAGGTAAACTCAGTAAAAATTTTGAATAATACAGTCTGATGATAACTTGAAGATAGTGAGAAGGAGATTCCCCATGTCAACTTCCTAATCAGTCAACTGATTCTGATGTAGGATCCAAAGGAATATGACAAAGTAGTCATATGCTAAAATTTAAGATAGGCTATGAAAAATTATAGGTCAATGTACATCAAAATGTAGAGGGAGAAAGTACCTTGTAGAAGCATCAGTGAAGGCAAACATCAATAACTTTCCCATTCTTGTTTTTCAAGTCAGTGATAGATCCAGTTCCATTACATGATGGTAATTCCACAAAATAACTCTGACTGCATCTTCCCGTTTCCAGATAAATTTTGTTTGGAAAAGTTTCCGCCATTTAAAGGAAGTAACTCCATTACTTCACCTATGTGGAGGTATTTCTGCAGGCATCACAATCCAGAATCAATCACATCATAACTCCTAATTACATGTGCTTCAAAAACGTTACAAACAACTACATTAACTAGTACAGTTGAGTAAGTAGATCTTGGAAATATATTTGCTTTTGAGATAAAGAAAGCTTGATGCATAGCCTACCTCACCCATTGTTACAGAGTAGAGCTAAGTCTCTTGGCTCTTCCACTGCTTTGACAAACAAAACCCTTCTAGTTAACCATGACTTTTGACTTGAGTAAATCTAATACTTCAGGCAATGAACATTTGTCTCTGACTAAAGCCACTTTCTGTGGTTTTGCTCTAGCCATTATATCCAAGATAAGTCATTTACACAACAATTCTATCTGCCACTTAACAAAACTTCATCCGCTTATGACATTTGTACCCCATTTTTCACATCGATCCAGCTAAAGCCTGGAATTTTAGCTACCTGGCCATCTTTCATTAATTCTCTTGTAGCAGTGGCTTCATCCCATCTTCCCAAAGAAGCATACATGTTAGCAAGGAGTACATATGGAGCACAATTCTGTGGTTGCAAATGGACAAGTTCTTCTGCAGCTCGTTTTGCTAAGCTCACATTAGAATGGACCCTACAAGAACTAAGTAAAACTTCCCATACAATTGGAACATCTTTATATGGCATTTTATCTACAAGGATTCGTGCTTCAGTCAAGCGACCGGCTCGGCCCAAAGAATCAATGATGCAAATGTAATGGTCCAGAATAGGCTCCACTCCATGTCCATGCTGCATCAAATTGAATATATTTATCCCTGTATCAACAAGTCCTGCATGACTGCATGCTGTTAAAACAGCAGTAAATGTGATGCCATCAGGTTTCTCCCCTGTGTTAACCATGCTTTCATAAAGAAGAACAGCCTCCTTTCCACAGCCATTCTGAGCATATCCGTGTATCATCTCATTCCACGTGACTGCATTACGAAAAGGCATTGTCTCGAAGAACATTCTAGCACTATCTACATCAACAAATTTACAGTACATGTTAATGAGGGTAGTCCCCACATACACATCATTTATGTGTCCATTTTTTACAATCTGGGCATGGACTTGTTTCCCGTTAGATGAATACAGCTTGCTACAGCAACTCAGTGTACTAGCATAAGAAAACTCAGTTAGTTGTAGATTCTTTTGTTGCATTTGCTTAAAAAATGCAAAGGCCTCAAGATCTAGGGAATTAAGTGCAAGACCAGACATCATTGAATTACAACAAACAGAATCAGCTCCAGATAGCCGGTTGAAAATATCTTTTGCAGCCCGTATCTTCCCACACTTTGAGTACATTGCAATAAGTCCACTTGCAACATACATGTCCTCATTAATAGTACCTTTTAGTGCAACTGCATGCACCTGTCTTCCAGACTCCAAAAGCCCCATTGCTGCACACAAGCCTAGAACAATAGCCAAAGTAGTTTGATCAGGCTGCACACTGTGGAACTGCATTTCTCTGAAAAACATGATTGCTTCAGCATCCTTCTCACTCTGGAAATAGCCCGAGAGCATGGTATTCCATGAACTCACTGATGGTGATTCTATGTTATCAAACATCTGACGCCCCATCTCTATATTACCAGACTTAAGACATGCTGCAAGCATATTTATGAAGGTAACCTCATTGGGCACAAAACCACAGAGCTGCATCCTTTGTAAGTATTCCATGGCCTTTACACTTTCACCTTTAAAACCATAGCCGGCTATCATCATATTCCATGTAACAATATTGGCCTCAGGTATATCATTAAAAATCAACTCAGCACTATCTATGTCCCTACTTTTTGTGTACATGTCAAGCAAAGAATTAGTTAAATGAAGATCTCTCTGAAACCCAAGTTTAACTGATATCCCATGTATTTGCTGTCCAAGAGGGATGATAGAAAACTTAACATTCTCATCATAAATACTAGATTCAGATCTTCTGCATCCACCTTTAGAACAAACCGCCAACAGGCTCGACAGTGAAATAGGATCGACACTGACTTCTTTCCTAAACAGTAACTTAAACATATGCACAGCCTCCTGAACTTTATCACTGCGAGCTAAAACACCCATCATAGTGGAAAACGAAACCACATTCGGCTCCGGGACATCCCCAAAAGCCTGCACTGCCTCCTGCACGCACCCACACTTTGCATACATACCCAATAGAGCATTCCCCACATATATGTTCCTATCCAAACCAATCTTAACTACAACACCATGGCACCTCCTCCCTTGCTGTACGTCCAACAAGACTCCACAGGCACTAAATACACTAGCCATTGTGAACCGGCTTGGCATGAAACCTTCCAAAACCATCATACCATAAACTCCCAAAGCCTTCTCTTCAAGCCCACGTTTTGACAACGCACTAATCATGTTGTTCCACGTAAAAGCATTCCTCTCGGGCATTTCATCGAAAAGTTCATATGCGTAGTCTAGTTTTTCATCTTTGCAATACGCACCGAGCATCGCGTTCCATGAGAAAACGTCTCTTTGAGGCATATGGTCAAACACTTGTCTTGCTCTTGTGGGGTTGCTACATTTTGAGTATAGTTCGATGAGACGGTTGAAGAGAAAGATTTTGGACTGGAGACCAATACGGAGAATGTGGGCATGGAGAAGTTTGGCAATAGAATAGGAGTTGCTGTTTTCTGTGGAAGACTGCAAGAGAGTGATGAGATGTGCTATGGTGCGGTTTTTCATAGTTCGCCTTAGGTTGCCTGGTGTACAAGCCACGCAGATGGATCGAGAGGTATGTGTGAACTATTTTCTAAAAATGACTTTCCAGGAAAAGTTTTTTTTTTTTTTTTTGGAATAAACATGTTATTTTTGTAAAGTCCATGTTTAATATACAATTTTCATTAAATTTTGTTTCATACCTGTAAAAATAAATGAATATGTGACACCGATGAAGTTGATAATTGGAAATAATTAAATTTGTAAAAATAAATAAATCTAAAAATAAACTTATTTCTCAAATTCTATATAATAATAAGAATCTATCAAAAGAATAAACTTATGACAATTATAAAGTTCTCATAATACAAATCAATTCAAGAATTTAAACGATTTCATTAAGTCTATGAAATTATACAATCAAAATCACATATTTAAAGCAGATGAATAGTAAAATAGATAAAGGTTTAAAAATAAATAAGTGTGTCAAAACATGCATTATAATATATCTTTATCTAGATTTTCTTTTCAACCAATACCAATGGGCTAGATTTTAGGCTTTGGTATAAAGTGATCCAAGTGTGAGCTAAAACTCAAGGGATATAAAGATATAGGTTTAAGCTCTAGCAAGCAAGTAGTCAATAGTGCGATTGTTTTTAAGGGATTTTTTTTTACTTGGTTGTGCTATAAAAGGCTAAGAATTATTGTACTTGCAATGTATTAGTAATTGCAAAGTGTTGTTAATTTGGTTAGGTTACGACTTAAACGACTTAACCTAGTGATAAATTCTATGTCCTAAGGTCTTAAGTCTACTTAAGTCTTGCATGATGGGGCCCCACAAACCTAACCAAGTTTCTTAGGTAGCAGTTGGATCACCCAATTCTTCTTGGTCATCTTAAGGCGACACTTAAATAGGCTTGGTTGATGAATCAACCTATTTTCATGGCTTGGTTGCGGTTGAATCAAAAGTCGATTTGGTTTGACAAAATTAATGTCTCTATAATAATTCCTTCTCAAGAATATAAGAAAACAAAAGAAAAGCCAAAAGTGTGAGAAAGAAAATAAAAAGAATTATTAGGACAAAAAAAAATAAAAGTTCATAACATATCCAATAAGTGCAAAGATGCACACAATCCCAATCAAATTATAAAATGTGTGGAAAAAATAAGGAATAAGTTAAGGAAATGTGAGCATAAGAGTTTAAAAAGAAAGAAAATTGCAAAGCTACTAATCTACTAATCAATTAACTTTAAAGAGGCATAGTTATGTAAATAAATTGAACATAAATTGCTCATGTCTATTCATATGCACAATCCTATTTGATATGAGAGCAGGTGAAGACATGATTATGAGCTTTTACATAATTGAGGGTCAAACTTTGTGATATTGCCTAAGAACTTGGTTGGTGATAAGTAATTAGTAAGTATACTCAACTTGCTCATCTTCCTTAACTATCCCATCTTTCATAATGAACATCAAATACATCTTGTCCTTGATGCATATTTCGCTTGAGGGTAAGCAAAAGCTTAAGCTTAAGGATGTGTGATGCGTGAAACCCTAAGTATATTAAACCTAGAACCCCGACAATGCTAGTTGATTTCAATTACCCCAAGGATCGTCTTGAATAAGCGATGTGTAACTAGACCCCAATCAAACTCGTTGACTGTAACCTAAGTTATCAATAGGTATTCTTAGTAATTCGGTTAAAAATTCTATGGAAAAGTTCTTTAGCAAAAGAACAAAAAGTGGTTTTCGTTTTAGTCACGAAAAATGTGTTTTTCATATATTAAAGATGTCTTTAGCCAACCCCTTTGCACGGCATATATAGCACACATAACAACATGGAAAACCCTACAACATAAAAATCCTGAGTTGCCTATTCTATCTTTATCCTCATGTAACCGAGTAGGCAACTAAATAATATAAATTATAAACCAAAACAAATACTAAAAAATATAACAACAAACCCACAAATTCCCTTTCCTATTTCGATTCAATATATAATATTTCTTATTCTAGAACTTTAAATCCTTACTTTTCTTCCATGGAAACATGAATTACATTAATTGGTGTTGGTTTTCCTTTCTTGTAATTTGATTCCTTGGCGTGTATGTCTATAACCAGTCCTTGTAGGGCATCATTTATCCTCTTTACTCTAGCTCGGGTCATTGGTCCTCTAATAGCATGTAATGGATCATGGGATTTTGGCTCCTTCCTATTTTATGCTAGATGATCCTCATCAATGTGATAACTCATAGATTTATCCAAGAAAAAAAAAATTGAGCTTTTGCTACATTTGATATATTTGTAATGTTATGTGAGAACATCCAAAGAATGAGATGAAAATCTACAATGGAGATGAAGAGAATGCAAATGCGATTTAAGAAATTTAGTTGTTTGAAAAGTTTGAGAGAGGGCAAAAAGTGTGGAATTTGCGCACTCCATTGCCTTTTATAGGTTGCTAGTAGCTCAAAGGATAGTTACATGAAAAGATATGTGAAGCTCTATAATGCTCATGATGTTCCTACGTGTCCCACCATGGAAACAAAGGGCTACAATCAACTTCACTTCTACAAGTATGTTTCTTCTTAACTCGACACATGTCTACTAGCATTTAATGTGCTAAATTGCATGCATGTAGAATATTTGAACTTAACAATTGACAAATGATAAGTAGAATTATAACTGTTAGGGAAAGAGTACTTAACATGATTCCTTAACAAGTGCAGCTCGGGGAGCAATTCTCTAGTTAACCTTTCAAGCCCACTTGCTTGCCATAATATTAGGGGCTCATCCCAAGGTGAAGGCTTGGTCGATTTTGCTCCCCCCACTTGTTAAGATGAGAAACTAATAGAAGCACCTCAACCCAGTTACCATTCTTAGCTTAGAGGACTCATTCCTCTACTCAATGGATCCCATCACAAGGTTACTCTAGATTACAAACAACTCACTAATCGTATAGATTACAACACCTTGATTGCTAGGGTCAAACTAGCCACTTAACAGCTTGGAGAAGCACCTACTGGCTAAAGCATTGATTACCTAATGCATCATGGCTTATCTAACATATTTAGAGGCCTACCTTAACTTTGACTCTCCTTGCCGCCTAGTCACCAATGAGATTGGGAGCAAGTGTTGATAAGCCTTTTAGTCATAGGCCTTAAAGTCCATCTTAACAGGCCCATCATGAGGTCAAACAAGCCTTGATAGGGGTAGTTGGTTTAGATTTGGAAAGTATATCATATATTTAGATACACTCCATCATATCTTTACATGATAAGCATGGATATTTTAAAGAAAGATATACTTGCCAATAATATCTCATGTCTTCCACCCTATAAATATATGATCAACACTTGAGACCAAAATTCTAAAGCTCATTTTAATCTCTTACTATTACTACAAATCTTTTTGCAAGCGATTTTTTTACTTGAGCATTGGAGTCTTAATGCTAAAGACCCTTAATGCCCCTAATAGTTCGCGTTTTCTATCTTGTAAGCATTATTGTCCTCAATTCTTTCACTAAACAAGGTCAAAGCCCTAGATTGGAGAAAAGGGGTAATAATAAAATCAAACAAAGTGATCCTTGAGCAAAATTATGCAACTATTGCCTAGGATAAGATAGAATAAATACCAGTAATTTGTAAAATTCTAACACTTAACCATTCATTTTACTTCTTTTAGAAGAGCTAAAGCCTTAAATTTATGTTTTAACATAGTTTAGTTTGATTAGTGATTTTCTTAGTAGATTAACACAGTTCTTATTTCTATTAAATTAGTATCCTTGTTCTTAGTTCATAACTGTAGCTATTTTTCTTTATTATTATTATTATTGTTGTTGTTGTTGTTGTTGTTGTTATTTACACTTTGAAAAACTTATTCATCAAAAGTTTGTTCTTTTATGCTTGTTTTAGTTATGAATATGTTAATATGAGTAGTTGAAATGGTTTAGAGATGATGCTTGTAAAATTGGCAACAGTTATAAGTTTTAAGCTTCAATGCAATTAAATTGAATGTAATTTCACATAATCTTTGAGAAAATTAGATTTTCAAGCATTTCCTCAATAATGGTCAAACAAGTTAAACTGAACCTCTAAGACCTTCTATGAAATCTAAAAGTTTGGTGTTCACTTAATCTAAGTAATTTTTTCAACATTGGTTTTACTATGAATGAAAATACCCTAGCCTTTATGGTATCATATCTTTTTATTCTTAAGATCCTAATTAGGGATGGAGGTAGAATCATACAACTAGGATGGTCAAACTTACCTTGTATAAGTTAATATTAGAATCACTTACAGGAAATGATATTTACTTGCTGCAATCATATTGCATTTATATGTATAAAAGAATATTATTAGCAAGTTAAAACACAACACTTTGTAATACTCAATGAAAATAAACTTTAGAGTTTTTAAAAAATGATTATGGGTACTCTACTTCATAAGAGACTAAAAGAATAAACCTTTTCACTTTTTTTTTACGGCATATATTTTGAAGTTTAACCATAATTTTTTAAAGAAATGAAATTAATATGTAAAACTTATGTAACTTATGTTATCAACAAAAATAGAACATAAAAACATTTAAAAATAAAATTATTAATAGTGTAAACAAAGAAAAGAGCAACACAATATAGTGATTACACAATCATCATTCGATAATTAACATTCACATTCATAATATTAAAGAAAAAGTACAAATTTAGTCATTAATGTTTGTTACCTTTTCTATTCCTAAACATTTGATTTTTTTTTTCTTTTTTGCATTTGAATCATTAACATTTGCAAATGTTTACAAGTGAGTCTTTTTAGCGATGAAGTTAATATTTCTGTTAGAAAATGACATGTGGCACGATTAATTTATTTCAACCAATCATATCGTGACATGTGTCAATCTTAACGAAAAAATTAATGACAAACTTATTTGCAAACTTTTGCAAGCATTAAAGACTGAAATAGTAAAAATTAAATGTTTAGGACTAAAATAGAAAATGTGGCAAATGTTGAGAACCAAATTTATATTTTTCCCTAATATTAATTGTAAGAAAATGTTAGTACATCAAGTCAAATGATTGTTATTATTAACTAATACTTTGTGTTATATAACTAAAACATTTATATTATTGATAATGTAATTTCTAATTGTAATGTACTAATAACAAATAAATAACAACTCAAGAAAATATTTTTTAATTAGTTATAATTTTGTATGGAATGAAATGTACACTATTAGAAAACCAAAAAAAAAAAATTAAAAAAGGCTAAAAAAGAATGCCATTCAAATAACATGAAAGTAAATGTAATTTAGGTAAATACCTTCTATAAGATTTGAACTCATCACCTGTTGCTAATAAACTCAAGCACTTATCTACTTAATCATGTGTTATATCTTATTAAGAATTGCACTTTAAAATATATGTACAATGTAGATTTTTACCCCCATTAGAATAACTTTTGACGATTAATTTTTTTCTTTTTTAAGCTAAGGGGGGTTTGGGGGCTTGGTCTATCCATGATCCTAATAAAATTAAAAATTTTGTCTTCTATTCCCCTCCATGTTAGATAATATCATTATTTTATTAGGTCGGCCACAACCCAAAAGGTAATAGTTCAATAGTCTTGTAACTTGATTGAAATGAGTAGAGTACTTGAAATCACTTTTCACAAAATCCTTATATGTGTATTAATCCATAACCAAATCTAGTGGAGATCAAATGATGAACCCATTATCTTAGAGATTGTTACTTAGTTAATTTTATTTTCAAAGATTAGAACTTTACTTTCTTTTGGATAAATCGTTAATTATGTGAGATAAAGCCACTATAGACACTACCCTAGTAATCATTCACAAATTTCTTGCATTTGAGCTAGGATTCACATTTTAGTTATAAATATTTGAAAAACTTATGCTACCATTAAACCATGTATAGATGCATGGTCGATTTTGGGTTTTTTTTTTTTTATATAAAACCAACTAGTAAGATGATTCTCTTTTTCTTAGATAGGTTATCAATTTACACTTTTTTTCAAAGAAGAATATTGCCACTTTATATATAAAATGCCCAACAATAAAGAGGCCTATGCACATAATGAGCATTAGTGCTACTTAAATTAAAAACCCACCTATCATATATTGATCCACTTAACTAAACTTCTTTCTTTACATGCAAAATTAAATAGCAAATACATGTATAGAATACACATGTTTCATGTAGCATCCAAAAGATTATTCAGTGTCATATACGTGCCCTTTTTAGCACGTAATACAAACAAGTAGTCATATATATCAGGATTAGAATTCCTAAATCCACCAACATTAGCATTGTATCATTGAATCACTTGATACAATTAAAACAAACTTTGACATGGTATAATACAATTACAAATGAATTTATATAAGCCAATGCTTGATAAAATTAATAAAAAGGTTACATTTGTTTAGACTCGTTTATGAACATGTCTAGGTTCAAATTTAGTGCCCAATCCCATTTATTACATTTGTAGTTTAATTTTATACTTAATCAATTTACTCTAATCTTTTCTCGATTTTCTATTTCCATATCCATCCCATACCCTTGCAACCAAACCCAAACCCCCTCTCCCTCTCTCTCTCACACTTACACACACACACATCATCCATTGCTCCTGCCACTTGCCATCAATCTTGATAGCTATTCTCGTTCTATCTTTAATTATTATACCCATTCACTTTAACTCCAATTCAAAAGTAAATTCCTCGTATTTTTCAATTTCCTTCTAGACTCTATTCTTTTAACATTTTAAAATAAAGGTATAGTATATAAATTGTAAGTAATTCCAAATTTCCCTTCCATAAAGAATCCCATTGATAAGGCATACTTTATTAAAACCTCAACTCATTAATGAAACCGCTTGAGACTGGATGTATGAATCAATTTTTACTTAAGTAGGATAACATATTGTCCATTAACCCCACATAACAATCATGCCATAAAAATAAAATTTAAGTTAATCAAATAGTACTCAAAATGTGAATGAATGGTTACATTTTTAAGTTATTATGTTTTCACAAATTTGTCCATACATTTACATAAAAAATAAAAAGGTTGTCTTTGCAAGTTTTTTTATAGCTTTCAATATAGTTTTTGTTATAAACATTTAGAAATTTGAAGACAATACTAAAAGCTTGTTTTTCAAATAAAGACTTGATAACTATGATAAATTTATTTGAGAACTTTTAATCCATAATGAGTTAAGTTATAAGCTTAAATTTTCAGCTGCAATTAATTGATAGGTCGTGTTATAGTGTGAGGTTCTTAAATACGAATCAGTTTAAATTCAAACATGAAACATAACTTGTTAACACAAATTACCAAGCCTAGGTACAATTGTGTTATATGCGTATCTTTATAGTAATGGATATATAACAAGTCAATCCACATAATTTGCTTAAACAATTTAGGAGTAGATTCATTTGCTCTTTATCAACACTTAAAATAACATGTCAAGAGGTGTTTAACTTGGTCAAGGGGTTGTTCAAGTCACATCAAATGCCTATGATCTAACCAATTTAAACATAAAGCATTGTCTCATTACAAGATGATTTATCTTATTATTGTTGATAATTAACTTAGATAGACAACCATATATGAAGTATCAAACACCACTTAAACATTATTTCCATGTCAATACAAGTCAATAGGGATTTTTACTTCACTAGCTCATGTTATTGTTCCTAATGAATAAAAATTATAACTATTGGTCTAATGAAGTGAGGTAGATCATGCAACAAACCTCATATGATTCAATCCTAAGATTTTAGGAAGATTGAGTTGATTTCTTTCTAGTTCTTTAGGTTTTAATAGAATTATGTAAATACTTTGTAGATATTTGTACACGTCTGTAAATGGAATAGGTATAAATTGGCAAAGTCAATTAGTTTAGTTTTTTAACTTCATATTTTGACTTTACAACAACAATAACAAGCTTTTCATTCTCTCTTGTTCATCTTCTTCGTTAGTTTTTGCACCATTACTATTTTTTCTATTTGATTAAGTTTTTCAATTTTTTCATGGTATCAAAGCATTGAGCACTTTATAAAATTTATTTTTAGTGTGGAAAGTTCAATTTCACCATTAAAAGATGTATCTTCACCATATTATATTCATCATTTGGATAGTCACAATTCAGTTTTGATCACTCCAATACTAACTGAACTAAATTACAACACATGGAATAGATCCTTCCTTCTTGCTTTATCGATTTGAAATAAAGTAGGTTTTCTTAATGGATCGATTACTACTTTAGTGAAGATAGATCCGAATTTTTCTAATATGGAATAGACGTATCAATCTAATCTCTATGTAGATTCTCAACTCAATTTCACCACTTTTTTACTGCCATTTACATGAATTCAATAAATAATACATCAAACAAATTGAAAGTTAGGTTTTCTAAACCAGGTGATACTCATATCTTTCAATTACATCATTTACTTAACATAGTAGTTTAAGGAAATCGTACTATTAATGAATATTCACTGAATCAAACATGATTTTGGAAGAATTGAGAAATTTTCAACCATTACTTCATTGTACATGTGATTATTGTACCAAATGTGCTTTAACAAGTTTTTTGATATGGCTTAAAAGGATTATGTGTTTAAGTTCCTCTATCATGCCTCGTAAAGGGGCATAGAAGTCTCTACTAAAATTATCATGGCACGTGTGCATCCGTTACATGATAATCGTCTTACAAGTCAGAGATCGTAAGACTCTAAGTAAATAATTATATTTATAACTAATCATAGTACATATAATTGGATAATAAAATACACTATAGAACTCGAATCCCATGGTCAACCATGGTCGTAGAGAATCGGTATCCCCTACCAATCAGTAAAATAGGATAAACCTTAAGTTTCTCAATTTCATATTATATTCACATGGGGATCCTAACATTTCATCTAAGTAAATCTATCATTCACAAATCTTACTTTGTTGTTTTGGTCTTCCAAAACTCTCAACACTTCACATCTTATCCCATCTCGCGCTTTCGTAACCGTTACCTGCAAAAAGTCTGTGAGGGGGTGAGCACACTATGGCTTGGTGAATGAGATGGTAACACTTTCAATGTTACGTACACACAAGAAAACTCAAATCAAAATATTAGACATATGCTATATACATACACGAGCAAATTCAAATTAAAATATTAAACATATGCTATGCATGAACAACCATATGAATGCAGCATCTCATGTGGTCTTCTGGTAACCGATCTGAAGTCTAAGGTTTACGCCCCCCTTGACCTTGGGTTGGGGATTCCGAAGCCACCATCAGTGCCCAGGTCATTACCCGGTTTATTTATCTTATCACTTTGTTAATTATGATATTTTCTTAACTTAACAGTGAACGCTCTCATGCCTCTTTGCACCAAACGGAGCAAAACCCTCAAGGACCAATCGACTTGGAACTATCAAGGTGCGACAATCTCCTAATCACTTAGTTCGCACTTGGCGGAACAGTAATCATCTTGATTACCTCGGCAAGCCTTGTAGCAGTGATGGCCTTCAATCTCATGCAATGTCTCGTGAAAATGTATGTTTGGTTTTTAATCAGGTCCACTCCCTTAATTAATTGATTTAAAGTGTCCAAACAAAATATACAATCACAATCAATTCCCATTCAAACAATAAAGTAACTACCAAGCATTTCATTTCATACTCACCACAACAAGCATAGATCATGCCTTTCTTATCACTCAAGACAGACACTAAACCCAGACCCCGTGGACATAAACCTATCCAATTTTACAATAGATTAAATTATCTCGGCACCTCTCTATACCATTTCTTTTAAATGTCAACCGCTCAGGTTGAATTACAATCATCACATCTGGTACCTCTATGCCATTTCTCTCAAATGCCGAACCAGGTTGGCTTACAAGCATAGATCATGCCTTTCTTATCACTTAAGGTAAACACTGAATCCAGACCCCGTGGACATAAACCTATCCAGTTTTACAATAGATTAAATTATCTCGGCACCTCTCTATGCCATTTCTTTTAAATGTCAACCGCTCAGGTTGAATTACAATCATCACATCTAACACCTCTGTGCCATTTCTCTCAAATGCCAAACCACTTGGGTTGGCTTACAATCATTTCTGACACCTCTATGTCATTTATCTCACATGTCAAACCAACCACTCGGGGTTGATTTACATTAATCATCTTTAACACCTCTGTGCCATCGCACTTCTCAAGTGCTCTATCATTTTCACACTTTCGAGAGCCAACAAAGTCGTCTTGTTTTCTCTTCCAATGTCCTCAAAACATTTGTATATGATATATATATATATGTATATGTATATACATATTCGTGACATATCTTTACTTAAGGAAACTTTTCTAGACACTTTCCCTTACGAACTTAAGAGAGTAAGAAAATATGGTCATTGATTTGTAAAAATTAAGGTTACACTCATGATTTGGTATGGTTATGTTCATGAGTGTGTTTCGTAATTAAAATAGGAAAATAAGTTTGTTAAGTGTATGTATGCGCATTCAGGAACCAACTCTGACATGTATACATAATGATACCTATACACCCTATTCCAACTAAGCATACCTATTCGGTAGCTATAGAAGGAAAAGCTAAGTTTCTATATTTTAGTTTGTTTTGGAAGAAAACAATTTTTAAATCATGGGTTAGGCTTATGGTTATAGCACTAGTGATATGGCACTAGGTGCTATCATTAAGGTAATGACATCTAAACTCTTGGACCATTCATTCCCCTATATTCTTCGCGACTTCTTACCTAACACATTATTCCCTACCGCATAACTTAACTTAACAACAATCATATTAAATAGTAAACACAATAAACAACAATTTCACATGCATAGCATTCAACATACAACACAACATAGTAGTATATCATTAAGTTTCCCACTCACTTATTTAGGGTTGCCGTAGTCCTAGTCAGAGTTGAGCGATTCTAGTGGGTAACTCCTTCACGTTCCTCTTGAAGTCAGTATCCTTCTGCGTTGCTTCCTCAACCCAATCATAGAAAGTTGCATCTCCACCTGACTTTGGTAGTCTTCTAGCTCCCGATATGTATACTCTGCTCATCTTGTTTTGATGGTAAAGCGTGAAGTTTCCTCCTTAAGGAACTTTGAGTGAACAAGACTCGAATGTTGAACTCCCTACGAATCTGTGCTTCCAACACCCCAAGTTGCTGTGATCGACTGTCTGCTTTCCTTGTGTAGAAGTCAAGCAATGGAATGTCTTTGACTTGCCAAATTTGGAATTCCTTCTTCCACATATGCAAGATATCCTTAGAAAGGACAATTAAAGATCTTGCATTAGGGTATTTGGTCAAGAATGATTTTCCTCAACATCCTTTGAACATTTCATTATGAAATCCATTTCATTCCAAACATCTCCCAGACCATCATCTTGGATGTTGCTTGAATCATTCCCTTCACCATCTACACCATCATAGATGCTTCTTTAGTCCATGAAGCATCTTTGAACCTTTCATTTATCTAATTATCTCTAATATCTTCCAATGAACTACTTGTAGGATAACCCGCAAGATTTAGCAATCCTTAAAGGTTTTGTATCATCTTCTTTCTTCTCTTCTTTGTTGATATTTCCACCTACAGGTTCCTCATACTTTCTACTGGTTTTCATCCTCACTCATGCTTCCATCATACATACACCAACCTTTCTCACACACTACGTATACGCACCTACACACATACCCCACATACACTTTACACCACCAATACACACTTGCCCATATACTCTACACATATTACACACCTCCCATATCCATACTCACACACCCACACCATACATTATCTCATACACCTACTCACATACTCCATATACGCCTTACATCACCAATACACACACCCACATACTTTGCACACACTATATTCACCTTCCATACCTACACATACATGTTCACACTCTGCACATCATTTCATACTCAGATATACATATCCCACATATATCATCCCCAACTTCCATATTTACACACACATACATGTCCTTACACCACATACTATTTCGCATACACACATAAATGCCTACACATACCACTCCTTCCTTATACATATATACATGCCACATATTCCACACACACCATCTATATACACCTTAGTACCACGCACCTTGTACCTTCCATACATATATATACACACACAATACATAGCATCCATACATACACACACAACTTGTATCTACTACACACCATCCATATGCATACACTCTCTCTACATACGCCACATATCATCCTATGCACATACATTTCGCATACACCACACCTTCCATACTCCTACACACATACTCCACACATCCAACACCTTCAATACACCTACATACCCTCTCGCACACACTACATATCATCATCAACACATAACTCATACTTACATACACTACTCACCATCACCTACACATACACGTATCTCTATATGCATCACACCCACCGTCACATACACTACTTACTTTCATTTCCACACACACATGCATCCTCCATTCACACATACACATACACATCTTCATCCTCGCACATATCCATACACCTCCTCATTTATGCACATGCATACATACACATTCCTACACACACACCATATGCATCCTCATATATACACATTCTTACACACATCGCACATCACGCATTACCACACATACACGCACGTATATCCTCTTACATTCTGCACACCACCACACACACTTACATACACACCCTTACACCTCGCACACTTTCACCCGCACCTACATGCATCCTTACACAACTCACATACCTTCAATCACACATACATCTTCCTCCACACACACACACACACATACACACCCTCATCCATGCATACAGCCACACACACTCACGCGCACACATGTACACGGCCTCCATTCGCGCACACCCACACACTCTCACGCACCCCTACTTCCTTCACATGCACACACACATCCTCATGCACATCTCACCATCCTTCACCACACACCCTTTCAATACACATACATACATACACATACTACACACCCGCCTCTCCCTTTCCCCCACATACGTACACACACACTCACGGCCTCCATCCATGCATACCTACAAACTCTCACACACACCCTTCACCGTCGCATACACATACACACACCTTTGCTCCTTCTCCCCCTTCCCATCGCAACAGCTCACTGCTGCTGTTGGATCGCCGCCATTACTGTTGTTGTTCTCCTTTGCACATACCACGCACCTCGACTCTCTCCTTTTCTCATTTTTTTCTTTTCCTCCTCCGCCCACTGTTGTCGCTGTCACCTCCGTCATCAAGGAAGGAGATGAGACAAACTTGACTTGGAAACCACTATCACCATCGTCGCCATTGCCATTGTGCCACTATTGCTGTGGTGGCCACCCCGACTGCCAACATGGCTACCACCGTTCGGGTTATCGTTGTTGTTCCATTGCCGTTACTATTGCTATTGCCGTTGGATGTTGCGGTCGCTACTGCCGCCAAGGTTGGGGTCACCGCTACTATTCGTCACCACGATTACCATCATCATCGTCGCTTGCCATCGTCGAGAAAGGAGATGAGGCAACACGACGCCAAGCCGCTATTGCAGACGCCATTACTGCCATTGTTGTAGCCGTCGTTGCTAGGTCGTCGTTTGTTGTTGTTGTTGTTGTTGTTGCAGCCGGAGTTGTCGTCGCAGTTGGGGGCCACCGTTGTTGTTGTTGAAGGCCATGGTTGTCACGGTTGCTATCGTCAGGGTTGTCACCGACGCCGTTGTTGTTCGTCGTTGCCACTTCTAACACACAAGAGACCGGCGAGAGACAGATCAAGCGAGAGAGAGGGACGAGGTGCGATGGCTGGCCGAAAGGGAAAAGAAGGGAACGGGAAGAGAGGAAGGGGTGACAGGAGGGTGAGCGAAGGACGGCGAGAAGAAGGGAAGTGCGGTCGGGGAAGATCTGGAAGAAGAAGAAGAAAATCTAGAAGAAGGAGAAGAAAGGAAGAAGAAGAAGAAGAAGAAAGGAAAGAAAAAGAAAAGGAAGAAAGAGAGAGAGGGGGAGCAGAAATGGGAAGAGAGGGAGCAGAGGGTCAAACGAGATGTGATGTGACGGCGACGTGACGGTCGGTCACGTCCTTGCTGCGGCTGCTGGCTTTTTTTTTTAACAGTTATGTATATATATTTATTTATTATATTATATTATATTTTATATTATAATTGTCTCTATTTTTGAAAATTTACCACAAAATTTTACGTCTATGTTAATTTAATTATTCCGAACATAAATTGTTACTCTAAATTTCCATTTAAAATTCCTAGATTTATAATTTAAATTAATTTCATTATTTAACCTAATATTGTTTAAAAAATATGTTTTTGATGATTTATTTTCTTTAATTTTTTATATAATTTTTTCTAAATTTTAAGGTTTTACATCCTTAGTGGACTAAATGATTGTCTTTCTACCTTGATATCACAAATTTTGGTTTTGTAACCTTTTCCATCTTCGAATGAGGCATACAATCTTGTGATTAAAGATGTGTTTCAAAGGATGAATAGGCCTTAAGAATCACCGATTTCTAATGTTTTTGCTATGGTGGCTACTAATGAAACTAAACAAAGATCAAAGTCTAATTTAGTTTGTAGTTACTATAACTAGAATGGACATTTGAAAGGAAAAGTGTTTTAAATTAATTGGATTTTTGCCACATTATAGATTTAATAAGCTGAAAGCTCATGGTGCAAATCTGATTACATTTGATTATTTAAAGAATAGTACAGTGCAACATAAAATTTTTCCATTTGAGCTAATTTGAATGTGGAATCAAACACTTCTAGTATTAGTTTGACTAAGAATCAAGTTCTTCATCTTTTGAGTTTACTTAATGTTTTAGATAGTTCTTGTTTTTCTAACAATTATGCAAGTTCATCTTCTATGTTCTAAGCATCTATTTTGCATAATTCTTCTAGTCCTTCTACTTTTATGTAGTCTACTCATATGGCAAGTACTAAATCTTGATCTATTGGGTGTTGTTCAACCATTTCTTGGGTTTTAGTTTCAGGAGCTACTAATCATATAGTTAGTTCGTTTAAATTATTCCATTCTTATTCTTCCATTCGTGGCTGTTATGTTCAATTAACTAACAAAAAACGTCTTCATGCTACACACATAAGGCCATTTACATAAGTTTTAGTTTAATGCTTCATTATGTTCTTTTTGTGCCTTCAGTTAATTTTAGTCTCATTTCAATTTCAAAACTTCTTTCTCATGATAAATGTTTAATCTTGTTTACTAAGCATCATGCTTATATCCAAGACTCTATAACACAAAGAGTGATTGGTCAAGCCAAGGCTAGATTCAAATTATTCTTCTTAGAGAAAAAGCTTCATAACTCATTTATTGGATCTTCACCTTGTCAAACTCATGAAACTTCATTTGTTTTAAATGTTCTTAATAATCTGCTAATTACATTTGATGTATGGCATTATGGACTTAGTCATCCTTCTCTTGATCAAACTAAATAGATACATAATATTGATAATTTCATGATTTGCAGTAATCTTGATTTTTTTTTTTTTTGTTCTATAGCTAAAAAACAACATAATTGTTTTCCTTTACATGCTAAGAATACAAATTCTCTTTTTGAGTTAGTTTATATTGATATATGGGTCCTTATGCAATTTCTACTATAAAATGACATAAATTCCTTCTCACAATTGTAGATGATTTTACAAAAGTCGCTTGGGTATATCTCATGAAATCTAAATATGAGGTGTCATTGATTATTCCTTCCTTTTATCAAATCGTTGTTACCTATTTTGATCAAAAAATTAAAATCATATGGACTAATAGCAGTCGTGAATTCTTGTTAACTAAGTTTTATTCTTCCACTAGCATTATGCATCAAGTATCCTATGTTAAGACACCATGACAAAATGGTGTAGTGGAAAGAAAGCTTCAGCATTTACCCTCAATAGCAAGGGCATTTTTTTTTTCAATCATCGTTGCCTTTATGTTGGTGGAGGAGATGATATCTTAGCTACTATATATTTGATTAATCGACCTCCTACTTTTGTTCTCAAGGAAATACTCCATTTTAGATGTTGTTTCATAAAGTACCTTCTTATACATATTTGTGTGCCTTCAGTTCACTTTGCTTTACTTAAACCAAATTTAATCCTTGTACCTATCCTTGTATTCTTGTAAGATATCCTATTGGCGTTAAATAATATAAACTGTATGATTTAGTTGATAAGAAATATATAGTATCTTGTGATATTACCTTTCTTGAGCATGTGTTTCCTTATTGTATACCATCTCTATATAAGTCTTTCACTTATACTTCTTCAATCCCATCCTTTTCCTTTTACTTTGATGCCTACACTTCTTTTATGGACCATATCTTTTCATAGTATGATATGTTCATTTCTTCAATTCCTTATGCTAATGATAATTCTATTGATAACACACTTGATGCTTGCCAACATTATGATTCTACTTCTTCTTCTGAGTCAATTGATAATGCAATTTTTATGCATAATTCTACTCCTAATTTTGATCAAGATCCAGTTGCTCCTTTACTTTGTAGTTTCAGATCCACACAGTTTCCTTCTTATCTAGCTAATTATCACCATGGCTTGACTTTTTCCACTCATTCTCATGATAATATTTTCTATTCGAATCAATGTGCTCATTCAACTTCTCATCCAATTCAACATGTTCTTTCTTATGATTCTTTGTCATCTTCATTTCTAGCTTTTATAGTTCAAATACCTAAACACTTTGAACCCTCATGCTATAGACAAGCAATGACTCTTAAACCATGGCATAAAGTAATAGATGAAGAGCTTAATGCTTTAAAGACTAACAATACTTGGACTATTTCTCCTTTGCCTTAAGGGAAACACACCATTGGTTGTAAATGGGTTAATAAGTTGAAAACTAAAGCTGACTAAAGGATATACTCAACAGGAGGGCTTTGACTATATAGAGACTTTTAGTATTGTTATTAACCATATGACAATTCATTTATTTTTTCATTTAACTACTATTTTTAATTAGCATATTCACCAAATAGATGTACATAATGCTTTCTTGAATGGAGATTTGCATGATGAAGTTTATATGGATATTCCATGACATTTAAAAGCTCAAGGGCATGTGGTGGTAACAACAAACTAGTTTATAAGCTTAACAAATCATTATATGGTTTAAAAGAGGCTTCACTACAATGGAATGCAAAATTGACAACTTGTCTTTTAGCAAACAGTTCAAACAATCATATAGTGATTACTCTCTTTGCACTAAGGGAAGTGGTGATGATATTCTCATAGTTCTTGTATTTGTTGATGATTTAGCAATTGCTAGTAAAAGACTTGATATTATCAATGAGTGCAAATAGTTTCTTTACTCTCAATTTAAAGTAAAAGACTTAAGTGTGTTGAAATATTTCATTAAAATAGAATTAAGCAAATCAAGTTGTGGTTTGGTACCATCTAAATGAAAGTTTGCTTTAGATTTTTTATCAAAAACTAGATTACTTAGTTAAAAACCATCTTCGACTCCTATCATTGCAAATTGTAGGCTTTTGAAAGAAGATTCTACTCTTGATTTAGATACTTAGAGCTATAGACAAATTATTGGGAAGCTATTGTATTTGTCCATTACAAGGCCTAATATTGCTTATCTTGTACATGCTCTTAATTAGTTTATGGAACATCTTGAGCAAGCACATCAATTAGCATTAGAAAGAGTGTTATAGTATATTAAGTAGAGTCTTAGACAAGATTTATTCTTTCCTTGCAAGTCTAAGAGTTTTATACTATATTAAGCAGAGTATAGGACAAGGTTTATTCTTTCTTTACAAGTCTAATATGGTTCTTTGTGCATATAGTGGCAATGATTGGGGTAGTTGTCCTAACATACAAAGATCCATTACAAGTTTTCGTGTTTTTCTTGGTGATTTTCTCATTACTTGGAAATCCAAAAAGCAAACTACATTTTCCAAAAGCTCAACAAAATCAAAATATAGAGCTTTGGCTTGTACAACATGTGAGGTTATGTGGTTATTAACATTGTTAGAGGAATTTCAAGTGAAGAGCGCTAAATCAGTTTAACTTTTCTATGATAATCAATTTACACTTCATATAACTTGCAATCTTGTTTTTCATGAAAGGATGAAACATTTAGAAGTGGATCTTCATTTGTTTAAAGTAACTAAAGGAATTATATTACCCATATATGTGCAAAGTAAAATGCAACTTATTGATATGTAGACAAAAGGGCCACCTACTGACTGATTCTAATTTTTGTTAAGCAAGATGGCAGTGCTTAATATATACATTCATCTTGAGGGGGAGTGATAGAATTATGTAAATAATTGTACATGTGTGTAAATAGAATATGTATAAATTAGCATAGTCAGTTAGTTTAGTTTTGTAACTTAATATTCTAACTTTACAACAACAATAACAAACTTTTCATTCTCTCTCTCATTCATCTACTTCTTTAGTTTTTGCACCAATACTATTTCTTGAATTTGATTAAGTTTTTAAATTCTTTCAGGTTTTGAGCACATGAGAGCATAAAAGTGCATAAAAGTATATGAAAAATGAAATATCATGTAAAAAAGTTCTTGAAATTAGGTTAGTTTTCTTCTTCTCCTTTTTGAAAACTAGTTGTCTACCTTTTTTAAAAAATAAATTTAAAAAAAATGAGAAAATGAATTATTTCAACACATATGATATGGATGAATTGAATTAGTAAGGCAATTAGAGATGGATAATGTCCTCTTTAAGAATAGTCTAACAACTTAGTTATATTAGGCTATAAAGGTAAATAAGGATTCATGTATCTTAGTAAGGTTCCATTTACTTAATATGTAAATGTGAATAAGGATTATCCCTCATTTAGATTCAATAAAAATATCTGACATGATAATAATCCTTAACTATAAAAAGTGAACTCTACACTCAAAGAATAAATTTTGATATCCTAAAAATTTTATATTATAACCCAATTTGAGAGTTATATGCTACCTTAATACTACAATTAACCAAAAACCATTCTTATATCTCATTTTTATAGGAATGAAAAAGCCCTTGAAAATCATCCCTTATTTCTTTCTTAAGCTCTGTAAGAGAACCCTCTTTAATAGGGATCAAATTCCAAGACAACATTTCAAGGGCAAAGGCCATAATCCAAGTAATCCATAAAGAGGATGAAATAGAAGCAAGACTAAGGGGACCTATAATCCAAGGTCAACGAGTCCTATATGGACCAAGGTCAACTGACTCTAGGCCAATTTAGTTCAATTAGCACCCCTTGAGGGCAAGTTTAACTACCTCTTTTTAATCTTATATGCAATTTGTTTTATTTTCTTTATTTTATGTCTTTACTTATTTGTTTTACTTCTTTTTATGTCTACTTAGTTAATAAGGTTTCTATTAACCTATATAAAAAGTTTTCTCATATAATAGAGCATTATTATTGAACCATTATCTTATTGAATCAAATTGCTTTTTTGAGCATCTTCTCTTAACTACAATTCTTATAAATCAATATTACTAATTGTAGCAAGTCCTAGCTTATAGAATTATTGTGCATCATATCAATAGCATTGTAAACCCCTTTGATAATTTCTTTGATTGTAAGTCATATGGATCCTAAAATTAATCACCTAGTTCAATTCCATAATTGGTAAGTAATATCATAATGTCAAATTGTTCATATCACTTAATTGCAATTGTTACATAAACATAAAATCCTAAAAATATTCTTTATAAATACACAGAATAATCTTGCAAACTTCCCTTTTAGGACTGAAACCTATATAAACCCTAAAAGATTCAATGCAATTCCAACAATGTTCGAGATCCAATCTAATCATGGATTCCATCCATACCTTACTAGTACTTGTGTCATAAATTCCCTAAATTAGTTAGCCATTTCCATAAACAATATGATTTATAACTCAAAGTTGCATATTATCCCTTTCTTTGACAATAACATGATTGTGTTATAACATCTATGGAGCATTTTGTTCATTTATAAGTGGCATGTAATTGCTTTTGACTTCTTTAAGAAATTAGTTTAGAATTGTTAGTTATGAGATATGGGTTGTTATGGCATAGTTATTGTGTGATTTACTGGAGGAGAGTATTTTGTGAAGGGCATTTTGTATAAATATTGGGTGTTAGGTGAATTGTTGATGCAACATAAAGTGATAGCACAAAGCATAAGGATGAAAGATAATCCATATTATTATAATAGTCTAGTCTATTACATTACTCATAGGGTATTTATAAACTCATAACCTTATAATTATTAAAGAAACCGAAAAAAAAGAGAGTAGGAAACTAAACCAAATGACATACACTTTCCTAATCTACACAAAGATTCTTTGATGCACTAACACCTTATGAAAACACACAAATTTGACATTAGAAACAGACCTAAATAGTTAATTGGTTTACTTTAAATCAAAGTAGACCTAAATTAGTCTTTATTGACATATTATGAGCAACATAACTTTTTATAAGCATAAAGTTACGAGGTTTCAAAGTTGAGCTCCCAAAACTAAGTCGCTACTAAAGATTTAGTAGTTTCTAACCCATTATAATTGTTTTCGATAGCTTTTGATTCCTTCAAAACCTAACTAGCACTATTTCTTAACAACTTTTAGCTTCCCACTTCCAATGTTAACTACCTTTTTCGAATGTTTCTAATTCTTCTACTTCTAATGCTTCTAATGATCATATTGCTCCATAACTTGAAGTCTTAACCATCTATGCCAATTTTCTAGGCAAAGTATTTGATTAAATGTTGTTGATCCTTTCAATATGTGTAGAGAAAGCATATATGGTTGTAATGGAGATCATAGAAGTACGGGTAATGCTAGGCTTAATGTGGCGAGTGTGATTAAGTGTTAACATGTGCTGTATATTATATATTTGGAAAACTAGTGTACTCAACATATACCATATGCTATATGCTATTTTTGGTAGGCACATGTAATCAAATGTACATTAGCCTTATCTAGGTAACTATGATTAAGGAAACAATATATTTCTTGCTTTCTTGTGAATTTGTATATATTGCTCCTTCCAGGCTCAATGAAAGTGTGTTTTTGCCATCTCTAAGTTTGTTTGTGACATGGTATTAGAACCTATCTAGGTCATCAACCTTCTATTACCATGGTTAGAGAAAACAAAATTGATAAAGTGATATAGAGGAAGACAATTTCATTGTATGACACTACAACGAGTGATAATCCTAGAAGTTTGATAACACATATTCAATTGAAGGGTGAAAACTATGATGAATGGGCTCATTCTCTGCAGATTACATTAAGAACGAGAAAGAAATTTGGTTTTATAGATGGAATGATCAAGAAGCCAAGTGAGAAGTCGCCAAATCTTGAAGATTGGTGGACTAATAACTCATTATTGGTCTCTTGGAATATGAATACCATTGAACCTTCATTGTGTTTGACTATTTCACACATAAAGGTAGTGCAAGATCTTTGGGAAGACATACAAGAACGCTTGTCAATAGCCAATGGACCACACATACGATAGTTGAAAGCTGAATTGGCCAAGTGCAAACAAAGGGGATCTAGTATTGTAGCCTACTATGCAAAGTTAAAGAAGTTGTGGGAAGAGTTGGCTAATTACGAACAAATTCCAACGTGCAAGTGTGGTTTATGCAAGTGCAAACTTGAATTTGCATTAGAGAAGAAGCATGAAGAAGAAAAAGTTCATCAATTTTTCATAGGTTTTGATGAAACGTTCTATGGAACAGTGAGATCCAATATACTTGCCCAAGATCCTTTGCTAAGTTTAAATAGAGTTTATTTAATCCTGGTGCAAGAGGAGCTTGTGAGAACCATTGCTTGTGGGAAGGAGGAACGTGGTGAAGTGATGAGCTTTGCTATAGGTGTTGGATCAAGATCTTGAGGGCAAAGTGAAGGAAAAGACAAGAATATAAGGTGCAATAATTACAACCATATAAGGCATGAACCTGATAGTTATTTTAAGGTAATTGGTTATCCTAAGTGGTAAGGAGATTGCTCTTGGGAAAAAGGATGAGGAATTGGACAGAATAAGGGATGACAACAATTTATTAATTCTAAGAGTAAAGGACATGGAGGAGGAGTCAAGGTAAATGCAGTTCAAGCCTCAACATAAAAGTAGTAGGTAATGTTGTAGTCTTAGATGTTAACAAGACTGCTATTAATGGGCTTAATGATGAGTAATGGGAAATGTTGAGAAACCTTTTAAGTGTTGCAAAGATGGAAGGAAAAGAAAAATTAGCCGATAAGTCTTCTTCTACACAGTGGATAATTGACTTAAGTGCTTCTCATCACATGATAAGAAGGTTGGAATGCTTGTGTGATGTTCAAGATGTAATGGAATGTCTAGTAGAGCTTTCAAATGGGAACAAAACCGCTGCCAAAAAGGAGGAAACGGTGGTGCTAAAAAGAACTTCATTAAAGGAGCAAACCTGGCCAACTAAGCCAAGGGTTAACCATGTTAGGTTAGCCAATCTAAGGGTTGATTAGGGCATGTTGACCAAGTCAAGTCGACCAATCCAAAGCAAGTTGGCTAGGTTAGGTTGGCCAGTTCTAGTTGGCAATCCAAGGGCCTACCAAGTCAAGTTGACCAATCTAGGGTAGGTCGGCCATGTTAGGTCAACCAATTCAAGCTAGCAATCCAAGGGCCAACTAAGGTAGGTTTTCCAGGTTAGGTCGACCAATCCAAGGGTTGTTTAGGTTTAGTCAACCAATCTAGTCCTTGGCTAAGGTAGGTCTTCATATGAGGTGATCTTTAACAAGTCTTCACATAAAGTGCTCACAAGCAGGTCTTCATTACATTTGAAAAGATCATCTTCCAACATAAAAGGTAATGATAACAAAGACCTAATACTAATTAAACTAGTAAATTAAATATATTTAGTAAGCATTGCTCCCCCAATGATTATTTAAACTAAGAGCGTAGGGTTAAAAAGCTCTTTAAATGTTATGAGTATAATGAGTGTACGAAGGTACGTCTTGCTACTTTAGAGTTTATAGGATACGCTACTCTCTAGTGGAATGACTTGAAATCATAGAGGAGTAATGGAGAGGAAGAGTTGACCATATGGTTCATAATGAAAAGATTTCTAAGAAAGAGATTTGTGCCCCACTATTATGATCAAGAGTGTTTTGAAATAGTAAACATTAAGATAAGATGAGATGATCATCGAAGAGTATGTCCAAGAGTATGAGACTCTTATGACTAGGTGTGAAGTCAATGAACCAAAAGTATATACCAACGCCAGATTTACTACTTGCCAAAATTTGAGATTGCTAATGTAGCTGAACTACAATCTTATGAGATGCTTGAGGATGTCAATAAACTTACTCAAAGTAAAGGGATAGTGGCAAAGTAATTGAGTAAAGTTGCAAGGAACTTCTCCCGAATCAAGTGATCACAATGTGTAAAGGCATAGTGATGTAGAGCTTCATAAGAGAGAGATGAGGACTCTTAATAGAGCTAGCGATAGCAAATATAGAATTCCTCATACATATCAAATGTTAGAGGCTAATCAAGGGCATTTGAAGGAAGACTAGTGAAATAAAATGCTTTAAGTGTTTGAGCTTTCATAATCACTTGGTTATTGAATTTTCAAATAAGCAAGCAATGATCCTTAAGGGGGGGAATTTATATATTAAATTGACATTGAAGAAAACATAGAGAAAGCGATAGTTGATTTGAAGGCCAACATTAGAACATTTGATGAGAAATGGCATAGGTGTTTCGTGCAAGGAAACATATATATTATAATTATTGATGGGGGCAATTGCACTGATTTACCCTCTACTACTCTTGTTCATACTTTGAGATTTAAGATTGAGGTACAACTAACTCCTTACAGCTTGTATTGTTTTGGTGAGAAAGGTTCAATTCATGTAAGCAAATGAATGCAAACACTGTTAACCATTGATAAGTATGCAAATGTGATTACTAATGATGTAGTGCCAATAGATGTTGCTCATGTCCTTTTAGGACTATTAGGATAGTATGATGGGAGGGCAATATATGATGGTTTTCATAACACTTAAGCCTTTTAAAAAAAGGTTAGAAGGTAATAAATGTACCTAAGAATCTTGTAGGGATCAAGAGGAACTATAAACGAAAACCATAGATGAAAAGTATTTTTGCTCAATAAGTTTCTCTTTTAAGTTCTTAGTCGAAATAGAAGTAAGATTCGAGGGAAAATCTTCAGTAACCTGGCAATGATGATGGGATCGAATTCCAAGGCAACATTTTAAGGGGGAAATGTCATAACTGATGTATTCCAACAAAGAGGATGGAATAAAAGCATGATTGAGGGAACCTAAGACATAGGGTCAACCAATCCTATATGGATTAAGGCTAATTGACCCTCAATTAGCTAAGGTTAGTCAGTCCATAAAGGATTAGGATCAACCAACTCTAAGCCGATTTAAGTCGAAGGTCGAGAATTCATTCTCATTCGCCTATGCAATTTCTTTTATTTTCACTATTTTATGTATGTCCTTATATATATATATATATCCTTTCATGACTACTAGTTGGCAAGGATTTTATTACCCTATATAAAAGGCTTTCTCATGTAACAGAACATTATTATTAGACCATTACTCTTACTAAATCAAATTACCCTATATAAAAGTCTTATTTAACAACTTTTCTTATTAGTAAGTATCATTGATTGTGATGAACCCTAGGCTTATAGAATTATTGCAAGTCATATCAATGATTCTATAAACACTTTAGATTATTTCTTTAATAGTGAGTAATATCAATCATAGAATTAATTACCCCTAGTTTAACTTCATAACTAATAAATAATATCCAATTTTTTTATCATTCATATCCTTTAATTCTAATTGTTACATAAATACAAAATCCAAAAATATTCATCATATTATTGAAGACATGTAAAAACCTAAAAGCATTCTTATCAGTATTTAAACCCATATAAACCATAAAAGGTTCAATTGCAATTTTAACATTAATTTGGATCTAATTTGACCTTAAATTCCATCGTATCACTCTTACTCAAGCTTAGTCAATTTTTGATAGAATACCCTAACCCTATACATAAGTATTGTTATTATTTCATAGATATATGGTAAAAGAATTGTATGGAAAAACACCATTCAAGAAATCAATATAATCATAGTATGGGACATAATTAGAGTTTTTCAATATGTTCACAAGTGAAGGCATGGTTGTTGAAAAGATCAAATGGCAAAAATATTTAGCAAGGCACTAACACAACCTATAATCTAAACATTACACACTAAAATTATTATATACCAAAAATAAAATGAAAATAAATAAATAAATAGACTTGGATTTATTGGGAATATGCACTTTAGAACATTCTTTTTTTCTTAACTGTATCCTAAAAGACCTAGTTAATTTTCAAATCGAAAATATATATTTTTAGTTCTTAACATTTACCTACTTTTTTATTTGAGTCTTCAACTTTTTTTTTTCTTTTATTTGAGCTCTCAATGTTTTGAAAACTTTACAAGTACATTAAATTTTTTATTCAACTTGAGCATGTATTAACTTACAATTAACCTTGGTCTAGTTAGCCAAGGTGGCTAAAGTGCACACAAATTTTTATAGCTCCTTTTTTTATTTTAATTATTATTTTTGTATTTTTTGTATTTTTATTATATTATATCATTATATATATTTAATGTTATTTTTTAATTATATTATATAAATAAATATATTTAATATTATCATTTCATTAATTTAATTGTTGTAGATGAATTTGAGGTTATACATATCATGGATGGATGAAAAACTTAATAGATTTGATGCAAATCTTATTTTTGTAAAGTTTTGAAAAATAAAAGGAAAAAAAAAGTTAAGGACTCAAATAAAAAAAGTAGGTAAGTGTTGAGGATTAAGAGTATACTTTTCCTCTTTGAAATATGAAAATTTAAGGCACTTCGTCAAAATGCCCTTATCATAATTTGATGTGTGACAGATACTGTAGGAGAATGTAAATGAAGGGCCCAAGTTTGTCAAATATACACATTATAGGTCTTACACTTGCCAAAAGCGTGTTTAAGGGTTTGTATTTTTCTAAGAGATGCACATTTAATGACCCTTATCATAGTAGTATAGGTAATGCCATCTCCTACAGATCATCATGGAACATTAACCTCCATTGTCTTAAAAATTATCACTAGGTGGCTTTACACATGAAATATAATTAAGAGAAGCAGTATAACCATTAATGGTGAAAATTACATGTTTTTGGTCTAATTTCATACTATAGTTGTAAATGCTTTTAGTGCTTTTAACTTCTTAAGGCAACTATTAATACCATCATAACACAATGTGCAAGTTTTTTAAGACAAATCAATGATGCCATGTAAGGTCTTTTTATTCATCTATTTAAGTATTTATGGTGGTTACTGGTATCTATAAAAGTATATATTTTTCATTGATGAACAAGCCTTTTAAGGTAGATTTTGTTATCTAAATATTAACTTCTTATGGTAGGAGCATATTAAAGCAAGTTGCCTTTAAAAGTTGTTGCAATGGTTAACTAAAGGGTGCATTAAATGCCCACTTATAAAAAAAAGGTTCAATCAGGTTTAATATTAGGGTGGTTTTCACTACTTGAAAGAGCACAATTTTATTGTAGTGAATTGAATGCATAAAGTTAATAGAATAAAGCTATAGAAAATCAGGCAAGCATGTACCATGGTTCCTCAATCCACTTTCCTAACTTTATTCCGGGCTCCACTCCCCAAATTGGTTTCCATTATAATTTGAGAGAAATAATGTAACCACAAGCTATAAGTTTGTCACTGCTCTAGCTCACACTTCTACATCAACAAAAGATACATGGAATTAAGTAAAGTAAAAAAAATTGATTTATGTTTATCTTATTTGTGATATTTCTCACCATAGTTATATTGTAAACCCTATACATTTTTCAATTTAGAATAGGAATCGCTTAAAGGAAATATAACAAATATTTCTAAAAGTTGATAGGATACTTAATATTAACCTTAAAGATTTCCCTAATTGACCTATATATACCAAATAAAACCCTAAAACCCTAAATTGAAACCTTAAACTATATCCAAACCCTAAAATGATCAAATAAAAACCCTAAAACCTAAAATGACAATTTAAGACCCTAATTTAATTCAAAACCCCTAAAGCACTAACTTGAAGCCCTAACTCAATTCATAAACCCTAAAACGAGAACCTGATGTCCTAAGTCAAACATAAACCTTAACATCAAAATTACTATTGAAAACACCATAAATCGCATAATTAATTATCGATAGCCAACATTAATTATCAAATAATGTTAATCAACACAACTTCACATTAAATTGGGTCAATGAGGCATGAACTTGGGGCATAGGACAAATAAGGTATTTTGATTACTAAAAACCATTTACTTAAGCTAATTAAACTATCCCTAATCATACTTAGTTAAACCACTAATCAAGCCACCTAAATCACTTAATGGACAAAAGAAAATACCATAAATTCTTCCCTATAACAGTCGACCCCCTAGGATTTCATCTCTAAGTGAAACCTTCCAATCTAAGGGCCATGCCTGAATTTAGGGAATAAGGTTGCAGGGTAAGGTGGCCATAGGACTAGTTGTCAACCACTACGAAGAAATTACCTAAAATAGAAGTTAACTAAACCTAGTACCATACTAAAAACCACTAGACCAAAATAAAATCCTACTAACCCTATTATCCAATGCATGAGTCTAAGCCTTCAACAAACAATTCACACAAGTTAAAACACACACACACCACTAGTTATCTCTTTTTTTCCATTTTCCTTTCTCTTCATTTCATATCTAAAAATTCTCAAAGTGAAGTGAGAAACACACCACCACCACCTACCATGCCATCACCAGCACCCGATTATTCCTTTTTTCCATCTCATCATCATTAACCTAAACAAAAGCCATCACCATTTTTCTCTTAGTTGCCAAAATACCTCCCCCTTAAGCTTCATATATCTTGTTCCAACTTAAGTTCTTCATACACTAGCAACTAAACTCTAGTTAGAAGAAAGTTGGAGTGGGGAATAGCACTTAGAGGCTTGTGATGTGGGACTTGAAGAGCAAGGAGACAAGGACCATCCTCAAGAAGAAGCAAAAGCAAGACATAACCCTTAAGAGTAGGAATATAATTATCATTTCTTTATTTTATCCTTATACTCATAAGATTACTCTACTAGAATGCTTATAGACCTAGTGTAGCTTTCATTTTGTAATACATGACCTTTGTACTAGGACTATTTCAGTTATGTAAGTATGAGAAATTTATGTAAACTCATGTACTATTTCAAACAATGTAACATATTATGCCTAAAGTTAGCTTTCTTATCATTCTAGTTTAAAAACATGAAGGAAACAAGGTCTTAAGGACCCTTCCCTTGGTTCGCCAAAAAACATGGGATCATAGGGGACTTGAACATAGATTTAGTAAGTGTTTTACACCATCAACTGGCATAGAAGGTGATTGAGAATGATTAAAACTATTAAGTTGAAAAAAAAAAGGAAAAAGAAATTCCCCTCTTAAATCCCATGAACTAACACCTAAAAGAGATGCAACGATATGATTTTTCTTTAATTTTAGCTTACAAATATAATAAGATATGATTAGGACTAAAACCCTTTAATTAGGTGCTAATATAAGGGACTTTAGGCGAAAAATATGCAAAATCGATAAAAGGCCTTAAAAATCCACTTAGGCAAAAACAACCAGCAAGCTTAGTAGATAATTTAACACTTATTTACTAAATAAAAGCCCAATTAGGAATAAGAGTCAATTAGAATTAGTTTCCTTAAGTTTAGGGCCCAATTGAAACAAAAAAGGTCTCAAAATGGGCCTAAAAGCTCAATGACTAGAATTGATCTAACCAATAGCTTAATTTGTGCATCTCAAATGACTAAAATGACCTCACCATGTGTAAGTACACTAAAAAAAAAAAACTTCAAAAAGACTATAAGAATGCAAAATCGAACTTAAAATAATAATAAAAAAAAAAAAGCTATGGCCAAAATACAAGACTAGTCAAAACCAATAAGTATAGTGAATTTAGTTGAAATTTGTTAATAGTTTAGTATACATATAGATTATTTTTTCCCTTATTGAGTGAAATTGATTTTGAGCACAAGCTACCCAAGGATTATTACGAGCAATAGCATATATGATTAAATGAGTATTCTTTATTAAGTGAAATTAATTTTAAGCACAAGCTACCTAAGGATTATTACAAGCAATAGCAAATATGATTGAATGAGTATTTTGATGAATATTATACTTGTTTGTAATTGTAATTTAGTAGCACTTAAATGATTACACATTAAATTGGGTGCATGGGGTTCAGGTGATGCATGTGATTGACTTATGATGTGACCCATGATAACTCACAATAATATATGAGAACCACTTGAAATATGATGTGGTGCATTGGAAATCATAGGGTTGCTAAATGTTTATGGTAATGGTAATGGTTACCCAAATAATTGGACTTAATGATATTTGAGTTAAATAATAAATCAGGCCATGCATATCATAACTTGCATGTAGAGGCCATTAGCATCATATGGTGATACAAAGAGGTTGTATGGAGGTAATTGCCCATAGGTAACCTTACCTTAACTTTTAGGAACTACCGAGTACTGGGAAATGCTACTCTATGATTGAGGCTAAGTCATAGGATTCACTATTTAAGGTTAGGTGAGTTTGAGTGTGCTACCTATGTCCACATCCCTTTGGGCATATACATGTTATTGATGTATTTTGAATATAATTTTTAAACTTTAAACCTTTGAAATACTAAGACTAATGATTGAGCCTAAGGTGATTAGAACTTGAAGCTAACATGTTGATTGTTATTTCCCAATTCAGGCAATAGAGGGTATAAATCCATGTTGTATATGACTTCCAAATAGCTATATATGTTGTTGCATCTTATGTGTTTATTCATGCATTCATATGCTTGATAATTAAATTGTTTGATAATTGCTTACCAGTATAATATGAGGAATAACTCATTAAGTTAGATGTAATTTACTGCCTTATAGTATCTCTTTGTTGCAAGAGCCCATATGATTAGAGCCTAGTTGTTAGATGCTAAAGGTTAGTACATGAGATGTCCGAATAAAGACTAGGAATATAAGCTGATACTTATATTGCCTTTAGTATAATTATTAAGACTCTCTTTAGCTTTTAATGAGTTTTGTTGAGTATAAATAGATACTTAGATTTCCTTTAGTATTATTATTGATGTTGCTATTAACCAATGGACAATAGGTGGGACTGATGTTCCATACTTGTAATACTATGAAATGACTTAAATCTATTATGTTAACTAATGCTCTTATACTGCATAGAATTATAACTCAACCTAGAGTAACTTATTGTAAGTATGCCTTACATTGCATGGCAAATCTTAGAATAATAAGGAAATTATTCTTAGGCTTCCATATCGTGTATGGTGGGTTGTTACATCAACAATAGCCCCAAGAGCGTAGCATATACCATAAGCCTTGTTCTCTTCTTACTAACACTCCTAAGCCTGATTTTAGTAAGAAGTGTAGGTATTATTGAATGGGTAGAAGTAATAGTAGTAGCAAGAGCTATATAAACATGTTAAACAAAAGGAGAATGTGTCTATAATTTAGAAAATTGAAGGTGTGCTAATTTAGAAGGAAAAGAAAAAAAGAGAAAAATATGGTTAAAAAGGGGAATATTGTTTATAAAACTGGCCTCATGCATTTTAGTAAGCTAAATACATTAGAGAGTTATCTAGCTAATGGTACTTCACATACAACTTTAGGTTTTAAACCAAACACAAAGCAACTCAAAAGAAATCTTTCAAGTAACTCTACAAACCTATCTAAAAGAGTTTCAAATTTGTGATTGATAATGGTCAATGGACTTAATTTGTGTTAATTTTGAAAGCATATCATATACATTCTTTATGTGCATTTAATGAAACCACTAAAATGCTTCACCTTCCATTGTAAAAGAAGCTATAGTAGTTCTTTTTATCATCTATAATATGATAAAAATCAAAGAATTTCTCAATTTCAAATATCTACCCCAACATATTATCCCCATAAAACTTGGGAACTTATAGTTTGATGCATTTGAGTATGGACTCAAAAGTTGCATGTGAGTTTACAAACGATAATGAATCATAATCATTGTGATCAAAAGGAATCATTCAAGTAACATGAGTTTGATTCCCAACTTTGCCATCAACCTAGTAAATAATTATGAGTTTTTGTTAGTATGATCAACAATGTTCATGTATGCCTAAAATCGAAGGTATGACAACTCCATCCTATACTCATACCTTAGCAAGGCTCAACTACAAACTAAGATTTATAATACTAATTGTTGAATTATCAAAAATCTCAAATTAATAAGTCTTTACAAAAGAAATATTATTTCATTCAACCTATCAACTAAAGTGATATGATTAAATTTCTAAGGGAAATCTACTATACGTGAATTTGAATGGATTATTATCAAAGGTTTATAATTATAAATATTTTTGTTTTTTTGGTTTTATGAATGATAAAAATCTAAAGGGGATCTGAACAATTAATTCAATCAATAAGTCTATAACACCACAATTAAATTAATTGAATTGGGTATTGTTCTATTTAATTTGATAAATTAAAGACACCAAACAAGAAAGGGTTTTCAATTGCCACAATTGCTATGAACAATTGATAAGATCAGGAAAGAGAAGAATAAAGTCTCTCATGGGGTTTCATTCTTGAACTATCATAAAATTAACTGAAAAATAATGTCTTATAAAATATCTGTATTGAAACCTTGACAATCTCAGGAGCATAAGCGTAATAAAATCAAAATAGAACTCTATTAATACTAACTATACTATTGATTGTTTGTTACTTCCAATGCTGACTAACTACCTATAACTGTTAATGAAATATTATTAAATAATGAAATAAATTATAAAATGATATAAAAATTGCTAAAATGTCTAAATTACTGAAAAATAATAATTCTTTGCAATAATGCTCCATGCACAAATCTTTTGAAGTTAGGTGTAACAAATAGATCCCTATCACAAAGTCCCCAAGTAACTATAGTAGTCAATCTCTTCATATTCACCTGAAATCATTAACCTTAAATGGGTGCACAGCAAAGTCCAGTATATTCACACACATACATATGCAATGCCACATGCAATCTAGTAATTCTATATGCAACATTACAATTCAACCAACACATTCAATTAAGTTTATCAATATCGCTTTACCAACAAAAATAGACATGCAATCAAACCCCAAGAGTCATTTCAAAAAGGTGAATGATTACATGTTCCCAAGAGTCCATTTCTAAAAAGTAAGCTCATGTATACACTCCTAAGAGTCAATTTTAAAAAAGTGGATTCAATCTCAAGAGTTGGTTTTGAAAAAGTGGAGTGGATCCTATGAGTCAATTTTTGCAACTGTGGGTCTTAATTAGTTCAATTTCTAAAGAAAATTAGTTTTAACAAGCACAACCAATAAATAATGCATTGAGCCACTAATTTGTAATTGGTCAAATTACTTTCTAATTTGGTATACACATCCATCAAACAACGGATTCCACTTAAGTCTTTGATAATAAACCAAATCAAATCTTAAATCATATAACATATCATAAATCAATAACTTACATACTGAATATCACAATTCCTAAGATTATTACTTGATTCTCCAATTATATAATTTATTGGTCCTTGATTAAATTCATTTAAGGTCCTTTAAAGCTATACTTAATCGACCTGGGAGTGTATGCGGCCAACCAAGGTGTACAATTGACTAGGTTGCATATGCAGCTAATTGCATTATGGCTTAGGTTGGTTATGTGTCTCTCTAAGAGGCTCGATCAGCCAAGTTAGGTTTGCAGTCGACTCGCTTCTTCTAAAGTTGTGTTTTTCATACTAATTCTCCAAATTTTATATTTTTAATCTTTAAATTCATTCTAAAGTCATCTCAATTTGTTTCTTAACTTTGAAATCCTATTTTTAATACATTACTCTTAACAAGATAGTACTTTCATCTCTTATTGCATGTTGTATATCCCATCATATGAAAAATCTATTATTTTTGTGAATTTTTAATACTACATAAGACTTATTATGATCAAAATCCTACTTGTGTTCTATTCAACTAATTTGTGATTGTTAAGTGATAAATATAATAGCTTATGCAAAATCTACAAGTTTAAACTTTTAGATTAGATTGTTGTAATGCTAACCTCAACATAGTATCAAAGTAAGAGGTCACAAGTCCGGATCCCTACATCGTTAATTAACCTTTATATAATTAAGTCATTTACTTAAAGAGCTTTAGCTAAAGTCTCATCTCATAAATGAGAAGAGTGTTAAAGTAATAATTATAAAGTCTATACTGTATTTATAAGATTTTAAACTTTTAAATTAACCAATTGCAGTTTTAACCTTAATATGATATCATAGCAAGTAGTTCCAATTCAAACCCCTACATCGTCAATCAACCCCCATCTAATTATGTGGTCCATTTGATGGGCTTCGATGAAAAACCCAGCCCACAAGTGAAAGGAGAGTGTTAAGTAATAAATATATAGTTCACATCATATATGCAAGTTTACACTTTTAAATCAAATGATTATGATGTTAACCTTAACATTGTATTAAATTAGGAGATCTTGAATTCAAGTCTCTACACAGTCATTTCCCCACATTTAATTAAATTGTCTACTCAATGGGCTTTAATCAAAGTCTTAACCCATAAGTCAAAAAGAGGGTCAAGTAATAAATATGATAACTCGTGCCATATCTATAAGCTCAAACTTTTAGATTAGTTAGTTATGATACTAACATTAACAATGATTAAAGCAAATGGTGTTTTGTTAGAATTAATCTAATACAAAATTTAATAAGAATGCTTGTCTTAGCATAAAATGGAAGACAACTTTTGAATTTTATCACAAAATTCTACCAAAATATCTTAGTTCAAGATCTCGCCATTTAATCCAAACATATTTCCTTAGGAATCTTTTAATTAATGCTTTTAATTTACAAAGGGGTCTTGGAATCTTACCATTTCAATGTGGTTGATCCTCTTTCCACACGTAGCTATCAAGATTCCATTTCCTCACATCAAATACAATAAGATTAGTGTAGGCCTTGTCAATGACCTTAATTGACAAGAGAAATATAATTAGCTAAATAGTAAGAATTAAGAATTATCTTAGGACAATTATGCATGTACCATTTCCCAAAGAGAGAGAAGGGCACATGGAAGAGAAAGGGATTATGGTTTCAAGACCTAGGAAAGAGAGAGTAAAGAGTGTCTCTATACCACCTATTAATAAAACTTAGATATTGCTCATACAAACAAAGATGGGTTTAGGGGGTGGATAGGGGTCTTGCAAACCACACCACCACCAACCACACCTCCTCCCTTATATTTATATTTTTAGAAGTAATCAATGACACATAGAGAGATATGATGTAGTGGTTAGATTTTACATTTATTTATTTAAGGTAAGGGTTCAATTCCTACTAGACTCTTTTTTTTTTTTACCAACTTTTCATTTGTCTATTTACTTTGTTTCTCTCTTTTTTTTTTTTCATTTTTTCACATAATTCCCAATAACATACATCTCCATTATTTTCTTCTTCTTCCTCTTCTTTTTTTCCGTAATTGTATTGTTCTTAGTTTATTCTCAATTTGAATACTTCCCACATATTTTTTCTAAACAACTTTGGTAATAAAACTATTTATTCTCAAACGAAAGTAACAAAATTAAGTTCTCTTCATTTGCAAGTATTCATTAACTAAGTAAAAATCTCTCAACATAATATTTATTAGTCAATAGCTATAACATAAATTATAATCATAGGTGTTCTAGTTTTTTTTTTCTTCTTCTTCTTCTTTTTTGGGGTAGGGAACCAAAATAAGTGCTCTAGTTACTTCTTGTAATTTTCTTAAGAATTTAATTTATTTCTATTATGTATTTAAAAATGTTACATTGAATTTTCTAATTAAGTCCTTTTATGTGTATAAAATGTATTAGTGAATCATATTTTATTAATAATTCTATACTAGCTTGAATAAAGCATATTTAGTCCCTCAAATCCTCGAATTCTTCGGTTGTATGGCTAAGAAAATAACTTTTTCAAATTATCAACCATAATCTGGTCGTGTTAGCTCAACTAAGTGCACATAAATTGGATCTATTTGGTTTGTCTTTTCTTTATTTATCTAGCATCCATTTGGCAACAGTATGAATATGCATTGTGAAATGGTATTACTCATATGCATCGTATTTTTTTTAAACCTTTTTTTTAAGTACGTAAACTTTTATTTCTCAATATCTAGTTTTTAATCACCATTTTCATCATAATTATTATAATCGACACTAAATTTCATATTAAATATAAATATAATATAGATTAATTAAAAGAGAGAGAGAGAGAGAGAGAATTCAATAGGATATCTCAACAATGTGAGTAGACAACATTTTTCAAAATCAAAAAGATGTACTGTACTAAGTAATTCTCATGTCCTTGCGAAAGATGCGCTAGCATCCTGCCCTGCCAAAAACAATTGCTTCTGTCATTCAAAACCTCTCTTCTGCTTTTCTCGAGATCCCTCTCCCACGTTGGCCTTCGCCCATGTGACAGCGGGACCGACCGTTATAATTTGGCCCGTCTTGTCCTCCTTTAACTCCCGCCCGACTTCCTTGAATTGAGCATACTCTAAGGATTCTTTTTTTTTTTTTTTTTTTGCTTTTTTTAAAGTAGCTTTTGATATCTAACGTATACATCGTCAATTCAGTCGACACAAAAAAATTAACGATTTGAATGGTACGTACAGCAGTCTCTCTTCCTTGATCCAACATGGAAAGACACATCGATTAAGCATGCTACTTGTATTGCTATACAGAATTACAATCAAGCAATCAGACCAAGGCTTATTTCAAAAATTAATTGCCTTTGGATTAAAAGAACGTGTATTTATAACGCATGTGCCTCAAAATAATGGGACCTATCTTAATGTCGTCGTTTCATATAAAGTGCAAACATATAAAAGCTACCCTACCCTCCACTAACCTACACAGCGTCTTATATCTTCTTCTTTTTTTTTTTCCTTCAAAAAATCATATATTAAAGCCAGCAAAGTCAAGACAAATAACCTAATAAGGTGCTGACATTGATGATATTTTCTGGATGATTCAAATATATCCAAATTGCATTAAATTAGGAACCTTTCTCTCTCTTTCAAACACACTAGTATAAACCCACAGCAGATCCTTTATGAAACCTAATCACATTATTCCACAAAATCAAGATTAATCACGACGTATAATGGGCTCTCATCCGACCATTTCCGATACCAACACTCAAACTCCTCCTACAATCAACCATGTAGTGGTTCTAGTCCAAGAGAACCGTTCCTTTGATCACATGCTTGGATGGATGAAATCCATCAATCCTGAAATCGACGGTGTTGATGGAACTCAGTCCAACCCTACTACCACACCCGATAATTCCAACTCCCCAAACACCCAGCTCCTATACTTCCAAGACAACTCCATCTACGTTGACCCTGATCCGGACCACTCCTTCCAAGCCATATATGAGCAAGTCTTCGGCGAACCATGGAGCCAGGAGTCGGTTTCGAGGAAACCGGCTCCGAAAATGGACGGCTTTGTACGTAATGCTGAGGCTAAACAAAAGGGTTTAGGTGAGATTGTCATGAATGGGTTCAAACCGGACGCGGTTCCGGTTTACAAACAACTGGTTCAGGAGTTTGCGGTCTGCGATCGGTGGTTCGCCTCACTTCCGGCTTCGACGCAGCCGAACCGGTTGTATGTTCACTCGGCTACATCGCATGGGGCTACGGGTAATGATACCAAGGAGCTGATTGAAGGGTTTCCGCAAAAGACTATATTTGAGTCTTTGCATGAGAGTGGACGTACTTTTGGGATTTACTATCAATATCCTCCGTCGACTCTTTTTTACAAGTAAGTATTTAACCAAGAAAAACCCACTTCTTCTTTTTTTTTCTAATTTTTCAATTTGTGAAGTTAAAACATTTATTTCAAATTATTGAATGGTCTCGAGGTCTAATTGGATTTTTTTTTTTTGTATGAGTAACTAGTAAATGGAATTAGAATAAATCTTGGGTTAGCCTTAACTTTCGATTAAGTTTTCTAGGAATAAATAAATAAAAGGAAGTTGTGCTCTCTTGGTAGGGATTAGAGCTTGTATATAATTTATGTTTTAGACATGTGCATTATTTAGAAAATGTAATTGTCAAGGTTAAAGCTGTAGTTAAGCTAGAGTTTGAGCTCAAGCTCAGTTAAGCTTATAATTAAATTTGAGCTCAATTCAAAGTGATAATTAATAAGTTTGAGCTCAACTCAATTAAATTAGTTTATATTAGATTTATAAAAATTATTATTTTTAAATAAAATTAATATTAATATTTAAATTCAATTCAAAACTCAATTAACTTTAAAATTCGACTAAGTTTAATTGGGAGCGCCATCTAGTTGAACCAAACATTATAAAGTTTGAGTTCGACTTAATAAACTATTTGAACAATTCAAACTCCAACTCAAGCTCCACTTGACTGATATCAAATCAAACTCGAGTTTATATCAAGCCAAACTTGAGCAATTTATAAATAGATTTGATTTACTTACACCCATAGTCAAGGTTGTATTTTTTTTTTTTTTTTAGCTGCTTCTTTATTACAAAATAACCCACCTTTTCTTTTCTTTTCTTTTTTTATTAAAACTTTGTATTATAGGAAATTGAAAGAAAACCCGACGTGTTTCATCAAATAGAAGAATAGTCTTCATATCATATCACGTAGTAACTAAGCTTAGAAGGACCGTTTTCATCCTTGTCAAGCGACACAAGTCTCTTTTCTGGTAAATATTATTCTATTTTATTGTCAAAAGCAAAAACTAGAAAAGCATTATCACATTCAATTGTTCTGGTTTTGTTGTCGCATCTTTTCCGAGAGGTCCCAGATAGATAAGGATTAGGAAAAAGTAATGATATCCTACTTTCTTTAATGCAGAGAAGTAAAACCTACTAGTCCCTTTGACCCAATTAGAAAGTCCGTTAAGATGGTAATCAAATTGTCATTGTTAATTAACTTGCTTATTTTTCGCTGACGCTCTCCAATTTATGAGTAAATTACACAAATTAACCCTTAGAAAGTATTCAAATGATCAAGATATCCCAAATTCAAGAATACAATATTCTTGTTAGAATTCAACACGGTGCCACTTTATTAGATATATGTTATCTTAATTCCATTCCACCTTATAACTCCCATGGGGATTCAGCGATCTACATCCTTTGTATTTAAATATATGTATATACCTAATTTATGTTTATGATAATTTTGCTAGTCAATGTGTAAGCTTGCTTTATTTACTAAATAAATGTGAAAATTCATGAATCAACTTTCATCATTTCATTTTTTAATACGACTTCTAATAACAAAGGTTTTAAATAAAATTATGCTAAATGCACTAATGTAAGATTGACAACGATGTGCTTTGAATTCAACTGTTCATGTGAGCTTTTTTGGCTGAAAATTATTAGGGGGAAAAAAATTATTTTTCTACTATCAAACAAACCTATTTGTTTCATATTTTTAATCTTTTCTCACAATAGTAAATGAATTTTAATTTTTCAATTCCCATATTTGGATTATCTCCTTTATCATAATTATAAAATGAAAATAAATAAAATATAAATAAGAGAATTTTTTAAACCAATAAAGATTAAATATTGAAAAAAAAAAAGAGGACAATCTAAACATGTCATTTATTTAACAGTAATGAAGTCATTATTTTTATTTCCCGTCTAGAAAGAAGAAGTAGTCAGACCGCCAACTATGAATGTAAAAAAATAAAATAAAATGTTTGATTGGATAGATCTTCTTGTATGCTTCCAAAATAGCAGTTGGAACCTGCTTCTGAATTATCTTATGTATGGTCGGACAGCCCTTTTGTCGGCACCTATTGGCTTTTGGTACCACACATTGGTAGGACTATCCTTACATGGAGTCGCTGGCTAAAAATATTTCCACATGAAGATACTTAGTCGATACATGCATGGGATGCATCACTACTACCTATCCTCTTTCCTGTTTTAACAATGTTAGATTCAACCACATGGAAAAAATAAAAATATTTGTATGGTTGCTTTGCAAAGACTTCTACTATTATTATTATTTTTTTATTCTATAATATGCAAACCATATATAATATTAAAAGATCTCAAGTAATTCCCTTTTTTTTTTTTCATCCCCCAAAGATCTTAAGTAATTTCATTTTAATAATAATCTTTAATGCTAAAGTAGAGAGGTTTTAGAAAGAAAATGTTTCTTTAAAATGTTGACACGTAAGAACGAGTAAATATTAGTTTAGCAGGATATGAGGTTTACTTATATCTAAACCTATAACTACAAAATCTCAAATTTTAAAACCACAACCTATTACATAACGTATAAAACCAACTTGAAACCTGTAACCTATGATACTCATGAAATTTTTTATTATATTTTTGTAATATAATTTTTTGTAGATTAGTTACCTCACAAGCTATCAATTTTTCAATGTATTTATAACTAGTACATTATATAAACTAGTAATCTCTAATAATTTAATCACATCTTTTTCAATAACATATTTCTCACATAGGCATACATTATTAACCTAATAATATGACTACAAACAAATTTTCCATGAAACATTATCATAGAATTACAATATACCATAAAGTCTTAGTTCACTTGTTTGAAATATATAATAACGCCAATTCCATTACAATGTTTTTACTAATATAAAAATATTATGTGAAAAAACATAATATAACAAAATAAGTCAGTTTCTAACAATTTCAACTCAATCACATTCATTCTTCATCAATAGGAAAGTAAGCTTAGGCCTTGAGCAAGTATTAAGTTATAAATATTATAATTGGCTATGTCTTATTATAATTAAAGACTTTTTATAGGATTGATATAGGATGCATTGAAGCAATACCATTTCATAATGGATATAGAGTATGAAGATGATTTGCAATATAACTTACCTTGTAAAAGTAACTTCTAAAAAATATATACCAATATCTATCTTCTAACTTTCAATATCTACCGAAAACCTATCTGACCATGTAAAACAAAACCAGTCTCATGTTTCAATGGTGTTACTCATTCAACTCTATGAAAACCCATAGAGATCTTATAGAAAAACCAGCTAATTCAGTTCTATTCCTTTTCAACTCCACCGCTTAACTTTGCAGGGAAAGGGGGAAAATTTTTCTACCAAATAATTATCGACTGACTTTGACTTCCACCTAAAACCCTACCAAACTTTCGTCGCTGGATTGCAGCTCCGTGTTTTCTCAACGGGCAGTTGGGTCAGTACGCCTATATTGATAATCGTAAGTCTTAGCATGAAAGAGTATACATCTAAAATACAGTTCTTGCAGCACGGTGTAAAATCTAATACCAATGCTGCCTCCATGCGTGAAAGTAAAGACTATCACCAAACCATGCGTTGCCCTGCATATATATGTATAATTCCAAAACATTTGAGAATAAATAAAACTAATTGACGAAATTCTTTAACCATAACGCATACATATATGCATTAAAATTCACGAAAATAAACTACATGTAACATTAAAATTCAATGTTCATCATTAAGTGCAAAATAGATTATGTTAGCCTCAGAAAAAGGTTTTGGAATTATTGTTCCACTCTAAAGGTTTATTATTTGTGTATTGTGTGTATTACACATCATTATTATTGCTACTATGTGATCGATTACAAAATATGTGTTTGAATCATTTAACTAAGTGTTAAATAAATCTTGGTTAGTTTTGGGAATTCTTAGTTTCAACAACAGCGGTACCAAGATCCAACCATGAGGTGAAACACAAATGTTTTGATAAAGGTGGATTTCATTTGATGCTTATTAGATGAGACCCAAACAAAGTCGCCCTTAGAGCACGAGAAGAGCTTTTAGCATGTGTTCTTCGAATTTGAATTGGCTAGCCTTGTGACTATGCAATTCAACTCCATTAGCATATTGGTTAGATGATTACTCGCTTTCCTACTTTCGGTGGGTCCAACGATCGATTAGGGTGGCTAGAACCGTCATTGGTAATTCTTCCAAAATCAAGGCAACACCATTTCATGTCAAAGTTGGCTTGACCGACTTCCTCTTGACTGGGGAATCACACTGTAGGTTGGAATCACAGTGAAAGTTAAGTTTCAGATTTGGATCACCATTATGTGCCAATCCGTTGGGGACAGTAGAAGAAATCAAAAGTTCTCGTACTGGCTAGCAAGGTCAACCCTAGAGACAGCGATGAGTTTGGCAAAGAAACTATTAAAAGATAAATTGTCTTTATACAACATGTGAAGTGAACCCTGTACAAAACGAAAAATAGTAAGCAACAAGCGGCATCTGCACCAACGAACCAAGCCAATCATGATCAAGTGGTTGGATAACGCGTAGATTGCTTGAGTGTCGTGCCAAGACTTTGTGCTTCAATCGTAAAGAGACTCTACTTCCTAGAGCGTCAATGCAAGAAGCTATTGTGCTAGGAGTTGATGCACTAAATTATTGATAAATTCTATAATAGTAAATCACCACTAAATAATAATAAAAATTAGATTTATTAATAGTAAAATAAACGGTCGACAATAATAGTACCGTTTGAATGACGGCACCATAGAGTTGCCCATAAAGCACATCTAATTACATAGCTGTGACTAATTGAGAATGTTCTTAGCATAATTAGAAAACCTCATCTTCATCTAATTACAGTCTACTCATGGGAGATCATATGAAATTCACCAACTTGAAACCGTTATAGTTACGATTTTTACTCACTCGCCAGAAATGGGAATCTCATCATGCCCATACATGGTCTTACAACTTTGGAGCTACGATGGACTCTACATGATCATACTTAATTTCCATGATTATACGAGGATCATATTATGATCTGATGAAAAGAGAACTGAAATGAGCACAGACGGACGAGGAAATTATTCTTAATAGTAAACGTAACTCATATCATTGGCTTCTCCATAAAAAAAATAATGTTACTTTGTGTGCATCCTTCCTATGTCTTAAATTAACAAGTATAAATTCGAAGCTCAAAGCCCATCTTTCCTGGGGTAATCGAATTATATTCACTAATTTCATTGTGCAACAACAGAAAATACCCTATACTAAACTTGTTAACAAACAAAATCAAATAGCTTATCATCAGACCACTTTCACTTGTCTCGTGTGATTCTTTGTTCCGCGTTCTGTATGGATACTAGATGCGTAGAGATATATATATTTTACTTCCATTGATAGCATGGCTACAGAAAAAACCAATCACTCCTCAAATTCCACTACTTCTATAAAAATCCATTTTTCAATATTGTTTTTCTCTATAATCTTATGTCAGGAATCTCAGAAAGCCCAAGTACCTCAAGCATTTCCAACAATTTGATCTCCATTTCAAGAGAAAATGTAAGGAGGGGAAGTTAGAAAACTACGTAGTGATTGAGCAAAGATATTTCGAACTACCGCATGTTCCGGGGAACGATGATCATCCGTCCCATGATGTTGCTGAGGGCCAGAAGTTCGTGAAAGAAGTGTATGAAGCATTGAGATCGAGTCCCCAGTGGAATGAGATCTTATTCATAATTATATATGATGAGCATGGAGGTTTCTATGATCATGTGGCCACTCCCATTGATGGGGTGCCAAATCCGGATGGTATGACCGGTCCTGAGCCATACAACTTCCAATTCGACCGTCTGGGTGTCAGAGTTCCAGCCATCATGATTTCTCCATGGATTGAGCCTGGAACTGGTATGCAGAAAACTGCTTCTTCTCAATGTGTTTTCGCCTTCTGCTAAGATTATACTTGTCTATCGTTTTGCCATTGATCTGCTCACATAACTATCTTATGAACGACTTAGCATAAAAGGAGATATTGATTGCAATATAACCATCCGGGGATGTAATTTTCAGTGCTGCACGAGCCTTCAGGACCGTATCCCACGTCCCAGTTTGAGCATTCATCTATTCCAGCAACAGTCAAGAAGATTTTCAATCTAGATAAATTCCTAACCAAGCGTGACGAGTGGGCAGGAACATTTGATGTGGTTCTGAACCGCAGCAGTCCAAGAGAAGATTGTCCAGGTAAATTAAGAGACTAAATACAAACATCCTCCTCATGTCTGAGGACCAAACTTACAACGATAAAGCTAGATTGCTCTAGATGTCCCTTTCCATTTACTGATCATCTATGTGCTGTGTCATGTGTATTAATTAGTTGGTGTAGAACTTTATACATAGCAGCATATATAATTTACTGGAATGCGGATAGGATGCACAATGGCACGGGATATAGAAAACTGCATTGGAGCTAATATGCATTTGTGATTTCTTACCAATGAGAAATGTGTATATGCCGCAGTTACATTGACAGAAGCAAAGGAGTTGAGGGTAGCTGAACCAAAAGAAGAGGCAAAACTCAATGACTTCCAGGAACAACTGGTGCAATTGGGGGCAACATTGAATGGGGACCACAAAAAGGAAACTTATCCGCACAAACTAGTTGAGAACCTGACTGTATTAGAGGCTGTGAACTACGTCAATTCTGCATTCCAAACATTCTGTGATGAATGTGAGAAGGGAAAAGAAAACGATGCAGACAAAGTGGAGATCGACGTCTCGACGGATGCCCCAACTCGAAAAACATCCAAAAGTTTCGCACAGAACTTATTTTCATGCTTAATATGTGATAATTAGAGACTCCGATTCTGCTCTATCTATCAACTTCTTGTCTGTCACCGTAAGTACATGCTGGAAGAAGGGAAGGAACAGCCAAGATTCGTGTGTACGCGTGTGCGTGTTTTTGCCATACTATTGTTTAGTTTGCTCCATTTCCGTTGGACTTGTTACACTTTCATAATATGAATAAAAAGGACCAGGTTCTGGTTTTAGGTTCCTGTGGTGGACATGCAGATGAGCCCTTTCAACTTTCTAGGCAAATAAGGTTTCTCCAAGCAAGCACTTAGCTTCATTTTAGGGACACTATTACCATTAAATTCTCTTGTTTAAATAAGAGAGAAAAGTTGGTAATATAATTTTTATTTAAATAAAATACCATAAAAGTCCCTATATCATACATTGTACATTTATTTGAACTCCTCTCAATTTTCACCAAATTGGAGAGAGTTGTTTTTGGCGTACTCAAGTGAAAACTTCTCCCCCTAAATCCATTACACTAGCTTTTACTTTCTTTGCATTTGACCTAATGCTGTTTTAGAAACGAATTGTGCAAATCCTAAAACAATTTAAACTCCTAAGAAATACTACCCACTTAAGGTGGCAAAACTCATGATTTTATCTAATCTCTTGCATAGTTGAAATGTTTAAATTTCAAACAAATATAAACCCAAAAAAAAAAAAATCATTGCCTAGGACTTATAATTCAATCTGTATGAACACTATCCTCTTAGGTAACGTTTAGTTGGCATTAGAATCCGGTACTGGACAAGACAAAAATTTTTGTCCTCCATTTGGTTGCCATCCATGAAGTACTGGACAAAACATGAATATGGTGATGGACAAAATCAGATATATTTGTACCGTATGTAATTCGATACAAAAAATCCGATACTGGACTAAAACCCTATTTTTGTGAAATTCCCAATTTGTCCCTCAAATATCTCATGTTAATCTACTGGTCACTTTCCCTTCCTTCTTTGTTGTGCAAACTTTTTCCCTTAGGTACCGCAACTGCTTCGGAAGGAGGAACCACGATAGCTCATCGGCGCCGGTCCTTCTCTGTCGCTCGTCGTGGAATCGGCCGCAAGTTCGACCATTGTTGTTGTCAAGCCAAAAGTCACCATCAGGTTCGTATACTTCCATCTCTTCTCAAATTCTTGCTTCCTTTTCAATGTTCCTCGCATGCTTGTTGGATGTTGCCGTCTGGTTGTCCCCCAGTGCTCCCTTGCTTGTCTAAAGTTATCCCTTGCTATCCTTGGGGGGAGGAGAAGCTTAATGTCTCTGAACTGATATTTCATTAGCGTCATATGAATATGATTGTTAGACTTGAAAACGATCCCCTTCCAATTGGATTAATGGATGAGAAAGGAGGTTTAGGGCAACAGGGGATGTTAGTAAATCTTAGCAAGGGGAAGGCCCCAGTTGGGTTGGTAAGCAATAGCAATATGAGTGAGGACAACGACATGAGTTTTGATGATTGAAGCAGTGAGAACCCTAGCGGGATAAAGCGTAAAAAGGGTTCTCCTTGGCAGCGGATGAAATGGATCGATGACGTGGTTAGGCTTCTTATCACTGTGGTTGCTTATGTAGGTGATGATGGTGCTTTTGAAGGTGGGGAGGTGCTTAAGAGGAAATCTAGGATCTTCCAAAAGAAGGGCAAATGGAAGACTGTTTCGAAGATTATGATTAGCAATGGTTGTCATGTTTCGCCTCCACAATGCGAGGATAAGTTCAACAACTTGAACAAGAGGTACAAGAAGTTGAATGATATTCTTGGAAAGGGTACCAATTGTCAGGTAGTGGAGAATCCTGCTCTTATGGATTCAATGCCGTTTAGGGAGGATGTGAGAAAGATTCTAAGCTCGAAGCACTTATTTTACAAGGAGATGTGTGCATACCACAATGGTCAGAAAATTCCAAATTGCCAAGATTTTGGTATGCAACGATATACTCTACAACTTGAGAGGTGCATGAGAGAAAACAATGCATCTGATGGTGATGCAGAGGATCACGATGATGAAGAAAATGATGACCAGGATAACGAGGATGATGATGATGCAGAGGGGGATGGTAGTAGAAAGAAGGAATATAATGAAAGGAGGAAGGGGAGCGATGATGACTGCCTTTTATGGCCACATAATGGTTTTGAGGTTGAAATGGCAGGGATATTTCAGGATCTTTCAAAGTCTGTGTGGGAAAGAAAAGAGTGGATTAAGAGAAAGGCAGTGCAACTTCAAGATCAAAAGATACGAATTCATGCAGAAGCTTTAGAGCTTGAAAAACAACAATTTAAGTGGCTTAGATACTGCAGCAAGAAAAATCGGGAGCTAGAGAGGTTGAGGTTGGAGAATGAGAGGATGAGCCTTGAAAACGAACGTAAAGAATTGCAATTGAAGTAGAAGGTCCTTTCTAAATGATCTCTGCATTACTCTGCTCGATTTGATGTCACACCTTAAGTGAGATCATAGGCTTCCAGATAACATAATCGGACCATTCTAAGATATGTGAAAGGTTTGTTTATAATAAGGTTACAGAAACCGGGTCAGCAAAAGTTTTTGAATTTACAATGATTATCATCATTTTGCGACCTGTTTGGTTTATGAGAATCTGTTCGAGAAGTGTCGATGCAAGCAGCCATCCTTTTTTTTTATTTGTGTTTGGCTCTAGGCAAAGAAGAAAACTCTAGATATGTTGTGATGGTGTAATGAGAACTGTGATGCTATATGTTTTTGCTACCCTTATTGAATTTAGATTATGTAGCATATGATGTTGTCCATTATGTTTTGTATTATGAAAATTATCTTCGGATCCCCAACGTTACACTCATGGGTATTTCCTTTAATATGTCATATAGATCATGGATCATCATGGATTTTTTATTTGTCTTCTTGGATTGAGAGTCTATATCAATATGCTTACAATGGCGGTAGCTGGTTTCTATTATATGAACTTTGTTTTGAATAGGAAAGTAGAGAGGGGTGTATTGAATGAGCGAGCAATGAGCAATAGCTAGATATGAAACGCGTCGAGAGGTAATTGATTCACTCATTAATGGGAGTGATACAAATTGTTTATAGGAGTTAAGGATGTGTAGGAATAGTTTTGCACATCTTTGTGAACTCATTAGGGTATGAAGGGGAATGCATTGTAATGGAAGAGCAACGGTTAAAGAACAAGTTGCGATTTTTGTTAACATCCTTGCACATCATATAAAAAATAGGAGTATTCAAGTTAGATTTCATAGATCAAGTGAGACTGTTAGTGGAAATTGCCATCAAGTGTTAGTTGTTGTGTTAAGGTTACAAGATATCTTACTTTCAAAACCCAATCCAGTACCAGAAGATTGCATTGATGAACGGTGGAAATGGTTTAAGGTAATACAAAAAATCTTTTAGGTACCTTCAATTAATCGATAATGGTCATGATTACTTATAATACAATACAATTTTTTTTTTTTTTTTGGGAACATATTAGGGTTGCCTTAGAGCATTAGATGGTACCTACATTGCAGTTACAACACCAGTTGCAGATAGGCCTAAGTATCAAACAAGGAAAGGGCATCTTGCAACGAATGTCATGGGTGTATGTGATCGTGACATGAAATTTATCTACATGTTGGCTGGCTAGGAAAGGTCTGCATCAGATTCTAGAGTATTACGTGATGCAGTCATTCGATCTGATGGATTGGGAGTCGCACCTAGTAAGCACTTTAAAAAAGAAAATCGTTTTCATTTTATCTATTCAATTGAAACTTTTCAGGCAAATTTATGTAGTTATCTTTCGTTTTAGGTTCATATTATCTAGTGGATGGTGGATAATCCAATACACCAGGATTCCTTTCCCTTTTAAAGGGAGGCGTTATCACATTCAAGAGTGGACTACAAGTCAACATAGGCCTCAAAATCGTGAGGAATTATTTAACTATAGACATGCAAGGGCAAGAAATGTTACAAAGAGATGTTTTGGAATTTTGAAGAAACATGAGGTATTCTAAAGAGTCCATCATTTTATCCCATCAAAATACAATGTCAAATGATTCTAGCTTCTTGTCTATTACACAACTTCATTCGAATATACATGCCACTAGACCCATTGGAGCACGCTATAATTGAAGGTGATGAAGTTCCAATTGGAGAAAATGGAACTGATGCAATTGAAACGATAGAACCTACTGACGCATGGATTAAGATGAGGAATACCTTAGCACAAGAGATGTACAATAAATGGAGGGCACATCATAGGAACTAAAATGTCACTAATTATTGTACTTTCTTTTATTATATATATTGGATCAATGTCACTAGTGAATTTTCGTTAATTATATATTACTTAAATCATTTGGTTGTTGAATTTTCAATTTTATGTTGTGATGTAAATTGAAATATTTTATCTATTGTTTGTATGCATGACTTACATTTTATTTGTTTGCTTTTTGCCTTACACTATGGATTGGTTTACAGTCATGGATGGTAGAGATAAGAAAAAAACTAGACATTCTTAGAGCCAAGTTGAGGAAGAAACATTATTGATAGTGCTGGAGGAGTTAGTATTTGAAGGATACAAAGGAGAAAATGGCACTTTTAAGAATGGGGCTCATGAAGAAGCTTTAAAAAGGATAAAAAGTCACACTCCGGAAATCAATCTCAATGTCAGACAAATTATTAACATAATAAGGAGGTGATCAATGAAGCTAGCAGAGATTGTTGACATGATGAATACTAGTGGTTTTGGGTGGGATGATGTCAAAAAATGTGTTATATTTGATAGTGATGCAATCCTTACCGAATACATGAAGGTAAAATCAACATTATCTTTATTTTAAAATATACTCAACATTATCTTTAAGTACATGCTGGAAGAAGGGAAGGAACAGCCAAGATTCGTGTGTACGCGTGTGCGTGTTTTTGCCATACTTTTGTTTACTTTGCTCCATTTCCGTTGGACTTGTTACACTTTCATAATATGAATAAAAAGGACCAGGTTCTGGTTTTAGGTTCCTGTGGTGGACATGCAGATGAGCCCTTTCAACTTTCTAGGCAAATAAGGTTTCTCCAAGCAAGCACTTAGCTGCATTTTAGGGACACATTTACCATTAAATTCTCTTGTTTAAATAAGAGAGAAAAGTTGGTAATATAATTTTTATTTAAATAAAATACCATAAAAGTCCCTATATCATACATTGTACATTTATTTAAACTCCTCTCAATTTTCGCCAAATTGGAGAGAGTTGTTTTCGGCATTCTCAAGTGAAAACTTCTCCCCCTAAATCCATTACACTAGCTTTTACTTTCTTTGCATTTGACCTAATGCTGTTTTAGAAACGAATTGTGCAAATCCTAAAACAATTTAAACTCCTAAGAAATACTGCCCACTTAAGGTGGCAAAACTCATGATTTTACCTAATCTCTTGCACAGTTGAAATGTTTAAATTTCAACCAAATATAAACCCAAAAAATATATATATATATCATTGCCTAGGACTTATAATTCAATCTGTATGAACACTATCCTCTTAGGAATGGTACAAATTCGAACCTCCCTTCCCATTGTAACAGCCAGAATTTAAATAAAATTAAAAAAAAAAAATCCCAATCAGTCCAGTATATCCAATAATTCATTAATTTACTGCGGACATATTTCCAACAGTCGCTTATTTGTGTCTACTAATTCACGAACTAGTGAATTAAGCAGCGATATTATCTAATATATAAAGCTTTAATAATAAATATATATACAATTATCAACAGGATGGAATAACGTTCTATTCTAAGCTTGATCAACAATCCTCTCTCTCTCTCTCTCTCTCTCATATGGAGAACAAACAAAATATCAAACATTTTTAGATAAAAGGGAAAATGATGTACTCGGCATAAAAGAGGTACCATATAAACCTGTAGAACCCTGCAATGGCATCCTGCAAAAATTAATGAACCAAAAACAAGTCATCTTCATTGTCTCTAGTAGGCTCAAAATGAAAACAGAGAAAGTGAAGGTGTAAATAAAGAGTGACAGAAAACTAAGTTACAAAACGAAGATGACACCTGCCTATTTAACAAGTCAGTACTATACAACATCTTGGTATGTTTTTCGCTGTGCATGTCAAATCTCCTTGATTTAGAAATCTGAAACAAGGAAAAAGTTCCAAGACAAATTCCATGCACTAATAACTTGACAATAATGGACTTCAACCATTTATAAGCCTCTTTGTCTTTACAGCAACAACGCTGCTCAAGATTTATATCCACCATGTTGGATTGGCTATATGGATCCTAACTTCTCATTGCACTCTATCACAAACAGTGTTTTTATCACTAATTAAGTCCTTTTTTTTAATCACTCTCTCCATGTCATTTTCTATCTCTCCATCCTTGATTTATATGAGTTGCCTCCAAAATATAACCAAGTCTAATGTGCACCCTGAACCACGAGTCTACGAATGGCTAAACCATCTCAATCATACTTTCCCTATCTTTCTCATCTATGGATGCCATTCTCAATTTTCTCATCTATAATTTTCAATTATATATTTATACCCCAACTCTCCCATTATCACTAACAAATTGACTGCCAAAATGCATTTTGCCACCAGTCACCTCATGGCAGGTTCTCAAAAATCCTCTTTTTAACATATACTGAACCCATAGCCCAATTCTAAAATCTAGTTTGCAGATTAAATATAACATACAACTGTTAAGAGCACCATCTTCATCATTCACACTCTTTTCATGACTATGATTTCACTTGATGTGTAAGAATTACTTATACCTAAAGCATTAAACACTACCCTTCCTCTGACCTTAGGCCACAAGCTCTCTACCCTTGACACTACAAATAACTTTCTTGTCAATTACCCTTTTTGACTGACTGAAGTCAAATCAAGTGCAGCCCATCCGATCGATTTCCATGTTTTGTGAAAAACCATTACATTTAGCACTTCTTTTGGAGACATTGTATCCTGTAAATATGATGAGGTCATTACAAGATGAGCATAGACAAGTAAGAAGCAACAGAATCTCATCTTTTTCCTGGTTCTCGGTACCAACTCTTCATAGAATAAACCAACAAACATATTTAGGCATTCCAACAGGTCTCTTTCTTCTTCATCTTAAATTATTGCTTAGATGCAACTTTTTCACTAAGATCTTAACAACATAGTGTTTGTAGTAACTTATTCCATGAATATACTAAGAACATTAGACATGTTGTATAGCCAGATCGTGCTCAAGCCTCACAGATGTTCACTCTGGTTATCCATCATCCTAAATTGGATTCCCACATCTTTTATTGCTTTCGTAAGTGTCACAGCAACATAAGAGAATATTCACTTTTTTTTTTATCAACTATAAAGCTTCTAAAAACTAGACAAAATCAGAATTGCCTAGCAAAATCCAACCCATGAGAGCCACTAATGAAATGCTCTTCACTAATCTGTATGTGCAGTAAGGATACCATGCACAAGTACAATAAAGCTAAACTTAATGATCAAATAAGAAAATGATAAAGAACAAACATGGTTTGCAAACTCCTCAACATCCATGGGAGGGCACTACCATTTTAACTTGGAAGAAAATAGCATATAAAATTCTTGGCTAAGGAAAAGATTACAATCTAACCCTTTAATCCCAATCTCAACCCAAAAGTAGAGTTCTGTTGTGTACCATTCTTGTCTAATAGATAACATATCTATCCATAGCAAAATATAAGAGTCATAGAAAGAAACTACCATCTGAAGAGATTTGGAATTCTTTATTTTCTCTTATTCAGAAAGTGATACAAGTATTGTATATATATACTAGTGTACAACCTATCTTTCCTTAATCTAAGAAGACTAAATAAAGAATAAAAATATATCACATTAAATCCTATAAGATTTGATTCTTCTGCTATAAATATCAAGATTATATGGCTGTCAATTAGCCATATGCTTTCCTTATTTATCTACATACTAACTTTGGAAGATTTTCAACACTCCCCCTCAAGCTGAGTTGTAAATGTTGTACAAACACAGCTTGTGACTCAATTCTTCAAAGTTAGTTTTTAGAAGAGCTTTGGTGAGAATATCGGCTGCTTGCAACTTTGTAGGAGTATACATTAGTTGTATAATTCCTTTCTCAATCTTTTCTGAGATGAAGTGCCGATCAATTTCGATGTGCTTTGTCCTGTCATGGTGCACTGGATTCTTTGCAATACTAATGGTAGCTTGGTTATCACAAAACAGCTTCATAAACCCTTCACTTTGTATTTTGAGTTCACTAAGAAGTCTCTGTATCCATATGCCCTCACAGATACCAAGAGCAAGTGCTCTAAATTCAGCTTCTGCACTGCTTCTTGAGACTACAGATTGCTTCTTACTTCTCCAAGTCACAAGGTTTCCCCAAACATAGGAGCAGTATCCTGATGTAGATCTTCTGTCTGAAATATCTCCTGCCCAGTCTGCATCTGAGAAGATTTCAACTTCACGGCTTTTATCCTTCTTGTATAACAAGCCTCTTCCTGGTGTCATCTTGAGATATCTCAAAATCCTGTTTACTGCTCCCATATGTTCTTCTGTTGGGTTGTGCATGAACTGACTCACAACACTAACAGAAAAACCAATGTCTGGTCGTGTATGTGAGAGGTAGATTAGACGTCCCACAAGTCTCTGATATCTCCCCCTGTCGACTGGTGTACTGTCTTTCTCAGCTCCTAGCTTCTTGGTTGGATCCATTGGAGTGTTAGCGGGTTTACATCCAAGCATGCCTGTCTCCTTTAGTAAGTCTAGGACATACTTACGTTGAGAGACAAATATTCCTTTCTTGGACCGTGCTATTTCCATTCCCAGAAAGTATTTAAGATCACCAAGTTCTTTGATTTCAAATTGCTTGGCTAGGAGTCCCTTCAATCTTGGTAGTTCTTCTTCATAGTCACCTGTCAGAACGATATCATCCACATACACAATTAGTATGGCTATCTCTTTTCTGGAGAGAATTTTACAAATAGAGTGTGATCGGCTTGACATTGGGTGTATCCATGCTTTGTAATTGTTTTTGCAAATCTGTCAAACCAAGCACGAGGAGATTGCTTGAGCCCATATAAAGATTTTCTAAGTTTGCACACTTGGTTGCTGTTGGATGAAGTTTCCAACCCCGGGGGTATTTCCATGTAAACTTCTTCTTATAGATCACCATTTAGAAATGCATTCTTTACGTCCAGTTGGTGTAATGGCCAGTCTAGGTTTGCTGCAAGAGAGAGAAGAATTCTGATAGTATTGAATTTGGCCACCGGAGCGAATGTTTCTTGGTAATCAATTCCATAGGACTGAGTAAAACCCTTAGCAACAAGACGTGCCTTTAATCTCTCAATACTGCCATCAGCTTGATGTTTAACTGTAAAGATCCACTTACAACCCACAACCCTTTTTCCTGGAGGAAGTTTTGTGATCACCCATGTGCCATTCTTCTCCAAAGCCCTGATCTCTTCATAGACTTCCTTTTTCCATTCAGAATTTGTTAAGGCTTCTTGAATGGAGTTAGGTACCTGCACTTTGTCAAGAGTCGAAACAAATGCCTTATAGGAAGTAGATAATTTACCATATGAGACAAATTTTTGAATAGGATGTTGTGTACAAGTTCTTACACCCTTTCTCAGAGCAATTGGCATATCACAGTTGTCAGTGATACTTTCAATCCTAGAAGTGGACTTTCCCTTATCTGAGTGAGTTTGAGTCGGCTTTGGACTTGGTTCAAGCTCTTGGACAAGTGTGAGAGGTGTTGAGAGTTCCATCCCTATAATAGGCCTTTTCCTCTTAACATAGACACGAAGTTCTTTATCCACGGTTTGTGGTGATTTGGGTTGGTTGGGAATAGATGACACTGGAGTTTGTGGTGGTGGACTTTCTGCTGGTGTATCAAGTGTGAGAGGATGAGTGACTGGATCAGGTTGAAACGACTCGATAGAGGGCTGTAGTGATGGAGGATCAAGAGGTTGGATTGGATGACCGGGATCAGGTTCCCAAAGCTGATATTCCCTCAAGTTCTCCCCCTGAATTTCAGTTTTGGGGTAATATGATTGATGTTCAAAGAATGTCACATCCATTGAGTTATAGAATTTGCGGGTGCTGGGAGAATAACATTTGTAACCTTTTTGTTTTGAGGAATACCCAAGAAAAATACACTTGATGGATTTTGGGTCTAACTTGCTGCGGTTTTGTGGCTGTATATGAACAAATGCTGAGCACCCGAATACTTTTGGTTCTAGTGATGTGATGATTTTGGTCTGTGGGAAGTGTTGAAGGAGGACTTGATGGGAGTTTGAAATTTCAAAACTCTGGATGGCATTCTATTGATGAGATATGCGGATGTAAGGACGGCTTCTCCCCAGAAGAATTTTGGAACATGTGTGGAAAACATGAGAGATCGGGCCACCTCAAGTAAATGTCTGTTTTTTCTTTCTGCTACCCCGTTTTGTTGGGGAGTATCAACACAGGAACTTATGTGAACTATGCCTTGTTCTAGGAGATAAGAACCTAGAACAGATTTGAAGTATTCTTTGGCATTATCTGTTTTAAAAACTTGAATCTTGGTCTGGAATTGTGTTTGTATCATAGAGTTGAAATTTTTGAAAAGTTGACATATTTCTGATTTTTCTTTCTTGAGGAATATCCAAGTCAACCTAGTGTGATCATCAACAAATGATACAAACCAACGAGTTCCTGTTATATTTTTCACCCTTGAGGGGCCCCATACATCGCTATGAATCATGGCAAATGGACGAGATGGTTTGTACAAGCAACTAGGATAAGTATTACGAGTGTGTTTGGAATACTGGCAAATTTCACATTGAAAATGTTTTGGATTTTTATTGATAAACATTGAAGGGAAAAGCTTCTCTAAATACACAAAATTAAGATGCCCAAGACGATAGTGACACAGCATAATTTCACTATCTTTATTGACATAGGAATTGAAAACAGACTGACTTGTAACAGGAGCTCCACTTGTGGGTTGAGTTTGTGTATTTTGAGGAGAATGGTTTTTGAGGAGATAAAGTCCAGAACACATCTCAGCACTGCCAATCGTCTTCCCCGAATCCAATTCCTGAAACTCACATAAGTTTGGGAAAAACTTATTTATGCAATTTAGATCACGAGTCAATTTACTAATGGAAAGTAAATTACAATCCAAACTAGGAACATGGAGAACAGAATTTAAAGTCAGATTCTTATTAATCCTGACTGAACCAATTCCCTCAACTTTTGATAGTGAACCATCAGCTATTCGGACTGTGGAGTTGCTATTGGATGGACTGTACTTGTAAAATATTGTTGCATCTCCTGTCATGTGATCTGAAGCTCCAGAATCAACAATCCACGGTTTTGTGTGCCATTTGTCAACCATAAGAGCCAACGAGGAATTACCTTGCTGTGCTAACAAGCTGGTTCCAGACCCAGAAGTGTTGGATTGAGGCTGCAAGACCGTGTTTTGATTGAATAGTTTCTGCAGAACTTCCAATTGCTCTTTGGTGAAGGGACTTAACCCGTTTGAGGTTGAAGTTGTGTGGTCATCTGAGGATGCTGCAATGTTAGCATTGGTTGCTCGTGATGCCTTCCAATCAGCCGGTTTCCCATGGATTTTCCAGCAGGTTTCCCTAAGATGGCCAGGTTTACGACAGTGATCACACCAAGGTCTCCCTTTCCTTTGCCGGTTGTCATTGTTGTTCGGTGGTGGTCCTCGTGTTGCAAGGGCAGAACCTTCAAAGGTTGGAGTGGAATTTTGTGATCCCATCATAACCTTCCTTCTGCTTTCTTCACGTCTAACTTCAGAAAAGGCTTCTCGGATGCTAGGAAAAGGCTTGGTTCCCATAATTCTGCCTCTGACTTCATCCAGATTTTTGTTGAGACCAAGAAGGAATTTGAAGGTTCGTTTTTGTTCTACTATCTTTTTGTATAAAGCTGTGTCTTCGGGGCACTTCCACGTGTGGACTTCAAACAAGTCAAGATGTTGCCAATAGCGAGTAAGGGTATTGAAATATTGAGTAACCGTAAGCTCTCCTTGTCGAAGATCATGCAGCTTGGCTTCAACCTCAAAAAGTTCTGAGGTGTTTTCAGAACTGAAATACGTCTCCCTAACTGCATCCCACATTTCCTTTGCTGTCTTATATAGGAGAAAATTCTCACCTATCTCATTATTCATGGAGTTTATCAACCAAGACATCACTAAGTGATTCTCAGTGTTCCATGTCTTGAATTGTGGATCATTTTTCTCTGGAATGACACCTTCTCCAGTGAGATATTCATCTTTTCCTCTTCCACAGATGAACATCATCACAGATTGGGACCATTGGAGAAAGTTGTGACCATTGAGTTTGTGTCCAGTGATGAGAAGAGATGCATTTTCAGTTCCTCCATGGCTGGTTTTGATAGGGGCTGGGAGTGACGTGACTTTGGATGAGGCAGAGTCTCTCTCGTTCATCATTTCCTGGTGAAGACAGATTCAATAATTCTAGGAGATGGAGGATTGACCAGTTGGTTGAAGGAGAATGTCGTGATACTAGAGTGTGTATGCTGTCGGATTACTAGCTATGGTTGAGAAGGGAATGATAGAATCACGTTAGACACGTGAAAGGCTCCGACAGAAGCACGATCAGAATGGATCACGGCAGAAAAAAAATTGGTCGGAATGAGAGATACGTCAAGCAGAAATTGAGTCACGGCAGAAGAAAAAAAATAGAAGGAGGAAGGCTCTGATACCATGAAGAGATTTGGAATTCTTTATTTTCTCTTATTCAGAAAGTGATACAAGTATTGTATATATATACTAGTGTACAACCTATCTTTCCTTAATCTAAGAAGACTAAATAAAGAATAAAAATATATCACATTAAATCCTATAAGATTTGATTCTTCTGCTATAAATATCAAGATTATATGGCTGTCAATTAGCCATATGCTTTCCTTATTTATCTACATACTAACTTTGGAAGATTTTCAACACCATCCATTCGATTGCACCTGCTTATTTAACAAATAAGCCTCATCAAAAGCAATTATGTTTCCCGTTCCACAATATTGCAAGAGAACTTTGCTATCATAGCTGAGATTAGAAAATTCCAAACATCATCTTATTGCAATTTAAATCACACAGCAATCAGCAGCCTTGTAGTGTCATGGGTATATAGATTTCATATAAATTTTATCAATGAAATCAAATCGCATATCAAACAAGAAAGATTTTAATACTAAGGGAGGGAGATAGTTGTTTCAACTTGCTGCATTTACTGAGGTGCACCGAGAGAAATGAGACCAGGAAAGAGGGCAACACTTGATTAAATTTGGCAGATGGGTGGCTAGAGTTGGGTTATACCATTATTTTCAGGTGATTTGGGATTAACAAAAGCACGATACCTGCTTCAACATTTGCAATGCAGAAGATTGGCATAACTTGCTTGTATATATACTTTTCTGATAAGCATGGCCAATTATTTATGGACAAGGAAGTATGATGTTTTCGTTCCTCTCTAGAGTATGTTATGAAACTGGCTCAAGGATCTAATCGAGGGTTAGAGCACAAAAAAATTGTCAATCTCATAAACTACAAACTATTCCTATGACTGCCTTAGACTAATATTGAAATAACTTTCTTGCTCATATGAAATAGGAATTGTGACCTTGTTGAGAGAGAACCCTTCAATCTCATAAACTACAGACTATTCCTATGACTACCTTAGACTAATATTGAAATAACTTTCTTGCTCATTTTATTGATTTTGTGGAACCACTTATTTATACAAGTTTATCAATCCTTACTTTCCTGAAATAAAATATAACTATAAATCTAACAATATCATAGATTAGAAATAACAAGATAATATCTATTTCCGATTATAAATGATCTTGAGATGCTACCAACAAAATATGCTTCAGAGAAGCTGTGATTATGCTTCTTTTTTTTTTGGGCTAATTTTTTTATTATGCTATTAATACAATGGTGAAAGAGAACCAAAATCTGTTCTACCTAGCACCATAACCATATGATCTAAAAGCTTAAACTTGTAGATTAGACGATTGTAATACTAGTTATGACATGGTAATGAAAGCAAGAGGTCCTAGGTTTAAACCCTTACATCATTAATCAACCCCCATTTAATTAAATAATTCGCTTGTTGGGCTTTAATCAAAATCCAGCCCATAAGTGAGGGGAGTGTTAAATAATAAATAATAGCCCACACCATATATAAAACTTAAGCTTATAGATAAGATGATTATGATGCTACTCATGACAAAATCCAGCTTCTCATGGAAAATTGATTGCATCAGCAATTTGCACTTATTATGAGCTTACAATAGAAAAACCGGAAAAGGACAAGTATGTGCAAAAGATAGAACAGGGCTTTACCTTAGTGTAATTTGCTCTTTCCAATAGCCATGTCTGCCACAGAAACAGAAGAGAGCTTGAAAGTTTACAAATAACAAATGCACAAATAACGAATGCATCACATTTTAGAGACTACCTTTAGCAAATTAAACTTCCCTAAATCATGTATACCGCCTAAGATGAAGTTGAAAGTATCATGGCTCAAGACAGTTATTGTAATACAGCCTACTTCAAGATATCTTTCAAAGGTCATCAAGAACAGTCTACAAGTAATAGGAAAAGGTCTCCAGAAGTTTTATATCTTTCTTGGTGTAATCCTTCACAAGAGTGCAATTAAGCCCTAAACATTTTTAAAAAATAATGTCAACGATTACAACTACTAATTTTTTTAATGAATTCTTAAAAACATTTTTAGGACTCAATTAACGTTTTTTGAAAACCTTTAGGACATAAGTGCACCTTTAGTGTTAAGGATATAGTTTAGCAAATAAAAATAAATGACATATTTTGTTATTTTTATTTTAGACATATTGCTATTGTGAATCTTTTAGTAGATATTATTCAGAAATCATATTTTTTAATTTTAGAAATCAATTTGTATATTCTTAGAAGAATATCTTTTTATTTTGAGAAATAATTGGCCTAGGGCTTGTCTAAGTAAGTTATATCACAAGAGAAATAAAATGATCAAAATGATGAGTTAGGTAAAGAGAGAAAATGCTCTCACCTCTCTAAAACCAACCCCCCCAAAAGACCACTTCTTTTAGGATACAAATATACACCAACCTCACGCCAAACTATTCCCCTACCTGGTATGTCGCCGGACCTAATGAAGGGAGAGTTTAGCAAGCTTCAAGAGCCATCCAGCAGGTCCCCCTCAATTCTTTGGAATACCGGTGTCTTGCTCACAAGACACGGTTCCAAAGGTAGTTTGTCCTAGGAGCCAAAATAGAGAAAAAGCTAAGGTATATTTTCACCCCTCAAAAAAAAAGCCAAATGGACTTACCTAAAAGTAGCATTTTGGAGCCTTATGCTCCTATCACAAGGGACAATCCAGCTAGAGACTTAGGAAAGGTCCATGTCAATCCCACCCACCCAGTCAACCCCTTTGCTAGCACTCAGTCCAAAGGTTTTTTCTCTTTTGGAAATTCCACTTTGGAGAGAGCAAATCAGCTATTGGACCACATCGAAAAAGAAAAGCATCTAGAAAAACAACCTTCTCCCCACCCTTCAGCAGCTAAGACTTACGCAAATGCTTGTAGCCCTCAAGCTACCCCCTCGAACCTAGACTTCAAGCTTCAATTCATCCCGCCGGTGATGAAAGACAGTATCCCTAGGGTCAAGATTCCAAAGACAGTTAAGGAAGAGGGGGCAGACTACTGGAAGTCCACCCTGATAGGATACTTTATAGGTCGTAAAATCCCGTTTTCCCTAGTCCAATCAACAGCATTCAGACTTTAGAAGGACTTCGGCCTTATCAATGTCTTAGCCAATCAAGAGGGCTTCTTCTACTTCCACTTTGATAAGGACAAGGACCCCTCTCCGATACTAGAGAAGGTATGGTACTTCTCTAAACACTTCCTCATCCTTCAACGGTGGAGAAAGGGAATATCATTAAAAGCCTCAGCCCACTCACGTTTTGGTGTGGGCTATGTTTAGTCGCATTCCATGTGAACTCCTTAGCACTAAGGGGATAAGCCATATAGCTAGCGAAGTGAGTTCTCCCATTAAAGCCGACACCCTCACAACCTCTAGGCATTGCGCTAACCAAGCCCGTATCCTTGTTGAGATTGATGGAAGGGAGGAATTTATTACGCAAGTTAAAGTGGAGAAATCCGATGGCTCTCTAGCTAGAGTTCAAGTAAAATGCCAATGGCTTCCTCCCAGATGTAGCACATGCAAGGTCTCTAGCCATTCCTGCTCTCCAACAAGAAACCCGATTCCACAGACCATAGCTAGAAGCTCCAAACCTAAAGGTGATCAGTGGATTCAGGTAAACCATGCTGGTAAGAGTAAACAGAGGCTACCCAAGGAGGACGAGGGAATTGATCCTTCTCTCAAATCACCCCCTCCTCAAGATCGGAAAGGAATTAACGTGGAAATCCAGTCCCCATTAAAATCAAGACAACCCGCGGGTGAAGAGAGTAGAAGCCAAGCAAACGACAAAACAATTCCAGCTGATGATGTAGTGGAGGAAAACCTTACTTCCTCTTACCAAAATCACACAGAAGACGAAAGTATACGATCCCCAAAAGCAATAGAAGTCGAGAATGAGGCCGGTGATTCCATGGCTACCCCCCTTTGGAGTGAACTCCCCCACCAAGATCAAGACTCCTCTATTGTCCCCGAATCCCCCAACCATTTGGAGCAAACCGCAATTCCTTGGCACCTAAGCTAGCTCAAACCAAGACGGGCAATACTGAGGATTGAAAGGACATTGACAATACTCCACTTAACAAGCTCCTCGATCAATCGAATAGGACCTCGAACAACAATCCCAGGAGCAACAAAAGCTCCAAATCTTCAAGGCACTAGAAAAAGAAACAAAGGAAGTGACGTCGCACCTTTACTTAGGTGCAAACAAGTCCTTGTTTTTCACTCCCATGAATATAGCAGCTTGGAATATTAAGGGTTCAATGACCCAATTAAAGTAGTAGAAGTTGGGAAGGAGTGCGATAATAATAAGATTTCCCTTAAAGAGATTTTTGAAACTAAGGTTAACCCCTCAAACGAAAGGCCCATTCAAAATCGGTTAGGGCCAAGATGACAAGTGGCTATTAACCGAGTAACTCGCAAGCGAATGTGGTTGGCATGGATCCTGAGAGACTGGGATGTCCAAATTAAGAAGGAAACTATGCAGCTCATACATTGCATAGCCACATATCAAAGCACTAATACCTCTCTATCAGTTACTTTCATCTATGGCTCAAACAATGATAGGGAAAGGAAATCCTTATGGGGGAATTTAGAGGATCTAGCCCCCACCATGACCATGAACCCATAGCTGGTACTTGGTGACTTCAACATAACTAAGTGCCCTTCAGAAAAACAAGGAGGAAGAACTCGAATGTCAACAGCAATGGAAGAATTTCAAAATTGCTTGACAAACACTAAGTTGGTAGACCTAAGGTATTTTGGAGATTTCTTCACCTAGACCAATTGCCAAGAACACAACCTAATCTTGAGAAAACTTGACCGAGTTCTAGTCAATCATCATTAGTTGCATGTCTTCCCGAGAACCCAAGCCAAGTTCCTACCCCCCACCCTTTCGGATCATTCACTAGCTATCACATCCTTGGACACTAGGCCAAGGTCAAGGAAGTCGCCATTTAAGTTCTTTAACTTTTGGATTGAGCATGCAAGCTTCAAGGACATCGTCATCAATATATGGAATAAGGAGATCACTGATTCAAGGATGTTTCAAGTGGTTAGGAATCTCAAATTGCTCAAAGATGAACTAAGACAACTAAACCGCTTCGAGTTCTCCTAATTATCTAACCGAGTACAAATGGCCAAGAACACTCTCAACCAGATGCAATCTACCATACAGGGCTTTGGAGATACATCACACATGGAAGCAAAGAAGAAAGCCTTCAGGGAGTACTACCTACTTAGGGGTGCCGAAGAATGCTTCTTCAAATAGAAATCAAGATCAAACTGGCTAAGGCTAAGGGACAAGAACACGTCATTCTTCCACAAGGCTATGAGGAATCTTCACAATAGAAGTGCCACATATAGACTTACAAGGGAAGATGGAAGTGAAGCAATAGGCGAAGCGAAGGTCAAGGAAGTAGCTGTTTTGCACTTCCAACAACTCTATGGCAACACCCACCCTCCAATTAACCTTGAGGAGACCCACAACTTAGTGACTTGGAAGCTAACAGAACAACAGAGGGAAGAAATGCAAGCACCCTACATAGATGAAGAGATTAAGTGGGGATTCTTTTCCGAAGAAAATGAAAAGGCCCCTAGATCGAACAAGTACACCGCCAAATTCTTCAAGGGGACTTAGGAAATAATAGGAAACGATGTTTCCATCGCCATCAAAGAATTCCTAAACTTTAGGCACCTACTAAAAGAAATAAATACAACCATCATCACCTTGGTCTTGAAGATAGCTAATCCCTCCAACTTAGGAGAATTTCGACCTATCACATACTGCAACGTCCTTTACAAAGCTATATCTAAAGAACTAGCAGCACGACTAAAAAATGTACTACCCTCTTTGATCGGAAGAGAATAGGCTACTTTCATTCTAAGGCGTAGAATTACCGACAATATCTTCATAGCCAAAGAATTGATGGCCAAATACTAATCACAGAAAGGTGCTCCCCGTTGTACCTTAAAAGTGGATCTCCATAAGGCTTATGATTCTATAAGATGAGACTTCATTTTTGAGGTACTTAAAGCTATGCAAGTTCCTCCACACTTTTGCACACTTATAGAACAATGCATCTCCACTACTAGGTTTTCTATTAACATCGATGGAGAATTGGCAGGCTACTTCTTTAGCAAGCGGGGCCTTAGGCAAGGTGACCCCATCTCCTCATACTTATTCGTCATTGGCAAGGGGGTTCTTTCCACCCTACTACGAAGACTTACATTCAACCCCACATTCTCCCTCCATTGGAGATGCAAACCTAAGCGCTTAACCCATCTTTGTTTTGCAGATGACCTTCTAATCTTTGCAAAAAGCAATGTCGAATCTACCTCTATAATCAAAGATGCCCTTCAACACTTCCACTCACTGTCTAGTCTGGTAGCCAACAATAGCAAAAGGAGCATCTTCTTATCCAACATCCCTACAAGGACCAAAGAGAATATTTTGTGAATCACCCAATTCCAAGAAGGCAAACTCCCAGTTCGTTACCTAAGAGTCCCACTTCTCTCTACAAAACTCAAGAAAGAGGTTAGTGATACCCTCTTAGAAAGAATCTTAGCTCGCATTAACTCATGAACTTCTAGGTACCTCTCTTATGCAAGCAGACTACAATTGGTCAAGTCAGTCCTTTCTTTGATGCAGGTATTCTAGAGCTCCGTATTTCTACTACCAAAGGCTATAATTACAAAGATAGAACAACTCTTAAGGAATTTTTTGTGGAGTGAAAAACCACACATCTCTTCAAAAGCTAAGGTCAAATGGGTAGATGTATGTAAACCGGTCAAATGTAGAGGCCTAGGGGTCCCCAATCCCCATCTCTGGAACAAAGCCATACAGATTAAACACATATGGAACTTATGCAAAAGTGGCCCTTGACCACCCTTAATAAACTAGTCTCATGGGGAGTCGTTACTTCCACAACTTGCTTTCTCTATCAGCAAGGATCGGAAGATCACCCACACTTATTCTTTAATTGCGGATTCACATCCCAAGTTTGGAGATTGGTGTGTGATGCCATACAATGCCCACCTTCCTTCAAAGACTGGCAAGGTGCTGTGAACACAATGATTGCAACAGCTCAATCGTCTTCCCTCACCCACCAAACATGGAGAACAAGTCTTGCAGCCGCAGTCTACTGCATATGGAGGACCCAAAACAAGATTCATCTAGGGAGCAGTCTTCCCAGTGCTAGCTTTTTAACCAACCAGATTAGATCTTATGTTACTAGGTTGTAATCTAGCAAGGTATCATTTGTATCAATACATGTGAATCTTGTACTTCTACTTGTGATGTAACTCCAACCGTCCTTATGACGGATGTATACCTTCACTTGGATTAATAAACTATAAATTATCCAAAAAAGAAAAAGGGAAAGTATTGAGTTATTTTACTTTTGTTTATCCTTTTTTGTAATATTGGAGGGTTTTCTCTAATGAGCCCTCAAAACTAGATATTAGAAGGTTCCTTCTAACAAGCCTTCAATCCTTTCTTTACATATTTCATCCTTAACTCGATCCCACACCTATGTCACAAGAAATAGAGTTAGTTAGAAACATGTTCTTTGAATGTAGTTTTTTGAAGTAAGTTTTGAGTTAAGCCTTAGTTTGGGCAGTGTGTCCATTCTGACAATTGGGATGACATTGTTAAGTGAGTACTCAGACAAGTAACTGCCAAGCACAAAGGTGGATGCTAGCTTTTGTAGCTACCATGTACTTCCTTTAAAGGGAGAGAAATGACTGTAGAGTTTATTACAAGCCTTGCTTGGGCAGTAGATGGGATAATCCAAGTGTTATTGGTTCTCTTAAAGGAGCCTTTGTTGTGTCTAGAGATTGTACTAGATTATCTTAGCCCAATAGTATGGAACTCCCTTGTATTCTTTTCTGGGTAAAATGTCAGTTTTTTTGTATTTCATTAGAAGGATAGAATATATAACCAAAAGCAAAGCTAAAAGATAGAAAAAGCAGAGAAGCCCCTAAAGTGATCTAAGAGATTGATCCTAGTACAAACTCCCTTGTACTCTGCTTTGACAGTTTCTGTATGTACTCTCTCCCCATTAATAAAGCCATCTCAGTTACCTCCCCAAAAAAATAAATAAACAAATAAATAAAAAAAGAAAGATTAGATCTCGCATCAGGCTCATAACAACTTGGTATCATAGCCAACTATTATCAACGATTTCTTGCAACTATTTATTGGATGCCCAAAATTTTACATAATATCTTGATAAGGTTGAACCAAGGAGTGACCTTGCCACATAATAGCAGAATTGGCCGGATAGCACATAAGCGTCAGCAGGGGATAGCGCCTACATCTGTCCACTGTCACCAGCAAACAACACGATTGAGTGGCAAACAAACCAAGGCAAGTCCAAATCATCTATTTAACACATATCGTGTCAAGAGCATCAACCTTATGCGCAATCCCATTCACACCCAAACCTTCATGCACAACCTAGCATGTAACCAATTCATCAAGCACAAACCACTCACATGGCACCCAACTCCCGTTCTTCATCCACACATTTCCAAATGCCATAAATTGATGAGAAAGTAGATGACCTAATGTGCCACTTACCATGATATCATATTAGAACACATGCAAGCTCTATGCTAGTGGCACACACTTGGTAAGCTACTCAACTTGCATGCATGACCTCCCAGTGATCCTTATCCCAGTACAACAACTCCTAAGTAGCAGAGATATCAGGATTTTGAACTTGAGAACAAGTTTGTGGTCCAAGAGAGGATTAATATTAGGGATATAGTGTTATAAATAAATTTTTCTTAGCAAAGTTTTAAAATAAAATAAATGATTTTTTTTTTTTTGGGCTAATTGTTATTGTGAATCTTTTAGTAGATAACGAATCACTATCTTTTAATTTTAGAAGTTGATATGGATATTCTTAGAAGAATATTATTTTATGACAAGTTATTGATCCTTGGCTTCTACAAATAAGTAATTTCACAAGAGAAATAAACAAACCAAAAGTATTGAGTTATTTTATTTCTGTTTATCTTTTGTTTACAGGATTAAAGGTTTCTCCCTAGCAAGCCCCCAAAACTAAATCAAAGGATTTTCTCAACAAGCCCTCAACCCTTTCTTTATATATTTCAACCATATATAGATTTTGTACCTCAGCTCATAATATTTAGAAAGGTTTTAGACTCAAATAACAAAATCCATGAAAGTTTATGACTTCAGTGCACTTTCTGAAAGATTTAGAACTTAATTAAAAAATTTCAAAAAAGTTTAGGACTTCTATTAACCTTCTCCCATAAATAATTTACACATAATCTCCTATGTTCTACACAAGAACATTTGACAAAGAACCAACCACTCATTTAGTCAAAAAGTCTACAAAACTAAAAATGCTGAAAACCAAGTTAGACAAATGATTGACAACCAGATAATAGTGATGGGTATAATCAAGAACCAACCATCAATCCAGCCTGAAAAGCCCATTAAACTAAAAATGCACAAAACTGAAGTAGACCTATTGGATTGTCTGGTTAAATCAGATGAATGTTTGGCTTAAAGGGGCTTTCAATAAAAAAATACGAACTTTTAAACTACAAATATCTATTGGAGCCAAACACCACATTATTTCTCAACTCAGTACAGATTTAAAACATGGACACATGTACAAAACCTATAGCTTTATTTATTTAAACATCAAATGAGTTATGTTCTTCCATATGTTCAAACAAACTTTTCTACTTAGAGAAACATCCCCAATGGTCTTGAGTGCTTTTGACAGTAATACTTCAGAATTGTGTGCACTAGAGAATGGGTTTTTGTGCTACAATATATTTCCTCCGGATGGAAAGTAACACACATGCAATGATCATGAGTGCTCATTGGAATTATTAACCAGGAGACACTTGGCATGTATATCCACTATTCATAGAGAATGAGTGTTCATCTTGGTTTTGAGTTTTCTAGTCTCCTTTGTTTTTAAATAAGTCGTTGTTTTAGCATCAACCCATGCAAGTGGATAGTACTTGTGCTACTCAATCCCTTCCATTGTGATTCCCTTACATGTTGGGTTAGTTGATTGACTATGTTAGATAGAGATTCGGTACCCCAAACTAATACCTAGGTCAAAAGAGAAGGGAGAACCATACCTTTATATCATTTCTTAAGTAAAATATGTAATAAAACTAATTCAAGATCAATCCATTCTTGTAGGTTTCAATGATAAAAAATGTATTTTACATGCTATAGCAATGTGTTTGTAGAATTCTATTGTGCTTTGTGCACACACAACCCCCAAACACTTTCCCCCACCCAAAAAAAATAAAAATAAAAATAATAAATAATTGAAAAATCCTACTGTGTTTTCCTTTGCACAAAAGATTAAAAATGCGTGAAAATCAATCCAACATGGTAAAGATACCTTATAGATGAACCTTGTAACTCACACATAAAGATGCACTAGCTATACAAAGTCCTATAGTAAATTATGTAGAGATCTGCTCATTAAAGATGTCTAGGAATCTCTAATTGCACCAACATGCGTGATGTCAACATGTTTTTCTTTTCCCATAACCAAGAGAAAATCAAGTAAATATAATGGGAATCAAGTTATAGGACCCACTACTAGAGCACACACGAGAGGACTTCAAAGACTTGCACTTAGGACCATGCATCATCAGCCGCTACCAGACGAGTTTTCTTTTATTAGTTCTTTCTCTTTACATGATTCAAGTGTTTGTAAGACTTTAGTTAAGTGTCAAGCAGATCCTCAAAGTTGTATTGCAAGTTGTAACACAAGTATGGAAGAAAGAATCAAAATAGAAATACACAACCATTCTATTTTGTGTGTTGCTTATTGAGTTTGTATGATATCCTAGTAGTTGTCTCCCCAAGCATGTCAGAATGTCAATATATTCTTCTTTCCTTTTTTAGTTCTTTCCCTATCTAGTTTTTTTATTATAGTTGTATATTTCTTAATTACCTCTCCAAGATTTTTATTATTATTGCTGTAATTATTGCTGTATTCCTTCTTAGAATAGGCCTAGGATTAAAGGATCTGATTATGCTTAATATATTGAATCCTAGAATTAAGGGATTCTGATCCTTTTTAATGTCTATATATTGTAAATTATCTCAGTGAAATGTACACAAGAAACATTTCAAAAATTCTCTTTTTTATTTTTGTCATAGTATCAAAGCCTAAACACTGAGATCTTTTGATCTCGTGTCTAGTTCCTTGTCTTGTTCCAAGATCATTTCTATAGTTGCAAAGAATTTTGTGTTCTTCTATTCTATTCTCTTAGACCTGATCTCTTAGTTCTTGTTTTTGGTTGAATCATGTCTTTGGAACGATCTGAACATTTTCTTGTTTGATTTAATGGCAAGAATTATTCTGTCTAGGCTTTCCAATTTCATATCTTTGTCAAGGGAAAGAAATTATGGGGTCATATTGATGGGACAAATCTTGCACCTAATAGTGAGAAGGAGAAGGAGAAATATGTGAAATGGGAGGTGAAGGATGCTCAAATTATGTCTTGGATCCTTGGAAGTGTGGAACCCTCCATAATTCTCAATCTCAAGCCTTATAAGACCTCTAAAGAAATGTGAGATTATTTGAAGAAAATTTCAAAGCAATACAGCACGAAAGTTTCAATTGGAACTCGAGTTGGGACAACTCAATCAAGGGAGTATGTCAATCCAAGAGTTTTACTCTTCCTTTGGAAATCTTTGGGATGAGTACACTGATATTGTATATGCAAGTGTACCTCCTGAAGGACTCATTGCTATCTAAAGTGTGCATGAGACTAGCAAGTGTGACCAGTTTTTAATGAAGTCAAGGGGGGAGTTTGAAGCAATCAGGTCCAACCTGATGAATGGAGAACCAGTTCCTTTACTGACTATTTGTGTAGGAGAGCTTCTCAGGGAAGAAGAACGGCTCATTACACAGGCTGTCTTGGAGCAGAAAGCTCAAAATTCTACTCCAATTCCTGTTGCCTACACAACTCAAGGGAGGTCTAAAGGAGGTAGAGATATGACTAATGTCCAATGCTATAGTTACAAAGGATTTGGGCACATTGCCACTAATTGTACTAAAAAATTCTGCAATTATTGTAAGAAAACAGAGCATATTATCAAAGATTGTTCCACTCGGCCTCCAAAGAAATCCAAAACCGCCTACAATGTCTTGGTTAGTTCCTCGAATGCCCCTAGTCCTAGTCAGTCTTCTATTACTCCTGAAATGGTCCAACAAATGATAGTTTCTGCCCTTTCTGCTTTAGGCCTTTCAAGTAACAAAAATTCTAATCCTAAGCCTTGGTATTTTGATTCTGGTGCTTCCAATCACATGACCAACACTGCCTTACCTTTAAATAATGTTCAAAAATATGAAGGAGATCTTCGAATTCATACTACCAATGGTAATTCCTTACCTATCACAGCTGTTGGTGATATTTCAGCCTTTATATCTCCTAAGTTGTCCACTAATCTTATATCCGTCAGCCAATTAGTTGACAACAATTGTACTGTTCAATTTTCAACTTCTGGTTATCTTGTGCAAGATCAAGTGTCTGGGAAGATGATTGCGAAAGGACCTAAAGTGGGACGTCTATTTCCTTTGCTTCTATCTCCCTCGTTGATGTCAAATTATGTTGCTTGTAATATTGTTCAATGTGATAATGAAGTGTAGCATAGACGATTAGGACACCCTAATTCTCATGTACTTCGAGTCTTGCTTAAATCTGGTTTACTTGGAAATAAAAATTCAGCTTCTTCTAATAATGATATTGTTGATTGTGCATCTTGCAAACTTGGTAAAAGCAAAACACTTCCTTTTCCATTGCATAAAACCTGCACCACCAAACCTTTTGAACTCATACATACTGATGTATGGGGTATTGCACCTGTAATTTCTCATGAACATTACAAATACTTTGTTACATTTATCGATGATTTCACTCGCTTCACTTGAGTATATTTTCTTCGGTCTAAAAGTGAGGTTTTCTCTGTGTTTAAAGCCTTTCTTGCTTTAGATGAAACACAATTTTTTGCCAACATCAAAATCTTACAATCTGATTTAGGTGGTGAATATATGTCAAATGAATTTCAATTTTTTCTTCAAAGTCATGGAATCATATCACAAAGTTCTTGTCCTTTCACTCCACAACAAAATGGTGTGGCTGAAAGGAAGAATCGTCATCTTCTTGATGTTGTTCAAACTCTTCTAATTGAGTCTTGTGTTCCTTTTCATTTTTGGTGTGAAGCTTTGTCTACTGCTGTTTATTTGATTAATAGATTACCATCTCTCAACTTGAACAATGATTCTCCCTACCTTTGTTTGTTTGGGCATGCACCAAATTATTCCAATCTTCATATTTTTGGATTTGTTTGTTTTGTTCACCTTCCTGCACATGAGAGAAATAAACTTACTGCCCAATCTGTCAAGTGTGCTTTCTTAGGATATGCTGGAACCCAAAAAGGATTTCTTTGCTATGATCCTAATGCCCGTCGAACTCATGTCTCTAGGAATGTCATTTTTTTTTTAAATCAGCTCTTGTTTAGCACAAACAGACTTCAGAATTCCCTTCTCTATCTACTTTACCACATTTTCCTGAATTGCCAACATCAGTACAAAGGTTTAAACCTGATTATGTTTATCACAGACACACTCCTCCTACATCTAATCCTCCTACAAGTCTCACTAAGGTTCCTCCACATCTTCCTGCAGCATCCAATCCTGTTCTACCCATTTCCAATGATTCACCTCCTGTTCGAAGAAGCTCTAGACCTCACAAACCTCTGAAAGATATGGTTTTTCAACCCCTGTGGCTATGTCTACTACTTGGTCTTCTATTTCCATTCCCACTTGTTATAAACAGGCTATGGAACATGAGTGTAGGCAACAAGCAATGGAAGCAGAAGCAAAACTCCAAGCACTTGAGGAAAACCATACTTAGGACATTTTTTCTTGTCCTCCACATGTTAAGCCCATTGGCAGTAAGTGGGTCTATACTGTGACACTCAAGTCTGATGGGTCTTTAGATAGATACAAAGTTCAATTGGTTGCTCTTGGAAATAATCAAGAACATGGCCTAGAATATAAAGAAACATTTGCACCAGTTGCTAAGATGACCACGGTGAGAACCATTTTTGCTATTGCATCCTCTAAATCTTGGCCTTTACATCAAATGGATGTAAAAAATGCCTTCTTGAATGGGGACCTTAAGGAAGAGATTTACATGAAACTTCCACCCGGTACGTCCATGACGGCTTCTCATGAAGTTTGCAAGCTAAGATGCTCTTTGTATGGGTTGAAGCAGGCACCTAGAGCCCAGTTTGAGAAGTTTCACAGCACACTTCTCACCTTCTCTTTCACACAAAGTAAATATTATTCATCACTCTTCTTTCACAAGACATCCACTAGAATGGTCTTTCTCTTAGTCTATGTTGATGATATTATCATCACTAGTAATGATGATGGGTTGATTACTAAGCTTCAAAATATGCTGCATAATACATTTCAAATGAAAGATCTTAGACATCTCACATATTTTTTGGGGCTGGAAGTTCACTCTCAAGATCATGGTTTGTTCTTAAATCAACATAAATATATACAAGATCTCATTGAGCTAGCTGGTTTAAAGGATGCTACTTCTGTTGATACACCAATGGAAGTAAACACTAGTGCCATTCAAATAACTGCAAATCCGGCATATCACTAACGCACAAAGCACATAGAGGTGGACTGTCATTATATTAGGGAGGCCTTTACTCGAGGTGTTATCACTCTTCCTCATATTACTACTGATCTTCAAACAGCTGATGTTTTCACGAAAGCTTTGACACGACAACGACACAAATTTCCCAGTAGCAAATTGATGCTGATAGACTTACCCGCATCAATTTGAGGGAAGATGTCAATATATTCTTCTTTCCCTATTTAGTTTTTTTATTATAGTTGTATATTCCTTAATTAAGTCTCCAAGATTTTCATTATTATTGCTGTAATTACTGTTGTATTCCTTCCTAGAATAGGCCTAAGATTAAGGGATCTAATTATACTTACTATATTGGACCCTAGATTTAAGGATTACTGATCCTTTTTAACGTCTATTTACTGTAAATTATCTCAGTGAAACGTACACAAGAAACATTTCAGAAATTCTCTTTTTTTTATTTTTGTCATAGAATACTTCACCTTTCCCTATCCCAACCACACCTAATAATTAGTGCCAAAGGTCTATTAACAAGGTTTGGGCATAAGCTTCAACTAGTAGGACAGATTAAGAATTGTAATATAATTTTGTTGGGTAGAAAGTGCATCATCAATGGCGAGCAACCATGCACATGGTAACCCCAAGTGCCCAAGTGGGCACTCAACCCAATTCCCCAATGCTCCAAAGTCCTCAACAGGAGCAGTTTAGTCTAAGGAATATAATCCTATCAATGACTTTGATTGCACCAACGTGCATGATTTAAGCATGTTTTTCTTTTCCCATAACCAAGAGAACCCCAAGCAATTACTTCACCTTTTCCAATCACAACCACACCCAATAGTTGGTGCCAAAGGTATATTATCAGAGTTGGCCATAAACTTGGACCAGCAGGACAGATTAAGGATTGTAATATAATTTTGTTGGACAGAAGATGCATTGTTGATAGTCACAGCGACCACCCACATGGGAACCACAAGTGCCCAAGTGGGCACTCAACCCACTCAACCCAATCCCCAAGCGCCACAAAGTCCTTGACAAGAGTAGTTTAGTCTAGGGAATATAATCCTACAAAGGGCTTTGACTATGCTCAAAGGATGTGTCTTGAAGAACTAAAACATGAAAACCAGCCCCCCACCCCCAACGTGCAAAACTTGGTATCAAGTTAGATCTATTAAGAAGCACATAATGTATGCATGGAGTGCAAAACCATACCAGGAGGCCTTATCAAAGTTTTATGTACTATAAATCACAGAAGCAAACCTGGAAAATCAAGCTCACTGCCAGGATTGAATGGGCAGGTATCATTAGGCTGGTTCTAAAAGCCTGTGCAATGTCAAAATCAATACCAAGCTTATTTCCCATATTCTTGAATAGTAATATACTAACTCAAAGCATGCTTTCCCATAGGAACACGATAACGTTTTAAAAGACAAGTAGCAGCGGAAGTATAATGAGCAGTAAACAAGAGAGAATTTGAATGAACAGACCTGAGGCATGTAAAGTGCTGCAAATGCAGAGGCAATGTAACTTAGAACCAGGATTCCAGAACCCAGGAAAGAGATATTTCTAACTCCAAGCTTTGTGGCAAATGTTGATATCTGAAACCTGTGAAAGCAACATGAGATATTAATTGTAAATCAGCATGGCTTTGAAATAAACAGGCCCACCAATAACCGAGGGAAATCAAAAGAAGAATCCATACAGTGATATACAATTAAGTAAGAAATGTCAAAGATATGTGAAATTCTATGAGAACAAATCAAGGCTTCAAACATCACATTTGACAACATGATAAAAGCTGCATTCTTCGTCACAATGTAGACACCCTGTGCCTTAAGTTTAGAGGAGTAAATGACTGCAATAGCATCTGGCAACTTACTTTCGATCACCCTCAACATCTGGAAGATCTTTTGTTATGGCAATGACCAAAGCAAAAAGAGTAACAAAGGTTGTAATGAAAGCCACAGGTGCACTGCACATAGAAGTATCAGAGATAATATTAGCTGCCAAATGCTTTTAATTTTACTTACCTTACAACTAATAATAACCAAGGATACACAACCTCATGTTTAAGCTAATGACCACCGATTCCTTTATAAATTGGCAGATTCGGTTGATAATTATGATTTTAGGTCATCTGTAAACTTATCATCCTTCTCAGGGCTTGTGAATGTGATGCAAGTATAATGATTTTTTCATATCAAAACACTCTAAGTCCTATAGTCATTAGTGGCTCAGATGCAGTATCAGCTTAAGAAGATCAACTGGAGAATATTTTACTACCCACTTGTTATCAATATGTGTCCATAAATGGAAGAGAAGGGCATTTGGAAGCCTAAAGAAAATTCTACGACGTACAAAAGAAAGCAACTGACTGACTATACCTTAGCTCTCATAAAACATCTGCATATCCAGGTTTAAGTGAAAGCATGTGACTTATCTAGATCCTCCATTCAGTGAAATTACTGATTAGACTAGAAACCAATGATCCCTTACACTACCAGCTACTCCTAGGAGTATTTTAGATTAAATTATGTATAAGTTCTTGCTTTAGTCATTCTCAAGAAGAGGTATTGTACAAGCTATTTGATAATATGTTCCTTGAAAAAAAGATAGCAATGATCTAAAAATATCTCCTAAAATGATTAAATCAAAAAATAACAAAGATAAATATTTATTTTCCCATTATGAAGATGTACTTTTCCTATCATAAAGCTATTCCTAAATATCCCTAAATGCTATGCCAAAGCAAGTCACTTTCACTTCCTCCTTTAAGTGTGTATAATCCATTAATTGTACCAGAAAAATAGCACTGAATCCCCATGGTTTCACTTTCTGGGAGCTTTTAATATCATAAGACTATACAATGGGATCCAAGATTCTCTCTATTTGTTTAATTTCTTTTAGTTACATGCTCCTTCTCTGTTCTATTTATTCAGTCTCCACTCCATATGGGAATCTTTGCTACGGTACATAGAAATATACACATCCAACTGTATAAATTACTTTTAATAGTGCTATAAATAAGTATACCTCCACTCAAATGCAAGCCCGAGGGCAGCCCTTGTGGCATAATATACGCCAAAATTGAGAAGGAAACCTCGTACCTGAAAATATTATTGGTTGAGTCCCATTCTTCAACTAGTCAAATACACAGGGATCACATAAGCAGTTTCTTGAATATTATTATGATGCGTTAAGACCAATCAGAAATTTACTGCAAAAACTCCTTTTACATATCAATCTTGAGAAAATTATGGGCATTACTTATTATGCTTGATCTTTATCTGTGACAATGGTGAAAGCAAGGTGAGACAAATACTATCAAGCTTTCAATTTATATTTTTAGACATGACCAATTGCAAGATCATTCAGCAAGTGGGAGCTTTTCCATTAGTTCAAACTCGGTATTCAAGATACCTGAGCTTAACTCAGCAGTTTTAATCAACAATGTCCCTCGCCTGTAGTCTCTCAATTGTTAGCCAAAATAGTAGCTTGCTTTGACCTAAATGTTATGCCAGTGTAAGATAAAGGATCTTCTTCCAGAGGAACTGCTATACTTTGGATAGATGATATTCATGTAGTCCTTACACAAATGATCTAAATCATCTAAACTATATCCCTCCAGCATCCTATCCCTGACCCAAGTATGAAACCATGATTATGGTTTGGATAATATCAACAACACTACCTGAACTGTGTATTTGCTCAATTTTACACCAAAAATTTTAAGTTGCTAAATGTCATATACTCAATTGAATTTTTACTTATTAACATCTATACCTAAAGTCTGAAATTGTTAAATGCCATACCCAATTAAACTTTTGCTTATCAAATTTACTTTCCCATAATCTTTAGAAAAATGACATGGTGAAATTTTGTTTATCTAAGTCTAGGGAAGATGTCAAAGACAATAAATTTAACAAACAAAAGTTCGATTGAGAATGTTATATAGCAACTTTAAACTTTAGGTGTCAAATTGGAAAAGTACCAGAAATTCAAGTAGTGATATTGACAATATACTTTATAGTTTTAAACTCCTAAAAAAGGAGGAACATCATACCGTGGCAATTATGAGGAATGCTGCAACAGGAAATCTCTTCATTCTAAAAGGAGGAACAGAATAAATGGTCCCAAGAAAAAGACCTAAACTATAAAGGGATGTAATTAAAAGTCCAAAGTTCGAGGAAACAATCAGTAGCCCTGCCACAGCAAAAAATATGACCAACAACCATGCGCTCTGGACTGACAAATCACCTGCTGCAATTGGTAAGTAAGGTTTGTTGACCCTATGAATAAGAACCAAGTATATCAGGATTCTGAAATTGATAGCTAGAAATAAACATTTGTTACAATTAGGTGAATTCACACAATAGATGTTTATAGTCATACTACAGAAGCCAAGAGCAGAAATTCTCAATAGAAAAAATCACATAAAACTGTTGAATCTCCCCAGATGCCTGGCTGACTCAATATCCACGTTCCTTATTATTTGTGTCATTATTTTGACATCACAAATTTTATAACAACAAACTCCTTTGTTTTAATGGTTTGATAGTTTTATAGGTGCTATATCGTGTTAAATAAGTATCCCTCAAAGTAAATGCACACTAATAAGAAAGACTGATTTTGTACAGAAGAACCCCTTACTTGTCGATGCCTATATCATAAATTTGATTGATGCCAACAATATAACCATTGCCACATATTAAGGCAAAAAGGCCGGAAAATGCTTTAAGCAGTAAAGGCCACTTTATGAGATCAGAGTTCTCAATTAATGCTCGTGCCACCAAGGAACTGTTCACCAAACAAAAAATGGAATGAGTTACCAATTGTAAATGCTAAAAACAACCGAAGAAGAAATTGTTCACCAAGGATCTGCTCACCAAATAAAAAATAGAATCAAGTTACCAATTGTAAATGCTAACAGGAACTGAAGAAGAAACAGATTGACAATTACAATCAGTTGTGCTAATAAGTACAATTGCACATGGTACTTACCAAGAACCCAAAGCTGTTCCCCTGATTGTATGAGGCCTTAAAAATCTCCAGCAGGCATCTCTAAAATCTGAGATTTTATCCACTACCGGATCAGATCCAGCTGCTCCAACTTGAGTGCATGCCTGCCAGTATTTGCAGGCATTCTCATCTCATGAATAAACAATACATTTCCTAGAATAGCATAACTGAAGGATGAACATCTAAGAAACAATGTCACAAAAGCAACTGAAAGGAAACAAAACGAGATTAATCTGGAGAACTTTTTTCACAGCAGTTCTATTTTCTTTCTGTCATAGAATAAGATGAGAGTTTCTTCATACATTACAATGTTGCATAAAGTATAGCATCAACCTCTTCTACAAGTTCAACCGTGACAAAACCAGGGGAGACACGTGTAACATCGATACAACAGGAATATCTAGTCAAAACAAAACTACATTGAACCATAGTCAAAATCCTAATGAGTTTATATCAAGTCATTCACTTAAAAATGTGTGCATAGGTCCCAAACTAAGAAACTTTTAGAGGTTGACAATGACAGATTTGCAACACTCTTATAGCATGTATAAGACAACTAAGCTCTCCTCTTTCTTATAAAATTGACTAATTTGACGGGCATTCATACTTGGCAGTATATTGAAGGATCAACAGCTTCAGAATTAGACTCTACAAGACATATATAATCAACAAAAAAATTGTTATGTTACCCCCATGTAACAGCATTCAGCACACATTTAAAGAGCACATGGTACTGCAAATATAGGACATTAAGTTGCATTGACATTGTCCACACTGTCTATAGCTAAATGCATCACCAAATAAAGTTACCACTGAAGGAATCGACCACTACATACACCCCATTTACATACTCCACCACGCAATATGTACAACAAGGATACCATGGACCATTCCTTTTTTTCCCCTGCCTTTCTTGGAGATGGTTCCATTTACCACCACATGCTCAAAGTAGATATCAAAATTGCACCACGGTAGATGTGTTGGTAGACTGCACTATGGCATCATTAACTAAGTAGTGCATTTATCCTTTACAACCCCTAATTGTGCAATAAGCCTGCGGATATAAGGGTTTGTGAGAGTATCATGCAAAAATAAGTGAATCCCAAGAAGAGAATGAAAAGGTTTATTTGTACTGAATACTTCCCAACAAAGAAGAGGTTATGTGGATAGTTATCAAAGAGAAAATAGGACAATCTCACGTATCACCGGACAAATGATGATTTAATTGAATGCGCAAATCATAATCTCATAGGAGTTGAATCTTAGGAATAGCAAAAGGCATTTGGATAAGAAGTACAGATGATGTTTATAGGAAAATGCGATTGACAATTAAAGAATAGAACATGTCGATTATCAGTGAACAAGAACAATTAACTTTGTAATAGCCGCTCAATATTTTTAGTCTACCGAGGAAGCTTAGGACTATACTTCGTGACATATTGTACTCCAAATCTAACAATTCAAGACTTTCTAAATCATACCAAAATCAAATCTAATCCTTCCGATAATCCTTATATATTGTATTGACATTGCCCTTCGCTTGGCCCATTAATGTAAGAATTCTGGAAAAAGAGCCAATTGTACGAGAATTACAGCGACATCTCGTCTTGCCGAATAGAGCGCCTACTCAGCAGAGATTAGGTATAGAGGCATTCCAACTCATTCAAGGGTGAATTGGATGGACATTACCCTATTCAGTGAAGCGAAGGCACTGATAGTGAGCATTATATAACATCTGCTGCCCCATATGCACGTTCGTGACCCAAAAAGAAAAAAGAAAACAACAAACAAATAAAACCGTTAACAGTTCACTGGGCACTTGTTTGCAGGCACCCGATACATGATCATAGGGAGGGAAAAACTGGACAACATGGAATGGAAACAATAAAGATTTTGGGATAATTATACATACCCAGATGAAGTTACGCTTAGAAGAGTGTTTAGTGTGGCTTTTACTTCTCGTGGAACCGTGGAGACCCAGTAAAGGTGAGTTTTTTGAGGAATTTAAGTGAAGACAAGAGCATACTAAAGTGGGTGTCTTTCTTCTAGTGTAGTTGATTGAAGACGAGGAGTTGGAAGAGCGAGGAGGAGTAACAGCTAGAGTTCGGAGGCAAGAGGAAGGGGAGAGAGATAGCTCCATGAGGGAAGGGAGGGAGGAAAATGCGAAGCAGCAGCAGCAGCAGCAGCAGCAACCGAGTGGAGTTGAGTTGAGTTGAGTTGAGATATGAAGTGAGTGGGACCAAGCAGCGTTGGCATTTAAAATGCACTACGGAAAAGAGAAGGCTGAATTTTTTATTTTTTTTCTTTATTTTTCCTCTCGCGGTCTAAGTTTTACTGTTGACTGTCCGAAAACCGAACTTAATACCCTGATGAATAACAATTATATATATATACTTTCAAAACGGAATTTCTCATCCACTTAGTATGGAAATTACCTCAAAATAATTGCTAGAGTGACGATGGAGAGAAAAGGAAAAAATATTCCACTTTTAAAAGATGTCAAAACTGATTTATCCAAAAATTTAAACTTATAAATATGGCGTGAATTTATTATATTTATTATTTAACATAATATTAAAGTTTTGAATTGATTATGTAGTTACAGCAATACGAGTGATCCTTAAATATAACCCTTCTATGGGGGTGGTACACTAATGTTTAGATTCATGAATTTTCAAAAGCAACAACAATAAGTGGTCCAATTAGAAAAAAAAAAGGCATCGCCATTACTCATAATTGTAAATAGTCTTACTCCTTAATATCAATGGTAGACAAATGGATAGTGGATACAGGAGTCTCTAACTACATGATAAAATCTATAGACAATTTTGAGGATTTTCATAAATATAAGAAGGAACCAACAATATAGGTAGCCGATGGAAATGTGACATGTGCTCTAGGGGAAGGAACGGTGAATTTTTTAAGTTTAAAATTGGAACTCTACGCTTTATGTTCCAAAGTCAAAATACATCATGTTATTGATTAGCAAATTAACTAAAGATATGAATTGTCGAGTAATATTTTCTCCTCATCACTATGAATTTCAAGACCTTACTTCAGTTTAGACGATTAGCAATACTAAACTAAAAAATGGGATTTATTATATATCTTTAGGAAGGTAAGTATTCCTCAAGGAAAATCAAGTCCTCGACTAATGTAATTTCATCTTTGTCTATCACTTTGGATTATGATGTCTTATTATGGCATAAGAAATTGTATCATTTCAGTTTTCAATACTTAAATAAAGTTTATCTAATTTTGATGAATATCAAGGAATCAACTTTGCTTCATTGTAAATCTTGCACTCTAGCAAAACTTTCAAGAAACACCTATCTTATTCATACTTGCACACCTTCAAAGACATTCCATTTAATACACAGTGATATATGGAGACCCACTAAAACCATAAATATCTTTGGGGTTAAATACTTTATATCTTTTGTTGAATATCACACCCATGTAAGCTATGTATAATATATCTTCCTAAAGAAAATTTTGAAACTTTTGAAACATTCAAAAACTTCCATAAACAAATAAAGAATGTTTTCCAAACATCAATTCACATCTTAAAAACTAATAATGAGAGAGACTATTTTTCAAATGAGTTTAAAACCTACTCAACTAAATAAGGAATTATTCATCAAAGCACTTGTACTTACACATGCTAACAAAATGATGTAGCCAAAAGGAAAAACCAACATTTGCTAGAGGTTATAAGATCACTAATGATCATAAGTTTTGTTCCAAACACTTTTTGGAGAGAGGCTATTTTGATAACTACCCATCATAAAAACAAACTTCCTTCTAAACTTTTGAATTTCCGTACACCCTCGAATATTTTGTTTGAGTCATTTCCTTATGTTAGGTTGTTTAGTTCTCTTTCCCCCAAGGTTTTTGGATGTGTGGTTCATGTGAAGGATAACATTGTAGGACAAATCAAACTTGATACTCGAGCACTCAAATGTGCATTTATGGGGTATTCCCCAAATCAAAAGGAATATAAATGTTATCATCCATCCTAGAAGGAATTATTTGTATCCCTAGATGTTTCCCTCATGGAAAGTCAATTCTCTTTCCAATATAAACCTGTTTAGAGGGAAATAGTTGTTGAGTATCAGGATCCTGCTATTCCTCTCCTGGTTTTCAATCTTGCTATCTCACATACAAAGCATTATTTAGAAAACTTTTTCAAAAACCAATGAAGTCAATTCAGCCCTGCAAATACTTATCTATTTTAGAAATCATGAAACAAAAGCATGATCAATGTATGCCCTAGAGAAAGGAAATTAAAAAAAAAAAAAAAACTAATGAAGAAGAAATGTTACATCCTGTAATCAAATACACACACCAAAACTTTGATATCACTATGATAAGGGATGAATCTAAAAGATTGCATTGGATAAATATTGAAAGATGAGTTTAGAGTTCATAATTGATAAACTGTAATAAAGATATGTATTTTTGTGATTTTTTAGTGTTTGATTAAATGAAGAAAATTAAAAGAGTATGGATCAATCACTGACACACCTAATAACAAAATGAATCGAGTAATACTAAGATGGATATGACTTACAATCATAGAAAGTAATTAGGTTGTTAAAGTAATCTAATAAGGCTCACAAAATTTTAATAATGGTTCTTAAAGGGATCTAATATGATGAATAGATCACAAAAACAAAGTTGTTTGCCACAATCTTAACTAAGATTGATAGGAACTATAAGTAGAAGATAAAATTCATTAAGTTCACATTAAAAGGAATCAAAAGGCCTTAACTATTTATCAATTACATGCTAAGTCCTTATATAGGCAAAAGGATAAACTCTAATAGTTAAAGTATTGAATAGAAAACAAAATAATTCGAAAGGAAACACAAAACAACACAAAAGACCCAAAATAGTAAGAAGGGTGGTTGATCTATGCCATGACAAGGCTAATCAACCTTCTCTACTACAAGGTCAGTTAACCTTAGTTGTTTATTGGACTAGTCAATCCTGAGTCATGCAAGGTTAGACAAACTTGGCTATGGAAAGGTTGGTTGACCCTATGTTCTTAGTTGGTTCCATTTAGATTCCAATCTTTATCTTGGCTCATATACACTAGGATTTCTAACTCTTCCAACTTTTGGTTGTTAACCCAATTTATGACCTCATCAAGAAGTTTTTTATGAAAACCTAAAAGTTCTTTTCATGATTATTAATTGAGATTCTTTAGGGTTTGGCTTAAAGCATGCACATAAGCACATACTGAACATTATATTAAGTTTGGATGCAATTAGTTATATAATAAATAACCTCTATACTTTTGTACAACTTCTAATTTATAAACTTCTTCATTTTCACCCTTTTTATAATGTATATATTAAAGTAGACACTTTCTTCATACCGAAACCCTTTCAATAGTTGTTTGGTATATTTCTCTTATATAATAAAGGTTCCTTTCCTCATTTTTGGGATTTAAAGTTTGAGAAAGAAGTGAAGCTCTCCCATCATGCTCAACTTGAACTACTCTTACATCATATCGGCAAATTCTCTACAAGATATTTTATTGGAAGAGCCAAAGATTACATCATCAATATACATTAGCACATCTAACAAATCATTGCTTCTATACTTAATGAAGAAAGTATGTTTACTTTACCTCTACAAAAGCCTTGATGAATGAAAAAGGGAACTTAATTTTTCATATTAAGCTCATGAAGCTTGTTTTAAGCCATACAAAACACTTCTCAATTTGTATACATGCTCAACTATATGTGAAGAATGCTACATTTATTTTCTACTAATGGGTATGGGCATGTATGCAGGCACAATAAAATCAAGAATGGATAAACACCCAAAAACCAAGAAGGATGGACAAAACAAGGGATTTTATGGTTGTTTGAAAACTTCATCAAGTCTCATGTAATGAGATTCAACAGTAGCTACTTCATTTGAATCTCCTTACCAAGAGTTAACAAAAGTAACCGCCTTACTCTATGCATGTCTACCCATGTCCTACGTAACAATAGCAAGAGTCTTACTTAAATTAGAAGGAAGATTGAATGACCCCATGCCCACTCCATTCAAATCTCACCTATGAGATTTGGAAAAAAAAGGTCCTAAAACCTTGAGCAACTTGTTTTATTATGAGTACATCACTTTATTAAACCATAATCACTTTTGGCCTTGTGATTTTTGCTTTGATCCTTAGTTTTTGTTCCAATAGTTTAGACCTTTATTTCATAGTTTAGTGTGATGCAATACCCGAAGAGCATAGTTAGTTCACTACATATTTCTACCTATGTGGGAATAAATAAGGCTCGATTCTTATGCTTTGCAAATGTTCTGATCCAATTAATTACCTAAAAAAAATTCCCTGAATGGGATGAGCCAAATGCCTAACAGAGACCATACTATAACACACACAAATATATGTCACAACATGCATGGGCTTGAAAATTAGTAAATGCAAGAAACAATGTTGATTAAGTTATATTATAAAATACAACAAATAGCACAATCTGGGTGTCCAAGAGTTGGAGTTACTCAGATTCCGATCAATACACAAGCTAAATCCCAATTACACAAAATTTGCAAAGAGTCATCTAATCCACTTTGTCACTACATCATTTGCAGGGAATGATATGAGTCCACATCATTATCCTCTACATAAAATCATCTCATACTAAGTCTATTACACATATCATGTCATCAAAAGCACAATCCATATAAAACATCTAAATCAGTGTTTTATTCCATCAATTTACCCCATTGCAACTTCACCTCAACCCATTAACTTGTATTAACCACAATTCCCCTATATCAATGACCTAAAGTTGTATCTATTGCCTGAAGCACCTAACTAAAAGCTATATCATCCCAAGAGTTTACCTCTTTCAAGGCCATGAACTTAGTCCATGATCACCTATCCCCAAATTTTGACTTAAGCTAACCACACTGATCACATGCTTTTATTTTGGTCGAATAATTATTAGGTTAATTCCATCTAACCTACAGACACATGTAACACACAATAGCATAGTTACCTGCATCTTTTGCTCATGAAACCACAATTGCTTCCTTTTTCTTCTTCTCATAAGCATCTTATAAGTTATTTAATACTCTTATCAATTTTGTATAGTTAAAACCCTTACTTCAGTTTGATATATTCTTTTAATTATTCTAAGATATTAAACACTTGTAACCATTATATAATTATATGGTTCAAGCTTATGTATTCTATAAATTTAATATTAATAGTTTATCAATCTAAAGATGCGAAAGTTAATCAACCAACTAAAGGAAAATGTAGTCAACCTATTTTGGTAATTAGGTTGACCAATATTATGAGTTGGTGGATTTAATTTACCAACTCATTCAAAGATTCTATAACATGTTATTACTAAGTTAATTGGAATATTTGTATCTCATTATTAAATCCAAATTCTATATTCTAGAATTCCTAAACAAGTTTTGTAGAATTTTCAATATTTTCATTATCTTTATGTTGATTACTGAGATAATTCATTAGTACTTCAGTAAAATTATCGAATTTTAGCTTTACCAAGATTCTAAACTACAATCTCTCCTATTATTTTCCTAGATTTCGCAAGATAACTCATTATGACATTATATATATATTTTTTAAGGTTCTATAGATTGAATTCTAAACCCTTTCATGAATAGTAGTTTTATTGTTATAGATTTATTCCAAATTCGTCATCAATCCCTGAGTTCTTCCTTTTCCCTCCTTTGGCAACAAGAGAATTCTAACTTGAGTGATTTGTGAGGAGGGTTAAAGTCTTATTTATAGTGCTAAGGATAACCTTTAAGTTAGTAATATCTTGAAAAAATCTTTTTTTTTTTCCTTTTCATATATGTCTGTATCTTCCTTTTCTTGATTCTTATCTATTATTTTATCAATTCCCACTATTTCTTGGTTTTCCTTGGTTATCTTGCACTTGATCCATTCTTATGTATGTTTCCAAGTCCTAGTATTTTATTAATCAAGAATGCAACAAAACACACATAAGTTCAGTAATAAACTATTATATTATGCAAAAGTCCTATATCTCTTAGTCAACCACAAAAGTAAAGTGGTTAACTACTAGAATCTGTTTAATTTAATATTTGTTTCGTAATTCCACTTTTCATTTATGTTTTTGCTTAAACTAGAGAATGGGGTCTTGATTTATGATTCTATAGCGCCTTTTCCACAAATTTGGTGCTTAATATTAACCAAAAATCTCTTAATATATTGTTTAAAAATTAAATTTTTGGACACCTAATTATGAATTCAAAATCCTATCATGTTAACTATTTACATTCTATCTATTAAGAGTTAAATATTTAAATTTTGAGGCTATCAATACATCCTAATTATGTTTCGGTTTTTTCAATTATTCCCTAATTTCGTGAATTGAATCCAGATTAGATGTTTTCTTGAGAGTTTGTTTTGCGAATAACTACCAGAGGAGTCAGAGTAGATGGTATTTAAGATTGTCCAGCCTACTTAGAGTTTAAGGTTTAGTTTTTATTTTGAATGGAAAGGCTAATTTCCAACTTCTTTTTCAGTTTAAATTTTATTGCTTTGTTATTACAAGAGTCAAAGTTCAACTTCAGTTTAATTTAGAATTTTAAATTTGTTGTTCCCGAGCTTTACGGAAGTTTTGATTATAATTCAAAAAGAGTTTTAGTTTAAGATCTTATCTCAACTGACACGACCTCAAGGTGATGTTTCTTTCTCCATTCGCAATGAGTGGCCTTTTGTTGAAGTGATTTGCAAGAGAGGACAATAACTAACGATTCATATTAACAAAGCATGTTTCACATTCATTTCTAAGTAGGTTTGGTTTGAAAAACTCATTCCTAACATGACCATTTATCAATGGTATTTTATGTCTAAGTTTAATTTATTTTTTGATTAAAAATTTTAAAAATAAATATATCTATTATGTGTTTACTTGAAAATATGTTTCTAATATTGTCTTTAATTTATAACTGAAATCATATAAAAACTACGAAAATGCTTGCACAGATAGCTTAATGTTTCTACACTCAATGTAAGGACAATATTAGAAACATATTTTCAAGTAAACACATAATAGATAAATTTCGTAGAAACTCAAGGGTCCAAGCATTCATGCAGACTTTTAAGTGTTATGTGATTAACTTAAAAAATAAATAAATAAATTAGGAGTGGCTTATAATTGGGTTTGTATATAATCTTATATATACATATACAAATACATACATACATGTGTGTGTGTGTGTGTAATGCCCTCGCCACCAGCACTGAAACAGTGCTTTACCTTAGTCAATCGTCGTGCCTTAAAGATAATTCAATTGCGAGGTTTGAGACAACCCAAAAAGAACTTAATTATGGAGAACTTCATAAACATTTGATTATGAAGAACTTTTGTTTTAAAATGTTAGAAATTAAAGTGTATAAAGATATCAAAAGCAAAGGGTGTTGCTCTTTTTAAATATGGAGCCAAAAAGAATGGGGATGACAATCAAAGAGAGAATGACCGCAGTTGATGAGATCGATGATGGAGATATAGTAGTGGATGGCCAGAAAGAAAAAGAGAGATGAACGGAGGTAGAAACTTGATAAGATAATAGAAGATAGTAGAGTATAAAAATAAATTATATATATTAAAATTCCTAATCTTAAATGGGTCCATGAACAATTTTTAATAGATTTGGGAGACTTTATTAGATGGACTTGTATATACATATTTGGATGCTTGACCCAAATTCAAACAATGCCCAAACTGGTATGACTCATTTATTGATCATGTCAGGTAAGTTCATCTATTCGTTTTCGAGTTTATCCTAACTTGATTACCTCTTTTTATAATCTAATAAATTTGCTTCCACCACTTTTTTACTTATTATTTTTATTATGGAAGGCTGCTTAAAATGATAATAATAATTAAAAAAATATTTTTTTTAAAAAAAAAAAAAAAAACCCTTAGGTGTAACACCATTAATGAAACTTTGTCCTTTGAACGGAAAAGGAATACCAGTAAAAATACAAACTCACCTTTTATTAAACGTAAAAATCTATACAAATAAAAATGTTAGAGACATGCGTCGGACACGTTATGCTCACTTCAACATTTCCATGGAGGTTCATGTGAATTTGAACAATAAGTCTCGTCAACCACAACTGTTTTAACTCTTGAGACCTGTCCCTCTCTCTGCCAAATTCCAAAACAAATGCGCAAGCAACCAACGACCAAGCGAGGATTTTACCAGCAAGAGGCAAGCTGTAACGCGTAGTAAATCTAGGAAAAATGTTTGGTGGGACAACTGCAAAATTAATAAATTGCAATATATATAAAGTTCATTTTGGATTGTTTACGGGAATAACACACCATGCTATGTTGTTACATTCCCGTGCTGTATCACCTCTCCTCTCATTATGACTGAGGCCAACAGATTCCCTTATTTGTTAAACCCAAGTGGCCTAACAGATTGAACGGCAAAACGAACACAGATAGGACCGATTTATAATGAGAAAAACCACTACAATAAATATCTACTGCTACTTCGTATGTACACGGCAGACTGGGCTAAACATACATGATACATTTCTAGCAAAAAAGGCTATTACACTTGAAAGATCAATCAAACAAAGGCTCATCTCCGAAAGTGAATATTTATGGATGGATGTGAAAACATTGTATGTTGGATAGATAGAGCAAAAGGCAAAAAGGGATGGAAGAGGAAAGAAGAGATCCTCTTTGCTCTGTTATCTGCACTACCACCTTCGGGACCTAATCAGGAAGGCACAGCACATATATTATTCACTGCACAAAGCTGAATCTCAACTAAGAGAAAAATAGATACTGATGACCTTGAGATCTGAAAGAGAAATCAACCTAACATGTATTGACTACTTCCAGCAACTAGATAATACACTAAGATCGTCTTAATTAGGGTGAAAAGCAAATGTGTACAGACCTGATTTGATCTTGAACTTGAGGTTATGAGGTTGCCTTCTCATAATAAATTTGATAGGATGGTCAGTTGCCTGCCTATGTCGGTCAGCCGAAGAAATCAACTATAAAGAAGCAACAATAATAACAAGTAAAAACAAATTCCTTGCAAAATCTTTAAGAGCTAACACCTCAGCTGCCATGAATTGATGGATGCAAAAAAGGATAGGTTGTAAGTTTATCTCAGGGCTAACATGACATAGAAGCAGCAGCATTCAGCACAAAATGATAAACGACAAAGCTTTACATAAAACAACAGAAGGTCAAGGAAAACAGAGTCACTGGCAATTTTTTCCATATCTGATAAAAGATACAGTACAATTGTTATTTAGAAAAAGGAGGAATGGAACCACAAACTTGGCTGGCAAAATTTGGTAATTTATTAAACTAATATTTACGAATATTCCCCATAGCTATTATCAACATATTAGCTTGCTATCTCTTAGCTCACCCTCTTTCGGGTCATGACACTGAAGTTAAATTCCAGACAGGGAGGGCTATGCCAAGCATTTTCTTAGCATAGATCAAAAAGAGTAAGGTGAACATAAGCACATGTAAGCTACTAAGAACCAAACATTATACATTCACTAAGGAAAATGCCAAGCTCAATCTTTCATACATTCCGTGAGAAATCTAGCATGCAAAGCCTTATCCCATTCTTACCAGGGAAATTGCTCTTTCCTACATAACTCACAAATAATATATATATATATATATATTAAAAAAAACACTGTAAAATAAAGAAAGAAAGTGTCATAAGGCTTGGAACCAAACCTTCTCATCATAACGAAAGAGTGAGTGATCAAAATAGGGAGAAGGGCTTTGCGATTGACAACCAAATGGGAGCGAACCCATCATTTTCCTTATGCACTGCAAAAATTCACAATTTATTCTTTCAAGCTTGCAGTAACAGTATAAAGATTGTTATGACTGTACAAGATTAGTATAACTCAAGCTAAATTGCATAATGACAGAAGACTTCTAGGAAACGCCAAAGAGGAGTATAGTGATGACCTTTTTCGTCTTAGTAAGGCTAACCAACCAACCTGTGAGAAGCTGCTGCTTTTACTTTTAATTGATTTCAACTGCTCAAGACAGTGAATGTTGTTCGAATGAGTTGAAATAAATCTCATGTGCAGAGAATCCCTTGAAGGGACATGGAAATGGTCGCAAAATTGCTCGAAGAAGAGATAAAGTTCTTCTGCAGTGTTCTACAAGAACACGTTAATAAATTACCATAGTAAAAGAACAGTTAATAAATAGATGAATAAAGGTGCAAGCTAGTGATCAAAAAGAAATCAGAAGGTTGATTTTAAGAGCATATACCTGATAGAAGGCAATGATTTCAGTTGTCTCCATGTTGTATACAGCGAAAAAGGCTGGAAGGCTATCAGTATTACGCAAAATCTGAAACTTCAAAAGGATGAAGTCAAAGGACAAGTGAAACAACTTTTGCAACTGAGAAAAGGTAACCTCTTCATTCAAAACCAGGAAGACGGAAAAAGCCCTCCAGAGAACCCAGAAAGGCTAAGGTGAATCCTCATACATGAAGCATCATGCTATAAGCATTTCTAAATTAATGGATGCACAGAAATCATCAAATAATTCCATAACAATATGCATGAATGGACTCAAATATACTTAAATGAATACTAAACAGAATCAATCAAACATTGGTTCATATTACAAATGCTGTGAAAGGTTACCAAACTGAATTTTCTTCATTTCATGTTAGAAATTTGGAATCATTTTATTGCCAGGTAAAACCTATTTCCATGAGTTGAGGTGATGTCAAAATAGGCAGATAAGTCAATTAATAAATTTATGTAGTATCACTAAAACCTAACAAAGCTCCTGCAAATCCCAACATAGCAGGCTTGCACCCACTACAAAGCCCATTTCCTATCTGTAAACTTCAAGCACTCACCCACAAACTCAAAGCACATGTCCATATAAATATTCTACTTTTCTTTATTATTCACATCATCAATTAGAACTTTAATTCTTCCATCCACACTGACACAGAGACAGAACCAAGAAACAAAATGGAAACTCAATTTTCTAGATAAATACATGCAGTTTACTGCAGTTGATAAAATCAAATAACTATTAACTCAAAAGCATGTCTCAATATTATTATTTATTTTATCAAATTATAATTGAGTAAAATTGCTACAGACACACATATATAAACATCGATTAATACATACATACATACATACAGATACATTACTGATAATCAATTCTTTTACAATTTAGCATTTTTTTTATTAGTAGTCACATAAGTAGTCATATTTATTCTTCTCATATTTTACTTTAAATCTTCTGTTATTCCCATATTTATTCTATATCCAAAAGACTGCAGTAAAATATAAAAATAAATCAACACAATATTACCTCACTTCCAAGTGATTCCTTAAAACATGTTGAAGGTTTTTAAACATTCTTGTATTGGCCAGTCTCCTTTGCAGTTGATTGAATTATTATTGTCTCAATGGATATATTTTCTATTTATTTGCGAATTCTTTATCTAGATGATTATTTTATCATACAAGAATAAGCATGGGTTCAATGTATTTATTTTTAGCCACATTGATCATTCAATTGCCATTTGCTAGTCCATATCTACATTTGGTACCATATTAATACTTATATATTTTATGCATATAACAATATTTTAACATATATAATAATATATAGTGCAGTAGGTGTTATATATGCCTTACACAAAAATATAAGAAAATTGGCACAGCTTTGGCATGGCAAAAGATAATAATAACAATTATCTATACAAGTATCTTATATATAGTTGTTTTAACTTTTAATTTCTGTTTAATAATAATAATATTATTATTATTTTTGGATAAAATGTTGGATTTATATATACTTTTCAATATCAAAGGTTTACAATACAGAATATACAGAGAAAATAGAGCACTTCCTACGGGACCTAAGTTGTTGACGTTGATACCTATATAAACAAAAGGGGTATCGAAGTCAAAAGCCTAGTTATACAATTAAGGAGAGTTTGAAATAGCTGCTACACAGAAAAAGAATAATGCAGCTTAAATCCGCATTTGTTCTAGAGCTTTTCTTAGCCTTTTTTCATTTCTTTCTTTCCATACATAGTAGATAACAAAACCAAAAGCTAATTTTCAAATTGAGGGTAATTTAGGAACCACTGAATTGAAGAAATTCAAAATATCTAAGTCATGGCTTAGATATAAGGGAGTTGAATGCAGTTGTTCTTCCATTTTCTTCCAAATAGCTTGAACAAAAACACATCTAAGGGTGGTTGTGTGTTTCCTCCTCTTCCATAAAGGAAACAGGTTTTTTGGGATGTCAAACCCCAGCACACCAATTTATCAAGAGTTGTTAACTTCTAGAGTGCTACTAGCCACGTGATAAAGGAGAAACGTAGCAGCTTACTGTTTCATGTAAAATTCCGCCAAAAGACAGCAAGGTTAGATTGACTTAGTGAAGCATAGGTTGAGTTTAATTGAAAACTCACATGTAGATTTCTCTTTCCATACTAGCCTATCCTCCTTATCAACATGTAGCATTATAGACCCATTTAAATCCACCCTCACTTGTTCCCAAAAATCACCAGATGGCTAATCCCATCCTACATCATTTACAATGCAACATAACTTAATATCTTTAGGAAGTCCTGAAGAATAAATTTCCTGATCACTTAGCCAGGTTGCCAAAGCTCCTTTTTGGTGCCAATCATCATATCATAGAGAGATTGAGTTACCATTTCCGACTACACACTTAAGCAAGGATTTAGCTAAAAGGTCTAAGTTGAAGAATTTTATGCCAAGACCAAGAGGTGTTCGCTAGAATTCCGAGCAACCAGAAATTTTTGTCTTTGATTAATTCGGATCTTACCTAGCTAAGCCAAAGCAAATCCTTGTTATTGGAACAAAGGTACCATATGTGTTTCAATTGGGAAGCCTTATTCCATACCAACAAATCAAAGATGCTAAGACCACCTTGTGCTTTTGGTTTGCATCATGAGCCCCAATCAGCCTTCGCTTTTGCTCTCGAATCACCATTTCCATTCCATAGGAGCCTGTTCATCTTTATGGTCAAGGACTTGAGAATACTCTTTGGTAGAGTGAAAATGGAGGACCAAGAGCCTAGTAAAGAAAAGAGGATGCTTTTGACCAATTGTAGTTGACTGGCATAGGATAACACTTTGTAAGTCCAATGGTTGAAGGCCTTGGAGAACCTTTCAATGAGGAAATGGAATATGGCTTTGCTGAGCTTTGATGATGACAAGGGAACACCCAAGTACCTAACTAGAAGCTTTCCAAGAGGGAACCCTAAAACCTGAATGATTCCTTCCTTAATTGGCATTGGTACCCCACTCACAAAAATATTACTCTTTGATGGACTAGCTTTGAGAGCAGCTAGGATATGGAACTCCTCAATGCCTTCCCTGATCAAGGTTGCTGATTTCAAAACCCCTTTCAAGAAGATCATTCCATCATCTGCAAAAGAAAGATGGTTAATGCATTCCTTACGACATCTCCAATCGTAAGAAAATTCTTCCCTTCTACCATTTCTTTTCATAATGCATGAGAAAAGTTCCATAACTAGAACGAAAAGGTAAGGTGAGATTGGATCACCTTGCTTTAAACCCCTTGAACTTGGAAAGAAACCAACAAGTTCACCATTCAAATTCACAGATTTAGGAGTAAATACACACTTCAAAACACAATCGTAGATGGTCAAGAAAGCACCATCGTACATGGTCATAGGCCTTCATAATATCTAGTTTTATTGCACATCTAGCACCTAGGTTGTTTTTGTGGTAACCCAAAAGAAGGTCTTAAGCTACAAACACATTATCCACAATCCTCCTCCCTTTCAAAAACATTGTTTGTTCCTTTCCAACGAGGTAAGATAAGACTACCTTTAGACATTCTGTCAACATTTTTGAAATGCATTTGTACAAAGTATTACAACACAAATAGGGTGATAGTCTGACAGGGAAGAAGGGTTAGGAGACTTTGGGACTAGAGAAATGAGAATTGAATTAATGGATTTTAATAACATACCACTAGCAAAAAAATCTTTGATGACTAAGTAAACATCTTCACCAATGATATCCTGAGCATGATGAAAGAAATTCACATTATAACCATCCAGGCCTGAGGCTTTATCAAGTGCCATCAAGTCAAAAGCTGATCTGATCTGATCTCCTCATCAGAAATTGGTTTCACTAAAGCACCCCTATCTGCCCTTTTGACCCTTTTGGAGACCAGAACCTCCAGCTTGTCATACAAGTGGCAAGGAGGGTGGGGCTCCTTCAATAGGACCTCAAAACACTCAATGGTATGCTCTTTTATCTCCTAGGGATCTGAAAACCGTCAGCTCTCACTATTTATTAGTGATCTAACAGCATTTTTAAGATGTTTCTGTTTTAAGGATTGGAAAATGAACTTGCTACTTTGATCACTAAGTTTGAACCATGAGATTCTAGATTTCGACTTAAGAAAAGATTCCTCCACTGCACTAAGGAAGTAAAACTTTTTGAAGGTCCTTTTTTCTTCTTCCATGTCAGCTTGATGAGGATTGAGACGATTAAACTCTCGTAGATCATAGAGCCTCATTCTAGCATCACAAGCATGCTGCAGGATGTTGGAGTAAAACCAACCATTCAACTTTCTCAATTCCTTCTTGAGCATCTTAAACTTTGTTACTACTTGGTACATGGGAGTTCCTTCAAATTTCTTGCTCCACACTTGTTGGACCGTATCTTTCAAGCCCCGAGGCTTCAACCAGCAATTAAAGAATTTAAAAGGCGGCCAACGTGCAACAGGAGTTAGATTTAGGCAGACAATCAAGAGGCTATGATCTGATATACAAAGGTAAACCTCTTGAACTTCAAAGATCGAGAAATTCTCTACCCATGGTTGATTTATTAATGCCTTGTCCAAACACCTAAAAATACGATTAGTTGGACAGCAATTTGACAACATGTAAGGATCTCAAGTAGAGTGCATATCTTCCAAACTTTTTTGGATAATTCATAGTTTATTAATCTAAATGAAAGTATATATCTGTCATAAGGACGGCTGAAGTTACATCACAAGTAGAAGTACTAGACTTACATGTATTGATACAAAGGAAACGCTACCAGATTACAACCTATTAACATAAGAGCTGATTTGGTTGGCTAAAAAGCTAGCACTAGGAAGATTGCTCCCTAGGCGAATCTTGTTTCTAGTCCTCCATATGCAGTAGACTGCGGTTGCAAGACTCGCTCTCCATGTTTGGTGGGTGAGGGAAGACGATTGAGCTGTTGCAATCAATTTGATTGTAGCAACTTGCCAATCCTCGAAGGAAGTTGGGCATTGTATGGCATCACACCAATCCCCAAACTTGGGAAGTGAATCCACAATTAAAGAATAAGTGTGGGTGATCTTCCAATCCTTACCGTTCCTTGAAGCTTGCATGCTTGATCTAGAAGTTGAAGAACTTAAATGGCGACTTCCTTTACCTTGGCCTAGTATCTAAGGATGTGATAACTAGTGAATGATCCGAAAGGGAGGGGGGTAGGAACTTGGCTTGGGTTCTTGGGAAGACATGCATCCGGTGATGATTGACTAGAACTTAGTTGAGTTTTCTCAAGACTAGGTTGTGTTCTTGGTGATTGGTCCAAGTGAGTAGTCTCCAGAATACCTTAGGTCTTCCAGCTTAGTGCTGGCTAAGCAATTTTGAAAGTCTTCCATTGTCATTCGAGTTCTTCCTCCTAGTTTTTTTGAAGGGCACTTAGTTATGTTGAAGTCACCAAGTACCGGCCATGTGTTCATGGTCATGGTGGGGGTTAGACCCTCTAAATCCCCCCATAAGGATTTCCTTTCCTTGTCATTGTTTGAGTCATAGATGAATGTTACTAATAAAGAGGTATTAGTGCTTTGAAATGTGGCTGTGCAATGTATGAGCTGCACAATTTCCTTCTCAATTCGGACATCCTAGTCTCTTGGGATCCATGCCAACCATATTCGCTTGCGAGCTGCTCGGTTAATAGTCACTTGCCATCTTGGCCCTGGCAGGTTCTGAATGGGCATTTCATTTGAGGAGTTAACCTTGGTTTTAAAAATCCCTATAAGGGAAATCTTATTGTTATTGCACTCCTTACTAACTTCTGCTACTTTAATTGAGTTATTGAACCCTCTAATATTCCAAGCTGCTATATTCATGAGGGTGAAAAAATCGAGAACCTATTTGCACCTAAGTAAAGGTGTGACGTCTCTTCCTTTGTTTCTTCTTCCGACACCTTGAAGAACTGGAGCTTTTGTTGCTCTTGGGATTGCTATGTAGGGTCCTATTCAACTAACCGAGGAGCTTGTTAAGTGGAGTATTGTCAATGTCCTCACAATCTTTAGGATTGCCCGTCTCAGTTTGAGCTAGGCTGGGTGCCAAGGACTCATAGGTTTGCTCCAAATGGTTGGGGGATTCAAGGACAAAGGAGGAGTCCTGATCCTGGTGGGGGAGTTCCCTCCAATGGGGGGTATCCATGGAATCACCGGCCTCATTCTCGACTTCCATCACTTTTGGGGATCGTATACTTCCATCTTCTGTATGATTCTGGTCAGAAGAAGTAAGGTTTTCCTCCACTACAACATCAACTGGAACTGTTATGTCGTCCGCCTGGATTCTACTCTCTCCACCTACAGATTGTCCTACGGGTTGTCTTGATTTTAATGGGGATTGGACTTCCTCGTTAATTCCTTCCCGATCCTGAGGAGGGGAAGATTTGAGAGAAGAATCAATTCTCCCGTCTTCCTTGGGTACCCTCTGTTTACCCTTATAGGCATGGTTTACCTGAATCCACTAGTTGCCTTTAGGTTTAGAGCTTCCAGTTGTGGTTTATGGAATCAGGTTTCTTGTTGGAGAGCAAGAATGGCCAAAGGCCTTGCATGTGCTGCATTTGGGAGGAAGCCATTGGTATTCTACATGAACTCTAGCTAGAGAGCCATCAGGTTTCTCCACTTCAACTTGTGTAGTCAATTCCTCCTTTCCGTCAATCTCAATAGGGATTCGGGCTTGGTTGGCACGTTGCCTGCAAGCTGTGAGGGTGTCGGCTTTAATGGGAGAAGCCACTCCGCTGGCTATATGACTTATCCCCTCGACGCTAAGGAGCTCGCAAGGAATGTGACTAAACATAGCCCACATCAAAACGTGAGTGGGCTGAGGCTTGGCTAATGACATTCCTTTTCTCTACTGTTGAAGGATGAGGAAGCGTTTAGAGAAGTACCATACCTTCTCTAGTATCGGAGAGGGGTCCTTGTCCTTATCAAAGCGGAAGTAAAAGAAGCCCTCTTGGTTGGCTAGGACGTTGATAAGGCCAAAATCCTTCCAAAGTCCAAAGGTTGTTGATTGGACTAGGGAAAACAGGATTTTACGACCTATAAAGTATCCTACTACGGTGCACTTCCAGTATTTTGCCCCCTCCTCAACTGTCTTTAGGATCTTGACCCTAGGGATGTCCTCTTTCATCACTGGTAAGATGAACCGGAGCTTGAAGTCCGAGTTCCGAGGGGTAGCTTGAGGGCTACAAGCGTTTGCGTAACTCTTAGTTGTTGAAGGGTGGGAAGAAGGTTGTTTTTCTAGATGGTTCTCCTTTTCGATCTGGTCCAGTAGCTGATTTGCTCTCTCCAAAGTGGAATTTCCAAAAGAGGAAAAACCTTTGAACTGAGTGCTAGCAGAGGGGTTGATTGGGTGGGTAGGATTGACATGGACCTTTCCTATGTCTCCAGCTAGATTGTTAACTATGATAGGAGCACAAGGCTCCAAAATACTCCTTTTAGGTAAGTCCACTTGGCTTTTTTTTAAGAGCTGAAAAGACACCTTAGCTTTTTCCCTATTTTGGCTCCTAGGACAAACCACCTCTAGAACCGTGTCTTGTGGGCAAGACACTAGCATTCCAGAGAATTGAGGAGGAAAGTGGTCACCCAAAGTGCTTCGATGACCAAAAGGGGGCCTGCTGGACAGCTCTTGAAGCTTTGCTAAATTGTCCCTTCATCAGGTCCGGCGACATACCGGGTGGGGAAATAGTTTGGCAAGAGGTTTGTATATATTTGTAGCCTAAAAAAAGTAGTCTTTTAGGGGGTTGGGGGGTGGTTTTAGAGAGAGGTGAGAGCATTTTCTCTCTCTAGTCAAGGCAGATTTTAATAATATAAGTTCAGAAAAAAAAATCTATTCATCCTAAGCCACCATATCTTCAAAACTTGCATCCAAACAAAACTCATTAAAGTCATTCACACCTTTTGTGATGATTTCATTCCCACCAACCTTATCATTGAGTTCTCAACACTCATTGAAGTCACTAATGATTATCTAAGGCTCAGACATATTATTACTCAATTGCCTCAATTCATACCATAGAGATTGCCTCGTTACTTCACTATTAGAACCATAGGTAAAAGTAGTGCGGCACTTGAAAGCATTATCCACTAACTGACATTGGCAATGGATGAACTATTCAAATGTCACCATGATTTGGAAATCCCATACACTTGAATTCCACCACCTAGATTCAACCGCTAGGGATTGCTTCCAGCCTCCAATTTTGCCTCCAGCATCCCCATACACTTTGAATTCTAGGTGCTTTCACCTTCATTTCAACAATGCTTGACAGAGATATACTATTCACTCAACAAAATTTCATAACTTCTTCACATTTCTGTGGGTCATTCAGCCCTCTAATATTCCATACAACTAAAATAAAAACAAATAAATATAAGTTATGTACATAAAATCAAAAGGAAGCCAACACAACTCAAAAGGACAAAGGGTTCAACAAACTCTCAGCCAAAGCCCTCTCCTTCTTTTCCTTGGTGCGCTTTTTCCTTGATTTCTTCTTTTTCTTCACCATATTAAAGCCATCAACTCCCATATGCTCCTTTAGGGTACACACAGCCTCTTTCTCCTCCTCTTGAATCTCTTCAAGGAAGCACATAGGAGTTTACTTTACTAAAGTAGAGAAATCAAGGGGTGCTGCACCAGTACAAAAGCCTTCATCTCCGGCCTCTGACCTCTCCCCTAGCACCCCAGAATCTTACTAGGACACATTGGTTGATTCGGTTCTCTTTGAAGTACACCCTTCAAGGAAAGGTTGAGGAAGGGAGCTAGAACTGACAAATTGGGAATTAACTTTGATAGCCATCGCTTTACTTTTTCCTAGTGTTTTAGGGCCATAGGGCTGATTCTTTGCACCAATGTCCATCAACTTTTTACTAATCAAAACACCCTTGACAGGCCTCATCCTTTGGTTCTATACAGAACTCTTCCTCTTTTCATCTTCTAGAATAATATTGGGTGAAACATCACAAGTATTCTCTTTAGCCTCTAACAGTGGGCATTTTGAATCACTATGGCCAAAAACTTTGCAGCTAGTGCACCTTGAAGGTAAGATGTGATACTCCACATCAACCCTATGGATAGAGCAATTCACATATTCCATTTCAAAATCTCTCAAAAATTCACCATTAGCTTCCATTTCTACAGATACTCTTGCATAGTGCACATGCAAGTTAACAGCAGTGATGACATCCACTTGAAGAGGTTTTCCTAGCGCACTATCTACATAACTAATGCCTTCATTGTGCAAAAATTTCATAGGACTCCCCATAGACGTATCCACACAAGCATCTTCCTCAAGTTAACACAAGATAAAGACATCCCAATCCTCCATCTTTCAAGGACCAATAACTTACTTGCAAAGAACCAAGGTTACTTTAGCACTTTGAGCAAGCCCTCCTCATCCTAGAATTTGAAGAAACAAAAACCACACCTGTTCATAAGAACCTCCACCAAGCCTTCTCTTCCCTAAACTAATTTAGCAATTTTTTGTACCATTGGGAAGGCCACAATCGTACCCAAGAAAAAAAAAACCAACCAGAGTGTTCCTCTAGACATGTTCACCAACTTCTGAAATAGACTTTAGTGATTTCACTCTAACCCTACTATTAACCCGAGTAGGAGGATAAAAGTTAAGGGCAACATTTACCTTTGGTCATTCCTCTAGAGCATGAGCTAGCTTCTTATGCCTAGAAACCACTTCCAAAAAAGAATTGGGAATTTTTAGGTTTGTTTGGTTGGAGGGAGTAGAGTTCCCAACTAAATCAGCACGACTTTCCACCTTGTAAATCTGATAAGTAATTGTTTTTTTACTGATAATACAAGGATAATATATATAAAGATACAAAATCTTCTACTAACTTCTACCTAACATTATATTAATTACAACCTAGAAAATATAATTCTAGAAACTATAATTACAATCTAGAAACTATAACATATTATAACACTCCCCCTCAAGGTAGAGCATAGATATTGACATATATCATCAATTCTAATACTATTCAAAGCTTTGGTGAAGATATCTGCTAACTATTCTCCAGTTCTGACATGTCCTGTAGAAATCAAATTTTGTTGTATTTTCTCACGGATGAAATGATAATCAATTTCAATATGTTTAGTTCGCTCATGAAACACAGGGTTAGATGCAATATGAAGGGCTGCTTGATTATCACACTATAACTACGCAAGTATAGGTACTTTAAATCCAACTTCAGTCAAGAGCTGATGAATCCACATCATTTCACATGTTGATTGTGTTATAGCTCTATATTCTGCCTCTGCACTTGAGCGGGATACTGTGTATTGTTTCTTGCTTTTCCAAGTGACTAGATTTCCTCCAACAAACACACAATACCCAATGGTGAATCTTCTGTCTATTTTGGATTTTGCCTAATCAGCATCCAAAAAACACTCAATATGATTATGTCCGTGATTTTACTAAACCATGTCCAGGAGCACTCCTTAGATAACACAAAATCTGATCTAAAACTGCCCAATGACACACTGTAGGAGAAGACATGAACTGACTTACAATACTAACTGAGTATGCAATATCAGGACGAGTTATTGTGAGATAGTTCAACTTCCTAACTAGACGTCTGTACCTCTTTGGATCCTTGAATGATTTTCCTTCTTTTGTAAGCTGCATATTAGGAGTCATAGGTGTATTGCATGGCTTAGCTCCCAATTTACCTGTCTCAGTTAATAAGGCAAGTACATATTTCCTCTTAGATAGGAAAGTGCCTTTCTTACTTTTTGTCAACTCAATTTCTAAGAAATACTTCAGTTGCCCCAAATCCTTAGTATGAAATTGATCGTGAAGGAATGATTTGAGAGAAGTAATGCCAACGCTATCATTTCCTGTAATGATAATATTATCAACATATATAATGAGGATAATTATACCAGTGTCAGAATACTTAGAAAATACCAAGTGATCTGATTTGCTCTTTCTTAGACCAAAACTCTCAATTGCTTGACTGAATTTCCCAAACCAAGCTCGAGGACTCTGTTTTAGTCCATATAATGACTTTCGTAGGCAACAAACTTTACCTGACTCCCCCTGAGCAACAAATCCTGGTGGTAGCTCCATATAAACTTCCTCTTGCAAATCACCATGTAAAAAGGCATGTTTTTATATCCAGTTGATATAAAGACCAAGAATTAGAAGCTACAATAAAGATAAATAGGCGAATAGCAGTTAACTTAGCCACAGGAGAAAATGTGTCTAAATAATCCACACCATAGGTTTGAGCATATCCCTTTGCTACAAGACGGGCTTTTAGCCGAGCTTCTGTTCCATCAGGATTAACCTTGATTGCATATACCCATTTACAACCAATTGCCTTCTTTCCTGTAGGTAAGTCCACTAGATCCCAAGTATGATTTGTATCCAAGGCATTCATCTCATCAATCATAGCATCTTGCCAACCAGGATGTGAAAGTGCAACATGAAGAGACTTTGGAATGGTCATGGTGTCGAAGGATGCAATAAATGAGGAAGATGACGATGACAAGTGATCATAAGATACATAAGAAGAAATTAGACAAGTACATTGACGTTTACCTTTATGGAGTGCTATAGGAAGATCAAGATCACTTGTAGCCGGATCCATTGAGGAAGAAGAGACTGATGCAGGACATGAAGCAGGAAGAACTTGTTGTTGAGACTATACATACTGAATTGGAGGTTGTGATGGTGGGGGCGGTGGTAAGGTACCTAGAGACTTATAAGTAATATGATAAAGTAACAAATCGTCATCCTCTTCTTGTTTTGGAGTTTCAATGGATGAAAAATATGGTGTCTTTTCTACAAAAATGACATCAATTGAGACAAGATATTTGTCAAGATGAGGACAAAAACACTAATATCCTTTTTGAACCCGAGAATATAAAAAAAAAATACATTTGAGAGATTTAGGATCAAGTTTAATAACCTGAGGACGGACATCACGAACAAAACAAGTACTACCAAATATCTTAGGTTTAATAGGAAACAATGACTTTATAGGAAACAATACTGTATAAGGAGTTTCACCTTGTAGAATAGATGAAGGGAGACAATTAATCAAAAAACAGGCAGTGGAGACTGTATCAGCCCAAAATTGTTTGGGAACATTCATTTGAAATAGAAGTGCTCGTGCAGTTTCAAGAAGATATCTGTTTTTTCTTTTGGTTACTCCATTTTGAGAAGGTGTATCCACACAGGAAGATTGATGAAGGATACCATTTTGGAGCATATATAACTGAAATAAGTGAGAGAAATATTATTTAGCATTATCACTTCTTAATGTATGTACCGAGACATTGAATTATGTTTTTATTTCAGCATAAAAGGCAGAAAAATGTGAAAACACCTCTAAACGATTTTTCATGAGATAAAGCCAAGTCATACGAGAATAATCATCCACGAAGATAACAAAATACTGAAAACCAGCTTTAGCTACAACTTGGCATGGACCCCATACATCAGAATGAACTAACTCAAAAGGTAAACTAGCCCTTTTATCGACTCTAGGTAAACTAGGCAAACGGTGGTGTTTAGCAAAATGACAAGATTCACAATCTAAGGTAGAAACATTATTAAATTGTGGATAAATGGTCTTTAACACAGATAGAGAAGGGTGATCAAGCCAACAGTGAGCTTGGAAAGGTGTTAAGACACTTGAACATGTAACAGACCTCGGCACTTGTGCATCAAATATATAGAGACCGCCTGATTCATGTCCTTTACCAATAATCTTCTTCGTCATAAGATCCCGAAACAGACAATGATCAGGATAAAATGAGATACAACAATTTAGTGTACGAGTAAATTGACTTATCGATAGTAAGTTAAAGGAAAACTATGGTAAACTTAACATAGATGACAAGGAAATCAAAGGAGTTGGATTAATAGTGCCAGATCCATGGACAAATGACTTAGAACCATCTGCTAGAGTGACATTTATAGGAGAGGTGTATGGTTGGTAAGTGGAGAAAAGATGAAGGTTACCTGTCATGTGATCTATGGCACCAAAATCAATGACCCACTTGGACGATGAGGAAAGAAGACATTGAGTTGATTTACCTGATTCAACAATCACAGATGTATGATGAGATGAAGCCTTCAATGCCTCTTGACACTGAGAGAATTTGGCATATTCATCAGCAGAAATTGTTATTGTTTTTTCATAAGACAAACTTGATGTGGAGTTAGTGGAGGCAATGAGTACCGACTGCTTCTTCTAGCCACGATTTTGCAATTTCTTACAAGTACGCTTTATATGCCTGAGCTCATGACATTAATAGCAAACAACTCCCCCTATTTCCTGACTTCAAATATGATCTCTCCCTCTTCTATTGGTGGAATTTCGATGTAATTCTGTTATTTTAGTTGTCACTGGAACCATATCTATGATATGTAATTTACTCTCAGCCATCTAGCAATCCACACAACAAACACCAACAATACCAAACAACACTAGAAGATTAAACCAAGGCAGAAATGCTAACTCCAATTAGAGAAAACACCTCAATCAGCTTATCCAAGTTTTCAAAAAAAAAAACACCCTAGCAACAATAAAACCTAAACCAAAAACCCTAACCTTAGCAAGGAGTACATGTCCCAAGATGATTTCCGAAATGGCGAGATTGGAATGAAGAATACCGTTCCACGAAGACCCAGCAAGAACATATGGACGAACGGAGGTCACACGCGCCTCCACGTGCAGAAAATGAGGACAATTGGCGGACGATTTATGTGGCCTGTGAGCCTCACGCGCCGATCCATTGGTTGCTGGAGTTGGTCAGAGAAGTTTGTCAACCGGCAATCTTTCCTCCTGGAGGGGCGGTGAGAAAAAAGAAACACACACTCTCTAGAGTGTGTGTGGGATACAAACACTGCTCACTAGGCAGCTAGGCCTGAACCCTAATTTTTTTTTCAAAAAAAAAAAAATCTTATAGTTAGATTGCTTTGATACCATGTAAATCTGATAAGTAATTGTTTTTTTACTGATAATACAAGGACAATATATATAGAGATACAAAATCTTCTACTAACTTTTACCTAACATTATATTAATTACAACCTAGAAAATATAATTCTAGAAACTACAAGCTATAATTATAATCTAGAAACTATAACTTATTATAACACACCTCAACTGCTACTGTCATCATTTCTTTAAGGGTGGAATCTAATAGGGAATGTGGACTTTCATTTGAAGAGGAGGGCAAACCATCTAGCTTTTCCACAAGTCCTCCTTTTCCTCATTTTAGACTAAAAAGATCTTGTTGTCCATTGGGTAAAGACCCCTATTTTGAATCTACAGCCCCTTGAGCAAACACCACATTGCCAGCCTATGCCACCACAAGCCCTCCACCACACTAACGAGAAACCAGATGCCTTTTAGCTTTAGGCTCGGCCAAACTAGAAAATACGATACCTTCGATCTCTGCCTTATTTGAAGGAGATGACTTAGAAGAGGGCAAATGTTCCTTCCTCTTGTTTCAACGAGAATGATTGGCTGCCCCGGTAGCCAGAGCACAAGTAGCTTACTCATCAAAAAAGAGGCCCATTTGTTTTTGTACAAAAGTCCTCATAGACACTAGGTCCGACTTAAAAAACCCACAAATAAACAAGCAAGAAAATTAAAGCAAGGAGAGAGAAAAGGGGTGAGAGCGAGGCTTGAGCCAAGACGAGAAACCCTAACAACTAAAAGGATGGGGAGAGAGAGAGAGAGTGAAACGAAAGGAAGGATGAGAACGGGAAAAGAAGCTAGGGTCAGCGAAAGGAGAGAATAGTGAGAGAAGCTAGGGTTAGCGAGAAGGAAAGAGGAGAACGGAAAACAAACGTAACGAACCAAAAGAGGGTTAATGAAGAAGCTAGGGTTTACAAGAGGGAAGAAGAGAACAGATAGAAAACTTTCTTCATTTTATATTTTTCCATTAAATTATTTCAATTTTTTTTAATCTCTCTTTTTTCTTATTATTTTAAATCATCTTCTTTTTTGTGTGCCCTACACCACTCCAATTCCATACTTCCATCATCCCTCTCTCCCTTTCCCATAGTTACCTTACCTTTTCCTCCCTCCCTCCCTCTCCCCTTTTATCTATCTCCAGTATAAATGCCCCAAGTGACACAAATCTACGTGGGTGGAAACCCAAAATTCACAGTATGAGATCGTTGTTGCTTGTAACAGTTGAAGTAAAGAATTTTCATACAAGAAGAGAAATTTAATTCTTTGTTAAAAGCCCCTATTCTGAACAAGTCTTCCTTCTTCACTTACAGATTTCTTTCTCCAGCTTTCCCAAGCTATGGGCATTGGTGAATTCCACAGAATTGATTTCCATGGAATCCACTCTGCTCTTCCTCTAAAAGAAAGTAAAATGCCAACACAAGGGTGAGACTAAAAGAATGTAATTCCATATGATTATAATTCCAAAGTCCAAATATTTATTGCAGGTAAAGAATCAAAATCCAAATATTAGGGCAGCTCATAAGATCACATTTTATATTTCCCATTCTTGCATTTTACCGAGCTTTCATTGCAAACAATGGCAAATTATATTTAAAGGATTTTATTCCATTGAGTCCACTCCTTGGTGAGTGAAAGCTGCTGTCACTGGAAAAAAAATTTCATGAAGCTCTTTTCCCTTTTGACCATCTAAGGCCAAGCTGGGAGTAAAAGAAGAGATATTGGCATTGTCATCACAACTCATCATTGAGCACATAAATTAAATTCCATCAGTTGAATTTATCCTTGACCATGCAGATTTACAAATTTAGCAGGGACAACATTTACATAGCTTTCTTTTCTCCTCTTTAAATAGTAAAGAATGAAGATCTTACCCCGCCTTCTATACTGCCAAACTTGATTAACAGATGTTGTCTGTCCAAAAATTGCACCTGATCAAAGCATATCCATAAATATTGATCAAAATAAATATTAAACTATAAAATAAAGAAATTTAGTGTATATTCTATAACAGCCTAAAGTATAATATAGAGTATCTATAAGTGAAGTCTTGAATATCTTACCTTCCATATTATCAAGTCAACATAATCTTGAAAATGAAAATATAATTTTTTCTTGAGCGACTGCATCCGCTAAGTTATTTAAAAAAAAAAGAAAAAGAAAAAGGATACATTAGGGTATAGAATTTCTTCAACTAAACTGAAAATAAAATAATAAAATCCTAAGATCTGGTATAAAAAGAAGCAGGGAAAAAGAAGCACCATCTTAGACACAAGGGGGCAAAAATTCAGTTTTGTTGTAAGGGTAAATTGCAAATATATCCCTAATGTTTCCTCTGTACACTTAGTCTCCTTATCTATGAAATTGCACATTTAGATACCAAATCATCAACAAATGCTCTTTGACCCATACATGACAAGTTTGCCCTATAAAAATAATAAAAAAGTGCTTGTAATATATTTAAGTTAAATTATCCTAGGCTAAATAGTAAATAGGGTTTAAAGGACATTTTTTAAAGTTTGGGGGTCTAGGAGCTCAATTTCGAAAATTAGGAGCCTAAGCACAAATGGAGCAAACATAGGGGAGTGTATTTGCTATTCACCTTTGCTGTGAATCACATCAAAAAATTTATCCAAAAAAATTTTATCAAATGAAATGAGAAATGATGAATATAGAGGCCCAATTTGGGGTCCTTCCATACATGTTAAACCTAGCAACCAAGTGTCTTTCCCTATGATGGCTAGAAAAAGGGTTTTCCATGGAATATCCACTTCAGATACGTAATAAAAGCATCATGTATCAGGTCTAACAAATTTAAATAGAAAAAACAAGCCAAAAGATGAATCAATGGAAATTGATAAGTACCTACTTATATAAGAACCAAAAAAAAGGGAGATACAGGGAAAAATATATAGAGAACGCACACAAGGAATCGGCTACATAAAGGGTATCCCATAAATTTAGTTCAATGAAAAAGTAAGACATACTAACAAATAAAAAACTATACCAAAATTTGATAAGACAACATCGTACACTTAGAGATATTGAACTATAAGTTATTACAAAACTACCCAAAAAAGGGTTAACGCACAAAGACTTCCCTAAAACTATGCACTTCATGCAATCTAGGGCAATGATGAATTCACTTGTGCAATTAAGTTCCTATAGTTTCGATTTTCTTCAATTAAGCACTTGATGCTAAATTACCCACACAATTTAATGGCACAGAAGAATCCATTTAAACAAAATAACATTGGATATTTGCAATTAAAAAGGAAAAGCCACATCAGATGTTACATGGCTGCATCACTATAACATATAAAAAAAGAATAAACAAATCAAATAAAAAGCCAAACATCAAGTGAACACTGCTTTTACTCCACTAATGCCATGGCAAAAGATTTTTGGCATTACCAATTGCCATCATGGCAGTGACCTGCATCCCCATGATCGTTCCTGCTGTATTTAAAATGCAGCATACAACTCTACAACTACGATCTACTACATCCAAGGTAGTATTAAAACTTTTCATCTCATGGTGTAAACAGTGGAGGAGAGTATAGGATGTCTGGGTTTTGCACTGGGGTGTTGAATGGTAGTTTGGTCAAGAGAGATGGAAATGTTGCGGGTCTGTGGTGTTTCTCTAAATGATGCCTCAGGCTAGTGGAGGTATGGTCAGTTGATGCTGATTTAGGGTGGTTACTTCCAGTTGTGGTGGATGGAGGTTAAACAACAGAGTGGTGTTTGTGACTCATTGCAGAGGAGCATGCCAAAGCACTCTCCAGAACATGGAATGTCTAAAAGGTCATGGTGCTTGTTTGAAAGAGGTTGTAGTCTGATTGGACTGTGGACGTTCACTGAGCATGAGCTGTTTCAGCAGCAGCTGCAATGTGGAATTATGAGTCTGCCATGATGGATTGGTTCCTTTGGGCCATTGCACTAGTGGAGTAGAACCATTTATTCACCATGTTCCTTTTAATTTGATTTGTTTATTAGTTTCTAAATATATTTATGGAACTATGTAATGATCCAACTTTCTTTCGTTGCTAAAGTTTCAGGTTAATTCTTTCTTACAGACTTTCCAAATGCTGTCAAATCTTAAGGGCTCAAGCAAGAAAATTATAAGTTTATGGGCTCAAATGCTTAACTGCACAAATCCTTTCATATGCAGCAAATTGCACAAAAGGCAAAGTTTTCAAAAGATTTTTTTCCATTTTGCCACCTCAGCTCCACCCATTAAACTAAAAAAAGAAGAAGAAGAAGAAGAAGTCAACATTATAGAAAAAACCCCGAGTTTCTAAACTATAAGTCTTAGATCCCTTGAATTCGACATCAAATATTTTGGAGTAATCAGCCTGTGACTAGAGTTTGGGCATTAGGAACATCGCAATCAATTTACCTTCACAACTTTCAAGTCAGATGGTCAAAAGTAATAATCAATGTGTTAGCAACCGCGGCTTGCTGCCTTGTGTGGGGTCTATGGGATTCGCTAAAGGTTGCCTTAGCTATGGACCCGGCCTTGTGTCCTAGCTTTCCCATGGTGACTTAGTTATTTAGACTTGTTAAGAGAGAACCTAGGATGTCAAGAGAGTTGAACTTTATAAATTTTCCAGATGTCCTTTCATTTTCTTTGCGTACATATATATAGCCAAGCGGATAATCCTAGCAATTACATATTTCCCCCCTTTCCCTAGCGTACAGGCGGATCTCTAGCCTTCCCACTACCCCACTACTTTGCCTCCTTGAGGCCCCCCTCCACGTCCTTCTCGTAGATGTCATGTCCTCCACTTCTCCCCACGTTCTCCTGGTTGCTGTCACGCCTTCCATTTTCCTTGGGCTTGGCTCCACGTCTCTAGTACACGCGTGCATAGGGTGTAATTCCTGGTGGAGCCGGTGGCGGGAGTGTAGCACAATGAATGTCCACAAAAAATGTTAACACACATAAAAAGGACATGAGATGACCATCTAGGAAATACATCTATTTTCCACAAGAATATATATTCTCTAGCCTACCCACTCTCAATTACTGCTAATAAGAAGTTTTCATAACATGGTCTCTGCAATTTGTTTCTCCTGACATCCAGGATGAAGTCAATGAACAGGTCTCCTGCACATTTTTGTTAGGAAAGAAAAACATATATGGTGGCTCCTATATAATCTAAACCATAAGTGAAAATGTTTTGGCACCTAAAAAGCAGGCAAACAAATATTCTAGTAACTTACCAAGGTTTCATCTGTCTGTTCATCCCATATTCCTCGAAATATAAATGAAAGCAGCCGTTGCTTAAGGCCACTCAGAAAAGAACTGTCTTCACAAGGTTGATTTTGATATTCGGCAGTTTCACTGTTATTACTTGATAACTGATGCAGTTTACTTTTGTCATAAGCTGCCATGTTCTGCACCTAATACAAGAAATCATTAGATTTAGATGTCAAAAAAGTTATAGAAAATAAATGATACATTAGAACCAAAACTGAGGATTAACTCCAGAACGCATCCAAATTTCAGTTGGAGAATGGGGGTAACTATAACTTGACCAACAGACAGTCTTGTTTCTATTTTTTGGGTAAAGTCATGTTTCTATTTATTCCAGAGTTTTCTCTTCTTCTTCTTCTGTCTTTTTCTTTCTTTCTTTTTTTTTTTTTTTTTTTGTTTGTGGGTGGGGTGGGGAAACTACTTTCTAAGTTTGCATAAACTTACTTTGTACAGGAGAAGGCGTGACTAAGACATATTTGCGAATTTAAGAAAGCTGTTCAAAATATGATATTCAAAGTAAATAGATGTAATACTGGTTTTCCTCATTATTATATATTCCATATGACAATGAATTTGTTTTTCAATTAGGGCAAAAACCTCTGAAGTTGTCTAGAATGTTATCTAGATCTATTCAAAGTAAAACCAAAACCACTAATTGTCTGGAAAGTGATAATAACCCAGTAATTTCCAAAAAGGATTTGAAATATACAGAGTGTTTGATTCATGGCAGATGTTTTTCATTATAAAATGCATTTGTCAGCTAACAGTATTTTTCAAGCAAAGAAAGCTATTAATCATCACAAAACAAAATACTCAATTATAAACAATGAGAATGAACCCTACGAACATGAAGGAATCTTCCACTAGCAAATTGCAATATAGGGATCAACTGACACCATCAGCCACCACAGTCATGGCCAGACCCTACCATCTCTAACCAGGTGCTTCTAGCTAGCGCCATTTATCTAATTACCATCATAAAAACTATTTGAAACAATGAATTGCATCAAGTACTGGAAAAGGGGAAGCAAGATAGGTTGATCAAGATAAAATAAGTGAAAGCAATTTTTTCTATTGCAAATTAAAAGTGCCAAAAAGGGTAGAATAAGGACTCCACTATGATGCAGTTAACTCTATCAAGTAAAAAGGGAGGAAGAGCAAAGACCATAAGCAAGAACTGCAAAGGCCAAAAAGAAATTATATGCTTTTTCATTTTTACTCATTAGAAAACATAAAGCCCATGGGCTTTATTATTGTATGTCCACAAGCCTCTTAATTATTTATTTATTTATTTAAAAAAAAAAGGTGAAGAACAACAAAAACATTACAGAAAACAAAGGATAGCAGCTCACAATGACCTAAAGACATGTAACTTGCCTGCACATTAGAATTCAGGAAAAGCTCATCATCTTCATGACAAAATGTCCCAATAGCTCGCACATCAACTAGATTTCCAGAATCTCGGATTTGTAGTATGTGTATCGTTTGAAAGCGAATTGACACAATTGCCAATAAATCATCATACAAGAAGACACCCATATTATGGGCCAAATTAACAAAATCGTTGTGAAGCACTTTCTTATCCAGTATGTCTCCATCTTCCAATCTGTGAGGTGGAAAGCCTCATAATTAAATAGGGAAAAATAAAAAGCTTCCTTTGTTGTATAAGTTATGGCATAAGAGAAAATCCTTAGGAAAAATGGTGAAAGCACAACCTTAAGAGAATAAAAGTTATCCTATCTACTGATGGTACTCCAGGAGTAGCTCCTTGTCCAAACACTGTAGCATCATGAAGTGGGGTTGATGAGGTAGCAAATAGCCCAAACTGATTACTCTCCATGTAAAGGAAAAAATCTTTACAAAGGACCTCATTGCTCGATGCAAGGGAGACAGTGTATAATTGGGTGAAATAGCTCTCAAATCTTTTTGCTTTTGGTGGGAGATCCTGAGGGCAATCCTCTCCTTTGCATGAGAATGATAACCATCTCGGTCTATAAACCATAAGATCATGGCTATTTCTGCTGAAACTTATGAGGTACTGACCATCATCAGTGAACTTGCGAAAGGAATGGTCAGGACATTCTACATCGTACACGGTATAACTAGGAACCAAATTCTCGTAAAATTGTCTAGCAGAATGGACCTGCAAACAGCAGATGTCAATGAGGCTCAAGCTGCCATAGCATAAATAGTAAAATTGCAATGAAGCCAGATTCAACTCCTTCATAGGAACCCTCCTAGATATCAATATGCCCATTATTTATTCATGTTCCACAAACAACTGATTCGTCAATTGCTGGAGCCAGAAATACACTTGCACCTCAATGCAGAAATCATTAATCAGACATTTTTATCACATTTTCGGCTTTTGAGTCACCAAATTTCTTTGGTAGTTTTTAAGTCAAAGATGTTGCACCAAAAAAAATAAAAAAATGATGGAACCCATCTCTAAGAAAAATTACTTTATCAATCACACCAGAAAATGTTAAAGGGAGCTGTTACAGAACTAACAGATATTGGCTACATTTATCAAACTTCTTTTAATAAGCAATTATATCATATCTGCATCAAAACGCTTACCTCAAAAAACAAAGGGAAAAAAAAGAAAGTTGCATTAAAACTTTGGCACTTGACCTCTCACATTGTGAAGGGCAAAATTGGATGAGAATTCAATCATGACATCAAAAGTTAATACAAGCTTTTTTTTTTTTCTTTCTTTAACTATCAAGATAAATTTTTTGGGGGGAGGGGGGGTGGAACCCATCGAAAGCATGAATTTTCTAAATTCTAGTGCATGGCAGAAACGAAAACTGAAGTTTAAGGCAACAGCAATTTGATTTATAAATAATTTAATTAATCAATTTATAACAGAAACTTAAGAAATGTTCAGAAATATCATTTTTCAAAAAAGAAGTACACAAACAAGTTCTAGAGCATTAATAAAACACATCTAGCATACACAACAGAAGAGAGGGTCAGGAAAAAACAACAGAGGCTTCTTGGAGGATCATTTTATCTTGAAGATCAGACTTCAACACAATCTTAAATATTGATTTTGTTAATGAAAATCGGGTTCAAAAAAGTTAGAAATATGACTTTCAGCTCTTTTCACAACCATTTCTTTCAACACAACACAAGATCTCTGATTCTCTTTCAACAGCAACAAGCTCCAGCATATGCTCAATATTGACAATATGGATAAAGTACATACATCATATATCCAATAGGAAATGATATTTAGATCATACAACAGAAAGTCAGAACAGCAAGGACAATGAGACAGGGAAACATACTTCATCATTTCATACTTTTTTTTTTTGCAAAATCCTGATTGTGATATTATTTGATAGAATTTTGAAGAAATTTAAAGAGTAACAACTTCCTAACTAATTTAACAAATAAAGATCCAAAGATTAGCACTAGACTAGAAGTGATTTAGCCTCACAAACACCAAATGGAGTCACTTTCAAGTTCAGCATTCTCAATGCACCTCCAGTGCAGTAACTTTCATCTTCTGGTCTTTACAAGGTCTAAAAACAGCAACTTAAGCTTCACTATCCACAAAATTGACACTTTTAAGTACTGTACACCAACTTGTACCCCATTTGTAAAGTTGTTATACTCTGAAATCAAGCCGTGTAGACTACTCAGAGAACACTTGGTAGCAAATTACCTTCTGGAAATAACCATCCATGAGACGACTAGGATTCAATCAACAATCAAAATAGAGTGTGCAATCGAAGTAGAGTGTGATACCTGAGTTACTCCCTGAGAATCCAGCTAACAATTGAGAAGCAAACACCTTTAAGGCACTCCTCAATTAGGGTTTTGAATCCCTAAAGCTAGAGTTCTCTACAATTCTTCCACTTGGAGCTCCCCTGAATAATCTTCTTTCTTTCTAACTCACAACTACTTTTCCTGCCTGTTCCTTTTATTTCCTCCGAGCTATACCGATTCATACATTTACCAAACTACCCTTACTTTCCTAAATAGACTATTTACACCCGTACAATTTACTCAATACACCACATTGCACATAACAACCCCTACTACATACAATCTTTATATGACAGATCACAACATACACAACAACATACAATGCATACTAGCACAATACAACAACATCACACACACAACACACCCCTTTTACTAATATATAACAAAACACAACATCAGTTCTTAGAGGAAGAGGGCAGATGCCTCTTGTAAACCTTTAATAAAGGTATATGAGCTCTTGGGTATTGATCAATCCATGTCTGCAAATTTTACAAACCATAAACTAATTGGATTTGTTTCCAGAGACCCACCTGTTTAAATCAATTAAATCCTCCAATATCCCTCAAAGCTGAACCAGAGCTTAAATAATCACAAAATTCAATTGTTTACTTTAGAAAACATTCTGCAAGCCACAAACATTGTCCAAGAGAATTTTTAAAAGAAAAAACTTCTCACCATTTCAACATGAGATAATCACATACAAGTGACTGGACCTGCAAGTTTTCTGATTTGATGTCTAAATATGTGCTTTCACAATTTTGTTTGATGGAAAATATGCAATATTTTATACAACCATACTAATCTATATAGGGGAAATTGGGTATTCCGTTCTCCACAAACACTGTTATTTTCCGTTTACATTTCTACCTTAAATACTTAGATGAATATTCACAAGGGAAATATATAAATAAGGACATGCTAAAACTTCAATAACTATTAACTAATCAACCTAACATCACATTAAAAACTTGCATGCATATCGTGTATGCATGATTGCTCCTAATAATATGAAGGAGACCAAGATGGCATCTGAAAAACAGGATGTAGTGCACTGATTTGTGCTACTCGCTTCGCACTACCGTGCATCCCTATTGCGTGTTTCCACAATCTATTTTCCCCATTTTGCAAAAACGTTTCTCCAGACACTAAATTTGCCAAAATACATAAAGACAGTCTATGCATTTCTGAAATCATAATAGAAAACGGGTAACCAATCAGTGCTAATGCACGTAAGTAAACAGCAGAAATTAAATGAACTGAATCAGCAAGAAGCGCCCAGAAAATTCATTAATAATAATAATAAACAGTAATGGAGAGATTACACTTGTTCCTGGTGCGGGAGTACGAATCTGTCTCTCGAAAATCCTGGCAGCAAGATTGCTGCTCTTATACATCCCAAAAGCTTATTGTACGATTCTAGACCTGAAAAAAGATAATCGCACAAATCAAACTTCTATTTTTTCTGGTAAATTGCAGAATAAAGTAGCAGAAAGAGCTTTAAATTCTAGAAAAACAATCAATACTTGTTTCTATCTTCTCCTTCTTCTTCTTCTCGGTTCGTTTTTCGATTACGAGGACAAGCACGTTCAGTCCTTTCCGTAATGATCATGAGAAAATGTTTGTGTGCGCTTTTGAGTGTGTGAAGTGAAGAAGGAGCCAGCAAGACAGAGAGAGAGAGAGAGAGAGGAGAGAGCAAAGTGAACGGTTACAAGCGGATCTGGGGAATGGGGTTTGGATTGGACTTTGGGAGTAAGTCATATCATACACATTTGTTTGGGTCCACTAGAGTCCCCACCCAATGCATGAGCAGGAATAAGCCTCTTCTTGGCTTGGCTTTTTTTTTGGAAGGAAACTTAAAAAATTTCTTATCTACGTCACTATTGATGTTATTAAATCAAAACTTATTATTTGAATTCAGACATTTTATAAGACTTAACCTTAGAGATTCTTATAATAATACCTATTCTCTTATTTACCTGAAATTTGACGAGGGTTGTTTTCGAAATCTTTATTTCTTTTTCATAAGAATAACCAATATATTTTATTAAGTGATATTAATTATTAATTTCCAAATAGAGATTAAATTTTGTAATTATTTGGCAATCTCACTTTCATAAAAATTATAATACCACCACTACTACACACACTATCAACAACATTGCTCTAGCACCATCATCGCTATTGCCACCACCTTCACTATCACACCACGACCGTGTGACCATCACAACCATATTGCTAATATTATTATAACTGCCACCATTATCATATTGCTATCATATTATCACCACCTTCACCATCACTTTCATCACCACCACCACCTTCCCTATTGATGTGCTTCAAGTTGACAACCAACAAAAAATAATCAAAAGCTCATAGAGATGTGAATTATGTTTCGTGGTCTTGTAATTTTGAAAAGATATAAGCAATTCTCCTTTAGATATGACTCACCTATATAGATCACACTATGTTCGTGCAACCCGATACAATTCATAGATCAAGAAAACTTCACCATAATCTAAGCAATTGATAAGAACTAAGGTTCAAAAGAATAGATTGCTTACTCATGAAAGTTGTTCATTTAATAATGATAAAGATAATACAAAATAAAACCTTATAAGTCTATGATTTAAGGGAAAAAGCAGAAATGAAATCTATCTTAAAGCATAACTAAAGGACTAAGTCATAATAAACATTATTTATTAAAATTTGTATACCATTTAGATGGCTAAGTGCGGTTAATCTAACTCTTGGGGTGTTGATGGTTCAGTTCAAGGTTAAAGCAAACCAAATTGTATTTAAAACGGTTTGGTTTCAAACCCTTAATAAAATGAACTACTTTCAAAAGTTCAAGGTTCTTAATAGAACCATTTTAAATGTGATTTGGTTTAATTTGATTCAATTCAAATTGCTTTCTTTATTTTAGTTAATAATACTAATAGTTATCGAAGTTTTTAACTAAATATAAATATTTTAGTTGAAGAACATTACGTAAGAATTAAAACTATATAATATTATATCATAGTGACATAGCATTTTAGGATAGTGAAGGTGCGTAAGGTTACTTAACACTATGTTTGGTATAGAAGAAATTTATGGTAAACTATGAAAATGGAAGGAAATTAAGGGAAATACTATGTTTAGCTATTAAAAAGGAAAGTGAAAGATGGTGAAAGTAGGGAGAAATTAATGGAAACATTTCCATTTTTAAAATCAATAAGTTTCTCCATGAAAATGGAGAGAAAGTGGTAGAAATAATTGGAAATCAAGCAAAATTATAAAAATACCTTTAAAAGCAAAACCAAATAAGTAAAGTTGGTGGTATTTTTATCTATCAATAATACATTTCTTTCATATAAATTCAAATAAGAAATAAACATTACATTTTCTTCCATTTCTTTTCCTTTGATTTCCTTTCTTTTCCTAACCACTCATTTTTGCTCATTTCCACTATTATTAAAATTACCAAATACAATGTAAGAGATGAGAGACTATAGTGAAGTAAATAAGTAGGCTGTGAAGGTTAAGAGTGAGATAAGATGACAAAAAAGAAAAGTAAATAGAATTAGATTAAAATGTTAATAAAGTTTAAAATTGAAAAATATTGCTTATTTTTTAAGTAGCTTGGTCCATGAATCGTTTAGACCCTCTATGTACCAAATCACAAAATTAACCAAAATATAAAAAATCTACATTTTATAGTTTGGTTAGATTTTGTTCAATTTGTTAAATAACTCTAAGTTTGATAGCTCAACAAAGAAATTAATGCAACTTAAATGCAATTACAAAAACTTGCTCATTTTTAGTAGGTTGTTTCATTAAGATCCTATGAGTGAGATTTTGCGATCCCTTGTCTTAAGCTCTAGTTATCGATATAGTACAAGCTTGAATCATATAATTTCTTAGGGTTGTTGAAGTTCTACTCTCAAAATTTGCTAGTCTTTATAAGGAGACAAATCAAATATGTTAAATGTGACAAAAGTTCCATAATCATCTAGGAACTTAAGTTTGCATGCATTATGGTTAATCTTCCCTTGAACTCAAAGTGGTCTATCTACTTTGAGTAACAACTTTTGAGCTCTTGCTCCTAGGATTAACTCCTTCTTATGATGTAACTAAACTAAATTTCATGACTTGAATAATAAGGGCTTCTTTCCCTTTCTTCCTTAATCTTAATGTTTTGTAACTTGTTTGTTAAGATGGTAAAAACCTTCTAATGTAGCTTCTAGAACTATCAAGCCTTAACCCTTTGTACACTTCCATCCATAGAGGTCGGTACAATAGTAAATCCATTAGTGTAGTTGGATTATACTCAATGACAATCTCAAAAGGTTTTTTTTTTTTTTCTCATGGAATTATATACATGTCGAGCCTAAATTCTGATTCATTTTTCCTAATTTGATTTACACTAAACCCTATGTTCATTTAATCTAAATCCTCGACTATGATTAAGAAAGATTTTATTTTTATTTAACTTGGAGAAAACAGAGTCATTACCCAATTAAGATTGGAAAAAAAATATTAAATTAAGACTAATTGAGTGGATTAGTCTTAATTTAGTTATTAATCCATGTAAAACATTTAAATAAAACCATAGATTTTGGAATTGGGGGTTGTTTTATTAAAACCTTATGGTTGCCACTTTAACCTTCCAAATGTTTAACTAAAGAAAATTAAAAAAAAAAAAATAGTAAGGTCACTTGTAGTTGCATATGTACCTGTTATTCGAGATCAGATCAGTCGTAGTTTGCATACATTCTAAATTGTTAAAATACGAAAAATTTTATTTTACTTTAAAAAATTTATGAAAACAAAAAATAAATAAACAATAATTTTTTAAAGAAACTAATTTTTTTTAAAAAAAATAAATGTCTATATATATGTGTGTGTGTCTAAAAAAAAAATTCTAAAGGTTAAAAATGTAAAAAAAGTTTATTTATTTATTTTTTAATAAGGTGTCTAAAAAAATTATTAAAAATAATTTTTTTTGAAACTAAAATGTCAAAAAAAAAGTGTGAACTTGGTAGGAGCCATATGTGAATTGAAGGAGGTGCAATGGCTTCTAGTGGTTACTTGGCCTTCAGTTGGTGATGGAATAGCACGGTAGAGGACGACTTCTCGATCTACATAGCTTGTTCATTCCAACAACGACGAAGGGTGGTGTTTGTTTCACACAACAATGGTAATGCCAGTCGATGGCTGATACTCAATAACTAGACTAGGAGAATCAAAGCAAAAGATGGGTGTTTTCCGAAACTAGACAAATCCAGGAACTCAAAGACGCCAACTTGATGCTTCAAAGCTGAGTGTACGTGGTGAGTTTTTAGAGAGAAGTGGGAGCTTTGAGGATATGGGTTTAAAGAGAGAAGGCTTTAGTTAGTGTTTGAATGAGTGCTTTTGGGTAATTGTTCTATGTTCTTGTGCTTGTTCAAGCTCCTATTTATAATGTAGGAGTTTGAATCAAAGATGGGAAGTTCCCTTGACCATGAATTCACGGATATTTTAGCTGGGGAACTTTTTTTTTATTTTTATCGATTTTGACTTTGATTCCATGAATTTGGCTGCAATTTGAATGAATATACTAGTTAAAAGGAATCCCTAAATGCCTATTCTTGCTTGAAAATGTCCATGGAAGCTTTCAATTGAATTAAAGAATTTAATTTATGCCATTTAAATTCGGAGTAAAATGTGGAATTCGTTATTTTTTTGAATATTTGGATTGATTTTTAACTAATAAGATGAATGAATCAAGATGTGTACATGAGTTTAATTCGTAGTATGCCATGCGATCTACACGATTTCACCATTAATTTGGTGAAATCGTGTCAAAAAATGGGCTAAAAATAGACAAGAAGTGAGTTAGTTGTGAGCTAGAGCATGTTTGGCCAAGGAAGAAGATAAACAGTGTAAAAAACGTTGATGGGTCGTTTATTCGATTGTATCAAATTATAGATTTATAAACCCAAAGAAATATAACGAACTAGCTAAGCAAATGCACCTATCTAATACTAGAAACAAGTACTAGTATTACCATTTTTCTACTATTTAGTCTAAATTTCAATATAAAATTAATAAATTAAATTACTAATTAACTAATCTAATAATAAAATTAATTATAATCGCTATAATAAATGAATTCAATCATAAGATATACCCTTCATCTTAATCCACTCTAAACCCTAACTTTCTTATAATAAGGTTTTTATTAATTAATTATTTATACTTTGCACTATAGGAATTCTCAATTAAACTAATTACTCTCTTGAGTTAATTAATTAATAACTTTATATGGAATAGCGGAGACCTCTCCCTCACTATCACCCTATAAGATTTCATTAAGCTCCTAATTCCCAAATAAAGATTAAATTTTTATATAGAAAATTGAAGTTTTCCTATCTCTAGGTAAAACATGCAATCCTTCTATTTATGAAGATCTATCCTATTAGATAAGACATTTTTCTATCTAACAAGAATCATACATGTAATCAATTTGCGCATATAAATTAATTATACAACAGTAAACACATGAATAAATACAAAGACATAAACTTTTCTTTAATCGATAAGTAACTCAATCACATGGTTTAGGCATATAAATCTACTTCTTCATGAAATCTACAATAATTACTATAAGTCTAGAGAAGCAATAATGATTTATGATGAAAAGAATAAACTGCCGTAATTGTTTTGTGATTTCCGATGATACTCTAGCTATTTTGTTCTCTAAATGTGTGATTTTGCTTTTCTAGGGTTTTTAGAGTAGCTATGAGAGAAAATAAAATCAGATCCCTAATTTTCGTAATGAAGTGAGTATTTATAGTTTAGGAATTTTTGTTGCATGCACGACCTAGTGCACCCCCGTGCTCAGGGCCGTACACTTTGGAAAAATGTAAAATTTTGACATTCTGATTTCTGCATGGCCGTGCTCGAGGTTATACAGTTTGAAATTCCTACAGTTTCTTCTCTGGGTAGATTTCTTGCTTTAGCACGACTCTCTACACCACTTGTGTAGCGGCTAGGGCACAATTTCACGATGCATTCTGATCACTCTTTGTTCTCTAGCACTAGCATCAGCACAGTCATGCTGAAGGTTGTGCACACGTGAAAATCACTTTTTTTTTTCTTCATATTTTTCCAAATTTCGTTTTATTTTTTGCTCGAATCTTCTTTAAATCTTTAATTTGCACTCTTTAACCCTTGAAATCAAATATTAAGCACTTAAATGTCTTTTTCTTAACAAATTCACACAAAATTCATATTTAATGAGCATTATAAATAAGGTTTCTTTTAACACTTATCAAACTTCCCCACACTTAAACGTTTGCTTGTCCTTAAGCAAACAAAATAAGAATAAAAGAAAAACTCTATCATAAATTATACTCATCATAATCTTCAAATCACAAGTAGCATTCTTTACTTAATTAATTCTTAGTGACTCGTTAGTGCCTATTGCTCAAACCTACCATAATTGTATATATACTTAGCTTACAGTAATTAGACTTTTCAAATTAATTCAAGCAAGTTAAACAAGTATCCTCACTATCTAGCAACCGTCTTCAAAGTTACGAAGGAAATAACAAATTAAACAAAATCTAAGTTGCTCAGTTGCATTTTACCACTTACCAAAAAGTATATAAAGCATTCAATCATTTTTCAAAGCATCACAACAAGAAGTGAAAGTATGTGGCATTTATTATTTCCCTGGATTATTTTTCCTTTTTCTTTCAAGTCTCTTTAAAAGTTTTTTTTTTTTTTTTTGAAATTAGATAGAACCAAGTAACCCATGTAGCAACCTTTTAGCTGATAATCTCAAGCTCATCACCTAAGTTAACAAATGTTATTCCCTTAATGGAGGGCGTCCTTACGGGCTTATTTACTCAAGTTACAAGACTCGACTTTTTGATATTCCTTACAATTATGGTAATTTCATTGGTCGGTCGATCTTAGGACAGACGACCTTAAGTAACTAGGTTTTAAAGGGACCCCATCAAACCTCCCTTACCTTAACACATAGGGACTCAATATTAATATTTATTATTTTCAAAGAGATTATTTCAAGAAAAATTACCAAGTTAACAATTTTACATACCCCTTTTACAAAAGGTTGAGAGAGCTCTCAAAATGATTGAATATTAAATATATTAACCAGCTAACTTAAAAACACAACTAATTTACTTGAAATTAAGGATTTCTATTTACTTCATAACTCTAAACTCAGCTATTAAACAACAAATAGATTTACTTCACTTGGATTTCATCCTAAAATTTTAACTGAATATACCAAGCCTAACAATAGGTGAGTAAGGCACACAAAGTCACTGCTTTTACATGTGTGTGTATGAGAATGCTATGCATAAATTTTAATGAGTATAATTTCAAGGTTTCTACTTTTCACTAATAGACAATCAAGATTAAAGTTCAATTGTAAACTTGTAAATGAGAAAAATTTGATCAACAAGAGCATATAATACATAAATAATTAAGAACCTAATTCTTTTATCTTTATATCCCTTCCCCACACTTATTTAAGACATTATCCCCGATGTCTTTCCAAAGTGAGCACACATAGGAGAAAGGAAAGAGATAAAAGAAAAATTAAGAAATAAAAGAAAAAGGACACTAAGGACTTCCCCGATTGTCAACACGTGCAAGTTTGAATTTCAGTAAAGAAAAAGTTGTGCATTATCAAACGTAAAAAAAAAAAAAAACGAAAACACCAAACTAAAATAATAAAATAAAAGTTAGCCTATCCTTGTCGAAAGAATAAACATGCAGCCAATTCAAATAAAGAGTCTTCTCATAAGGGAGCTCAATTAATTACAAATCATACATAGAAAAAGTAGAACAAGGGAGAAATAAAAGAAAGAATGGGGGAGGAAGGAAAACATAAATATATATACATGAAAATTCTTCCTCGGCTTTTACACAACCATGCTTGGGGCCATGCAGTGCTCCAAAAAGTGTCCAGAAGCTCCTCTTCATGTGTACACTACTTTGAGCACTGCTTGTGCTCAAGGTTTTACAAATGCTTAAAAAATGTACAAAAATTAAGTAAAAACTTTCTAAGCTATTTGATCCATGTGTTTGTTTAGTGTGCACCTTGACATAAGTGAAAGAGTAGGAAAATAACTTACCAAGTACACTTAATAAGTACATGGGTTGTTTATCCGATCATATCAAATTATAAATTTATAAACTTAAAGAAATATAACAACCTAGCTAGGCAAGTGTACTTATCTAATGTAGTATAGATCGCAACGGGTGTCGTCCTCAAGGATCTTAGAAACAAGTACTAGTATAAATTCATAAAATTCAAGCTATTTGATGGGTCGTTTATCCGATCGTATTAAATTATAAATTTATAAACCTAAAGAAATCTAACGACCTAGCTAGGCAAGTGCACCTATCTAATAAAGTATATATTACAATGGGTGTTGTCCTTAAGGATCTTAAAAACAAGTATTAGTATTACTATTTTTCTATTATCTAGTCTAAATTTTAATGTGAGATTAATAAATTAAATTACTAATTAACTAATCTAATAACCCTAAGATTAATTATAATCGATGTAATAAATTAATTCAATCACAAGACATACCCTTCATCTTGATCTACTATAAACCCTAACTTTCTTATAATAAGGTTTTGATTAATTAATTGTTTATGCTTTACATTGGAGGAATTCTTAATTAAACTAATTACTCCCTCGAGTTAATTAATTAATAACCTTATACGGAGTAGTGGAGACCTCTCTCTCACTATCGCCCTATAAGATTCCATTAAGCTCACAATTCCCAAATAAAGATTAAATCTTTATGTAGAAAATTGAAGTTTTTCTACCCCTAGGTAAAACATGCAATCATTTTATTCCTAAAAATCCATCCTATTAGATGAGACCTCTCTCTATCTAGCAAGAACCATAAATATAATCAATTCGCGCGCATAAATTAATTACATAGTAGTAAAACACATGAATAGATACAAAGATATAATCTTTTAATTAATCAATAAGTAATTCAATCACATGGTTTGGAGTTTTACAAGATGTAGGGCATATAAATTTACTCCTCCATGGAATCTACAGTAATAACAATAAATCTAGAGAAGCAATAATGATTGATAATGAAAAGAATAAACTCCCGTAATTGTTTTGTGATTTTCGATAATGCTCCAGTGATTTTGCTCTCTTAGGGTTTTTAGAGTGGCTATGAGAGAAAATAAAATCAGATTCCTAATTTTCATAATTAAGTGAGTATTTATAGTCTGGGAATTTTTGTTGCATGCACAGCTTGGTGCACGTCCGTGCTCAAGGTTGTGCACTTTGGAAAAACGTAAAATTTTGACGTTTCGGTTTCTATATGGACGTGCTCAAGGTTGTGCACTCCGAAATTCCTACAGTTTCTTCTCTAGGCAAATTTCTTACTTCAGTATGACTTTTTACACCACTTCTGTAGTGGCTAAGATCACTCTTTGCTCTCTAGCACTAGCATCAGTGCGACCATGCTGAAGGTTGTGCATATGTGAAAACCACCTTTTCTCATATTTTTCCAAATTTTGTTTTGTTTTTTGCTCGAATCTTCTTTAAATCTTTAATTTGCACTCTTTAACCCCTGAAATCAAATATTAAGCACTTAAGTTTCTTTTTCTTAACAAATTCACACAAAATTCATAAAAATTCATATTCAATAAGCACTATAAATTAGGTTCTTTTAACACTTATCAAACATGTGTTGAAAATGTGTTTCGTACTATTTATTGAAAGAAGAAAATGTGTGTTTAAAACACATTTTCTTCTATTTAAAAAATTTTTACACCTTGCACACTTGCCATAATTTGAACCTCGGTTTCTTATGTAGTGCAAGTGTGTGTTTTCTAACTAGGCCATTGGCTTGTGCCTCAGTTATGTTATGTAAACAAGTTGTATTTATTCCCTTTTTTTCAATTCTTTATATAAAAAATAAATGAATAATAAACTAGAGAGAGCAAAAATAGGGTATTTACAACTACCTCCATTTAGGGTGAAGTTTGAGGAAAACTTTACCACAAAGACTCAAGAGACAAACCATTTTTGCCTAAAAAAACTTTATTGGTGTTCTAATGAGCTAACTATTTGAAAACTTGAAAATTCTTTAAAGTAGGGATAACACTTCTAATGAGCAAGCAATCCATTTACTTTAACCTAGGATAGCATTCTTGAAGAGCAAATGATCCAAAAATTAGATAACGCTCTAACAAGTAAGTGATCCATTTACTATAATTTAGGATAACGCTCTAAAGAGAGGGCGGTCCATTTGCTTTAACTTAGTGCTCTAAAGAGTAGGCAATCCTAAAATTGGACAATGCTTTGATGAGCAAGTAATCCATTTACTTTAATTTAAGATGGCACTTTAAAGAGCAAGCGATCCATTTACTTTAATTTATGATGGTGCTCTAAAGAGTAAGCGATCCTAAAACCGGATAACACCTTAAAGAGTAAGTGATTCATTTACTTTAACTTAAGATAGTGCTCTAAAGAGCAGGCGATCCATTTGCTTTAACTTAAGATAGCACTTTAAAAAGCAGGCTATCCTAAAATTGGATAATGCTATAATGAGAAAGTGATCCATTTACTTTAATTTATTATGGTGCTCTAAAGAGCAAGCGATCCATTTACTATAATTTAGGATGGCGCTCTAAAGAGCAAGCAATCTTAAAACTGGATAACGTTATAAAGAGCAAGTGATCCATTTACTTTAACTTAAGACAATGCTCTAAAGAGTAGGTGATCCTAAAATTGGATAATGCTCTGATGAGCAAGTGATCTATAAGGATTATGGCAAAAGAGATCTTATAACTTGAAGAATTAGATTGAAACCGACATTAGGGATAAAGGGTCACTAAAAAAAAAAAAAAACGAGATGAAGACTTTTAACTTAGATATGACTTAACTGTTAGGAATAACAGGTTAAAGTGGACAAAATTGGCCTTGATTGACTTTGACTTAGACAAGAATTGGCTATTGGAGTTGACATGTTGAAAAGAATGAACTTGGTTTTGTTTTTTTAACTAACAAATATAGCTTCTTTACAAATTCCCAAGCACTCTTACTAAGCAATAAGCTTTCTCCACTTTCCCATAATGGTTGGTTCTGTCTAGGGACCATGATTTCTCCCTCTGTAAGAGATCTCATTCTCTAAGGGCTTTGAACTCTTCTTTAGAGGCTTTGATCTCCTTTATTGAAATATTGATCTTCAAACTTGGGATAATGACTTTTATTGCACTAGGAATGGCTTCAATCATCTGTCTATTTGAAAATAAATATCTCACTAATGATTAGTTTAGTTTAAGAGGACTTTACTTACCTTCTCTCGGTCTATATCTCACTCTTAACTCCAATTCCAAAAATTATAGTCTATCTTATAAGTGATACGCTTAAATCAATTTGCTGGGTCTCTCTCTCTCTCTCTCTTTTTTTTTTTTTTTTTTTGTAATGGAACAAGGGCTTTTTTGGTTATCGGTCTCAAAAAGATGTTAATGAAAAGGTTTATTTAGGAGGATAATGATCCATGTTTATAAGTCAAGAAGGTGTACTTGCCCTAGTTTAAAAAATAACTTTTGTTTAGGATAAAATATTTCTTCTAATATGAAAATCCTTTAAAGAGGAGTGATGTTCTGGGTGTACCTTGGTTTAAAATTGTAACTCTTAGAAGCTAGTAGCCTTGATTATGTATGGACCTTAGTCACTCCTTCTTCTTCTTCTTCTTCTTCTTCTTCTTCTTCTTCTTCTATTTATTTTATTTTATTTTTTGGTCATAAGAGGTGCTTGTAGGTTTTCTTAATCTCAAAGAAAATAAATTATCGACAACAATTAATTATTCTTGAATAGATGCAACTAAGGTAAGTACAAATTAGTTAATCTTTTTCTCTTAACCGATGGCTTGATTGCACTATTATGGGGGTTTTAAAAAGGCTTAACTAGGTAATTAAGAGATAATTGTACATAGGATAAAGAAATGAATGCCTAACATCATTTTGAATTATGTATCAAATTTAAGATGGACCTCCTTTGAGGAATGAGTCCGAAAACCTTACAATGATGACACTCAACTTCTCAAGTGTTTTAAGGTTGGTGTTTGGGATGTGGTTTATCTTTTTTCATTTTAAACTTTTCAGTTGGTGAGATGTCACATTTGGTTTAAATGGTCAAATGTCCTTAAAAGATCTTAATGTCTCAAGCTTATTATCTTAAACATCATGCCTCTAAAATTAAGAGAAGTGGCAACAAATAACTTTTATTCAAATGATTCATTTCTTTTGCTATTACAACTTTGGCAAAAGTTAACCCTCTTAACTTGCTAACATTTGCCCCTCACTCTCTTACCCTAGACAATATCCCTAATCGTTTTAGATGATCGGTCAATTTATCATGTGATAACAATAGGCTTTCTACATTGGCAATGAATGTGGTCCTTCATAGCTTGGAGAAAGATTGTCACTAACTTCCAAGAGGTCTAGTTGAATAATCTTTGAATCTATGAGGTCTTGAACCTTATTCTTTAAACTCCAGCAATTTTTAGTTCATTGACCTATTTAATCCATATGTTAGTCACATCGTGTGTTTAGGTCATAGTTCCTTAGCCTGTAGTCTAGTTTAGGGGTTTCATAGGATATGATCCCAATTTCCCTTAACTTAATGAAGGCTTGAGCCATTACGATCTTGAATAGAGTAAATTGCCTTTGATGACCTTGGATTTGTATTTTCTTGCTTGGTGGGTTAGCTTCTAGCTTTTTCTTTTTGGCCCCTTATTAGTATTAGGGCTCAATAATTCTCTTCAAGTTTAAAGGAGTGGTGTTTTCTCTAGAGGGATCATAAGTTGGAATATAAGGCCCATGGTCATTTCTAGGTTCATAATCCTTTCCCACAAGGTTGTCACTTTTTCTTTAAGAATTGTGAGCCTTTCTTCATAGGATAAAACCTTTTGTTGAACGATAGGCTTTTTCTCTATAATTTTTTCTTTCCTGATGATCCTAAAAGCTATTAACCTTTGCACCTTGATTTTGACTTGGGTTCGATCATTCAAGTCTACCACTTGTAAATGACGAACTTGCTTTAAATCATGAACTAGTTGCTCAAAAGGCACTAGTATTTCTTCTAGAATTTAAACCATTTTAGTTTCTTATGAGTTTAACATATTGATAGTATGCCCTAAGTCATGGATAAAGTCTAGTTGGATTGCCCTTGCATCTATCAAGTTTTGGATCTTGTTTTTATAGCTCCTAATAGTCATTTGTAGCAAGTCCCTATTTACCCATGTGGTAATCACATTGTGCATTTAGGTCATATTTTCTTAGCCTGTATCCTGGTATTGCATTTTTAGGATACAACAAGCTATCTCTCCTTAGATGATTAAAAACTTGTAACAATAAGACAAGAATTTGAGTGAATTTATTTCCAAATATCTTAGGCCTTTCTTGTTTTGTGGGGGCTCTGATATTGTAGCATTTATATCAAAATCCGGTAGGGTTAGTTTTTTTCTTGTCAACTTCCCCTTTTTGATGGCTTCTTCAATCTTACTACCAGTAGCTACTATATCTCCAAAATTGGATACAGTGCTACTAATCAAATGCCCATAATATGGCTTATCTAATGTGTTGATGAACGTAGAGGTGAGATCTTTTTTTTGGAGAAGAGGGTTGATTCTCGCTACCATGCCTCTCCATCTTTAGGCATATTCCTTAAAGGTTTCCTTGTTACTTTTATTCTTTCCTCGAAGACCCCATATTGAAGGGGCTATCTCTGTGTTGAACTTGTATTGGTTATAAAATACATGAGCTAATTTATCCTACATATCAATCTCATTTAGATCTAGTTGGGCATACCAAGTTAATGTGGGCCCTATCAAACTATCTTGGAAAATTTGGATCAATAGCTGCTCATGTTTGGTGTAATGAGCCATCTTGCATAAATACAACCTTATGTGGAGCTTGGGGCATCTAGTCCCATCATATTTTTCAAAGTTTGGTACTTTGAATTTTTTTTGGATAAGCATCTATGTCATTTGTAGCAATGTCGATGATTTGATCGAACCCTTCATGATCTTTTAAAACTCTTAGCTTGTCAGAGAATTGCTGGAATTATTTGCTCTCCATTTTCTTTTGTTTGTTTTCTAACTCCTCTTTTAGGTCTTCAGTATCAAGGCCCATGTTAATTGCTATGATGGGCTTAATTCCTTTATGAGGTGGAATTCCAATTGTATCTCTAAGGTGAGCATTTGAATGCCCCTCTTGTGATGCTTGGAGGCCCTTGAAAAGATTTATACCTTTGGTGAGAAATTGAATTTGCTCAACCATCTTCTTCACAGTTTGTTCCAGAGTAGATATCTTTGAGCTAGTAGAGGTGTTAGTGCTATTGTTGCTGTCATTATTGTCACTAGCCATTATGAGTCTAGATAGTAAACCTGGTTGCTTAGAGGCAAGAATCCTGGAGAATCTATATTTGTTAGTAATTTCTTCTTTCTTCTTTTTTCTTTTTGAAATTAACTTTGAAAATAAAAAAGGACTTAGACATTGACTGAAACAATGATTGTGACTCTAAGATCCTAAAGAGATGAAGATGAATGGAATAACCAATATTTATAAGGGGATGAAATGGGATGATTATTATTTATTTACAAGACGGTTGATTTTTTTGTTTTATAAAGGACATAAAAAAATTTATTTACAAAGTTTAGTATCTATTTCTTATTTCTCTCTCTCTCTCTCTCTCCCCCCCCCCCCCCCCCCCCCTCTCTCTCTCTCTCTCTTTTATGCATTAAAAAAAAAAGAACTAAAGTTAAAAGGAGATCAGATGGCTCATGAAAAAAAATAATTTGTTATTATTATTATTATTCATGAACTTGACAATTATTCCAAATTAGCTAACAAGATTGAATATCCTTAATCTAATCTCATAGTTGTGCTTCTAGTCATTGCAGCACCTTTAATGCCCGCTTAAGGACACCTTCAGTTCATTTAACTTGGGTTAAGAGAATTTGCACGTCTAATTCCACCGCCCCTGGCTCTTTCTTTCCAATAATTCATCTTCGCTTCAAGTAGCTAGACCCGAGAGTTGGGTATGCTTGGCATACTATTGACTTCTTGCTCGTTGCCTTGTTGATTGATTGCCATTGATCCAGATAATTATCAATTTCATGAGTAATATTTATGAACCGTTTGATCTCTTCTTTTTTTTTTTTTGAGAAAAAAAGTAATTAAAAATGCATGGGAACATATGGATGTAAAAACCATTAAATTAATACAACATTTATTAAGTTTTAACCCTATTAAGACTCGGTGTTTATATCATAATTCTAATACACAAGAAAATATATTTACAAGGAATTTGTTTACAATGGCATTTGCAAGGAAATAATATAATGCTTATTTACAATATACATTCAAGATACACACAGAAGTGTTTACATAATCATTTATAGGACACTCTAGCATTAATTGGGTTGCAACTTTAATTAAATGCCGCAGTAACTTTATGGTTGATGAAGAGTGTATGTAATTTAGGTGGATCCTAAAAGTTTGCAAACTCTATAGCCTCTCACATTTTTGAAGAAACGGATCCTGGGCTACATCTAAGTTTGAGTGGGGTAGCTAAATTGGCCTCGAGCGGTAATCATTCCACTATACTCAAAACTTACACAATAACTCTCCTCTAAGGTCTTAAGACGGCCCAAGTCCGACTGTATCTAATACATATTGAAAAAATAAATAAATCCTAAATCCCGCATAAAAAAAAGTCAGTACAACTAAAAAAAAAAATTCTAAAAGCAAAGACTACAATAAATAATTTTGAAAAATAAATCCTACTTTTGGAAGGTTTAAGTGGCAAGCCCACTTGGTAGTTCCCCAGTACAGTTGTCATCCTATCGAGCCTAAATTCCAGTTTATTTTTTCTAATCTGATTTATACTAAACTCTATGCTTATTTAATGTAAATCCTAAACTAAGATTAGGAAAAATTTTATTTTTATCTAATTTGGAGAAAAAGGAGTCGCCATTTGATCGAGTTCGAGAAAAATATTAAATTAAGACTAATTGGGCATATTAGTCTTACTTTAGCTACTAATCTACATAAAACATTTAAATAAAACTAGAGATTTTGGAATCAGGAGTTATCCTATTAAAATCTTATAGTTGCTACTTTAACCTTCAAAAATTAAAATTTATTTTAAAAAAATGTTTAACTAAAGAAACATAAAAAAGAAATTTATTGAGGTCACCCCATAAGTGCATACGTACCTATTATTCGGTATCAAACCAATCGTAGTTCGCATACATTATAAATTGTTGAAATACAAAAAAAATTATTTTACTTTAAAAAATTTATGGAAACACAAAATAAATAAACAATATTTTTTTTTAAAGAAACTATTTTTTTTAAAGTCTATATAGTGTGTATATATATAATGTCTAAAAATTTTATAAAGAAAAGACTTTTTTTTTTCTAAAGGCTAAAAATGTTAAAAAATTATTTGTTTATTTATTTTTTTAATAAGGTGCCTAAAAAATTTATTAAACAATAATTTTTAAACTAAAATGTAAAAAAAGAAAAAGAAAAGTGTGAACCTAGTAGGAGCCAGACGTGAATTGGAGGAGGTGCAATGGCTTTTGGTGGTTACTTGACCTTCGGTTGGTGATGGAACGGCACGATGGAGGACAACTTCTTGACCCACGTAGCTTGTTCGTTCTAGGAGAATCAACACAAAAGATGGGTGTTTTCCGAAACTAGACAAATTTAGGAACTCAAAGACACCAACTTGATGCTTCGAAGTTAAGTGTACGTAGGGAGTTTCTAGAGAGAAGTGGGAGCTTCATGGATATGGGTTTAGAGAGAGAAAGCTTCAATTAGTATTTAAATGAGTGTTTTTAGGTGATTTTTCTATGTTCTTATGCTTTTTCAAGCTCCTATTCATAATGTAGGAGTTTGAATTAGAGATGGGAAGTTCCCTTGATCATGAATTCATAGATATTTTGGCTAGGGAACATTTTTTTATTTTTACCAATTTTAACTTTGATTCCATGAATTTGGCTTCAATTCGAATGAATATACTAGTCAAAAGGAATCCTTAGATGCCTATTCTTGCTTGAAAATGTCCATGGAAGCTTCTAAATGCGTTAAAGAATTCGATTCGTGCAATTTAAATTTGGAGTAAAATGTGGAATTCATTATTTTTTTTGAATATTTTAATTGATTTTTGACCAATAAGATGAATGAATTAGGACATGTCCATGAGTTTAATTTGTAGTATGCCACGTGATCTATAGAATTTCACCATTAATTTGGTGAGATCGTGTAAAAAAATGGGCCAAAAATAGACTAGAAGTGAGCTAGTTGTGAGTTGGAGCATGCTTGGCCGAGGAAGAAGATGAATAGTGTCAAAAACGTGTATTGAAAACACGTTTCTTACTATTTTTCGAAAGAAGAAAACGTGTTTTGAACATACGTTTTCTACCGTTTTGATTGTTTGTTGGAAGAAGAAAACATGTGTTCAAAACATGTTTTCTTCTATTTAAAAATTTTTTATGCCCCATGCACCTACCGTGATTCAAACCTCGATCTCCTATGTAGTGAGTGTGTGTTTTCTAACCAGGCCATTAGCTTGTGCCTCAATTATGTTATATAGACAAATTGTATTTATTCCTTTTTTTAAATTCTTTATATAAAAAAATAAATGAATAATAAACCAGAGGGAGCAAAATGGGGTGTTTACAATACAAGCTTATTGTAAGCGAACTCAAAAGTAGGTAAGTACAAATCGCAATTAGTAAGTTTTTACCCATGCTTAGAGTTCAATCAAGTACTTCAGTTTAACAATTTGTTTAGGGATGATAAGATGTGCTAAATAGTAGTTTAGATCCCAAACTTTTTCTCAGCATCTTCTAGAGAAAAAGGGGAAAAAAATAACTACATAGTAACCTTACATCTTTGTTTGAAAACTATGCATAAGAAACACTATAAAGCTTGACAATTTTATGCAAAAAGAGGTTAGCAATAAATATAACATTTTCTATCTTCTGGCAAGGGATGAAATAAGACATCTTGCTAAACATATCCATGGAAAACCAATATTGGGTATTTTCTTCTCATTATCTTAGGTAAATGTAGAGCAAAATCCAAAGTAATGTCAACCCATAGATGTGATAGAACTAGTACTAGCAAATATAAATATGCCTCTCTTATGCTATTAGCCTTTCTATATACAGCACATCTTCCACCACTTTATGAACATCACCTTCCATTACAAGCTAAAAGAAGTGTTCCTTCAATAAATCTAGAGTCTTTTTCTCTCAAAGTGACTAGATAACCCTTTAGCATGGGCTTCCCTCACTAATAACTCCCTAACGATCCTCCAAGCACAGAAAATTTACTCAATCTAAATAAGAACCCATCAACTAGATAATAGAAATCAATAATAGATCCATCAAAGCATTGAGTAACAATTGGCATGAAGTGCACAATATGCAAATACTACACAAGCATCAATAAAACGAAGTAATTTAGAAAATAATGTGATTAAATACTTGTGAAATAAGGCATCATCTACCTTATTTGTACTACCTTTCTTATACTTGATCACATAACAAAGGCTCTCTTGGAACTCCACCCATTTAGTATATCACGTAGTTGGCTTATTTTAACCCTTCAAGTATTCTAAAGACTCGTAATCATTATGATAAACTCTTTTAGCAATAAATAAGTGTTGCCATGCTATTAATGCTTGAATCAAGGAATACATCTCTCTATCATATACATAATGATTAAAAGCCACTCCATGAAGCTTCTCACTAAGGTATGCTATAAGCTATCTTTCATGCATCAACATTGCCCCTATACTTACTCCAAAGGCATCATACTCTAATTAGAAAGTCTTCTTAAAGCTTAGTAGTACTAGAATTGGTTTAATAGTTTGTTTTTCCTTAATCAACTCAAAATTTTATTGTATTTTCTTAGTCTACTAAAACTCCTTACCTTTCTTAGTTAACTTAGCCACAAGTGTCACTATTGTGTTAAAATTTCACACAAAACTACTATAGATGTTAAGCATGAAAGCTTTGCTCTTTGGTTATTGGTTTTAGTATAGGCCATTTAGTAAGAGACTTAATCTTATCTTCATCAACTTGTACACCATGTCTTAACACTATAAAACAAAGAATAACAACCTTCTACTGATAGAGAAGGCTTTTCTTAGGGTTACCATATAGCCTTTCCTCCCTTAAAACAAAAAATAAAACTCTCATATGCTCCACATAACTTTTTAAATCAAAACTTATACTAAGATCAAAATAAACGACTATAAACTTTACCAATAAAAACACGGGGTATGTGATTCATCAACCTCATGAACGTACTTAGTGCATTAGACAAGCCAAGTGGCATGATTATCCACTCATAGAGATGATGTTTCATCTTAAAGGTAATCTTCCATTCACTCCCAAGTCCTATATGTGTATAATGATATCCACTTTTTAGATGAACTTTGGAGAAGTCTAGAGCACCATGTAGTTCATTCAATATGTTGTTCAATTATAGAATAGGGTAACGATATTTATAATAGTTTGGTTTATTGCTCCACTACCCATACACATACATTATGAATCATCATTTTTTATTCTAGAGTTGGTATCAAGTAAAGACTTGTACTCTGTTGTACATACATAATTAAATAAGGTCATTAACTTGCTTCTTGAGCTCTCAAACCTCCTTTGGATTCATATGGTATACGATTTGGTAAAGCTTCTCTTAGTAAGAAATCAATATTATGCTTTATACCCCCTCATAAGAAGTAAGCCCTTAGGCAACTTTGATAGAAACACTTCTCTAAACTCTTTTAATAATCATTGTACTATTGAAGGAATTGGTATCTAACTATCAATACCCAATGCTTGCTTAATATGCTACAACATCTTCTCTTATCCATTAATTACACTTCTCACTTTACCATGTGTCATTAGTAGTGACTCATTTCTATCTCTTACCATATCAACTTAAGTAGCTCTATTTTCACTAGGTCTCACAGGTTTCGTTTTTACTATATTCTTCGTGAGGGTATAAGCATTGCGATACTCATTGTAAAAAACCTTTCTATCAAACAACCATGATCTCCCCATCAAAATATGAGAGCATTCATAGGCATGACATAAAAAATAATTTCATTGTTATACTTATTAGAAATTGAAATAAGTACCTACTTTCACCTGCTTAGTGACGTGCATGATTCCCTTGTCACTTAGTTAATGTAATTTATATAGTTTAGGATAGGTTGTAGTCAGTAATTTCAATCTTTCCACCATAGCAATAGTAGCTACATTCATGCCACTCCTATTGTTAATTATGATATCACACACCTTCCCTTTAACCCAACACTTGAAATGAAATGAATTCTCCCTTTGTTTGTTATCTACAGCTAGTTCAACACTCAGTGTATGCGTAGCTACTAGTTATAACCCTATCATAGGCCTCATTAATGATATCCTTATCATAATTATACTGATTTCTTCCTTTACATCAGCTTATGCATTTCCTCTTCCTTCTCACTTGTCGAGTCTAGTTTTTTATCATTTTCCTTAATTTTAATTTATACTAGATCTTACCCATTTAATATAGATTACTCGACTAAACTAAGAAAAATCAATTTTCAAAAGGAGTCGCTACCAACCTAAGTTGGAAAATAAAGTTAAGGTTAATTGGATGGATTAACCTTAACTAGTTGCTAGTCCATGAATTTTCCTAAAATAATATTTTAGAAAAATATGAACTAAAGATACTAGATTCGAGGGCTAACTTATTAAAACCTAAATGGTGACCATATAAAATTTTCAAGAATATTTATTAAAATGCCTTTATATTCTTATCTTTATTTCCCATGTATCTGCTACTATATACTACAATATGCTATTTATTATTATTATTTTTATGTTTTTTATAAGATTTTGAATTTTTGTTTTAAAAAACCTAAAATCTAAAGTTTATTATACTAATTTTTCTAAAGCTTTTATTATGCCTAATGTTAATAACGTAAAGTTTTTATTCATCTAATTTTTCTAAAGTCTTTATTTTATTTAAAATTTTATATATTTTTTATTTTTATTTTTTATTATTCTATTTAATTATTCCTAGCCTAAAGTTTTCATTTTATTATGGTTGCCCCGAAGGTGCCTACATACCTGCTAGTCAAGATTAGACCGTCCCTAGTTTGTTTTTTCTTTTATAAAAATTTTAGTTTGTTGGTTAATTTTATTTAATAAAAAAATGTCGGGTTTACGTTATTTAATCATATTAATTTTTTATTAAAAAAAATCTAGATTATTGAATGATTATTTTTGAAAAACCTAAAATAACCTAAGTTTGGGAAAACCTCATATTAAATTTTTATTAAAGAAAATTATAAGTGATGAAATCCTAAAATGCTAGATTTTAACATATAGTATTTTTATTTTACTTATTAATTATTATTTATTTTATTATTAATTTTATTTATTTATTTATTTATTATTTTATTTTATTTTTTATTTTTGTATTGTTTATTATTTTATGAGAAACATGGTACTAAAAAAAATTTATTTTTGTATTTTTATTATTTTTACCTTTTTATATAATACTAAAAATTTTATTTATTTATTTATTTTGATTCTTTTGAATTTTTATAATTTTATTTTCTATTGTTATTATTATCATTTATTATTATTATTATTATTATTATTATTATATATTTTTTTTATTTTTAATCCTAGCTTATACTAAAAATTTATTTATTTTATTTTATTATTTCTAATTCCTTTGCTTATACTAAAGGTTTTTATTTTTTGTATTTTGTTATTATTATTACACATCTTTTATTAGAATTTTATTTAAGTAATTTTTTTTAATTTTCATTTTATTTTATTTTAGAAAGAAATTCCTTAGATTTTCATTATTTTTTATTTTTCGCCATCGAACAATAGTATACACCATGACAACCCAATGGATACTTTATTTTTAATTTTTAAAAAGCTGTAAATAAGTCTAAAATAAATCTAGTAATAAATTAAATAAACATATAAAATGAAATAAAAGAAAATAAAATAATAAAAAAATAAGGGTTATTTCGGGTCACGGTAGTAGGGCTCCTGTCGGCAATGCTTCGATGGTTGTTGAGGGTGGCTAAGGAGTGTTTTCCTAGGTTATACTAAAAATTTATTTATTTTATTTTATTATTTTTTATTATTATTTCTAATTCCTTAGCTTATACTAAAGGTTTTTAGTTTTTGTATTTTGTTATTATTATTACAAATCTTTTATTAGAAATTTATTTAAGTAATTTTTTTTAATTTTCATTTTATTTTATTTTAGAAAAAAATCCCTTAGATTTTCATTATTTTTTATTTTTTGCCATCGGGCGATAGTATATATCACGACAACTTAATGGGTACTGTATTTATTTTTTATTTTTTAAAACTATAAATAAGTCTAAAATAAATTTAGTAATAAATAAAATAAACATATAAAAAAGAAATAAAAGAAAATAAAATAATAAAAAAATCACCAACTGGATTGTTGGATGACACGTGTGTTAAGTCGGATAGGATTAGGTCGTAGTGGCAGAGCTTCTCATCGGCGATGCTTCGATGGTCATTGAGGGCGGCTAAGGAGTGTTTTCCTAAGTTCTTAAGGGTGAGGAATCGATTGTCGATGTTGGTTTTCATTAAAAACTAGCCTAGGGTGATGTTTTGAAGGTGACTGGCAGTGATAGTGACGGTGGTTTTTTGATCCGAGCTTCTAGCAAGTTCTTAACCCTGTGAGACTAATTTTTTCTTACTCCTTGCAACCTAAGGGAACTAATGGCATCTAAAACGAAGCTCAAGGTTGAGTATGGGTAGTGAAATCCTAAAGAGAAGTTCTGGTCGACGGTGGTTTTTTTAGAGAGAGAAATTGTTCATGGTCGAAACTTATAAGTGTGTTTTTGAGTGATTTTTTCCAACCTTTTTTACTTCTGGTGCTTCTACGATGGATTATGAGCATCTTAAGATCCTATACATAATACTCCACATTGATTCCTCTCTACCTAAAAGATTGTAATTTCATAAACATTTTTTTAATAGTATTAATTAGGGACAAACATTTCGTCTAAAAAATGCTTGTTCTCTCTCTAGGTATTAACCCCTCCTTTATTATAGTGCATTGCCAATCTGAATTTTGTTGCTTCATCATACTTATAACATTTAAATACTTTCTTAACCTTTTGTTTCCAATCAAGATAAGTATTTGCTGATTCACTTTCTTTAAAAGGTAGAATCTTCAAATTTATAGTCTCTAGGTTTGCTAGTTACTTGTCATTGCCCATTCATCATTAAAGTTGTCACCATCTCCCTATTATAAGTCATCATCCTCCCTACACATATCCCTACATGTGCCTCTATACAAGCCTCTAACACAGTTGATTATTCATATCTAGTCTTCCATTGTTAAGACCAAATGTTTCCTAAAACTTAGATAAAGTACAAATAGAGTTCTTAATATAGCTTTACAAATCCAAATACACTAAATTTATATTTTATTTATGAGTAAGCAAATCTAAATAAAATATGAAAGTACAACCACTTATTATAACTCAACTTGCCTAAAGAACACACAAACTCTATTCAATAAAACTATAATTATTCATATAAAGTCCATTCCATCCTAGACTCACAATCATGAATAATACAAAATAATTACATAAATTGCATAAACAATATTAACCAATCAATTAAAAAAAATTACTATTATCTTAATATAAGCTTATTATTAACAACCATAACTAAATTTTCTTAAACAATTGTAGATGTCTTTCATTTATGATAATTTCTCAATCAAACATGACTTACATCGATGTTTAAACAATGTTAAAGCAATGTTAAAGAATCATTCTTTGAATTGCTTCAAGTTAGTAACATTCTCAATTCCACTTGCCTTGTTCATTCGGCAATATAGGTGAAGCTTCCAACAAAATCATATACTAAGCCTTAGCACTTTAGTTACATCAACTTATGAGGCAAAATCACAATTTCATTCCATCTCATTAATTATCCTTAATTAAAATATCTTATTTTTATTTAACCCTTAAACTGATTATAACATCTAACAAACAAGGTGTTTTTGACAATTACTACTATATACCCCAAAGATAGGAATGGATTTATCACTATAGTCCTGATTTTACTCTATTGCAATCCATTTTATTCCATTCTAAGTTATTATTGCATACCAAACGTGACATTATTTTATTCAACTACGACAATGGAAATTATCAATGCTTTGCCTTATTTACCTTATATTTCAATGCATTTGACCATCTTTGATTATTGACTAGCAAAATTACTTCCAATTTTGAAATAAAACAAATGTTTCATTATTTTGGAATAAATTTATTCTTATTTCAAAATAATTATTGACACAATTTTATTATCCACTTAAATTTCTAGTCAATCACCTTATTTCTCTTACTTGTGTTATTGTAAGTGACATTCTAAGTTTTATACACAAAAGCAACATCTATACAGCTAAAGATCAAGGTAATCATCTAACATAAATTATTGGCCACTCGACATGATAAAAATGTTGCAAACCATAAACCATTATGAACAAATTGTGCAATCAAATCTCCTCATCAAATAAAATCCTGATTGCATGTTATATCATCAATATTTAACCACCAACTTAGTTTCCAAGATAATTTAGACTCAATAAATTCTACAGTGACCACTCTTATCTTAACTAAGCAGCCATGATATTGACTTCATAATCCAAAAGAGTAATAGATTCTATTTTGACTTATCATTATCCTTTCTATATTTTATATCATGTTCAACAGCTATATGGAAACAAATTTTCTCATTTTTCATCCTTTTAATTTCTCTCAAATTATAAATTAATGATTAAGATCACTTAAAAATTTAAATAATCTTATAATGTTATTGTGATGTCACTATTTCATTGTAATCTTAATAATTGATTACATCTAATAGCATTTTAAGGGGGGAAATTGAGAGAATGTAAGTGAAGAAAATCCAAACATATATGCATTAATTACCATCTAAAATGAGATTATATTTAATGACGTCAAAGCCTAACATTTCATATATAGAATAGATCAATGATAGAGATAGCATATTATGAATAAATCAACTACTAATGATTGTAACCACCCACCCCACCAAACCCAACTCAAAGCATAAAATTTTAATAGTATATGTTACGCCCTTTAATGGACCTAGTAGTAGCATTCTTATAAGTTGTTCACATTCACCCACACATACACATATATAGATAGATAGATATAAAATAAAATAAATATACTTTTATTTTTGAATGGCAAGTTCTTCTAGGACCACAAAAAGTCAGTATCTCCTATAAAAAAAAATGAGATTAGGGAACTTCTTTAGAAACTTTTGGTAATGTTGAATAAACAAAAGTTGATGAAGTCTTAAATTCTATGTCTGCACATAAGCCTTACACTTTAAAACTTATCTTTTTTTACTTTGAACAACATTCACTACATTAAATACATAAAGCTTATCATAAAGAACTCTTTGAAAGGAAATAAAATAAACACTCATTGCCTAGAGTCCTACCTTACCCAGCTTTAGAGTAATAACCTGCAAAAAGAACTATCAAGGAGTGAGCAAACCATGGCTTTGTGAGTGTAACTCTCATAACATGCTTTTAAGAAAGAGACAAGCAATTTATTAAACATTAGTATGTAATGTAAGCAACCATATGCAAATGCAATAACATACATCACCAACTAACAATCATGTGGGGTTTGCATTTATTCCCTACAAAATCCAAGGGTTGAGAGACAAATTCTTTTGATAATTTTGGGTTTCAAACTTTAAAACTCAACAATTCAATTTGTGGGAGAATTAAGGAATTATTCGCCTTTGATATCAAGCCTTTAATATTTAAGTCCTTTGGCAAATTCGACTTAAGCATGACCTAAACATTAGACCATTCACATACAAGGCAGAGACTGCATCTTCCTTTCTTTATAACTTCTAATTGTACAATATATATTTAGTCCCAGCCTCCCCATCCCTAAGTGAATAGTTTGACCAAGAATTTGGCTCTATCCTTATCTAGTAGCAACCTTTTGTTAGATTGCTGTGCCTTAATCAAAGAATGGTGTCTCCCAAGGCATGGTAGTTTTCAAAGGTCAAGGAAAGATAGCTTCGAGTGGAGAATCACCTCCAGACTACCTTTTGGCTGATAATGTAGTGTTATTGACCCTCTTACATGCACTATACATGATATGCATGATAGGTTATTTATTTAGCCAAATCTTTAATTAGCCAATTTATAGGTAACCAAGAAACTATGGCAGTTAGTCAACTATTCGGTCTTACTACCAACACTCAAATTAAATAGCAAGTAATGGTTTTGTTATCTTTATCTAATAAGTCCACAACTAAAGCAACCATCTAAGCACATGCATTCAGCCCTTAGATTTTCCCATACACGGTTCATTTTAATCTTTGAAATTAGCTAGCTAAACTGTTTAGTAAGCACAATTACTATGATAATTATATAGTATCTACTTAACTAGGTCTATTTGTAGCAAAGGTATCGATGTGATCTTTGAAGTGGAAATCAACAAAGGTGACAATCCTTTGAATAGGAATCAATGAGAGTATCGAAGATCACTTAGGATGTGATCAACATAGTCAATTGTTGGAAGGCTAAAGGGGATTTACCTATGCTACATGATGCTTATCCTATTTTATATGAAATTAGATTTACTCTAGATTTCTTTATTTATTTTCTATAAGTTTTAAGTTATATTTAATGGTTTCTTCACAGTTTAGTTTGTGTAATTAGTTCATAAAAGTTTGTTGATTCTTTTCCATACCACTTCATTTTGTAAATTCTAAGAAGTTTTAGTAAGGCTTGATTGTCATATAGTCATTTGAATTGGTTTAATCATCCTTATTTGTTTCAAGCCTTAATTTTTTTTAGTTTATTTCTTATCCTTATTCTAATGAGTTAGTCAATTAATATAAGGTATAAGTTATGTGAATTTATTCTATGTTATGCTATAGGGTTGATTTTAGTTAAGGTAGTCATGACTCTTATGACATAAGTTTAGGATTTTAGGAAACTTTGAGATCTTGTTTCACTAACTTTCAAGGTTGTTTGTGAAAATGGTGGCCTAAAAAAAATTGGTGGATGTTGAAAATGATTAGGAATTAGGATAGCAAAGTCATCTTTTAGGAGCTAGTTTAAGGCATTTTTGGTTAAATTTTTAAGTGAAAATATACCAGGACAAACTTTGAGGTGTTAGTAAAAATCGACAAGTGGAAGCTTATCATTTCAAGGTTTCTGTTGGTCGTAGAAATTTTTCAGATTTTAGTTGGTGAAATCAATACCATAGCTTAAGTTCCATATGACTTGATTGGTTCTAATTTACTTGAATTCCTTTTGTTATCGTGTAGGGTCAACTAGTCCACTTGCTAAGGCTCCATTTAGTCCTTGATGCATTTAGTCTTTACATAATTTTAAGCTTAAACCATATTTTTATTATTCGGTTACCTAAGTGACTTATATTAATTAGGGACTTAACTTAGTAGTAGCGGTCATAAGAGTATAAATCAGTATTTTTAATTTAATTAGGTCCAAATTCATGTTGGGATCATACTCTAACTTCATTAGATCAAATAATTACAACTTAAAATCTTATTGATCCTAATCAATAAGAGTGTTACACATTAAGTTCAACAAAAGATAGAAAATTTTGCATAATTTAAAGCCTCAAGGATCATAGCATAGCTCACATCCTTCTAATGTAACCATCAAGCTTCATTTTTCCCCATTTTTCATTACTATATAACTAATGTAAATATATTTTTAAGTCTAGTTAGTTTCAAATTTGATAGAAAACTCAATAAATTTCAACACCTACACATTATTTGGTCATAAATTAACTAATAGATACTAAAGAAGGTTAATATTGATCAAGGAATAGACATACATGAGCACCATTACTCTAGAATACGAGTGTGAAGCAAAAAACTAGAAAATTTCATCCATGAAAAGCTTCTAGAAATGTAGATCAATTGGGTTTTCAAAAACATTTCATCACAAGAACATCATAGAGGCTAGTATAAAACCTAATTGCTAAAATTTTCTAAAACAATAGCAAGGAATTTAAGTTGCATGTAGGACAAAAGAGTTTTTTTTTTTTTTTAATCTCCTTAGCTTGGATTTTTGTGAATAATCTAAAGGAACAAGTTGAGAATAGCAAAAAGAACACGTAAAGAATTTAGTTGATGTATCTAGATCACAAAGATATTGGATTAGATATTTTTAAATTGAATGAGACTTACTATGGTTGAAATCCACTTTTTTTTTCTTATTGATGACGTGGATTAAGAGTGTAGGAGCTGCTCTTGAAGGATCTTGAACTTTTAGTAAGAGATTTTGTGGGAAAAGAATGGAGATGGTAAGCAAAATGGAAAGAGTTTTAGGTTTGTGGATGGTGTTAGATTTAAAGGAGAGGAAGGGGACGAAATGTTTCTCTCTCTTCCTTTGTTCGACGAAATGTTTCTCTCTCTTCCTTTGTTCATTTGATTTTTTTTTTTATTTTATTTAGAGGTGAAAAAGAAAGTGTAAGTTTAGGCTTTAAGAATGAAGAATGATTGAGTGTTTGGGGTTTATTGTGATGGGGAAGGAAAAAAGTGCCTTGCATCAATACCTATTGACTAATGCGGTTTTGCTTTTTAATTTTGAGAGAGAAAATAAATGGGCAGCTTTAGGGTTGTTTTAGGTGTGATGTATAAGGGAATTAGGAGGAAATTTTTATGTTCTAAATGCTAGTTTGATTAATTAGTTTATATTACTTATGCATAGTATATGCATATTGTATGGTTATTTTGGGTATTAGCTAATTAGTTAGGCTATCTTACTACATCAATATTGTCGAGTCTAATTTTAATTTATTTTTTTTATTTTTCCATTTTCCCTAACTCGATCCATATTACATCTTATGCCCATTTAACATGAATCCTCGACTTGAACTAGGAAAAAATTTTTGATTTTTGTTTTTTTTTTTTAATCTATTTGGAGTTGCCACCCAACTAGAGTTGGGAAAAATTGATAAGTTTAGGACTAATTGAGCGGATTAATCCTAACTTGAACACTAGTCAATGAAACCATTTCTTTTTTCTTTAAAAAAGAAAAGAAAAGAAAAACTAGAGATTCTCGATTCGGGGGCTAACCTATTAAAACCCTAAAGTTATCACCTTAACATTCTAAAATTTAAACCATATTTTATTTTGTGATATCCTTTTTAGCATAAATAATAAAAAAATAATTTAAAAAAAAGAACAAAATAATAATGATTATACTAATAATGATTTGAATTTTTTTTTATTTTTAGAGTTACCCCATAAGGGTGCTTACATACCCGCTATTCAGGATCAAACAAGCCATAGTTCGCTTGTTTATAAAATTTTAGTTTTTTTATTTAATTTTAGTTAAAAGAAAAAGGATTGGCCCGATTTATGTTTATTACCATATTTTTTTTTAAAACAAAGAAAAATTCTAAACCTAAGTTTCATTTATCAAATTTAAAAAAAAAAAACTAAAAAAACTCTAAATTAAAAAAAAAAACATTAACTTAATTTTTAGTTTAAAAAAGAAAAATTTCTACATGACAAAACATTTTTTTAATTATTATTAGCCATTATTAGGCTTAGATCATTAATTAAATTAATTAAAATTATTAAATCGATTCAAAACTAACTTCACTAATCCAATTAATTTGATTAAATTCTAATTATCCTAAGAGGTAAAATCAAACGTATTAATCAATGTAATATAATATAATATAATATAATAATAAGGACATTACTTACCTAGACGCAGGTTAGATATTGGTGGGTCGGGTCAGGTTGGATTTGGTTTACGGGTTAAGTTACAGTGGGTACAATATGGAAAAAAGCCGTGTTGGGGATGATCCTTCGGCGAGTAGCGGTCATAAGGCGAGAGGTTAGAATGCTTCTTAGGTGCGTGCAAACGTAGAGACCAGTTAGGTCCGGTTGGGCTTGTGGCGTTAACGAAGGAAAGTAACGGCGGTCGTCAGGGTACACACCGTGAACCAGATTGGGTTTAAAGAGTAGCAGCCGTCGATCTTCTTATAGGTGATACTGTGGTGATGAAAGCTCCATCTCTAGGACACAAAGGAAGCTTGTGCGGCCGGCGAACGAAGTGGTTGTGGTCATGGGTAGTTGTGGGTATAGTGATTTGGGGATGTTTTCTCGGTGTTTTCTTTTTATCTTTTTCTCTCCTATGCCCCCCTCTATTTAAATGATTGAGCCTTTTTATAGACCCGTAAGGATCACCTTGATAAGCTCAAGTTGAACCGTGGTTGAGATTTGTTTTTGTTTTTTTAAGATTTGAATTATTCTCAAAAAATTGATGCAAATCCCTTAGATTAAATTCGTTTTTTTGTGATTTATCTGTTTTCTTTTTGTTACAATATGAAAAAAAAAAATGTTTTGATTTGCTTGGATTTGCTCGCGGTTTCCTCTCTTTTTCGTTCATGTTTGTTATCTTACCGTAGAAGATGATCACGTGCACCGCACGTGACCATGAAAAATGAGTAGAGTCTTGTGTGTGTTTCGAACCCTTGACCTCCATGGCTTTCCTTTCTCACTTAAGCATGGGTATGAGCCAACTGAGCTGGCCCTTTTCTCGATCATTACATGCAATTAACTTCCATATAAGCTAGTAGTTACAATTAGTTCTTTATTGATTTGTACTTCCCAAACTTAATTTAGAGGCCCATGCATTCATATTTTTATTTTTATTATTATTATTGTTATTTTTTTTATTATTATTGTTTTTATTATCTTTATCTTATTTGTTTTTCATTATCTTTCTAAACTAGGCTTTTATTTATTTATTTTTTATTATTTATTATTATTATTTTATTTTAAAAATCTAGATGGGGGCAAAAATGGAGTGTTTATAGCTATCCCTCTTTGTAATAAAGTTTGGAAAAACTTAATTACAAAGACAAAAGAGACACCATTTTTGCCTAAGAGAAAGGATGGACAACGCTATATTTAGTTGGCTATTCGAACCTAGATCCATTAGGGGATTATCTGACCAAAAGCTTGAGTTAGGAAGACGCTTTGTGAGCTAACAATCCTATGTTGAAAAAAAGATATTCACTTCATGATGACTAATATTCCTTGGCGAATGGTGTCCAAAACAAAGGCATTTCGCTAGACTAGTAACTTTAAAGAAGATTGTTTAGGAAAGTGCTCTTATGAGCTGATTAATTGATGATAGGAAGCGTCTTATAGGACTAACACCCTTAGGGTAATTGTCTAGAAAAGTGCTCTTATGAGTTAACTAATCGATAACAGGAAACGTCTTACTAGATTAGCAACCTTAAAAGGAAAGTGACTCATCATTGTGAGCTTGATGGAATGGTTGAAAGAATATAAGATTAGGAATGACCGCTCTCTTTATTATTATTGTTATGATTTTTTATTTATTTTGACACATGGATGCTTACTTGGTCACCATTGATAACAACCAAATAACCAAACCCTCATGATAGTCTAATCTTCACCTGTTTATCTTCGTCTTGACTTGAGCAGAAAATTTTGATGTAAGCATTCTTTTGAAATTTTTTCGTTTTTCTATGAGTTTAGCTCCTATGATTTTGGTCTTATCTTGAAACAACACCAAACCTACTATTCGAGAAGGGTAAGATCATAACATAATATTTAATGAGTTTTACAATTCCATCATTGTCTATGAATCTTTCTTCTCTCGTATATGAGGTGGAGTGTGGATAAGATAGGAAAGTGACGTAAGAATTTGTTGATAGTGATTGGCCAAGGCTGCTTCAACATTCGATGACTGGGAAGGGATATCAACTTTGCTTGTAGAAAGATGAAAACTAAACTACGAAGTTGTAATGATTGCTAGCATTCATGAACTTTCGGCAAAATTTTCATTATTAATGTTTAGGGATAGTACATCTTAACCGCATATGCATTTATGGGATTCTTCCAATCTGAACCGTCCATTTGAGCTAATATTAATGCCCCACCTGATAATGCCCTTTTCACAACATATGGACCCTCATAATTTAGAGTGAATTTGCCTCTTGGATCTTGTGCGTTAGTTAGAATCTTTCTTAGTACCAAGTCACTTTCTTTAAAATGCTATGGCTGCACTTTTTTGTTGAATGCCTGAGCCATCCTTTGTTAGAAGCATTGGCCATGGCATAATGTCATGAGTCTTTTTTCGTCAATCAAATTTAATTGATAGATCATTTTCTTCACCCAATCAAATTCATCTAGTTGTGTCTCCGATAAAACCCTGAAGGATAGGATTTCAACTTCGACTGGTAATACTGCCTTAACACCATACACTAGGGAGTAGGGAGTAACTCCGATAGATGTTCGAATGGAGGTTCTGTAGGCTATGGGTGTAAAGGGTAGCATCTCATGCCAATCTTTGTCTCAACAATTCTCTTAATGTTCTTGTTAGCTGCTTCCATTGCCTCGTTCATTTGAGGTCGGTATGGAGTTGAGTTTCTATGATTAATCTAAAATTGTTGACATAATTCCATCATCAATTTATTGTTGAGATTAGTGCCATTATCAGTGATGATCGATTTAGGAACTCCATACCAAGCTATTATGTCTTTTTTCATGAATTGGACTACCACTCCTTTAGTGACATTGGCATATGATGAGGTTTCAACCCACTTGGTGAAATAATCAATGCCTACCAATATAAATCTATGATTGTTGTACACCCTTGGGGTGATTGGTCCGATAATGTCGATCCCCTAAATAGAGAAAGGCCATGGCGCGAAAAGTGAATGAAGCTCTTTAGGTGGAGCATTTATCTTGTTAGTGTAAACTTAGCACAAGTGGCAGTGCTTGATGTATTTAATGCAGTCTGACTTTATTGTCAACTAATAGTAGCCCATCCTCATAATCTTCCGAGCAAGCATGTGTCCACTTATATGGGGGCCACATACCCCCTCATGTATTTCTTTCGTTAGCTTTTCCGCCTTTTCTTTGTGTACACATCTCAGTAGCATGGTGTCGAATGACCTTCTATAAAGTATAGACCTACTTAATAGGAAATGGCTTGCTAACCTTCTGAGTGTTTTTTGGTCATTTTTGTTGGCCACTTCAGGGTATCTACCTTCTTGGAAGAATGTTTTGATATCGTGGTACTAAGGTTTGTCATCTTGTGTTTCTTTAATCATCAAATAATAGGCGGACCCGCTCTTAATTTCTATCTTCAAAGGTTAAACTTCTGTCCCTCCTGTTACCTGAATCATAGATGCTGATGTGGCAAGGGCATTTGCGAACTGATTTTGAGTTCTTGAGATGTATGTGAAGGTGACCACCTCGAATTCTTCAATTACTTCTGTCAGGTGTTGGTGGTATGGCGCTAATTTAAGGTCTTTAGTTTTATATTTTCCTCGTGTCTGTAATATGATAAGTGAAGAGTCTCCGTATACATCTAACTCATGGATTTCCATATAACAGGCCATTTTGAGACCGATGATGCATGCTTCATACTCTGCAATATCATTGGTATATAGGAATGTCAGTCTCGTTGTTGTGAGGAACTGCATTCCTTTTGATGATACCAACATTGCCCTAATTCTGCATCCAAACACATTGGTGGCTCCATCAAAATACATCTTCCATTTGGGATCCTTTTCTATCTTGGATTCTTCTTCTAACTCACCCTCTACCATTAGTATAGTTTCATTTAGGAATTGGGCTTGTGATTCTCAGGAATCTCCTTTGATTAGGTACTCCACCAACTGATCTGCTAATGTTTGCCCCTTCATTGAATTTTGAGTTACGTATGTAACGTCAAATTTTGATATGAGCATCTACCATTTGGAAATCTTTCCCAACAAAACAGTTTTCTCCGCTAAGTATTTTAGGGGATCATGTTTCGTTAATAGTTCGATGGGATAATAGAGAGTATACTATCTTAGTTGATGCATGACCCAAACTAATGCATAGCTGGTTCTTTCTATCTCAGAGTACTTTTGTTCTCCTTCCATGAATTTCTTACTCAAGTAGTATATAATCTGTTCCCTTTCTCTTTCATCTTTTTGCTCCAGTATACACCCCATCTACTCGGGAAGTATTGTGAGGTATAAGAATAAAGGCCTTCCTGGTTTTAGGGCTACTAGAATTGGAGGGTTCACAAGATATTCCTTGATCTTCTTAAATGTCTCTTCACATTCATCATTCCATTCCATAGTGGCGTTCATTTTTAAGAATCGAAATAGTGGGTGGCATTTATCTATGAGTTGTGAGATCAACCAAGCTATGTAATTTAACCTTTCCAATAAACCTCTTACCTCTTTAATGGTATGTGGGGGAGGCATTTCTATTATGGCTTTTACTTTATCAGGGTCAATTTTAATGCCATCTTGACTTACAATAAACCCCATCAGCTTACCAGATGTGACCTCAAAAGTGCATTTTTTTAGATTTAACTTCAGCTGAAACTTTCTTAATCGCTTGAATAGTTTACTTAAGATGACCTCATGGTTTTCCCCTTCTTTAGATTTAGCTATCATGTCGACAACATATACTTCAACTTCTCGATGCATCATGTCATGAAATATTGTGACCACTGCTCTATAGTATGCTACTCTAGCATTCTTTAAACCAAAAGACGTGACTTTATAACAGAAGGTACCTCAAGTCGTGATAAAGGTTGTCTTGGTCTTATCTTCTTCTACCAATTTTATCTAATTATATCTCGAGAAGCTGTCCATAAATGAGAAGAGATAACTTCCCGTTGTATTGTCTACCAAGATATCTATGTGGGGTAGAGGGAAGTTGTCTTTAGGTGTAGCTTGGTTCAAGTCTCGAAAATCCACACATACCCGTACCTTTCCATTCTTTTTCAAAACAGGGACTATGTTCGCTACCCATTCTGGATAGTTCGATACTTCAATGAACCTGACTTCTAGTAGCTTCTTGACCTCTTCTTTGACATTTAGTAAGATACCGGGCCTAAATCTTCTTAACTTTTGTTTACTTAAGTTTGACATCTTCTCTCGTGGGCAGCTTGTGAACCACTATTGATTGGTCAAGTCCTAGTATGTTTCCATGCGACTAGGCAAACACATCCACATATTCAGCCAGTAGCTTGGTTATCTCGTACTTATGCTCATTACTTAAAAGTACCTCCAATCTTAAGGTTTTTGGGATCTTCTTCGGTTCCTAGATTGACTATCTCCATTAGTTCATCAATCAAAATTCTACCTTGTTCATATTTTTGCCTACTCTCTTGTACTGCTTTGTAGTCATTAATATCATTTTTGACGATTGACTTAGTAGTGTTAGAAGCGATATCAATATTTTCATTATTTACATGCGTGAGATATCCCTAGCATTCATCAAGAATATTAAGTCTGTGTGGAAATGAAGCGAAAGAATATAAGTAAAGGAAGGAAGCATGATTGAAATAACTTGTAATTTTATCACTCGACTTGTCAAAGAGTTCTATTTATTTTTGAACAATGATGGTTGTAAACATAAAAAAATATTAATTATGATTACTCTCTATTCTAAAGCAGACCTAGTGTTATTAAAAGAATAGGAAAACCAATTATTAAAAGTTAGAGATGGGTTGAAGACGTGAGGAGTTGAAGTCTCTATTGATAAGTTATCGCTATTGAAGTTGGCTTAGATTGCTCCCGGATCTTGAGTGTTAGCCGGCAGAGAAAAAGTCTGACAAAGGGGTGGAAAATCCATTAGGGTATCATATAATCTCCCTCGTCTCTTGCCTTTAGTGCATATTACTTAAGTTTTTTCTTTTGAAGTAGGGATATACCTTAACTAGAACGTCCCTTGCTGTCCCTTTTTGAATCGGGGCCTTACTTCACTCGTCTCTTCTTTAATGACCATGCATGCCTCATTGAATATTTAGAGCCTAAAGTCTTTAGGACCATCTTCCCTAATGTAAGGTATGGTCGTTTCCTTATAGATGGCATAGTCTTGCTCGCCTAACACAGTGATTATTTGGCCGTTTGATATGAATTTAACCTTTTGGTGAAAGCTTGAAGGTATGGCTCCAGCTATATGTATTAAAGGCCTCCCTAACAATAGATTAAAGGACCTTAGGATGTCAAGGACTTAGAATGAGATGTTGAAAATTTGCGGGCTGATCTCTATCGGCAGGCTAATCTCACCTATGATTTCCCTCTTAGAATTGTCAAAGACCCTGATTATCGTTGAGCTTAGCTTAATGTTGCTCATATCAACCCTTAGCTAGTCGAGGGTAGCTAAAAGGCATACATTAAGAGAGGATCTATTGTTTATGAGGACCCGAGATACTATTGTATTGTCATTTTACCATTATAAAAAGTGGCTTGGTGTGCTGATCACCATCTTCTCCCAATTCATCAGGTGAGAAGGATATCTGATCCATGGTGAAGATTGAGTCGATGATGTGGCTCAATTTTTCTATTGTAATTCCTTTTGGTACCTTGACTTGTCTAAGTACTTTGAAGAGTGCTTCTCGATATGGTTCAAATGATAAAAGAAGGCCCATGAGTGATATTTGGGTAGGGACTTTAGTGAGTTACTTCATGATCTTGTACTCACTTGATTTGATCATCTTCATGAATGCAAGAAGTCCTTTGCCTCTTCCTTTTCCACCTCAACAGTGAGCTCTTCAATGGAAACCTTATTTTTAGGATATAGATTCTTCTTGAGCGGGTGTTGCCTCAAATTATTGAAGCTTTCTCCTTATTGACAGCCTGGTAGTCGAGTGGTGTCGCTTTATATTTCTCTGGGGAGATTGGGACATGGAACACATATTTATTCTTTGGGACCTTTACCTCTACCTCCAGTTCCTTGTAACATTTTATAACTATCGGCTTTGGGCTAAATTCGATCATATTTATGGACCTATCTTTCTAGTCTGGATGGTTGTCTTCTTCTTCAAATTTAGGTCCGCAACCAGTAGACGACCCATAGACCGTTGGTGTGAACGAGTAATCCACTAGGTATTTGAACTCTCTGGATGATTCGCCTAAGGTGCCAATTGTTGGATCCCCTACCAACCACCTCTTTCTTAACTCCCTTTGTATGTGACTCTTGTGTGGCTTGGGAGCTTTATTCTTGTTCTTTCTTTCTTTAGACGATTGGTAAATAGCAAGCTTAACCTGAGTTTTGTCTTTTGGGTTCATGCATTGTAAATGGCCCACTTGTTACATTGTTTGTTCTGCCGGGGCAAAGAGTCCTTTTAGTCTAGGTTTTGGCTCTTTGATTGTGTTCATGTTGATTGTAGGACTGTGATTGGGTAGCGGATTGTTACTGACGTTGGGGTTGATGCATCATCTAACTGTACTATTCTTGCATTGATCAAGTCTTGGATTTTGTTTTGAAGTCTCCAACACTTGTCGTCGAGTGTCCTTCCTACCCTATATGATACTCACATTTGAGGCTGGGGTTGAAATTTCTTGGCCTGTATTGGTCGTTGGGGATCTCGAAGTTGATCGGATTATTTGCTCGTAACCGAACGAAAACCTAGTTGAGTGGGACAGGGATTTGAGTGAACTATCTTGGAGCCCTAGTAACTTGGGTCTGATTCACTAGCGATTGTTGTCTAGAAAGTCATGTGAGATCCCAATCTGTTGTTCTTGCTTGAGTTAACCATACTAACCGTGGCTTCTTTACCTTTATTACTCCCCATGAGTCTTGGTGATGATGCAATTCTAAGAGAGTCGGTAGTTTGAAGCTTTCCGGATGTGATGGCATTCTCTATCTGCATCCTGTTGCCACTACTTCTGCAAAGTTGGATGAGGTCTGCCCAACCAGATGTGTGAAATAGTGTTTCTCCAATGTGTTGGGGAAAATAAAAGTTAGCTCTTTCTCCGAGATTGGAGTGGAAACCCTAATAGCTTGAGCCTTCTAATGTTGAGCGTATTCTTTGAAGGATTCGCTGTGCTTCTTTTGAAGGCTCCCTAAATTCAGCACTGAAGGTGCAACTTCGATGTTGAATTTGTATTACTCATAAAATACATGGGCTAATTTATCCTATGTATTGACTTGGTTGAGATCTAATTATACATACCACGTTAAAGCGACGCCTGTAAGGCTATTTTGGAAGGTTTAGACCATGAGTTGGTTACATTGTGCATACTTACTCATTTTCCACACGTACAACCTTGTCTGCATCTTAGGACAACCGATGCCATTATATTTCTCAAACTTCGGTACCTTGAATTTTTCCGGATAAGCACCTGCACCATATACCAATAGATTAGTGATGCCAATTTGATCAAAATTGTCGAGACCTTCTAAAGTCCTTATCTTGTTAGCTAGTTATTGGAAGAGTTTCCTCTCTATTTCTTTCTACCCATCTTCCAATTCCCTTTTTATGTCATCCAAAGTTAGCCCCATATTGATTGTCGTTTTTGGCTTGTACTCAAATCTAGGATTGAGTCGAGAGTTGATTTCCTCATATTCGGGTGGCTGGATTTCCATCGCCTTTCCCTTTTGAGTCATCGAATGTTCCTCTTTAGCAAACTGAGTGGCGCGAAGGAGACCAATGCTTTTAGTCAAGAAACGAACTTGAGTGGTCAACTGTTGGACTGTTTGTTCCAATGAGACAATCCTTAAGTTAGGGGAGGTGTTAGTGCTATTGCTATTGCCACTGTTGACATGACTATTGCTGTTATTGTTGCCATTACTAGCCATTTTAGTATGAGAGTGGATGTTGATTGGACTTCTCGGAGTGTTTGGTTATTTAGGAGCTATCTTTGATACCTAGATAGTTAGATTCGACTTCTGTTAGCAAGCATTTATTTACCAATTTGTTTATTTATATACTTTATATGTAAAAGGGGTGAAAAATATGATGCATGTACTAAACACAGACGCGAGAGAACCAGCACTTAATTAACGATGTGATAATACTGGAATTTTATTAATATTGTAAACTTTGGAGTTCAATATTTTATTTAAAACATCTAAAAAAAAAAAGAAATCCTATAATCTAATTTCTTATAACTTCTGTGCTTCCTCTTCTTTTGTTGGGTGAGTGTTGAATCCTTCCTTTTCTCCTTAGCATCCATGGCATCTTCTAGTGTTTTAATCCTTGCTTAAGTTTTCCTCAGCTAGGCTTCAAGTGCCTTATTCCTTCGATTAGTTTCCTTGAATCCATTTTTCCATACGTCTTTCTTGCTCTCTATGGTTTCAAAATTGACTTCTATCCGAGCTCTCACCTGCTCCATGTAAGTTTTCATTTTTGGGCTTAGGTTGTCTGGCGTAGGATGAGTGACATTAGGAGCTTGGCACATCCTTTGCCCTATCTTATACAATTGGTTGATGATAAAATCCCTGGTAGCTCGATGTTTTCTTACTTCAACATCCAATTTCCCAAGGTTGACATTAAGGCTCTTAATTTAAGCCTCCTATAGGGCCCTTAACTCTGCCAGTTTGGTGAACTTGTCAGCTACTAACATGTTCGGATCTTGAAATTCAATTGTGACCTTTTCTAATGAGGGCCTGTGAACTATGTATTAGATGGTGCCAAATTGACAGACCACTAAATTTGGATGATAGCCTGTGCACCAATTAAGCCCAATTAATGGGACAGCTTGAAATTTTTTGCACATTAGAATAATTTTATTGTAGCAGCTCCATCTAGTAGTCCACATAATGTCTTCAGCATTGAAACTCTTGAGTACCTTAACCCAGTTATCGCTGGGAAGGTCATCTGGCAACTTCATCCTATCTACACATGAATCTGTGAGGTCTACCTATTGGGTCAATGATCTTCTAACCATGTTCAGCTTAAAACACTTGATATGGCTTACGAACTAGATCAAAATAAGATTAATATTGAAGTAGAGGATTCCATGACCCTTTTTCTTCACGAAATTCAAATTTCGGATCTATTCAGCTAAAAGGGTCGATATGGCCTAAGATTCCATGACTCTTTTTCCAAGCTATATGGCCCCCCACATTTTCGAAGAAATTCCATGATTTGAAAATATTTTTTTTTTATTTTTAGAGTTGTCCCATAAGGGTGCTTACGTACCCGCTATTTAGGATCAAACAAGTTGTAGTTCGCTTGCTTATAAAATTTTAGTGTTTTTATTTAATTTTAATTAAAAGAAAAAGGATCGACCCGATTTATGTTTATTACCATATTTTTATTTTAAAAAAAACAAAGAAAAATTCTAAACCTAATTTTCATTTATTAAGTTTTTTTTTAAACTAAAAAAACTCTTAATTAAAAAAAACAACAATTTAATTTTTATTTCAAAAAAGAAAATTTTCTATGTGACAAAACATTTTATTTTTATTTTTATTATTATTAGCCTTTATTAAGCTTAGATCATTAATTAAATTAATTAAAATTATTAAATCAATTCAAAACTAACTTCATTAATCCTATTAATTTGATTAAATTCTAATTACCTTAAGAGGTAAAATCAAAAGTATTAATCAATATAATAATAATAATAATAATACAATAATGATAATATAATAACAAGGACATTACTTACCTGGACATGGGTCAGATATCGGCGGGTCGAGTCGGGTCAGATTTTATTCGAGGGTTAAGTTACGGTGGGCACGGTATGGAACGGAGTTGTGTTGGGGATGATCCTCCGAAAGGGCAAGAGGTCGGAATACTTCCAACCTCTTGCCAAGTCTAGCCAAGTTTGGTTGGCTAGACTTGTCTGGTTGGGCTTGTGATGTTGACGGAGGAAAGTAACGGCGGTCGTTGGGGTACACACCATGAACTGGATTGAAGGACACAAGTCGAGTGGGTTTAAAGAGCAACATCCGTTGATCTTCTTATGGGTGATACTGTGGTGGCAAAAGCTCCATCGCCAGGATATAAAGGAAGCTTGTGTAGCTGGCAAACAAAGCGGTAATGGTCGTGGGTAGTTGTGGGTATGGTGATTTAGTGATGTTTTCTTGGTGTTTTCTTTTTGTCTTTTTTTTTTTTTTTTTTGCTCTCTGATGCCCCCCTCTGTTTAAATGATCGAGCCTTTATATAGACCTACAAGGATCACCTTGATAAACTTGAGTTAAACCGTGGTTGAGATTTGTTTTTATCTTCTAAGATTTGAATAATTCTTGAAAAATTGATGCAAATCCCTTAAGTTAAATTCATTTTTTTGTGACTTATCCATTTTCTTTTTGTTATAATATGAAAAATTACGTTTTGATTCACCTAGATTTGCTCGCGGTTTCCTCTACTTTCTATTTGTGTTTGTTATCTTGCCAGAGAAGATGATCGTGTACATCGTACGTGACCCAGTTGAAGGAAAGAAAAAAAAATGAAAAACGGGTAGAGCCTCGTGTGTGTTTCAAACCCCCGACCTCCATGGCTTTCCTTTCTCACTCAGGCATGGGTACAAGCTAGCCAGGCTAGTCCTTTTTTCAATCATTACATGCAATTAACTTCCATATAAGCTAGCGGTTAAAATTAGTTCTCAATTGATTTGTACTTCCCAAGCTTAATTTAGAGGCCTATATATTCATATTTTTATTTTTATTATTGTTTATTATTATTGTTATTTATTTTATTATTATTTTTATTTTATTATTTTTGTTTTTATTATCTCTATCTTATTTGTTTTTCATTATCTCGTAAACTAGGCTTTTATTTATTTATTTATTTATTATTATTATTATTATTATTATTTTATTTTATTTTAAAAATCTAGATGGGAACAAAAATAGGATGTTTACAAATCTAAATTTTCAACAATTGAGTTAATAGTATTATCTCATACATATATATAGGTATTATGCTACCTATTAATGAAATGAAATTTGATTTTTGTTATTTGTTAAGTTTATTCATTTATAAGACTTTGTGTAAGCATCTTAATCTGTATACTTTAGGAAATTTATATAATTTGATCTAATTAAAGTCTTATGACTTATCTTTCCTAGATTTGACTTCCATTATCGAATTAGAGTTCCCAACTTCTTGGTGTTGAAATATGGAAATTCTTGTTATGGTTAGCTAGATATTTTATCTAGCAAGTTAATACTAAAGTCTTAGGGTTAATCAATTTAAGATCTATTAATGATTATTTGCAAAAATGAGGGTTTTTATGGTTTACAAGTGCTAAGGATTGACCTATAGATGAATTAGCTATCTTGGACTTCTACACTAGAGAATATCAAACTCTTGCGGCTCCATTTTCATTCTCAGTTTTCAAACTTCATTATAATCCTTTAATTTGATTCATCACTTCTTTTATTATTCTTGTTTTTACACTTCAATTTTGGAATTTAAATTTAACCTACATAATCTCTATTAGTTCAAGTATATATTATTCTCATTCTTACTTGGTCAAAACTCAAACTAATTACTCTCCAATTGCATAGATATCACTTTCCTTCTTACATAAACATGTCCAACTTTTGAGGACTCATAGTATAAAAGATGAATAAAATTCACTTCAATCCATTTATATTGAATGTCATCATAATGACATTTTTAAACTCTTATGCATATATCGGTGGCAATAAATAGATAGATGCAATTTCATTGCTTAGCAACAAATTGAACATTTTAAAAGGAGGTAGGCTAATTTTGTATGCTTAACAACAAATTATTCATTTTCCATAAAGGAAGTGAATTTTACCTACTTAATTACACATATTAGTTATTCATGGTTATGAGGTGAATTTCACACACAATATGTCTCATACAAAGCGAACAAGTAAATATCATCCACTTAAAATAAACTCGTAATTTTCCAAGCAAGTAGGTGAATTTCAACTTCTTAAAGACAAATAAATTCATCATTTTTCCAATCAACTCAATAATAAAGCTCTTACTAAGAGTACTTTATGTGTTCAAAAAAAAAAAATAGCCTATCAACAAATATAAAAAAAAAAATTATCTTAGAAGATTATAAATAATGCATAAATTTTTTGATTGAAAATTTTTAACGTTGAATCTAAATTGCAAATGGAAATCATGGATGTAAATCCTAATAGCATAAAAAGAAAATTTTATCCAATGATATAGGAACAAAGTCTAAAAATTTTATGAAATGAATGTCAAAGCCATTGTCAGCATATTAAGTAATGGCCGCATAGAAAATGAATAGCAGTTAAATTAACACAATTTCTACTCGAGAAGATATTTTATTTGATAATAACAAAAGGGTATGAAATTAAAGTATGAATGAATTACAAAAAGCTATAGTATGAGATTATCATGTGAATTGCATAAATGAAGAAACAAATATATAAAAGATTCGAGAAAAGTTGAAGAATCAAATCACTTACCAATTGAGTTAGTAAGAAAGTGAAAATAAATAAAAGAAAGTAGTAAGAAAGAAAAGAAACCATTTACCTATTTATTAAATTTGTAAGAAAGTAAAATTCTTGGAGCATAGAATAGACTAAATGATGGTTGAAGGGAAAGAAAACTGACTTTGATAGAGAGAGAATGGTAGTTGGATGTGGTAACTCTTTAATTTTTAAGGGAGGCATTAATTCATGAAATGTTAATATCGAAAAGGTACGAAAACAGAAAATAATAACAAAGAGGACTATAACCAAAAAATCAATAATATAAAAATTGTACAAATACGAAAAGATAATAACAAAGAGGTATATAATAGAAAAAGCTTCCAAAATTGTATATTTATATAGATTTCTTCTTATTTTGTCAATGGAAAATGCAAGTGGTACTGATTAAAACATTTTCATTACTATTGATTTAGGTCTTTCATTTTTCATTTCTTTTTCTTTTTTCACCACACCCATTTAGGATGTCACGCCCTAAAAATAGAAGGTGACAACTTCATCACATATCTGCAATGAAATATGGATATGTGAAGGCTTAAATATTTGCTAAAATCCTCAAATAAATGTAGACACCATATATACTCTTACATCAAAGGTTTTTCATAAATAAAAGAATTTTCTATGGTCCTACTAATGTTTTATATACAACTAATCTAGTCTTTTAACCTTATTATTAATATATGTATTAATAATAGAGATTTAATGATAATCAATAGTGGAAATTTATTATACATAAATTAATGTTGAGATTGGAGGCTGGTCTAATCCTATTAAAATGACTAATGGGATCGTAGAAAGTCCCTTAAATAAGCCATTAAATTGTCCGATAATTCATGAATGAAATGTTACCAAAAGGACTTAATATGATGGATAGTTATTCAAAAATCTACACCAAAGGTCTTTAGAATAGTTTTAAAGGAAACCATTTACATCTTTAAAGTTGAGATCAACTCATAAACTCATTTTAATCAAAATAACTTTAGTTATCATCACAGTACTCATATCTACGTTTACACTATCACCCGTCCCATCCTTAGAATACATATCATATCCTAAATAGTCATAAAGACCTATGTTAGTAGCATCATCTATACTTGAAAAATAGAGTTCCCTAAAGGGATGAGCTAAAGACCCAATACATGATCACTCAACCACATGTATGTGAACATACATAGGCAAATTCACACACATAAACCCTAAACCAATGCAACAATCAATAGTTTATTATCTTTCATCTTAGTAATTCAAAGAGCACAATTTAAAGTTATTTATGACTAACCTCAAACTTGGAGCAACTCATGACTCTAGCACATAATATAAATAAATGAATGAATATACATACATACATACATACATACATGACTCTAGTATATAATTGTCATCGATACCAAAAATCATGTCATCCTCAAGACAATGTCGAGCAGCCATCAACTTATTAGTCCACATGCAATTGCTTATACAATCGTCCTCATTTCACAAGTATGGCTCACTTACAACTTCATCTCGATAAACTAACCCATTATATGACCTCACTTAGGTCAATAGCCCATTGACATGAAAGTCAATGCCTAACTAATTGAATCATTGATATGAAGTTGCACAATGGCTAAACAAATCGTACTAATCACCGGGTGTAGTGTCCTAAATCTCTAGCATCAACTCATATCTTTTTGGCCTTTTCCTAAGTACATGTAACACACATTTAATTTGGTTCCACTTTTATTAAGTTGTTTTACTTGTTATTCTAACAAGTACACCCAACACATAGTAATTGCACACTTATACTCAAAAAAAGTAATTTTCACCACACCCTAAATATGAGACATAAGATAAATACCATTATTTAGACTTAATGATCCTAACTTTAGCCTAAATCTATAATCATAGATAAATACTTATGGTTTGAAACTTTAAGGGAAAGGTTGCTTATTTACTGTTTTTTACCTACCAACTCATATGAACATATTATTGTTTCTGCTATTACTTCTTTTATCTATGATTTGTACTTATATACACTATTTATTTACTTATTAGTCTTCACAAGCCGATTCTTCAAATCAATTCGTCGGTCCAGCTCATCTTTAGTTTAGGTTGGTCTATGAATAACCTACAAGCTGAGTTTTAGTGAGTTTGTCCATTGTCTTGTAAAGCTCGACAGGTGTACATGTTGGAATACACAATGCATGTGTAATAGAACAGAGGTTAGCATACAAATAATTCTGGGGTCGATTTGTTCAAAAATGACCCTCATCGCAAAGATTTGAAATCCTTTGGTTCTTGCCCTAATGATAGGTCTTGTAGGATTTTGATTCCTATCATTATTATTAGTATTTATAATTGTATTGTTACTTAGTTTATTATTATTAGTCTATATATAATTTAGATATTACTTCTTTTATAATTATTAGTAATTATAGTTAAGTTGTTACTTTAATTGTCAAGATTAATTTTTATAGCTAAGTTATTACTTCAAATATCATTATATGTATTTTTAATCGAGTTTTGATTTGATTTATCATCATTGAGTTGTTTTTTTTGTTTGTTATAATTAGTATTTATAACTAGTTCTTATTTATTATTATTATTATTATTAAAATTTGTAATTAAATTGTTATGTCATTTGTCATTATTGGTATTTATAATTGATTGCTATTTCATTTACCTTATTGGTACTTATAGCTAAATTGTTATTTCATTGTTATCATAAATACCACAATCAGTAGGTATTTATAGTCATTAAGTTATTGCCCTTTAACATTATAATAGTTATAGTATTAATTTTTTTTATTGTACTTAAAAGGGTAATTTTTTACATAAGAGTTAAAAAGTTTTTAATGGTGATTTTATGTATAGAAGTTGATTTTAAATTCTTTGTAATTTGACATGGTGTATTTAAGAGATTATTAATAATCATTATGGAGTCAACATCTATATTTTTATCGATTAAGGTTCTTACATATCAATACATACTTATACCAATTCTATTACCAATTTTGTGATTTTTTTTTGTTACATTACTTATTAAAATATTTCCATCTAATAATCTTTAAGTCAATTATATAATAAGTTTCAAGTCAGTCATAACATTTTAACAAAATGAGTTTTACTTAATCTTTTAATAGAATAAATTAATTATAATCAATCTATAAGTTAGTTTGAGAATAATTATATTTCATCTAATACCTCCTCTTTACTAACATCAAACATCTCATAAAATATTATATTAACTCATATTGTCATATTCTAAATCGAACTTAGTTGCGAAAAAAATCAACAATCACTTTACATAATCTAATATCAACACTTCTAAAATTCGCAACTTTAAGATCACAAAAACAATTTTATAACATCCTTAATCAAATTCATTTGCCATAGTATTAATACCTTAATTTCATCATATGAAGAACTTATTAAATTTATGATACGTCCAATAACCAAACTCATTCTTCTTTAGCAAATCTTATAACAAAATATTCCTTTTTCTTATTTCATTACCAATTGATCTAATACATAATAAGTTAATAACAACTTTGAAATTTCATAAAATTGATGTTTTCAAATTTTGAAATTTTATGGATTGCCCTCAAGTCTCATATCCTTTAACAAATTTGTTAACAAATCTTAATAATTCATTTCATCCATCTCACAAATTATTCATTGAGTCACAAATTAACATGATCAATAATAACCAAGTTTCTAAACTTCATAAATTATTAGAACAAAAAATCATCATAAACTTAACAATCTCTATCTCCATATATCACATAATAAAATCATAAAATCCTAATACACGATTTTTACCACCAATACTACAAACAAAACAACCATAATAAACTTGTGACTCCAAATTTTTAAGATTGGGCATCACTTCTAAATGACAACACCAAATATGGCAATCTCCTTGATCTATTAATAAATCATATGTTAGATTGTATTTCCTAAAAATTTTAAATTCAATCTAAAATTATATCTTTACCTTTACTATAGATCTTCTTGAATAATCCATGGTAACGTTGAAAACATCCTATGCTACTCACGAATTTCTCTTAAACCATCAAATCCATGAGTGCTAAAATCCTCCTTACCGGAAAAACATGTAAAGGAAAGAGAATTAGAGAACAAAGATAAGAATCTCACTTACATTTAGAATGTCACAACAAGTAAAAGGGGAGGCCATCCTCTTCTTCTCTTTTTAAATAGACTTCTAGAGTTTCAATAGGATACATGGTTCTATAATGCAGCTGCACCTACTAAACATATTGTTGATAGAGTTTTTTAGACATGGATCCTCATGACCCAATCTAATCCAACTTGTTTAAGCCATTATCTAAGCTCTTTATGTTGAAATGGACCTCCAATACATTGCTACAGCATTAGAAACATCAAGTCCAGCTTGCATGCTCAAGCTCTAGCTTAGATAGGCTATTCACATCTCAAAATTGGATAAGGAAGGCAAAGAAAACTCTAAACAAATAAGAAAGAAGTTAGTCAAAGATACACCCTCCACAATATTTGGAACAAATTTCGGATATGAGTGCACTTGCCATATGAAGCCTAATTTCATCCTTTATAAATGGGGGGTGAGACTACTTGGTAAAGAATTTTGTTATCTTGATTCTCACTCATATTTCCACACATTATCACTCTCTAAACCCTTATGTTGACTTGTGCATCGGAGTAACCTTTGACACCCCCATAGCTTAGTTCTATCCTTTTGTAGGTGACTCAACCATTCTAGGAATTTACAACACAACATTTGTTGCCATCTTCGTGATCTTACTCACAATTATAATCATGGCACCTAAGTTAAAAGCCACCAAATCTAGGAAAAACATCAATGCTTTGGTTATGGAACAAACTATCAAAGCTATGGCATCCCAACAACTGAACCTAAACACCAACCCCAACACCTAACACATTGATGCCCAATGATTTCTCGATTTGGAAAGCATGAGCAAGACACTAATTGTACAAAATGAAGTGATACACAATGACAACACCAGGCTTCAAGCTTAATTAGTAGAGCTCAAGTAGCTTAACAATATGCCGGAATTAGAGAATGTGTCAACATATTCTCCAAAGCCTAAGTGCAACAACCCTCCATTACCACTACCGGTGGTGAATGCCCCACATCCAAATTGGCAAGCCCCATTTGCAGAACTCTATAACCAAGCTCCTACTGAACTAATCTTGCCAATAACGTTGTTGGGTTGAGTTTACTCCCCTTCAATCTTACTAGCTGCCTCATGCAATCATAACAACATTGCACCTTGGCTCAATAGACTTAAGCCATTTGATGCTTGCATCCGCGCTAATCGACAAGTTGATGATATAGACATCAATCAAATTGATGACTACATCAAACGCTTCTTTGACTTGAAGGAGAGCAAAAAGGTAAATCCCTCTACCAAGTTCTCTATCAACAAAACTCCCTTCATGTAAGCAATCTAAGAGAAGGTCCTACCACCAAATGTACTCTAACCACAACTTAACACCTATGAAGGACCTATCGACCCAGATGGCCATCTATGCCATTTTCAAACCATGATGAGTGAGCCTACATGGCCTTAGTGATGTAGCTGCTTGTAAGGAATTTCTAAGTACTTTACATAAAGCTACTTAAACTATGTATAACAACTAGGGGTAGACTAAAAGGAAGGGTGGGGGTAGGGGATGGTACAGCAAAAGGGAACTCAACCCCCCTAAGCCTAGGAAAAAATATTTTTTTAATTTATTTTAAAATTAAAAATACATATTATATTTATTTTTAAGTGTAAATTTTATTAGAAAATTTAATGTGGCCTAGTGGTTAGATGGTTGTTTTTATATACTCAAGATCGTGGGTTCAATTCCTATTAGAGTCATTTTTTCTTTTTTAAGTTGCATTTATTTTCTGTTTTTCAATAAATGATTTCCATTCTCCTTTTGCTTTTTTTTTTTTTTTTTACTATAACATGTAAAATTGAATTTTATTAATAAAAAAGATGATAGTTAACTAAATAAATTTCCAATAGATATGATTTATTTATTAGTAGCTTTACAATATATAATTATTATATTCAATACTATAAGTATTTCAATTATATTGTGTAAAACATTAATAAATAATAGTAGTTTATGTTACTTAAAATACTAATAGTTTCTTTCACCGTTAATATTATAAAAGGAATGAGTATCATTGAATAATTAATTGTCTAATTATTATAATTTATAAAATTTGATATTAATTTTTATAATCTTGCTAAAAATTTTATTCTTTTAACTTTTTAAAGTATATCGAGTACCCGTAATTGATACATAAAAAAAATTCAAATTTACTTTTTTATTCAATATTAGATTATGTTAAGGGCATATTTATTTCTATGTATATAAAATACATTATCATTGCAATGATAAATGAATGTTTTTTTTATGAATAATTCTAATATTGTATATCTACCCCCTCCTCCAAATAGTACAATTCTGCATCTGCCCCTGATAATAACCTCCTTATCAACTCTATCTCTTCATTTGATGAGTTGGCTCATTAGTTCCAATAGCATTTCTCAATGAACAAGCTGTTGGTGAAGGACTCGTTAACCCTAAATTTGATTAAACAAGGTCATGATGAGCCAATTTGAGATTACCTTGCTCGTTTCAATGCAATGATGTTAGAAATTCCCAATATTGACAAAGGAGTTGCTTTAAACATGGTTATTCAAGGTATCAAGCCAATTGGTGATTTCTTCAAGTCCTTACCAAATAATAAGCCTATAAATTTTGAAGAGTTCAGGGAGAAAACTAAGAAGTATATCTAGTAAGACCATAGTAGGTTGGATAAGAGAAAAGATAACAAAGGATTTGTTAAGGATCGTGTTAGCTCCAAAAACAATTAGGGGTCATCTTGGGATAATGATGCCAAAGACTAGAAGCATGCCATCTCAAGCTTTACCATTTACACCCCATTGACTTCTATAGTGATCGAAGTCATAATACTAGTGAGTGTTACCAACTCAAAAATGCTCTTGAAGACCTTGTTCAACTCAAGTATCTTTGGGATTACATTGTTAACTTGAATAATTTCATCAAGCGAGCTACTCAAAGCCTGGTTGAGTAAGGTTAAGACGAACTGGACAATAACAACAAATGCCAAAATAGAGCCCTTAACAATGTCATCAACTTAATCGTTGGGCAGCTCTAGAGTGGAGGCCGACTGAGCTCTCTGAGCTTAGATAACGCCTGTAGTAACTAATAGGTTATGAGCCTATACAATAAAAGATCGAGGATCAACACATATATCTTATTCTCGGACAAAGATCTAGAGGGAGTATAAACCCCTCTTGATGATACCCTAGTGATTAGTGTAAGGATTGTTAAATTCAAAATGTAGAAGATTTTGGTTGACACAGACAGCTTGATTGACATTATTTTCAAGTACACCTACAACCAAATGTAACCTAAGCTCAAAAAATAATATCAAGCCCTATAACTAAGACTTGTATGGGTTTAATAATCAAATTGTTTAGGCTATAGGCATCATCACCCTTCTCATGGAACTTAGGGATGACAATGTTGTTGCCTAACAATAGATTAGCTTCTTGGAGGTAAACTACTAGTCACCCTACAATGTGATTTTGAGGCTACTAAGCTAGAATGACTTTAGGATGATCTCCTCAACACCATACTTGAAAACTAAGTTTCCAACCCTTGGTGGAGTTAATGTGTGCTAAGGAGACTAAGAGTTGGTAAGGACACTATACCTAAGGGCCTTAAAACAAGAAGAGGTCTTCAACATAGAGATTGGACCTGAGAGGAAGCCAAGATCTAGAAGAGGATCGGTCGAGGAGACCGAAGAGATCCAACTAGGTAGGAATATCAAGCAAACCATGCAAGTAAGGACATTAATGCCCATAGAGCTTAAAAAATAGCTCAACTTCCTCAAGTCCAATAATGATGTATTTGCTTGGTTATTGTCAGACATGCTAAGTATCTCCCCAAAAATGATGACGTGTTACCTTAACATCAATAGTAACACCAAGGTTGTTAAGTAGAAAAGAAGACACTTTGATTTAAAATGACAAACAATTATCAAAGAAGAGGTGTAGAAGCTATTAAAGATAGTATTTATTAAGGAGGCACATTACTCGACTTAGCTAGCCATTTGTGCACTAGTTAATAAGTCCAATGGAAGTGGCACATTGATCTCAACAAGGCTTGCCTAAAGAACTACTTTCTCCTCCTAAAGATCAACTAACTTATCAATTTGATTCCACCCCTAGTCATGTTCTTTTAAGCTAGATGCCTTCTTAAGCTACAACCAAATCAAGATAGAGCTGAAGGATGAAGTACACACATCTTTTATCATACCTTCAAGATATATTATTAAAAAGTAATGCCCTTTAGGTTCAAAAACGCCGATGCTACGTACCAAAGGTTGGTGACGAAAATGTTTCAAGAGTCGATAGGGTGGAATTTTGAGGTTTATGTTGACAACTTGATCATCAAAAGTAGATAACCTAAAGACTATCCTTAAGACTTATAAGAAACATTCAACACTTTGAGAAAGTTTAACATGAAGCTTAACTCCTAAAAGTGTATCTTTAGGGTGGCCTTAGGCAAGTTCTTAGGATACATGGTCACTTAGCACGACATAGAGGCAAACCTTGAGAAGATTCAAATTGTCCTCAATATGTAGTCACCTAAGTCAATAAAAGAGGTATAGTGACTCGCAGGACGTATAGCCATGTTAGATAGGTTCATGTCCAAAAGTGGAGATAAGTAGTCTAAATTCTTTAAAGTGTTGAAGAATTTAGCTAACTTTCAATGGATTGACTAATGTCAAGTTGCCTTCAACAGATTAAAGTAGTTCTTGGCAACTTCGCTAATGCTCTCCAAATCAGTCCCTATCGAAGACTTGTTCTTATACTTTTTAGTTACAGACCAATCTCTCTCCTCGATGTTGGTCCAAGCTAAAAGGAGAGAGCATGCATTGGTTTACTATGTCAGCCACAACCTCCAGGTACTAGAAATAAGGTATACTAAGGTAGAAAAGCTTGCTTTGTAGTGGTGATTTTGTCTTGAAGACTACAATCATACTTTGAAGCTTACTAGGTGATAGTCTTAACTGATCGACCACTTCGAAGCATATTACACAAACCAGATGCAACAGGTTAGATGATGAAGTATGCTCTACAACTTAGTGCCTTTAGAGTCTAATACTGACTAAGAGAAGCTATAAAGGAACAAGTCTTTGCAAATTTTATTGTGGAATATGTAGTGAAAAAAGAAGCATTGGATAGCAATGACAAGCCAATGTGGACTCTCCACGTTGATGGCTCCTTCACTTAAGGGAGGAGTGGAGTGAGACTCTTGCTTTTATGGATTGCATGGGGTTGAAGTGTTAAGTCTTTTAGTTTGAATTCCTAGCAAGTAATAATGAGATAAGGTATGAAGCTTTGATTGCAAGCCTCAAATTGGCAAAAGAGATCAACATAGAGAAGCTTGAGATATACTCAGACTACTAGCTCGTTGTTTAATAAGTCAAGGGAGAGTACACGGTTAAAGATGAGGGTATGATTAAGTGTCTTCAAGTTGTACATACCCTTATCTTAGAGTTCCCCTTTTAGAGCATCGCCAAGATTCTTTGAGTTGAGAAATTTGAGGTAAACAAGCTATCAAAACTTGCATCCACCAACATTCATGACTTAGACAAATGAGATAAAAGAGTTTTCATTAAGTACTTCCCAAACAAGAGTATTAATAAGAAATAGGCTCAAGTCATGTAGATACACCTTGCATTAACCAAGCCATGTTAGATGGATCTAATACTCGAATACTTGAGGAATGGCACGGTCCCATAAGACAAGATGGAGGTAAGGAATCTCATGTATAAGATACAAATTACACTATTATTAATAACCCCCTCTACAAGCGAAGCATAAGCTTTCCACTTCTCAAATGTGTTCAATCGAAGGATAGTCAATGGTTGTTAGAAAAGCTACATGTTGTAGTACATAGTAACCATGTCAAAAGCTAAGCACTTTATATCTAAGCTCTTTAACTTGGTTACTATTAGCCAACCATGAGGGAGGATTTTGAGCAACTTATGCGAAAGTACGTGTAATGCTAAAAACATGTGTGAATAGAGTATGCATTGAGCAATTATCTCTAGCGACCATGTCAAATCTGAGCACTTTATATCTAAGATCTCTAACTTGGTCACTATTAGCCAACCATGAGGGAGGATTTTGAGCAACTTATGTGAAAGTACGTGTAGTGCTAAAAACATGTGCAAATAGAGTATAGACTGAGCAATTATCTCCAGTCCTTCACTAGCCCTTGGCCTTTCACCTAATGGGGAGTCAACATCTTAGGTCCTTTTCCTTAAGCCTTTGGTTAGCAACAATACATAATTATAACTGTTGACTACTTCACCAAGTGGGTGGAGGCTGAAGCTATAAACAAGATAACCAAGAAGAATGTCAAAGCCTTTATCTTCAACAACATCATGAGTAGATATGAGGTCCCTTATATACTTATAATGGATAATGGAATATAATTTGATAATCAAAAGTTCAAAGAATGCCATAACAAACACAAGATCAAGCTCTATTACACCTTGGTAGCATGCCCCTAATCTAACGAGCAAGAGACTATAAATAAGCTAGTTCTTAATAGTCTTAAGAAGAGGGTAGACCAAGCCGAGGGCAAATAGGTAGATGAACTCCTAACAATTTTGTAGGGTTATCAAACCACACACAAGACCTCTTTAAGAGAGACTCTATTCAAACTTGCATTTAGCTTGGAAGTTATCCTCTTCATTATGCTAGAACTCCCTAACATTAAGACTCAAAACTTAAACCTAATGGTAAACCAAATCGAACTTCAAGTCGACCTTGACACGATAGAAGAAATCCGAGACACAGCTAGAGTTTGTGTAGTAGCATTCTAGCATAGAGTTGCTCGCAACTATGATAAAAAGGTTAAGAATAAGGTCTTCAGGTTTAAGGACCTAGTTTGTAGAAAGTTAGAGGCCAATGGATCTTGAGAAGGATAAGGGAAGCTTATGCCAAATTGGGAAGATCCAATCAGAGTCATCAAAGACTTAGGCAATGGAGCTTACAAATTAAAAAGACTTGATGGTCAACTCATTCCCAAACATGAAATGCTGATAACCTAAGACTTTACTTTAATTAGACTTAGATGAGATCCATGTAAGATTTGTGACTTAATGAATGATTATAGCTCCTTTTACAAGTTAAATTGTAAACTTTTATTATGTGTTTATGCTTGTAAATTAGTTTGACTAAAATTTCTAAGTCTTAGCCTTATTAGGAGAATAGACTCTTACAAATATCAAGTCCTAACCTTACAAAAGTAAGTAGACTTTTGATAACATCAAGTTCTTATTAACATCTAAGTAAATGAACTCTTGATAACATCAAGTCCTCGCTAACATCTAAGCAAAAGGACTCTTAACAACGCTCAGTCCCAACTTTTGATGAGGTGAATGGAATCTTAGGTGGCTCCTTAACTATCATTATATTGTCAAAGCACCCGACTCCTCTAAGTTAAGTCGGGAATTTAGCTTCTTGACGTATTCGATAACTTGTGACAGGACTATAGTCTAGACATCTAAGAACTCCCTAATATTCGACGTCCTTAGGGACAATGGAATAACAAATAACAATACATAAGTAATATAACAAAAGCAAGAGAAAAGAATACTTAAAAACACATAGAAATTTCCATTAAACAATGTTAAAGCTACAATCATCGAAGTTACTTCCATCAAGTCAGCATACTGACCTTACAAAAGAAAAAATGAAGACTAAACAAGTGAAAGAATACACTAATTTTTAGGGGAGGGGACAAGTGAAAAAATGAGGTCATAATCTAGGTGCACCCCCAAGATCTCTAACCTAGCTATTTTGATACCTTGCATTAGTTTTAGCTCTTAGAGGTCGGACCTTCCTTATTGGCCATAATTTTATCAGAAATTTATTTCCCCAATGCTGCTTTGTCCACCATGATTGTAGTAGCACCCTCTAGCTTTTAAAGACAAGCTATATCTTAATCGACCTCCAAGCAAAGTTGATGAATCTCCACACGTAAACCATTTTCCCTTTCAACATAAGTCGGTTCTTAAGCTTCAAGCTGCTTGCCTACCACCTTGAGTTGCTTGTTTGCCCCCTTTAGCTTTTAAAGAGCCTTTTCACCTTAACAATAAGGTTTTTATTGCATCTCTCGAACTTGCTAACCTTGGCAATAAGATCGATGTTGGTCCTAACCTCCACATCCACCTGTGCAAAAATGCATCAACTTTGGCCTAAGCTTTTAGTCAGATTTCCTCCACCTCTACTATCTAGTGGTTAACTTCTTCTTGAACCTTCTTAGCCACCTCCTTAACCCCCTTCACTTTTTGCGACATTACACACATATCATTAAAAAGCTTCTTATAGCTATTGTACAACCTCCGATGCTAAGAAATTAAGGTCTTGTGCTCGAACCTAAGCCCTCTTACGTACTCAATCTCAACCCCTCAAATGTCAAATGACTTCATTAAGTGGGAAGTAAATTATAACAAAATGTTTAGTAAAAAATAATTGTGTAAAAGATGGCAAAATATGAAATTAGGGGGACTTACATCATGAAGTTTCACGTTGATCAACCACTCAATGGCATCCTTAAACATTCCATAAAGGCTACCCTAAAATGTTGCATCATCTCGAAGTAGTATGAAACCCCTCAAAATTTCCCTACCGATCTTCCCAATCTCTAACTCAACGTCCAAGCTATACACCTTTTATGGGGGATGGAAATTATGTCCTCTACCCTATAGAGAGGGAAACGTCAAAGCTGAGGAAGCAATCTCTAAGGTTTTATCCTCCGCTTATAAAGCAAAGCTTGTACCTTGTTATCGAATTAGTTGCTTGGCAGACTTGGACTTGGCATTTAGTTAGACAAGCTCATGCTAAGCCCTAGGACTAGACTCCTCAAGTCTCCCACTGGACACCTTGACATGAGGTTGTTTCCTTGAGGGTTGCCTAGCTCCTTCTATAACTTTTCCCTTCTGCCTCTACCCAACTAAATGGACATTCATTTAGCAAGAAGCACCCATGGGTCTCTCTACATCTCTTATTGTTAAGGGGGCTCTTAAGGCCATAGTGTGGGAGTCTTCCTCGACTTAACAATTAGGGGAGGTGCCCTTTTAGACTTCTTGGTAGCTGCTGCTACTTTATGCCAAGCTATTAGCTCAACTACGATGTCTTCTCGGAGTTACATGTTTGCAAGAATAAAGAACAGTAAGAAATTGCAAAAGGGTATACAAATAAATTACCGTGTCTAGTAAAGAGCTCTTAAGGAGACCCATTTCCTCAACGAAACCAAACAAATGGCTTCCCTATGATAGCCTACTTTGACATAGCTAATGCTACAAGCATATGTCCTTCCATATGAACCATATTATTAGAGTCTACCATCATAAAGGTGCTCATTAACCACCTTTAGCACAATCCATAGATTGTTTGACCTCTTTCGTAGCTCAACTATTATCTGCTCTACAACAACTTTATTACTGGGACCTAACACGCTAATCACTAAGGTTTAAATTAGCTTAACCTAGCACATCTAGAAATCCGAAATTTGTACACCAACACTAAGTATTTGTTTTTCCAACCATGTACAGAAGAATTTAACCCAATTGATAGCTTTTTGCTAAGATAGCTAATCAAGTAGTACTAGTAATTGTTCAACTTCTTTAACTTATAGAAGAAGCATTTGAGCAGTAAAGTAGCTTGCAATATGAAGTGCTCACACAATGCTTCAAAGGCAATCAAAAGTTTACAAGCATTAGGGACAAGCTAGGTTAATGAGATTCGGTAATGGTTGAAGAACTCCTTTTAGAATTTTGTAAAAGGTGCCTTAAGCTCGAATTCCATGTGTTTTAAGTAGAGGTAGAACCAACGACTAATAGTTAAAGTAACTTGGTCGTTAGCCTAAGGCTTATCAATTCTCTACCCTTGAGATTGTAGTTGGAAATACTTCCTTAATTCCATTAGTTCTTCGTATGTAAGGAGTGCTCTAAACCTCATTTGGTGTATTTCCTTCCTTAACTAATAAGTGTAGTGGTCGTACTGGTCTAGCCTCCTTGTAATCGTCAATGTATATGTCCTTTAGGATTCGAGCAATGGCCACTACAATGTCAATATGCCTCTTCAAGTTGCCATTGGATTCTTTAACCGTGCCAAGGATTAGATTGTGTATGAGAAGATGAAGAAGCCATAATTACTTTAGATAAGATTGGGAATGAGAAAATTGGTTGAAGGATTGAAGAAGGAGAAGAACAAGAAAATGCAAGAGCATTGAGTGAATTATCACGAATTGTGAATGGAGCAAAAGTGTCGAAATTACATAGGTAATGGATATATATAGTCAGGGACACAATTAATGAAGAGATGGTTATGGAAAAGACATGATGGGATGTCCTCCATCCTAATCTCAACGTGTGGCCTACATTTTGAGTCAATAGCATGGATGTAACAAATGTATTTTACTTGTGTAAACGTTACCTAATAATATATTGACCATTGTACACAACATTAAATATGCTAATATTTACATGCCAAAAGGATAAATTAAATCAAAACTTCCTCAAGAAGCCATTGACCCTTTTGCATTTTGTACCTTCCAAAGAGATTAAAATACTCCATATAGCCAGTTCTTAAAACTTATACTCATACTAGCTCATTCATCATGGTCGACATATCACCTGCTTGACATTGTCCTCAAACTATTAGCTCAGATCTTTGATATAGAGGAACATACCCTTTTAATCTCATCCAACATAGGTGAAACCCAACTTAGGTCACTCAATTGCTTAGTCACTCCATGATAATTTAAGCCTTACCATGCCTAGTCATATAAAGAGATCAGAACCATGATGAAGAGCTCACCCATTTAAACACAAGTTATCTTTAAGACATGCCAACTTGTTATAGAGACCGTAGATGTCCATTCAATTATTGACTCTTCTTGTTGACCCACCATCAAAGAGAGTAGGAGAGAGAAGGAGGCAAGTGTTGATAGAGCTTTTTGGGCATGAAAACCCAAGGCCTAATTTAACTTGTTTAAGCCTTTATCTAAGCTCTTCATTCCAAAACTAACCTCCAGTAGATCACTATAACACTAGTAACATCAAGTTCAACTTACATGCTTGAGCTCTAACTCGGATTAGCCATGCACATCTCAAAACTAGATAAAGAAGGCAAAGAAGAATCTAAACAAATAAGGAAAAAGTCGGTCAAAGATACACCTTTCACAATATCCAGAACCAATATCGGATATAAATGCACTTGCCATTTGAAGCTTAGTCTTATCCGTTATAAATAGGGGATGAGACTACTTAGTAAATGACTCCATTCTCTCGATTCTCACTCACATTTACACACATTATCACTCTCCAAACCCTTATGCTAACTTAGATATTAGAATAACCATGCCAAAGCAACCTTTGGTACCCCTTATAACCTAATTCTTTCCTTTTGTAGGTGATTCAATTACCCTAGGAATTTATGGCACAACACATGCCATTATGTAATTAAATGAAAATGAATCCTTAATAATAACATATTTAATATTTAAAAGAAATAGGAGAGAGATTATTAGAATGCCCTTTGTTTTTTTTTTTTAAATTATGGGGCATTTCATAAGATTTTTCTTACACCCTGATTAGAGCATTACTTAAAGTAAACCTAACTTCCATAGAGAACAAAACATATCATTTGAAAAAATAAATAAAAAAGATCAAATTTTCTTTATCTTAAATGAGAAGGGAAAAAAGGTGATTACTTTTGAAATTAATCACTTTTTTTTTAATATGTAACTTGAAATTTAAAACATCAACTTTCACTATATAATTAATTTCCATTATTCTACCTTTTACTCCTTCATGATTATTTTTAATCAATTAATTAATTAGATTTTTTGGTTAATGGACTACTAATCCCTTTATCTATTTTCTATATCTTGGGATGAGTATACCAGATTTGGCTCAAATCTAAAAAAAGGTAGCAAATCACAAGTGTAAGTTTCCTTAATCAATATAAAGGAGCAAAAGCTTAATAATTTTCCCAAAAGATTTTAGTATATTTAAGAAATGTCAAATTAATTCTATTTTTAGCATGAGCTCTAAAGATCTTTCTATATATTATCTTGGTGATCCTTTAACTATAGGGTGGGTAGACCATCTATATTTAAATGGCCCTTTTGAAAAAGTCTCAATTAAGATAAATAGTTGCACTAACTTATAGCTTTTTAATGAGGGTAAAATTACTTTTATCAAAACATTCTATCATCCTTTCCTCTATATATCTTTTAGACAATTAAACCTTCTAAATAGGTGATGCAAAAAAAATCAAAAGTATGTTTGCAAATTTCATTTGAGGTGATTCCACAGAGCCTAGGTTAACCCATTTTAGACCTCTTGGCCTAAATTATGCCTATCTACTATCAAAAGAAGTATTGAATTTTGCCCCCTCAACAATGTATCTAAGGCTTTTGAATCAAAACTTTGGTGGAAGTTTATGACTAAAAAGTCACCTTTCATGGATTATATCCATTCCAAGTATTTGAAGGATAAAAAGCCTATTGAAATGTGTGTTTCTCATCACTCTTCTAGTATTTGGGAGAGACTTATGTGTGCTCATGAGACAATTGATTCTAACTTTTTTCCCCCTAAAATTGGTATGCTTGGCATTAGTTTTTTGGTTTGATCAATGGCACTCAAGAGGATGCCTCTTGAATTTAGTTTTAGTTGTTTTCTCGTGTTTAAAAGTGACAATAGATGGGATGTAGGTGAACTAATTAATTTTCTTGCTATGCATTTGACAATCAAAGCTTTGACTATTAACATACAATGGGAGGAAAATCATTTACCAATTTGGAAACTATCATATAGTAGGTTATTTACCCTTTCGAGTGCTTGGAATAAACTTAAAATTAATTCTCCTCCTTACTTGTTTTAAATTGATTTGATATAAAATTACTTCCAATTGAAATCTCTTTCTTTGTGTGGCAGCCTTTACAATCTTTTATTCCAATTGATGATGTTTAGTGTTCCAAAGGCAGGTTTGTGGTATCTATGTCCCTATCGCTTGTAGGACTATAAATTAGCTGAACATGTTTTTCTCCATCGTAATTACACTCCCAAGATGTGGAATCTTGTAGCATTGCACTTTAGGGTTAGGCTTATATCTTTAATAGCCTCTAGGGAATTTATGTTAAGATACTGGCATCAATGTTAGTATGTGTGGCTCCTTTTATCATATTCATTTCTTTATCTCTATCATAACATTTTTGCATTTTTAGGCTCAATAAAACAATAGGAAAAAAAAAACTTAAGAAGGTCTTTTAAGGATTTCGTTAACCCGATTATGGAAGATCTTATCAACCTTAAGAGAGCTACTCCTTTCAATTGGAGTCAGATAAGGGGAGATGGGGATTTATTTCTTCCTCTTGTTGAAAAACTAAAGAAAAAAGAAAGTGCACTCTTGCTTATACTAGTCTAGAACCTCGTTATTACAAATTGAATGCAAATGGAAGTAGGTTTAAGGGTAGAGGAGGGAAAGGAGGTATTTTAAGGGATGATAAGGGTAATAAGATTCGATGCTTTAGTTTTGCTTCCTTTAACATTGCTATTGAGTACATTAAACTTGTAGCTTTGATAAAGGACTAAACTGATGTTGGCATTATGCCATCACAAATGTGTTGGTCGAGACAGATTCATTAGCGATCACAAAATTGCTCTCAACATCAATTGTCAAATGAGACACATTGAATGATATCTCTTTAGTGAAGGGCCTTTTATAAGTAATTTAGAGCAAGTTCAGTCATGTGTGAAGAGAACAAAATGTAACTGTTGATTGACTCATAAAAAAAAGGAGAAAAAATCACATATAGAATTCGATTTTGATAATGTAAAATCCTTATAAAAATGTTTAAAGGAATTATAATCCAAGATATAGGAAGTTTTCATATTTCATTCATTTGATGTTGGTATTTTGGATTGGTTTTTTACTATTGAGTAGTTGCTCTACCTTGTTATTTTGTTAAGGGTATATCCTTTTGTATTTAAAGCAGGTATTTGTTTCATTGCTTAGAAGCCTCTTGGGTGGATTCTCTTCTTTTGGCTTTAAGTTGATATAGGTTTTTCTATTAGTTGTGACAAGTTTCTTTATGAGGGTAGTAATATTATCTTATTCCTTTCTTGCCTTTTTTCTCTTTATAAGAGAAAAGTATTCCCTCATTTATTTATGTCGAGAGCTTAGTATTTGAAATTCTAAAGAGGTCAATTTCATGTCCCCTCTTTCTTTACAACCTTTTATTTTGTAATAATAAAATTTGGATTTGTTATTTAAAAAAAAAAATCCTCTCTTTATAAGAGGAAACCCTCATTTGTTTATGTCAAAAGCTTAGTATTTGAAATTCTAAAGAGGTTAAGTTCATGTCCCTCTCTTTTTTTACAATCTTTTATTTTGTAATAATAAAATTTGGGATTGACATTACACCTCATATATGGGGTTTGTTATTTAAAAAGAAAAAAAATTACAACCAGTAGGTGACAAGTATAAAGGCATGGATAAAATAGAATTCTATTAAGATTACTTAGTAATTTGAATGATATTGGTGAATAATTTTTAGTACTTTGAAGAAATTACCAATTAAAATTATAACCTTATAAGAATATGCATAAAAAATAATTATTATTATAAATAAATTTTCAAATAAAGTGAAGAATATTAAATAGAAAAATGAAATCATGTGGGCAATTGAATATGAACATGAATGATTTTGAATATTATACACACAATGTTTTATTTTTCTTTGCTTTATAGATGTCTAGTATCTATTTTGATGTACACTTGCAATCAAATGCATCATGTGTATATATTTGCAAGTTAATATTAATTTTATTTTTAATAAACATGTCATGGTGTAAAAAAGTTTACAAGCTAAACGAGGATTATGGTTAAAAAAAAACCCACATAAAATTTATTAAAATTATTTTCAGTGTTACCCGATTTTAAACTCAGCAAAGATTTCGAATGCGACAAGTTTATTGATAAAGAATACAAAAGGCTATATAAATAGGAACGATTCCAAAGTATGAACATAACTTGCTTACCTTGATTTAGGGTAAATATAATATTTGATATTCAAATATTGTTTATTTTTATAATTAATTATTTAAAGTTTAAAAGTATTAATATAGTATTTATAAACTTTTTAATATAAGTTATGATTTTATTAAGGTAATTAATTATAAAAATAGATAAAATTTAGATAGTTAATTATAAAAATGGACAAAGTTTAGGTATCAAATTGATATCACAGTTTTATTTAGAGGTAATATAGAGATAATAGAATAACTATTCCCAAAATACTCTTTATGACCATGCCCTTAATTTAATAACTTTTGGTTAATTTTTAATAAGACCAAATAGGAACGTACATTCGGTTATGTTCTTAATTTAATACTGTAATTAATAAGGTAAAGTAAATATTTTAATAAGTATTTTCTCTAATAAAAAATTGTACGAAGTAAACACTATAGGGACTGTTTAAATTGTCTTCTTTTTTTCTTTTTTCTTTTTCATATTTATATCCAATCTAAATTTGATTTGAAATTTACTGTTTAAAAAATTATCTTATTTGAATCTTATTTTCACAATTATGATAAAAATGGTGATTGAAAAATAAAAATTTATGTACTTTTAAGAGAAGATATTTAAAAGATATATTTTATGCATTATAAAATGATATATTAATTGGTATTTTTATAAAAATAAATAAAGTGATGGATAAATAAATCTAAATTTATAAAGATATATTGGGTATTTAATTTTTTAATAGGGGTATATAAATATTTTTATTTTCATCTTTTTACTATCCTTTTTTATACAAATACAAGTATTTAAACATATATTAAATGGAGATGAAATAAATAAGCTCATAATATAAATTTCTAACCTATTATTGATAATAATCATTTTTAAAAAATAATTTTCTTATTTTTTTATCTATTCTATTCTAAAAAGTAAATGAAACCTTGGATATTATCATAAAATATTTTTTATATTTCAATTTTATCGATAACACTATATTTTTTTTGTTGCACATATGGAGTGGATTCATTGTCTGCTTGTGAAAAATACATACAACTTCCTCAAAACTCTCCACGTTTAATAAAAAAATTATATTTTATTATAAAAATAATTTTACCTGTATATATACTTCAAAGGTGTACATGATATAATTGAAAAAAATATATATATTGATAAGTATCTAGCGATAATGATTAAAATTCCAAATTAGAAACAAAGTACCTTATATATTTATTTTAAAAGTATATAAACTTATTGAGAGAGAAGAAAAATGATTTTTTACTTTTTATCATCTCAATTTATATCGATTTATTAAAGGATTGTCAGGATTATTTACATTTTTTTCCTGATATTATTATTATTATTATAATTTTAACCATACATCACAATATTTAAAGCTGTAAGTAAATGATTGGTAATTGAACGAGATGAACTTGAGTGGATGGAAATCCGAAGGTGGTTAAGATGCGGGACCCATATCGAAGAAAATGAAACGTCGTCGTCACAACACATGCTTCCAACTCCTGTATCGAGGCGGTTACTTTTGTACTCAAAAAACCAAATATCTCCTCCTCCTCCCTCTCTGTCTCTCTCTCTCTGTCTGTGCACTTGCTTATAAATAAGACCATCTGTACCTGTTTCTCTCGTTTCTCACCCAATTACCTATTCCCGCTCTCGGCGATTAGGTTGGTATGCAAGCTTACTATGTTTTATCTTCTTACATTACTTTGTATCATTTTGTCTTATTATTGTGGTTTTCATCGCGCTTCGGCTTTTCGTGACGAATATTAATACTGCTGCAGATGATGTCGTGTTTATATTTGTGCATGTTGCTTTATATCGTGTTTGAACCTTGTCACTCATATTAGTTATGATCGTGCGTGAGGTTGAGTTCTTTCATATTTCTCTAGGGTTTATCTGGATTTTATTGTTGAAAGTGATGATCCGATGACCTTCTCTAGGCCGAAATGCGTGAATGTGTTTTGATAGGGTTTTGATTCGATGATTTTTTTCCCCAAGCGAATGGTAATATTTCATTAGGGAAATTGTTAAGAGTATATACGAGGAGTATACAGTAGAAAGGAAGGAACTTTATCGTTATGCGGGATATATATTATCAGGCGGCCGTAGTTTCTATTCTACTATCGTTGCTTTCACCGTGCTTTGGCTTTTCCTGACGAATGTTAGTGTCGTTGCAGATGAAATCGTGTTTATGCTTGTGCATGTTACTGTAAATCGCGTTTCAACCGTGTTACCGGGTGAGAATGAGTTTTTAAAATTTTTCTAGGGTTTATCTGGAATTTTGTTGCTGAAACTAATGATACGATGGTGTTTTTGAGGCCGAACTTCATAAATGTGTTTTAATAGGTTTTTGATGCGATAATTTTTCTTAACAATTATTTCATTACGGAAATTGTTAAACTACATGAGGAATATACAGTAGAACGTAAGGCATTCATTAAAAAATATAAATATATAAATATTTTTTTTATTTGGTGTAGGAATTTTATTTGTATTCTTTTCCTAGAAATAGTCATTATATTAGTACATTGGCACTATCAGATCTAAGCAAGTACTTTATAGATGAGATATATCTTGCATGGTGGATTTTTGTGTTGTATAATTGTTGAATTTGAGTATAATGGCTGTTGCTCAATGACACTGCTGAGCTGGGAATAAATTAATGAAGTGTTATTAAAAGAAGAGGTTGATCATGTGAGAAGATTTTTATGGTTAGTATATTCTTTGTGATCAGTTCAGAAATAATGGCTCTTGTAAGAGAGCTGTGATTGTGCAAAGTATTTTTGTGGTCTAAAAAATTATGTTTGGGGTTAGATGGTCTGTGCGTTAACATAGTATGATGTTAGATAAGTATGGGTGCTGGAGCTAATTGATAAGGAGAAAAAATGAAAAAAGAAAAAAAAGAAAGTAGTACGGTGTTATTTAGCATTGTAGCTCCCAGGGAAGTGCCTTTCTTGCTTTCTTGTGATTGTTTAAATGCCCTTTTTACAAGACTTTCAGGTATTGTTATTCACTTTCAACCTGGTTTGCTTATTTGTATTTTTTTTTTATGTGTAGTGTTGGTTCTATTTTTGCACATCTTATTCTTATCTGCACAACTTGGTACTTGATCATGTTGAGATCTTTTTGTTTTGGTTATCTATTAGAAAAAAAATATTCAAAGTTGTAATAATGTTGCAGTTTCTGGCAAATAAGCTTAAGATTTATTTTTAAAAACCGAATGGCTGGGTCAGCTCCTACCATGGTTGAAGCCATATAAACACAGTGCAGGTTAATTGTAATATCCTTTCTTGCTAATGGATCTAACAGCTATTGGACTCAAGACGCTGTCTTAATTGACATGGAGAATTCTGCTTTCTTTCTATAAGTACTTGATCTTGAAGAACATCTCGAAAACAAATTTAGACATCAAAGCTGATGATTTGAAAACAGACTTTTCCCATGGCTTTGGGATTCCTTTTGGTCAGAAAAAAACATTAGAGCATTATTTGGATGATTAATGTACATTTCATGAATCATTTTAACAACTATGGGGCATTGAACTTACTCCTAAAAAAAAAAAAAAAAACCTATGGGGCATTGAAATTATCCACCAAATAAAAAAAAAGAAAAGAAAAAAACTATAGTGAGAGGCTTGTATCTTATTAATCATAGATAAATGTAAAGGAGCTCAACCTTGTCTTATTATAATGTCACATGAGGTTTGTATATCCTGTTTTCAAAGCTATGAAATATAGTTTAGCATTATATTTCTTTTTGCTGGTGAAGCAATCCACCATCTATATTTCCATAAAGAAGTTAAAGTACCCTCACAATTGAAACATAGTTTTATTAATGATAGCTATAATATATGGTTAGAGCTTTTATTTGTGTGAGAGATGAACTCTGCTTTTGTTTTTTTGTGTATTTCATGAGAGATTTCTCTTGAAGCATTATCATAGTGTTATTGGCACTTATTCAAAATGTAATTTTGTTGGTTTTATTTCTGGTTTTAGTGATATTTAATATTCATATACAACTGGGCTACACTGTCTTACTCGTGTTGGTATTGCCATGCATTCTCCATTTACTTCCTATCAGAATTGACAAGTATCGATGATTTTCCTCTTCCCATGTTTTCAGATATTAGAGTTTGAATGTTGATAGCTGTTTGTGCCCTGTTGAGAGTTCCTTTTGACTCTCTCTATCTTAAATCTTTTTATCAATAACTGTTTGCTTTTATCCATTTCTTATCTTTTATTAGACTTTAAAGCTGTACTGATAGCTGCTTTTCCTAAATGAAGCTATGAAATAACATTAATCTTTCTCAGATGATTAGGACTAGTATTCTTTTATCTAGGCTAGATATGTTGTCAAAGGAATCTACGGAATTTGACAAGGGGCAGAATCATGCAAATGGAGCAATTCCAGAGTTTGGTGCCATCTTCATGTCAAGTGGTGCAACAAAAATAGAATGTCTGAGATGGAGAATTTTTGGTCTACCATCTTCTCTAGCCTCATTCGTGGAGCAGGTCAAAGTGGGGATGCTTTTGTTTCTTTTTGATTTTGAAAAGAGGCTACTTCATGGTGTTTTCCAAGCTCGCTCTGATGGAGCTATGAACATTGTACCCCATGCATTTAGTTCCTCAGGAAGGACCTTTCCAGCTCAGGTACATAATAAATCTTCTTTGGACTCCATATCCAATATCTCATAGTTCTTTTGTGTTTGTGTGCTTTTTATAAGACCTAATTGAGGCCTGTTTGTTTCATATTATATCTCATCTACTTCTGATTTGTGATTTTGTTTTAGTTTAATCTATTTCTAATCTGTTCTTGGATTAGCAATACTGGGTACAAGCACATACTCATATGCAGATGGATCAGTTATAGCCTTATAAACTTCACCATCTATGCTCTTAGCTTTAATCTTTAGGATGCTGATAATTTGATAGGAGCTTATGTTGTGCCATACATGACAACTACATGTGTGCTATAGTTTGCATCGCTGAACATGGAAATGTATACTGTTCACCATTTATTGCTTTGAAGAGTGCTGTCAAATACAGAAACTGAATATCTTGGTAAATTACTTTTGCTTGATGTAAAGGGGAAAATGATTGATCTAAAGATTTTTTTGATCAGTTGTTTATCAACTAGTGTATTTAATTTAAATCAAACTAGTTTTTGCCATGTGCTTCTAGATGGATAGACTGTTTTGTTTCTTTTACACACACACACCTGCACATCTTTTGCTAAAATGCCATGTGATTAAGCATATTGTCATTTAGTGTAAATCTTTCCTTGTCTAAGTTATTTCACTTATTTTAGCCTTGTCATTATACTTTTCTCTAGGTAAAGTTTACACTGCTTTGGCATTGTGCTCCCCTTTTGGAAAAAGAATTTGGAGAAGTTATTCAAGATAATTACTTTGCAGCCAAAAAGTTTAACTTTGGCTTGTCTGAAGAGCAGGTTTGATCTATTCATAAATTGTGAAAGTGATGAAGCAAGAGCTACTTTTGAATTCTACCTCATTTTTTCTGCTTGTACATGTAGGTGCGTGGTCTTCTATACCTGTTCAGTAGGAAAAGGATAAAGGTGTCAATTCCCAAGAAACAGCTTACTAGTAGTGTGCACAGTAATCTCATATATGCAAATGGGGCTAAAGATGAACATTATGTTGATTCTGGGCAGCACTCCAATAATGCTGCAAGTGGGGCTAGTGATAATTCTGGGAAGATCAAAATGTTTCCTGATTATACAGTCTCACCATGCGAGAGGATACATAGCAATCATGAAGAAAAAACTAGAGTAGGATCTTCCAGTTTCAATTGGCGCCTCTGGGACACAACCAACAAGTTGAACCTAAATGGAGAAACTGAGGATTGTCCTGGTAGTCATCGGACACAAAATAAAAATAGGCCAGTAGACTCTTTGGAGAATGTTGGGTGCTCAGCTGAGGAACTTAGAATTGCACCTGACTCTGCCAAGCTTTTAGTGAGTCGGTTAAAAGAAAACCGTGATGAATATGGTGCATTTTGGCCTAATATCTCCAATGGTGTTCCTGTTATGAATCACTATAACCATGATGCTTCTGTCTATTTGATGAAACCCAATTTGGGAGCACGCATCCATATAAGTCAGAGTCAACCAAGGTTTTCTTCCGCTTTATCGCAGTCAATTGAACTGCCACAATATATACCCTGTTCTATGTCAGCTGAGGATTCCTATTTGAACAGCACCTCTCATCACTATCATAAAGCGTATTCTGTGAAATATGGGAACCCTTCATCTTTTCAAGGTTATCATAGTTCTAAGCCATTGCAAGAGAGGGATCCTTTGCAGAAGAGTACTGTGGATATATATCCTTGTAAACAGAAACAGCCTCCATCACGTTCTGTAAGTACTGACCTTGCAAATGGCATTTTAAAATCCTCTTCTTTATTGCAAAACCAGGTTCTACCAAGGAATACCATTGATCATGGGAACATTTTATCTACTACTAATGAGCAGTTTCTGGGTCCTGCCATTCATGAAAATCCAACCTTTCAGCCTTATGGTAATGAAAGTTTTGGGGACCCATCATTTTCTTCTCCAGTGCCTGCACCCTGTTGCACAGACAGAATTCCTTCACCACATATATTCAGTCATAGAAAAGATCTCCGATATAATCACATGTATGATGTTGCAGTAGAAGACACCTGTCTGCAAAATATGCAATATGGTCGGGAGAACTTGGTGTATGGATCTACTTCCCTCCCAGAAGACAGTTTTGATCACTTGCTGCAAGATCAAAGAGATCCTGCTGCTTGGAATGCTGCAGGAAATCCAAGATGCACTTTTTTGGGTCATGATGATGAGTGTATTCAGCATTCTGAGACCATGAAGTCTTTGCCTCCAAAGAGAGAAAGTGTCTTCTCTCGCTTGGCTTTGCCTTCGGAAATACAATTGCAAGAAAAAGATTTTAGCAGTAGCGAGGATGATGTGGATGCATCACCAGATGAAATTATGGCAATGTTACAGTTACACTGCCACAGAAGTCAATGGGCAAGAGGGAATGAATCAAGTATGCATATAAAGATTCAACAACATGGTAAAAGGACTTCATCTATTTCAATGAAGTCAAAAAGGGGCTATCCTAAAGGCAGTTCAGATGACATGGGCATGGGTAGCATTCGAGGTGGGGACCATCAAGCTGGGGATGGCCCTTTTCTTAATTTTAAGCGCCGCAGTGAAGTGAGGAAAGCTCAAAATCAGATCAATGCTGAAGATGCTCATGAAACCTTGTCTTCTAAGGATGGGGAAATGGTTGAAGAAAGACCTTTTCTAGATTTTAAAAGCCGCAGCCAAGTGCAGAATGCTCAAATTCAATCTAATGCTGAAGGCTATAATGTGACTTTGACAAGTGAGAGTCCATCTGTTGCCCAAGGTAAGAGGAGGAAGTTGATCAGGCCGAATTTTAGTTTTGATAAGAAAGGTGCGCCTGATGAAGGCTGTAACAAGACACTAACTGGTGAGAGCCCATCATCAGTTTCTCAGGTAAAGAGAAGGAGGTTGATTAGGCCAAATTTTAGTTTTGATAAGAAAGGTGCACTTGTGGAAGATTTTGGCAAGACTTCTACTAGTGTGAGTCCATCAGTTGCGCAAGCTGAGAGAAAGAAGTTGATTAGACCAAATTTGAGTTCTGATAAGAAAGAACCCGATGAGAAAGCCATTTGTGCCGGTGATTCTCAGCCATGTGAACTGAAATCACATGATTGTTGGTTAAAGACAGAGGGAAACAACAATGAGGTGTTATTTATGAGCCAGAACACATGCAACTTGTCAAGAGCGGGTGATAATGAAAAGCCTAGTCCAAACATTTCTGGAGAGAAAAACTCTAGCGTTGTTGTGGACTTACTTGTAGTTGGAGATGGGAGTTTAAAAGAACCATTGCAAGATTTCTGCGTAAAAGCATCACCACATGAATTGTTATGCAAAGATGAAATTGGTAGTTCTGATAAAGACACAAGCTGTAAGAATTTTGTGGCTGATGGATCAGGTAAAGAGAGAAATTTGTTCACTGGCCAGGCCACCTCACCACACCTATTGTTACAAGAAACCGAGGCTGCTAATTCTGATAAAAGCATAAACTGTAAGAATATTGTGGCAGTTGGATCAGGTAAAAAGAGCAGTATTCTCACGGATCAGCCTGCCATACCCAATTCATCACCTGAAACAGAAACAAGTGAAGATGGAAAAAGTGGACAGATGGTGCATCAAAGGATTGAGTCATCTGGATTCAGCCCAACTGAGTTAACATTCATGCCACTAGGAGACCCAGTTCAATCTGAAATTTGGTATGCAGGGATCGATGACATTTCTCGCAAAAGCAGACAGTGTTCTAGTTTTGAAGCAGTGTCTAAAGAGAAGGAATGTGAATTGGGTTTGTGCCTGGGTAGACCATTATCTTTAGATACATTGCCCCCCAAAAAGATAAATTTCTTAGATGCTCAGAGTGTTCAAACTAAGGATTAGGTGGTGATTTGGTCATGCAAAAAAATGGATTGCCTCACGATGGGGGAAGATCAGATGATCATATATTGATGTTGAAACTGCGAATATGCATTTCACATAAACTGTCAGGGGGCTTCTTTTGTTCTTAAATTGGTGCGGTTCACTGAACTGTATGCTTTGCTCAGTTCTGGTTGCCAATGGCCTTGGCAGTTATATAAGGTATCTCGCATTGACATTTGCAACCTTAATGTGTATACAGTAATCTTCTGGGCTTTATTAGAAAATAGGTCAAACTAAGCATTTTTAAACTTGGTCTGTTGGGGGAGTTACGTCACGTCAAGGTGGTTTGTTTAATCAAAGCCAGAGTGAAGTAGTTCTTAGTACTTTTTCGAATCAAAAGGGAGACAACAGTCGTCGCTGTACGGGCAGTTATACGGGCTAGGGAGTGGTGAGCTTTGCCTTCCAAAGCTTGATTAACTAAGGGGGCTAAAAAATAAAAAGGGTTTGTTTACCTTTTTAATGGATTCTCATGGAAATTTGATTAGAATCTTGGTTTTGGTCGCATTTATCAGATGAATTTGCCAGGGGTAATGCTGTGCTTATTCGTGATGATTATTCTGGAAGTGTTGTCTGTTAAGAACGACTACTTCAATTTGGCAAATAGGTCACCTATGCATTATGCTTTACCCAGCAAAAGCCTGTATTTTTACACTGCGTGTTAATCTAAAAACCGGTAAGAAAACTTACAATTTTTGTGTAAGTTTTATCAGCTTTACTTATTTATTACCTTCATTTTATCCACGATTTGTTACGCCAAATAAGTAACTCATGATGTTAAGATAATGAAATTAGGTATGCAAATTATTTCTATAAGAAACATGTAGGACTCGATTAAATTATTGATAATTTTGGGATTCAATCTATATAAAGTTTTATTGTTCATTTAATTGGCTATAATGGTAATTTCATTATATAAATGATTTTTCATTATTTAAATATATAAGTGGTAATTCAACGTTGGTATTTAATTTTTCCTTTATCATGTTTGATTTTAATGATAATATTTCTTACTATAATTTTATTCCACGAACAGTATAAAAATATATAAAATCTTATTTGTAAATTTAGAAAACGTAATAACGAGACTTCCTACCTTTCTCAAATGCGCCAGGTCACACGTCATTAGCTAAGAATGCAGTTTTCCAACGGGGAAAAACTTTTAATCGATGTCATTTATGTTTGGTCAACTTCAGCCCTATCATTGTTCATCACTCTGTCGGCTTACTCTAACGGTGTGTTTGCTAGAAAAATAGTATTTTGTTATAAAGAACTTACTCTATTCGAATTCATATAACCATTCGTGCTTTTCTAATGCAAGTAAAACTTAATCAAGACGTATTCAACAAAAAGCTTGGAAGTGATTGTGCACTGATAATTTTAAGATCAACATTAATAATAATTAATTTTATTTTGAACTTATCAATGGAAGAATCACTCCTTGATAGACTCAGTTGCGATGCAGAAATATTCAAATGGTTAAATTTATATTTATAGTTTGCTCGTTGCTAATTTGCCCGATCTGTGTTAAGGATCCCTATCCTCATCTTATGATAGAACTTATTTATGTTTGGTTCATTATTATTTTATTTTTATTATTTATAAATAATTATTATTTTTATTTGATTCGTAAAAAGTTATACTATAGATAATATTTATTATATGAAATGTGGAACATATAAGGAATTTCAACTTGTACTTTCACTAGAGGAATTATCATTGGTATTGAAATATAACTTTTATTCTAAAGATGTTCCCAATCATAAAACAAAATTAAATCTAAAAGAAATGTTATTTCTTTCTAACCTTATTTTATTTTAGTGAACCAAATGTAACGTTAATTTTTTTTTTTATGTATACGATGTATCAATCTCAGGATACACTTACTTTTAACTATAGTCATTTATATTGTCAACTATGTAAGAAGTTTCTAAAGTTACTTCCAAATAATCTAGAAGTATCTTCTACCTCCTTTCCTTCACCATAGACATCAATCTCGGGCATGTTCCCTTTGAGCATTAGAGTTTATCCATTGGGACACTATGAGGCAATGTGTCCAAAGGATACTTGAAACACTTAATCCAACTCAACTTCCTTTTAGAATTATTTCTAGAACCTTCTGCTTCTACTCTCCTTTGTTCAAAAGCAACAAGAGCTTTATTCCTTTGCCCAGTCTTTCTAATGTTACTAGGTTATGATTTGTCATCAACCTTTACAACAAGCCTAGATGGTGCCAACTGCCTAGTAGTCAGAACCCTTTAGAAATTATTATGCCTCCAATGCTCTACTTTAATAGTCAATTGCATTGCTTCATCTAAAGTCCCAAACTTTGTAGTTCTACTACATTAGCAATCTCATACTTAAGCCCAAACACAAAGTGTACAATGGTTTGCTCTTTGAGTTCTAACTCATCACTTGCTAATCACCAACATCTCAAACTTCTTTACATAATCTTCAATGCTCATACCACCTTGCCTTAATGTTACTACTTGTAGTTTTATGTAAGTCTTCTAATGATAGTAATCAAGAACAAAGTGTTTATGCATGAGCTGCTTCATGTCTTGCTACACAACAATGTCACTTTTCCTTATTTACCTTTTGTTAACCACCACAATCTTCCTCCATTAAGTTGCATACCTTATGAATTCCAACACATCATATCGAATTTTCATGGCATTATTATAGTCATAACATTCAAATAATTCCTTCACCTTGTACACCTAATCTAAATAATTATCTGCAGTTCCTCCTCTAACAAATGGCATTGTGTCTAATCCTTTGGGTTGACCCTCTCTGGTTCCTCTACCTATGTTAAGATCATCAATTTCACTACCCTCGTACTCATCATGATCCCTTTGATTCGCATAATCTCCATTACACCTATCTTTGCTTGTTTATCTATCATCTTGAGGTAATTTCGCTCTACCATTATCTTGCACCAACTATTACATCATAGTGGCCAAAATATTTACCATGGTGAGATTATACATCTAATATTTTATATCAACACTTTTCGGCACTCATATTGGTCTACTTCCTTCTCCAATACCATCATCATGGCTATTAACTACACCATGAGTGTTATTAGTCAACCTATCTTACTTGACATACATAGGAACAATAACACACATTCCTCTCGTTGTAACCTCTGCTTCATTACAAAAAGATGGTGTGCTTAGACGATAATCACTAGGCTGGAACAAATGACAAAGCTATAAAATATTGAGTCTAAGGAAGTAATTATTAGACTATCACTAACAAATTAATATTTTATGGATTTTTACAAACAATATAAAGAAAGTAAGGCTATGGATGATTCCCTCTTGGATAGGATTTACTAAGAAGTTCGAACTACACTTAATCTCTTTGAGATAACTCACAAATAGATTAAACGGTTTTGCTTGCCACAATCAAGGAGGCTAATAAGAATAGGGATTTGAAAGAGAAACTCAATCAAGAAGAATTCATTCAATAGTAAAAAATTGTGTCCTATAGGGCTATAGGAGAGTATTTATAAGTAAACCCTAGTCTAAATATGGATTTATATTAAAATAAGAAACATGCGATCATAAAGAAATAAATATGAAAAAGTACAAGAAAACAAAGAAATAAAATAATTGTAAAATATCTTTCTATAAGACTATCGAGGTTCATATCTTTAGTTGAATCTTTCAATATTTTCTCATGCACTAAAGCTTAATAAGAGGCTCTAATGATCAATTAGGAACTTTTGAACAACTCACTTATGAAATAGGATCTCTAGCAAAATTAGAAATGGGCACAAATGTTAGATATGTAGTACATGCTTTGGAGGCCAACACTAATAATCCCTTTCCCAAATTCACATGAAATATCATGCAGCTATCTTGAAACACTTATTCTTTTAGTAGTAAAGAATCTTCAAGCAACCTCTGAACCAACTTATTTAATCTCTAATACATGATCGAGTCATAGGACCACTATAGTTTCGATTCTAATTTCGATTCCAATAAATAAGTGAGGGAGTACGGTATAAGCGGTAAAAAAGAAGAGAGGTATGATGGTGGTGGAGAATGAGAAGAACTAGCTTATACCTACTGGGATCATGTTTGGATGGAGGGTTAACATTGATTATTGGAAATCAAAGATGCAACTTGCAAGTATCATTTCCCTTTGCCCTTCATCAACAAAATGTAAGAAATATTAGTAGGTCATGCTTCTTATTGTTTCTTGGAAGATTATTCATGGGATATATATTGTCCTTGAGGGCAAGGAGAAGATTGCGTTCTCCTATTAAAACTTTGCAAACAAACCTTGTTTTTCTTATATAATGCATTAGCTATCTTTTAAAGGTGTATGATGGATATAGGCCAAGATAAAAGTGATTGAAAGTTGCCTCCAAGGGTGAATGTGAAGGAGGTATGGACCTTCTTTGGACATATAGGGTTTTAGTAAAGATTCATTCTTGACTTTTTGAAAATCACAACACCTTTGTGCTATTTGTTAGTTAAGGAATCTTTATTTATCCTTGATGAGGAGTGTCTTAAGGCATTTGAACTATTGAAGGAGAGACTAACCGTTGCACTAGTCATTGTGACACTTAATTAGGGCTCTCTATTTAATGCTAGTGATGTTGTAGTGGGTGTTATGTTATGTTAGAGGATATATAAGATGTTTTAAGCAATATACTATGTAAACCCTAAGAAGTTCTCAAGTTAAGATGGAAATTTCCTAGAGGTAACTTAAAGGTATTCCCAAGAGTTAATAGGATACTTGATCCTAACCTTAAAAACTACCTCGACTTATCCTAATATATAATAAAACCCTAAAACTAAGAATCAAAACCTTAGATTGAATACAAACCTTAAAATGCCAACTCCATAACCTTAAACCTTAAGAAGACTGATTGAAACCCTAAAATAATAATCCAAAACCCTAAAATTGAATGAGGAACACTAAAATGACAAATCAAAACACTAATTCCTAACAAAAGCCTTGAAATCCTAAATTAAAGTGTCAAATTAAAATTAAACCCTAAATCTAAAATAATTCCTTAATACTCATCTAAATCATACAATTAAATCCAATTAGTGAAATTAAACAATCAAATGATGCTAATTAGGAAAAATTGATGAAATAAACACTAAACCACCTCCCTTTTAATGGCTTGAATTAGGACAAAGGTAATTAGAGAAAGTTTTCATCAAATTGCCAATTACCAAAGGCTAATCAAACTACCTTAAATTATACTTAATTAACCTATAATCAAGCTAATTGAATCATTCATTAGATAAAAGGAAAACCCCCCTTAAGCCCCTATCGTGGATCACTGACCATGTACCTCCACACCCTCCACTTACATTATCATAATCTAAGGGTGTACCTTGATTCAAGGCGAGTAGGGGCTGGAGTAAAGTGGCACATGGGGAAACTTGTCAAGGAGTGTTTGGAATTTACCCAAAATGGAAGTGAATAAACTTAGGATTATACTTAAAATCCACTAGACAGGTTAATATCTTACCAACGCTTTTGTTTGAAGTGTAATGCCAATGCATTAAGGAATACCTAAAACACACTTAAAACACTACACACACACACCCACATTAGACTCCCTCCCTCTCTTACACCATACCACCACCACTACCTTATAGCACCACCACCACTAGTCTCATACCTAAAGTTGTCAAACTTGTGATTTTATGTAGAATCATCAAAAGGGTTTATAGAATTGGAACGTAGAATCATACGTAGAAACATTAGTTCTTATAACCTTTGTAAAATAACTTCCAAATATTTTAAATTTACTTACTATAGCCTTTGAAATCATAAGAAAATATAACGAATAATAGAAATAAAAAAATTCGGTATACATTTTGGTCATAAGTTGCAATAAAAGTCATAACATAGATAATCAAGCATAAGTTGTATAATATAGATAATCAACCATAAGTCCCAATAAAGTTATGAATTCATAAATCATAATACAAAATAATAACTAAAATAAATCATCAGTTGCCCTACCATCATCACAATTTCCACCATCTCTCCCATCAGCATCACCATCATCATCTACATCTTCATCGTCATCTTCATGATCAATGTCAACATCATCATGGAGGGTACTATTACCAATGATTTCCATATCTTCTAATTCCAAATCTTTTAAAGTTTGTATTTGTATTTTAGCTTCAATAACATTGATATCATGAATCTCCAAATCATTTGGGGACTTACTTCCATGACTCTCCAAATTCATATAGGCACCAATTTCCTCTATATCATCATCATCTTTTTCTTCACCCCTTACATCATCCGAGACACTAGCACATGGCTCTACATCTTTACGTGTATAACCCAAGTGATTCTTGAATCTGTAAATGCCTCCACTAACAACTTTGTTACAAAACTTGCATTTTACCTCTTTTCCATTATTATCAACATCAATTCCATGCTCTCAACTAATATCAAATCTATTTCCAAGTGAATTTTTCCTTTTAGAGCTCTCTTTAGATGATTTAGAAGATGATATTATGATATACACACCACAACCCAACCACTACTCAAGAGTCAAGTCCCTATGAAGATATGAAAGAAAGCTAAAGTTACAAATTTAGGCACTCATTTTGATCATGAACATTCATAAGATTAACATAGTATTGAAAAACATTCACTGATGATTGATTACACACTAGCATTAACATCATATATAAGTCCTATGAGACTTTATTGTAGACTACAAGCACACTTAATTTATAACAAACATACTTTTACAAATTGAACTTCTAAGATCTTATACTTAGTGTTTGAATATAGTATACACACTAACAAAGAGCTTAATATGAACTTAAGATAGTGTGATGAACTATGATCTCATCCAAAGATAAACTCATTAGATAATTTATTAGAAAATGTCCAACATTATTTTATAATTAAAATATATCATGCTTTCTTCTTAGAAAAAAATTCTTGGAAGAACCTAACATTCATTGTAAGCAAAACTGCTAACGCATATCTGATATCTCTACATACTATCATATCTTACTTTATATGAAGCAAGCAGCAGCACGATGAGACGGAGTAAAAGAAAAGAGACAGTCAACAATCGATAGAAAGGGATCAAGCTTCAAGATCAACTCACCTCCTCATTGTAAGTTTGTGTTAGTCCGGTGCCTGTAGCAACCAAGCACAGTAGCAGCAGCCAACAACAATGACTAACGACTGTGCAGCAGCAGTAGTAACAGCATACTCACACTTCAATGCAATGTAGTAGAACAAGCAGTAGTAGTAGCCAGCATACACATGAACACAATTACCCAAACACAGATAGTAGTGACTAATGAGGCAACAACCGTACAGTAGCAGCAATAGCAACACTCTCACACTTCAATGCAATGCAACAGAGTAAGTAGTAGCAGGAATAGGCACGTAGTTGCACAAGATTACACACACAAACACAAACAAAAATAGAACACGAAACAATAGTGAAATGAGAAGAAGTAGAATGCCAAAAACCTTAATGCCTAATTTGATTTTTGAGATCTAAACTTTGTTTCATTTTGTTTTTCTATCAATTTAGATTATGTAGGTAGTGGGCTAGCTTAATTGGAGGAAAAAGTAGAAAGCCCATTCACTTTTTGGTACCTTTACCTCAAATTGAACCAAACTTGATGGAAACGTTTACAAACACGTGATTTCAATGATTTTACTGATTTCACTTGTGATTCCATCACAATTTTTCTCCAAACTGAGTTTGTAAATGAGTTAACTAGGGAGAGTGAAGTACAAATGTAAACTCGGATGATTCCACGGTTTGACTCATGATTTTGACAACATTACTCATAACACTTCCACAAACATCATCACCCTCATCATCAATTCAACAAAACCACCCCCATCACCTTTCCATCAATTGAAAAGCCCCCTAAACCTGATTACACTCCTTTCCATTTGTGGTTCCATATGTAAATGACCAACTAACACTCCTATATCAAAGCTAAGATGGAGATTTAAAGGAAATGGAAGCTTGGAGTGGAGCTTGAAGTAACTAAGGCAAGGAAAGAGGGGCGGTTGGAGTAGGGAAAAGAAGGAAGTCACACACCTAAGGGTCCAACATCAATAGTAGGAACACCCCATTTCTCTAGTTCCATTATGTTCTTCAGATTTTCTTTCTAGAATACATGTAACTTAGTGTAGAGTTCACATCAATAGCATATGACCATGTATTAAGGCTATTTTTATGATGTAAATGTACAAAAACATATGCATTTACATGTACAATGTAACATATTTTATTTGTTTAGAAACCACCTTGTTGGTTTAATGAGAAATGTGTAATAAAACATGACCTTAACCTCACCCTCTATCTTGGCTAAAAGTTTAGGAGAGTGGTGAAGGGCAAATTCTTGGTTCAAGTACTAAAATACACTCTTAATTAACATTACAACCATAGAACGGGATGATTAAGAATGTGTACGTTCCAAAACACAAAAGAAATGCCATAAAAGACTACACGGCCAATGTTCAGAGGAGTAAAATAATGTGATTTTCTTTAATTTTCAGCTTTCTATAATAGTAATTAGGATTAAGGAAGATTTGGAACAAATCTCATTAATTAAGTACTAACAATAGGGCCATTAGGTGTAAAACAAGCAAAACTAGGAAAAGAATCCTAAACTCTACATTTAGGCAAAAAATCTGGAAATTCTAGCAAGAAATTTGATCCTTAAACACGAAATAAAAGCCCAAATATGATTAGGAATTAATTGGGAATGATTCTTTTAAGCCTTAGGTCCAATTGGAATGAAAAGGCCTCATAATAGGCTCAAACATAAGACCCAAGAAACTGATTTGATCTAAACCCCAATTTATGCATCATAAATGACCAAAATGGCCTCATCAATTGAAAGTACACTCGAAAACCTTTGAAATGGCTAGAAGAATGCAAAAAATAGAAAGTTATAACCAAAATACGAAATTACCAAAAATCGATATTTATAGCGAATTTCACTAAGTAATTTATATAGTTTAGTATACTTTCACTCATGAAACCTTATTTCCATCATTAGGTGATATTGACATAGAGTTCGAGCTACTTCCAAACTAATATGATCAATAGCAATTATGGCTAAATGAGTATTCTTATTATTATTGTATTTGATTATGTTTATAGCCTTAGTTGCTTTTAATTGAATATATGATTGAAATTGGATATGTGGAGTTAAGGGATTGCTTGTGATTGGTTTGTGATGAAATTTGGTGCTAAATTACCATATTATGTTAAAATTGTACTAGTAGAAAGCCATTAGCATCATGCGGTGGTATAGAGAAGCCATATGGAGGCGATTCTCCATACATAACCTTACCTCGACCTTTGGGAACTATCGAATATCAAGAAATACCACCCTCTAATTGAGGCTAAGTTTGGGGATTCACTGCTTAGGAGTGACTGAGCCTAAACATGCCATCCACACCCACACCCCTTTGGCCATAAATGTATTATATTTAATACTATTTTATTACCTTATTGAAACGTTTCAAAAATAAGATATTGAGAAATCTCGCTTAAGATGATTGGAACTTAGAGCTAACATGTTGGTTGTTATTTTTCACCCCTGATAACCAAAGGCATTGAATCCGTGCTATATACAGCTTTTAGATAGCTATATAGGTTGTTGCATTTCTTATGTGTGTCATACGTTTATATTTTTATATAATTAACTTGCTTAAAACTTGTTTGCTAATATAATAATACTTCATTAAGTTGTAGCTTACACCACCCACAATAGATCTTTATTGCAGGAGCCCATCTGGATTGAGCATAGCAAGCACATGTTAGAGGTTAGTACTAGGGATGGCAAAAAGGAGTGAAGATAGATTGAGAGCATAGGAGATCACTATTATTTATTCGAACTCTCTTAATTATTTTTTTTAATTGTATTACAAAGTAGATACTTTAGATTGCCTTAAATTACTTTTGACTACTAGTAGCTACTATTGACCATTAGATATTTTGTGGGATCTAGGTCCAAAGTTATTTGAACTTATTGTAATTGTTAATGTTTATGTGCTACTTAGAATTTTAATTACTTCCTAAAGTAGCTAGATGTGAGTATGCCTTGTATATTGTATTGCAAATCCCTAAATAACAAGAGGGTTATTCTCAAGTTATCATGTAGTGTATAGTAGATTGTTACATCTGAGGTACCCATCAAGTTGCAACATATTATGCTAGTAGGATGCTTAATGCCTTAGAGGAATTATGCTACAACAAAAAAGGAGGACATTGTTGTGTTTGCCTACAACAAATTTAGATCCTATCTCATAGAATCTAAGGTTATTGTGTATACTAGACATTTAGCACTAAAACACTTATTGAAGAGAGGTGGATGTGAAGCCCAAATTGTGAATTATCATGTGGTCTATTATTGTAAGAGTTTAATCTCGAGACTCAACATAAGAAGGGTACCGAGAATGTGGTAGCTAATTTTTAGAGTTATGCAAATGGGTAGTTAGTTAGGGGTAGGAAATTAATCCAATAAAAAAAAAAACACTATCTAAATAGGCTAACTTACCATGGGTTGAGTTGGCCTAAAACCCTATGGAATTTAAAAAGAAAAAAAAAAGTATGAAAAGAAGTAACCCAAATTTAAGCGGTAAGCATCAAAGCCACCTCTCCTTTTCTCACTTTTACTTTTAATGTCTAGTTTGAGTATGCCTCTCTTCTAGTTTTCTTTAAGTTCTCTTCTCATTTCTCCTCTCCTTGCCTTCACTCTTCACTCACCACTAGCCTTTAACCGTTGTCACCTCCATCTTCACTCTTTAGTCTTCACTCTCCTCAATCCTTTAGCAGCTAACCTCCTCGTCGATAACTCGACGTTGTCTCTTTAGTAGCTAGCCTCTTTTGGCAATGACTTGGTGTTGTCTCTTCAATGGCCCACCTCTTTGTTGACAACTCGACATCACTGTTTTTTATAGTTATTGAGATACGAGCATATATCTCCTTTAGTGATTATAAGTGTATAATTTACTTTATTTTATTTTATTTATTTGAGATATGGTAGATACATAAAGTATATTTTACTGTTTGGGGACATTAAAAATCAACTTTTTCTTGCATTTCTTGCTTCTTAAGGAAAATTCATTCAATGTGATGTGCTTTCATCAAATTTTCAGTGTCACTACGAAAATTATATTCATTGCATATTTGTGTATACATACTTTTGAGTTTGATTGTGTGAATATACCGAAAGCCAAAGACTGTATCGGGGTAGAACTAAAACTAGCTTTTTAAGAGGTTTAATGCATTCCTTCAGTTGTCTTTGTAGTTTTGAAATTCATGTTAATATTACTGCAATATGGTTGTTTATTTGCGTAAGTTGAGAGTATCTACTATATATTAGGTCCTTGAAAAATGTTGAATGTAAGTTTGCATGTGTCTATTGATAAGTGACTATTATTGACAATTCATGACCAATTTTGTTGGCGATTTAAAAATAGTCTTAACGTAGAATAGCCTCATCATATTCTCATTTTAAGTTTAACCTTAATTTGGATAGAACTTTTTTGGGATACATTCACCATCAAAAGTTTAGATTTTTATTTGTACAATTTTATTGAAAAAGAAAAAGAAATAAATCCTTGTTAGTGGATTGGTCTTAGTCTATATAACCCATTAAAATGCATAAATGGTTAAATAGAAGGGATTAGGCTTATTTAACCCATTAGCCTACGTGGGCTTGGCTAGTTAATAAATTTTGACTCGTTTTTCAAACGAGATGCAATGCATTAGCTTGATGAACCCACTTTCATAACTTTACCGATCTTTCAAAATATGTAAATGGGAAAGATGAGCTACTTATCAATGAAGTATTCCTTAACAAGACAGCTGTCTCTTAACTTTTGTTTTTATCTAGCCCAGTATGCCGGCTTCGCAACTACTTGTTAGTGGTATACTACCCTATAGAGTTAGTCATCATCAGAAAAAAGAAGTTCTTGCCCAATGTTAAGTACTGCTTATGAATTCAAGAGTCGTGCCAACTAAGTAATTTGTTGATGTACGCTTAAGTGCAAGTTCGCTAACATTCTTCACCACTGCTATACTTGGTAGACACTTTAGTGCCAAGAGGATCATAAGAAAGGTACTTCACTGTGGATTTTATTGATCCACCCTTGCCAAGGATAGTAAGATATTTATTTTAACCTGTGCTCAATATTAAAGCCCTAGAAACAGTTCTAAAAGACACAAGATGCCTCAAAACAATATCTTAGCAATATAACTTTTTGATGCATGGAGAGTTACTTTTATAGGACTTCTATGTTTATCTTGGTTGTAGTTTACTATGTGTTGAAGTAGGTTAAAGTTGTGGCTTTCCCAACAAATAACGTTTGGATTGTACTTAAGTTATTGAAAAAGAACATCTTCACCATGTTTGGTATGCCATGTGCTATCATTAGCGATGGGGGTACTCACTTTTGTAATATGCAGTTTGATAACTTGCTTGTAAATTACAATGTCAAAAACAAGGTAATAACACCTTATCGTGTGTAGATAAGTGGCGAGGTTGAGCTACAAACCAAAAGCTTAAGTGGATTTTGGAGAAGATAATTAACACATTGCAAAGGACGAATCACTTAAGCTTGATGATGTTCTTTAGGTTTACCAAACTACTTATAGAAATCCTATTAGCATGTTCCCATATAGAATGGTATTTGGTGAAGCATGCTGTCTCCTAGTGGACTTCGAGCACAGGTCTTATTAGGCTATATAACTCATGAATTTTGACATGGATGCTATTGGTAGCCACCAATTATTCCAACTTAATAAATTAGAAAATTTTTGAAACTGGTTACTCCAATCTATGTGATCTTTTATATCCACCTATACTTAATAATACATGATAGATTGCATAAGTGATGCATATCAAATAGAGCATGTCACAATGTTGGCTATGATAACGGTGTTGTTGAGAGGACTATTGACAATTGCAACTAAACCACTACACTTTTAGAGGAGGAGGATAAGATAGTGTTGGAGTTAATACTTATATAGTTAATATGCACATTGGTAGTTCGATTTTGTACTAATTCAAGACAAAAGAATATTAGCATTATTATGTTACTCTAATATAGATTTATGTGTTTGCTTTGCATTTTGAAATGTACTTTCAGCTAGACAATACTTATACATTGGCTATAATATAAATTCATTTTTAATGATCAAATCATCACTGTATTGGGCGAACAAGATTATGCCATGTACAAAGAAATGACCATACCCTACTGTCAAGTCTAATTTTTTATTTCCATTCCTAATCCGATCTATACTAGACCTTATACTCATCTAATGTAGACCCTCGACTTGAGTTAGGAATTTCGTTTTATTTTGGAGTCGCCACCCAATTATGGTTGGGAAAAATTGAATTAGGACTAATTGAGCAGATTAATCCCAATTTAGACCACTAGTCGTCGTGATTTCCTTTCTCATTTTTTGTGAAAAGAGGAAAGGGAAAACCAGAGTTTCTGGTTTCGGAAGCTAACCTATTAAAGCTCTAAGGTTACCACTTAATCTCTTAAAATCTTAACCTTATCTAGAAATGTCTTTTATTTTTTATTTTATTTTTTTTGTTGTCTTTTATTTTATTCTTGAATATCCTATTATGAGAAAATGATTTTTATTCCTTTTTAGGGTTGCCCCAAATGGGTGCCTAGGTACCTGCTATTCAGGATCAAACTTGCTATAATTCGCTTTTTCTAAAAAACTTTAGTGTGTTTGTGAATTTTAATTGTGAAATCTCTTTTATTTTATGTTTTTACCATCTTAGTATTTTTTTTTTAAAAAAATCTAAGCTTAAGCTTGATAATTTGATTTTTGAAAATGATATTTTTAAGGAAAAACCAATTTTGGATTTATTTAAGAAAATGATTTTTCTAAGTGATAAAAATTCCATTTTTCTATTTTTCAACCCATTTCTACTATTATAAATTTTATTGATTTTTTATTAATTTTTTAATAATTTTTATAATTTTTATTGAAAAATTTTCTCCTAGATTTTTCATCTATCATATTCTAAAATCTAAATTATTATTATTATTATTTTCTAATATTTTTATCATTTTCCTTATAAATTTTCACATTTTTTATTATTTATTATTATAATTATTATTTATTATTTTTATTTTTATTATTCATCCTAAATTAAATCCTAAAAAAAAATCTAATTTCTAACATTACTCTATTTTTTTAATTATAATTAAAAAATAAGTAAATAAATAAATTCAAAATAAATAAAATAACTAAATAAATAAAATAAATACAAAAAATTGAAAAATCCGACTTACCTGGATCCGGGTCGGTGTGCGGGTCGAGTCGGGTTGATCGGACACGGCGGTTGGGAGTGCTCGTTGATGGCGTTCCGGCGGCTTTTCGAAACGGGTGAGGTGTCGATTCCTAGGCTTTTAGGGGTGGGGAACTTAGCTGTGGCGGTGGATTTCTCCAAAAATGCCTCCCGGTGGCTGCTCGATACTTGATCAATGGTCGCGGGTTGAAGAACTCCAGCGAGCCTTCAATTCTCTCTTTTCCTCACTTTTGATCCGTGCTTCTGCCTCTCCACTTCATCCTCTATTTATAGGTGCAAGAAATCAAGCTGTATAAGCTCGGATTTCCACCGATTGAAGCAAATCGGATTTGCGGTTAAAAACCCATCTCCAATTTGTGCAAATCCTTTGATTTGTTGTGATTTGATTCCAATTGGATGATGTTTATCTTATTTCTGTTGAAGATCTGTTGGATTTGTGCAAAAAATTGAATTAAAACGGTCGAAATTTGGATTTTTCTCCTTGCCGGCAATCTCAGACGAAGGTTGAAGACAATCACGCACCCGGTGCGTGCGTTTGCTTCAGCCAATCAGCTGTTGACATGTGTCCCAAGCAGAGAAAAAATTTGCAAAAAGCGGATTCTACTTCCCCCGTGTTTCGAACACCTGACCAAGCCCTCCCGCGCACGCCTTAGGCCATGGTCTGGACCAACTGGGCTAGCCCACTTACTCGATTTTTTTTTTATTTTCGCAATTTGCATATATGCAATGCAATTTTTTTATTTTTTGTATTTTTTTGAAATTTCAAAAATTTGTAAAAATTATTTAATCATTTTCATTGCCATTTCTGTAATTATTTTCCAAAATTGATGTATTTTTCCTATTTATTTTATTTTTTAAATATTTTTCCTATTTTTGCTAAATTAGAGAAAAAATGGAAAAAATTGAAAATTGATTATTGTTGATTATTATTGATCATTAGGGGCAAAAATGGGGTGTTTACACCCACATAGGAGAAAAAGACCCAAATGACCTTGGACTCTAGATCTTTGATGAGGTGTGCATGATTACTAGTTCCAAAAGACAGGGATGTGGAAAGGTGTAATTTAAAGAGGGTCAAACAGGGAGATTTGGTCTTGGATATGTCCTTGCTTTGAAAGAAGAATTTCAAATGAGATTCAAGTAGGGAAGAAGGGGTGATAGACTATATAATACCCCAATGAGTTTTCCACCAATCTAAACAACATGCACCCATCCGGCCAGTACTGAGACACTGGTACCAGCAAAAGAAGACAAATCCAATAAGCTCACCAATAAGAAACAAGAAAATCAACAGGCATATCCCGTAACTCTCAATTACTTCAAAATTAGTTCTCTTTCCCTTTAAATAGCAATAAAGCTGCTTTAGAGTAAGAGTGAACCATGGTTCAGTATTTGTTGAGTTTTCATTCAATAAATGTAACCTACGTAAACGAAATCAATAAATTTTCAAATTCACTTCTTCTACTCATTCATTTTTTTTTTACACTTATCCAAATTTAATGATGAAAATCAGGGATATCTCGCACACATAGAGGGTAAAAATGTCGATGTCACCTATAACCCTACTGGTTAAGATGATATCAATGACCACAAAGTGATTCAAGAAAATTGGCAACAATATGAATGAGGTAGGATTTCATTTAATGAGTTGATTGAAACAGTCAACTTAGGAAATGAAGATAACCCTAGGAACCTTAAGATTGGGGGCAATCTTAATAATGAATAGAAAAGAAGGTTGACCCAACCATTATCCGAAAACCTTAATGTATTTGCATAGTCTTATGAAGATATATCAAGACTTGACCCATTAATCGTAGTTCATAAGCTACCCACACAAGAAGATATCAAACCTAAGAAACAAAAACTAAGACAATTTTGGCCTGATATTTTATTGAAAATTAAGGAAGAAATCAAGAAATTATTGGAGGTTGGGTTTATTGAAGTATCGGATTATCCTGAATGGATAGCTAACATAGTCCCTATAATAAAGAAGAATGGGAAAGTTTGTGTATGCGTAGATTTCCGAGATCTAAATCAAGCAACACCAAAAGACAATTTTCCTTTACCCCACATAGGCATCCTAGTAGATAATACTGCTGGAAACAATCTTTTTTCATTCATGGATGGGTTTTTAGGGTATAACCAAATCAAGATGTCAGAAGAAGACAAAACCAAGACAACCTTCATCACAACTTGTAGCACCTTCTGTTATAAGTTTATGCCCTTTGGTCTAAAAAATGCTAGGGTAACACATCAAAGAGCAATGGTTGCATTATTTCATGACATGATGCACCAGGAAATTGAGGTGTATGTCGATGATTTGATTGCTAAATCCAAAAAAGGGGAGGACTATGTAGACACTCTGAAAAAGCTGTTTGAACGGTTAAGAAAATACCAATTGAAACTTAACCCAGAAAAATGTACTTTCGGAGTTACCTCTAGGAAGTTATTGGGTTTTATGTTCAGTTAAAAGGGCATTGAAGTGGATCTAGATAAGGTCAAAGTAATATTGGAAATGCTACCTTCGCACACACTTAAAGAAGTCAGAGGACTACTTAGACGCTTGAATTACATTGCTCGGTTCATTTTCCAACTCACAGAAAAACGTCGACCTTTATTCAAACTACTCAAGAAAAATGCCACCATCAAGTGGAATGAAGAATGTGAAATAGCTTTCATAGAAATCAAGCAATATCTCATGAATTCTCCAGTGCTAGTAGCTCCTAAACTCGGGAAACCATTATTCTTATACCTGACAATACTACTTGAATCTCTAGGGTGTATGCTTGGTTAAAAAGACGAAGAAGGGAGAGAACAAGCCATTTACTACTCGAGTAAGAAATTTACTAAAGGGGAACAAAAATATTTAGAAATAGAGAGAACATGTTGTGCATTAGTTTGGGTCATGCATCAACTCAAACAATACACGCTCTACTATTCAATCGAATTATTAACAAGATAGGATCCCTTAAAGTATTTAGCAAACAAACCAACCTTAATCGGAAGGATTTCTAAATGGAAAATGTTGTTGTCTGAATTCGATATCACCTATATGAACCAGAGTTCAGTTAAAGGTCAGGTTATAGTAGGTCAATTAGTTAGACACCCACTTGAAGGAACTTCCTAAGGACTGCAAACACAATTTCCAAATGAAGAAGTATTGATAACTGAAGGTGATCCTAACTCCGAAGAAGAAACATTTCTCAAATGGAAATTGTATTTTGATGGAGTTGCCCATGTATTTGGTTGTGGAATATGGGCAGTGCTGGTTTCACCTAAAGGTAACCAATTCCCTATAGCAACGGTGCTTACATTCCCATACACCAACAACATTGCAGAATATAAAGCATGCATTCTCGATCTCAAAATGGCTTTGGATATGAGAATTCATTAATTAGAGGTATATGGGGACTCCTCACTCATCATTTGTCAGACTCGAGGAGAATGTAAGATCAAAGATCCAAAATTTTTACCTTATCACAAGCACTTGTTAGGGTTAATGGAGAAGTTTGAAAAGATCACATTCACATGTATACTGAGGGTGTAGAATTAGTTTATTGATGCCCTAGCTACATTAGCATCTTTGACCTAAATATCAGGAAGGGTAGAAATCCAACCTCTCAAGATTGAGAAGACAAACTTGCTTTTTGTTTAGCTATTGAAGAAACACATGATGATAAGCCTTGGTATTATGATATCAAGATCTTCCTTCAGGAGGGAAAGTATCAAGAAAAGGCTGATCAGAAAGATTGAAAAAAGCTTAGAAGGTTAGCAAGTCATTTTCTGCTAAGTGGGTCCATAATATATAAATGATCATTTGATAGTACATTATTGAGATGTGTGGACGAAAAAGAGGCAAACACTCTCATGAAAGAGGTACATGAGGGAATATGCGGTCCTCATATGAATGGTTACATGTTGGCTAGGAGAATCATGAGACTGGGTTATTACTGGTTGACTATGGAAACTAACTGCATCAAACATGTAAGACATTGTCATCCACGTCAAATTTATGCCAATAGAATAAATGCTCCGCCTTAGGAACTTTATACACTTTCTTCACCATGACCATTCTCTATATGGGGTCTAGACATAATTGGACCGATTAAACCAAAAGCATCCAATGTTCATAGGTTCATACTAGTGGCTATCAATTACTTCACTAAATGGGTTGAAGCTTCCTCATATACCAACGTTACCAAAGGAGTAGTTGTCAAATTTATCAAAAAAGACATTATTGCTCGATATGGATCTCTTGAGTCAATTATTACATATAATGGCACAAACCTGAACAACAAGCTCATGACAGAATTATGCCAACATTTTGGAATTAATGACAGGAATTCTACTCCATATTAACCACAAATGAATGGAGTAGTAGAAGCGGCCAATAAAAATATCAAGCGAATTATTGAAAAGATGGTCGGTACTTATAAAGATTGGCATGAGATGTTGCCATTCGCACTCATAGCATATCGAACCTCCATCAAAACGCCAATAGCAGCTACACCTTATTCTTTGGTATATGGCACTAAGGTAGTATTACCTCTTGAAGTTGAGATTCCATCACTCAGATTGTTATCAGAAACTCAATTAGATGAAGCTGATTAGGTGAAAAAAAGGTTAATCAATTGAGCCTAATTGATGAAAAGAGGTTAATAGCATTATGCCATGGTCAATGCTACAAAAAAAAAAAATGGTTAGGGCTTTTAATAAAAGAGTGCGACCTCAAAATTTTCAAGAGGGAGACTTAGTTCTAAAAAAGATTCTCTCAATTGTGTAAAGATCCTAGAGGGAAGTTTACGCCTAATTATGAGGGGCCATATTTTGTAATGAAAGTGTTCTTAGGAGGAGCATTGATTTTGTCACAAATGGATGGTTCGAATTTGAAGGACCCTATAAATTCTGATGCCATTAAAATATACTATCCTTGATGAATCAATGGAATCTTACTGAAGTTTATTGAAAATGCTGGCAATTATTGGTCTCTTGATGGTCTAATTTTTATCATTTATGTGTAAAGCTGATATCCCCGATGGTTGTTTGCATTGGACTGATCATCCATCCTATCATTGATAAGTTCTTCTTCTTGTAGTCTTGTTTTTGCCATACACACTCAAATACAAGAGAAATTATGAGGAATAAAACAATGATAAATGATGAAAACTCTTCAAATACTCCATTATGGTTTCATTTTTTTTTTTGAAAAGAAGTTTTTTTGCTATTTCAGGTTAAAGTCTCAAATAACAGAAGTGGAGATAAAATTTGAGCAAAATGAATTAGAATGATTAGAACTCTAGAATGAAAAAGAATCTCGTACAGGCATGATTCATTTGGCGAAGAAAGAGCTAATGAACCAGTGTTTTTAAACTTCGATAAAAGGGTTCATTGTTAAGGTGCTATCTATGAAACTAGGTAAGATCTTTCATTATACCTGAATAGCAAAATAATTACCCACAGGGGCACTATTCTAAAATTCATCATTTCTTAGGATTGCTAGTCGATAATAGATGCTTTCTTATGTAAAATAGTCAGCCCACTGGGGTACTATTCTAAAAATCATTTCTTAAGATTGCTAGTTTGTGATAAACACTTTCCCATGCAAAATAGTCAACCTACAGGGGCACTATTCTAAAAATCATCTCTTAAGATTGCCAGTCTGTAATAGACGCTTTCCTATGCAAGTTAGTCAGACCACAAGGGTACTATTCTAAAAATTTATCATTTTTTAGGATTGCTAGTCTATAATAGATGCTTTCCTATGTAAAATAGTTAGCCCATAGGGGCAATATTATAAAAATTTATCATTTCTTAGGATAGCCAGTTTATAATAGACGCTTTCCATGAAATTTAGTCAGCTCATAGGAGCACTATTCTAAAATTCATCATTTCTAAAAAATATTACTTTGAGTTACTACTCTGTAATGACATTTCTCAGTGCTAAATAGTCAGCTTATAAAGCACCATCCTAAATATCTCTTATTAGAAAAATCTTGTATCTCCTCGGTCTTCATAGTAAAGTTTTCCTTAAACTTCACTACAAAGAGGGGCAATTGTAGACACACAATTTTTGCTCCCTTTTTATATATATATATATATTATTTTTTATTTTTTATTTTTTATTTATTTGTTTATTTTTTTTCCTTTATTAAAAAAAAGAAGAAAAATGGAAACAAATGTAATTTGATTGCATAACAAGACTGAGGCATAGGTCAACAGCTTGTTGGAAAAACTTACACTTGCAATACATGGAGACAAGGGTTCGAATCCCCATCATGCGTATGGACGCACTTTATTTTTTAGAATTGGAAAGGGGATAAGTATAATTTGAGTGCAATAAAATTGAGGCATAGGCCACTAGCCTGTTGGAAAGCTCATGTGCAATGAACATAGAGGTGTGGAGTTCCATCCCTAGCAAATGCAAGTTGTCTAATTTTTTTTTCCTCACCTGGACACGTGGTAAACCTCCCATTGGTTGACTGAAATCACTATAGATCATCTTCTTCCTTCATAATTTTTTTCCTCACCTAAACACGTGGTAAACCTCCGATTGGTTGACTGAAAGCACTATAGATCATCTTCTTCCTTCATCCACTAGGTTTCATGTGTTTTTCCTCTTCAAGACGCCCAAGTTTTGGGCATTTTTTGCCACAATATCTACACGATTTCATGGTGAAATCATGTAGATCAAATGGCCTACTTCAGATAGAACCCTCTAACATGTCTTGATTCACTCATTTATGTGGTCAAAATTGTGTCCAAAGACGGAAACGAAACATTTTCCCCACAAAACAAATTTGTTAGATTAAACCCGATTAATGCAAATTAAAGCTTCTAAATATTATCTTAAGTAATAATGAAGCACAAGGAATCAAACCTAATCAATACTTTATTGTAATTCTAAGCAAATTCCATGGGATTTGAATCTTAATTAGTCAAAACCCATTAAATTAAAAATTGAAAATTCAGGAATTGACCTTCCATGATTAATTCAAGCTTGGGCAGTATAAAAGGGACCTTAGAGAATGCATTAGGGAAGGGAAGAAGATTCATTCTCACTTCAAAAGAAAAAAAAAATTGTTTCTCTCTCTAAATTCTCGTTTTCTCTCTCTCTACATTCTTGTTTTTTTTTTTCTCTTTTCTCAACGAAGCTAGAGCCTCTTCCACCATTCCCAGTTGGTCGAAGTGTCACCGAAGGTTGTCGCTAGAAGTTGTCGCAGGAAATCGCCGTTCCAACTTTGATCCATAACTCCGATAGCTTCATCCTCTTTTTTTTCTTTTTTTTTATTATTATAAAAAAATATTTTCCGTAAATTTTTTCCCTTATTTTTATTATTATTATTATTATTATAAATAAAATTTCCCTTTTTTTTACATTTTAGAATTTTATAAAAAAAATAATAATAATAAAAAAAAAATTTAGAGCTATTTTTATTTTAAAAAATTCTTTTAGTATAACTTTTTTTATAAATAGATTTTGGTCTCTATAATAGAAAAAAAAATATTTTTTATTTTTTTATTATGAACTCCAACCGATCTGATCCTGAATAGCAGATACGTAGGCACCTATAGGGCAACCTCAAATAATAATTTTTTTTTTTACTTTCTCTATTTAAACATTTTTTTAGAATAAAAATAAAATAAAATTTAATCTTGGAAGGTTAAAGTAGTAACTGTAAGGTTTTAATAGGATAACCTTCGATTCCAAAATCTCTGGTTTTATTTAAAACATTCTACACAGACTAGTAGCTAAATTAAGACTAATATGCTCAATTAGTCTTAATTTAATATTTTTTCCGATCTTGATCGAGTGACGACTCCTTTTTCTCCAAGTTAGATAAAAAATAAAATTTTTCTCAATTTTAGTCAAGGATTTACATTAAATAGGCATAAGGTTTAGTGTAAATCAAATTAGAAAAAATGAAAGAGAAAATTTAGACTCGATGATGATAATAATAATAATAATAACCCTCATCTTCTTTCATAATAGGGGCATATTTCTCTACACTCCCAAGCCTTTATCCCAAAATTAAAACCCCAACCCCAATTGAAAATACCTAAATCTATGCTGTGTTTAGATTGGTGGAAATGGGCAGAAATCAAAGGAAACAAGTGGAAATGGGAGGAAATAACGTGTTTGGCAATTTTAATGAAGGGTAGAAATGAGATGAAATTGGTAAAAAAGAGTAGAAATGTCTCCATGCTTAGGCCATTTTCTTTTCTCTCCAAATTTGAAGAGAAAATAAAAGAAATGAGTGGAAATTACAAGAATTTACAAAAGCAACCCTAAAAGCAAAGTAAAAAATGGTAAAAGAAGGGACATTTTAGTCAATTAAATACTTTGATTCTCTCCATTCCTTTTTCTATTTCAACTAAACAACATTAAAAGGAAACATTTCCTCCCTTCTTTTCTTTTTAATTTCCATCATACAAATTCTAACAATAAATAAAAACAATATTTCATGTCCTTTCTATCGATTTCTATCTATTTCCACTCTTGTTTAGTTTACTAAACATAGTGGTAATCCCTAACCCTAAATCAAAACCTAATTCCAGAGGTATGTTTTTTGTTTACCCTTTCTTTTAAATTTGATGTTGTTATTACATAATAATATTTCATCAAAATGTAGCTTGTCAATGCGAATTGGAGATATAGATTAAGCCTAACCTAGATAATGGAAACATAACTATAACGTATGTTTATTTCAACTTATGTTTGCTATCATCACATGGTTGGGAAACTATTTGATGTCAATTCATATTCTTGATAATTTATAGGAATACTAGTATTGGAATGATAAAAGAGGAGCCCATTGATTGTCTAGAACAATTTCTCAGTTTGGTACCTCAAAGTTCTTGAAGGCTCTAAATGTATGCTTTTGGTAAATTTTATTATATAGTAAGTTATTTATAATTGGTATTTGAATATAGAAGGCTATTCTATTTACTATATGGTAAGACACTTGTTTATTATACACATGAAAATAAAGATCTTAGTGTAGACAATGGCCTAATTAGTTGGTTTGGTGTTAGGTTCTATCATGCTTTTCTTGTTATGGAGAAGGTTGGATGTGGCTCTTTGTAATTAGATGGCTATGATGATTTTCCTTGCTAGCATATTTTTCTTGGTTATGTGATGCCATTATCTTTTACATATGTAGGTTGTTGTGTCTACAAAGAGCCCAAGGTCATATAAGTGATATATTTGGGAATAAGTGGCTAATATTAGCTCTTATGTGATTAGAGAGGAGATAGATTCTAATAAGCTTCTTCCTCATGGAACACAAATAACTCTCTATTTAAGGGTGTATTAATTCTTGCCTTTTTTATTAAGTTGACATACTTATGAAAATGCTTCTGATTAGTATTTTTTCATGATAATGGTTTTGTGGTGATCTTGCTCATGTGTGACAAATATTTGTTCCTTGCATTTTTTTCCCTAAAGATTGTTGACAAGGGTGTTGATCGTGTTTAGCATGTGTAGAACCAGATATTACTAAGGTAAAATAACATTTCAAAGTAAAATATGCAATCGTATCTACTAACTAAAAGAAAATTCAACATTATGAGGCCTAGAACTTTCCCTTTGGCAAGTGGATAAAAAGATTTGTAGGCAATCATTTAACCAAAGATTATATATATTTGTAAACAAAGTTTTGTGAGAAAGCTTGAATGTGGTGAAAGAATTCATTTCCTTTTCACCTTATTCAATATCACTGTGGGGTTATATCTTGAATTTGGCAATGTTTCCCATTGGTTCTTGTATGAACCAATTTGATAGGTGGAAGAGGAGGAGACACCAAAAGAGAGAGAGAGAGAGGAGAGGATGAAAAGATAAAGTAAATGATGTAGCTTTTTCCAATGCAACTTTAATATTTTCAGTACTAGAGAAATCTAATATGTGCTGTTAAATTTGATGCAAGAAAAAAAAGAAGACAACTAAAAGTGAGAAGAGTATTTGCTTATTCTAGTGGTAAAAAAATTTGAATGATCTCAAGCATATGAATTGATGTCAAATAGTTTCTCAACCATCTGCAAATAATAGACAGAAGTTGTAAAAGATTTTAGAATGATTTGAGAAGTTGGAATATCAAATTAGAGATAGTGCAATTAAAGCAAAGGGAATCAATCATCAAACTTTAGGATGAATTGCAATTAGCACAAGAAAGGGAGAAGGGACTCCACTTCATCAATGAACACTTCACATGTAGGGAATGTAGAATCTTGAATAATCCTTTTGTGAAAATCATCACAAATAAAATCCTAAATCTTTTCATGTTTGATCATTAAGAATTAAACAATAAATATGCGAAAGCGTACCTGAATCCATTGCGATCCACGATTCTTAGATTGTGCGATTGGCCTTCCAGATTAATACATTTTCTTTGAGAGATCCGTTTTGTTTTCTCTCTATAGTCTATTTGATGATGGGATTCAAGGAGACAAGAAAGATACGTATGATCTGGGGACCATAACCACTATTTATATAGATAACTATATGTTACCTTTTTGGTATTTCTATTTTAGCCCATCATAAAAATAGAAACTACCCATAAGGTCTCTACACATAAAAGGGGCTATATCCTATTAGATACATTAAAACTCAAATATCCAAATCTTATTGATCACTTTTAATTGAGTTTAACTTAATATGACAGCCCGCAACACATAATTGTTTCACATATAAGGCCATCGTTGGATTAAGGATCCAACAATCTCCCGCTTGGACTATATGTGTAACTTTACAATTATGTTTTGCAAAACCATATGAGCTCAAATTTGCTGTCATGAACAGAATATATCTATAACCAATCCAGTCCATCAGTCATATCAACATAGGATCAAAGTGGTATTCATTACATTTATCGTAACTCTACACATCAATGGTCACAATGCTGATATAATTAAATGACATGGATCATGATATGGATGTGTAGCAAGAAAATTCCATGCAATGGGATCTTAACATGTCTATTTTCTATTGGTCCACCATAAACCTTAGTGAGATCAAACCATAAACCAAAAACAGAGTATAGGTAAGAAAGATACTTTATTTCTGCAGAATATATCCTCAAAACATAATAAACCAAAACAACTTATTAAAGTTTGTCTATGACATGAATGCATTCAAGGTAACAAACTCCCACTAAAACTTAATGTCACTTAAGGTCTTGACACCGATATGAGCAGTGTGCTCATGAAACACTTTGGGTTGCACTCCTTTAGTGAGCGGATCCACGATCATGGAGTTTGTTCCTATATGCTCTATAGACAACTGTCCACTCTGAACTCTTTCTTTCAAAACTAGGAACTTGATGTCTATATGCTTTGACTTCGTTAAGCTCCTATTGTTGTTAGAATATAGAACTGCTGACTAATTGTCACAAAATAATTTAAGTGGCCTATTAATAGTATCCACAATGCGCAGCCCTGTGATAAAATTTCGCAACCATATTCCATGATTGGATGCCTCATAACATGCTACAAACTCTGCTTCCATAGTAGAAGAAGCAACAAGGGATTGTTTTATGCTCTTCCAAGAGACAACTCCCCCAGCTAACAGATATATGTAGCCTGATGTAGACTTCATACTATCTTGGCATCTAGCAAAATCGGAATCAGTATACCCAACGATCTTGATTTGATCTGACTTTCGATAGGTAAGCATGTAATCTTTTGTTCTCTGTAAGTACCGCAAGACCCGTTTGGCTGCTTTCCAATGGTCTAATCCTGGATTACTCAAGTATCTGCCCAACATTCCTATAATGTATGCAATATCTGGACACGTACAAACCTAAGCATACATTAGACTCCCTACTACTGATGCATAGGGAATCTTTTGCATTTCCTTTTCCTCAAAATCATTCTTAGGGCACTGGCTAAGATTAAATTTATCTCCCTTAGCTACAGGCGTATCACTTGGTTTGCAATTTTGCATGCCATACCTTTTGAGTACCTTTTCGATATAGCTCTTTTGTGATAATCTAAGAGTACCTCGAGAGCAATCTCGATGTATTTGTATTCTTAACTCAAAATAGGCATCACTAAGATCTTTCATCTCAAAATTCTCAGCTAGAAATCTCTTGGTTTTGTGTAATAAGCCTATATCATTGTTGGCAAGCAATATATCATCAACATATAAAACCAAGAAAATATGCTTGCTCCCACAGAACTTATGGTATATACAATCATCGACCAAATTCGTCTCAAAACCATGCGAAGTGATCACTTGATGAAATTTGAAATACCATTGTCGAGATGCTTGCTTAAGTCCATAGATGGATTTCTTAAGTTTACAAACTATATTCTTTGGATCTCCCGATACAAAATTTTTTGGCTGTACCATATAGGTCGTCTCATCAATGTCATCATTGAGGAAGGCGGTCTTTACATTCATTCGATGTAACTCAAGATCGAATTGTGCCACTAATGCCATTATAATCCTAAAAGAGTCTTTTGAAGAAATCGGTGAGAAAGTCTCTTTATAGTCGATGTCTTCTTTTTGTGTAAAGCCCTTTGCAACAAGACGAGCCTTGTATCTCTCCACATTGCCTTTTGAATCCCTCTTGGTCTTAAATATTCATTTGCAACCAATGGGCTTCATACCTTCTGGTAATGGGACAAGATCCCAAACGTCATTGTCTTTCATAGACTTTATCTCTTCATTCATGAATCCACTTCTGAGATTTAGAACTTTCAATGGCTTGACGGAAGTTAATTGGATTATCTTCCATCATTCCAATGTCAACCTCATGTTCTTGAAGAAATATGATGTAGTCATCTGGCAACGCACTTTTTCTTTATCTAGTGGATCTCCTCAATGGCATAGGTTCTTGAGGTGGTAGAGTTTGTTCTTCTGGAACCGTATCTTGAATGGGATCTCCAATATTATCTTGTTCTATTGTGTTTTGAAGAAGATCAGGAATGGAATCTTGACCAAATTCAATAACAGCTATGGGAATATCAATGCATTCCTCTTCAAAGACAATATCTCTAACCGTATCTCCCCCGGCTAACTTGACATCCTCAAAGAACCAAGCATTTCCCGACTCAAATATCGATTTAGTTGTGGGATCATAGAACTTGTAACCCCTTGATCTTTCAGAGTACCCAACAAAATAGCAACTTACTGTTCTTGAGTCCAGTTTCTTTTCATTGGGCTTATAAGGTCGTGCGTTAGTTGGACATCCCCACACATGTAAATGTTTTAGACTAGGTTTTTTCCCAATCCAAAGTTCATAAGGGGTTTTGTTAGTTACTTTAGTTGGAACCCTATTAAGGATATATGCTGCAGTCTTAAGTGCTTCTCCCAAAAGTGATTCTGGTAAGGTGGAGTGACAAATCATACTCCTTACCATGTCCTTAAGCATTCTATTTCGTCTTTCAGCAACACCAATCATGGTGGGTGAACCAGGCATAGTGTGCTGTGGGATAATACTGCATTCCTCTAGGAATTTAGCAAAAGGTCCTGAACGTTGTTCACCTAAACCATCATATCTACCGTAGTATTCGCCACCACGATCAGATCTAATGCTTTTAATCCTTTTGTTGAGTTGGTTCTCAACTTCAGCCTTATAATTTCTAAACATATCCAAGGACTGTGACTTTTCATGAATGAGATAAAGATAGTCATATCGTGAGAAATCGTCTATGAACATTATAAAATATTGTTGACCATTCCAAGCAACTATAGGGAATGGCCCACAAATATCTGTATGTGTAAGTTCTAAGACGTCTAAGGTCTTATTGGCTTCAAATCTCCTTTTATTGGTTTGTTTCCCCTTTATACAGTTAATACAATCATCAAAATTTGTAAAATCCAAGGGGTTTAGAATTTCATCTGACACAAGTCTCTCCATTCTCCGTTTGGAGATATGACCTAATCTTTTGTGCCATAATGTAGCTGAATTTTCATTAGTTAATTTTCTCTTTATACCTCGTGTACTTACTTGCAGGGATTCATTAAATGAAGCAATAATATCAATCAAGTAAAGATTATCATAAACAGATAGAGAACCAGATCCAACTAATTTTGAATCATGAAACAAACTAAATTTCTTATTCCCAAATGAACAAGAATAACCAAATTTGTCCAAAGCAGAAACAAAAATCAAATTCCGTCTAAATGACAGTACAATGAATGTTTCATTAAGATCCAAATAAAATCCAGTCTTTAATAATAATCTAAACTTCCCAATTGCTTTAACTTGAATTGTCTTGCTGTTACCCACACAGATGTATCTTTCACCATCAATTGGTTTTCGGCAATGAAGGCAACCCTGCATAGACACATTGATGTGAGTTGTTGCACTAGAATCTATCCACCAAGTGTCTATGGGTACCAAAGTTAAATTAACCTCAGAATAAACCAAATTAAGAAGTATACCTTTCTTTGCACGCCAAGCATGATAATAGGTACATTGCTTCTTATAATGCCCTATAGCTCCACAGAAGTGACAACCATTACCATTCGATGAATCCGAATTCTTTGGTTGTGTGTTCTAAGGTACCATATTTGCAGCTTCTTTATCCCTTTTCCTTTTATTATACTTATTCTTATTCTTAGGGGTTAAGGCTAGGTGAGCACTCTCAATCTTATCTTGCTTTAGCCTTTCCTCTTCTTGAACATAGTGTGAGATGAGCTCATTTAGAGACCAAGTCTCTTTCTGACAATTATAGCTCACTTTAAACTGGCTAAACTGTGGTGGAAGAGAAATCAAAACCAAATGCACTAGTAAGTCCTCTGTGAGGTCTAACTTGAGTGCTCTTAGCTTGGAAGCAAGATGAGACATCTCCATGATGTAGTCCCTAATATTGCCCTTGCCCTTGTACTTCATTGAGATTAAGTTTGTTAGGAGTGTACTTATTTCTGCCTTTTCATTCTTAGCAAACCTTTTCTCAATTTCATCAAGGAACTCCTTAGCCTTAGTTATCTTATCAGATATTGTACCTCTAAATGCTTCTGGAATGGCCTTCTTCATGATCATCATACACATGCGGTTTGATTTCTCCCACTTTTCCATCTCCCTCTTGTCATCAGAGGTACTTTTATCAATAAGAGGTGAAGGAGAATCAGTCCTTAACGCAAGGTCGAGATGCATAACCCCAAGTACTATTAATAAATTATCTTTCCACAACTTGAAGTTAGTGCCATTTAGCATAGGAATGGAATTGATGTTGGCAGTAATATTAGCAGGATTATTCATAGCTGAATGAGAACAACAAACAAATAAACAAGCTCACATAAGCCTTACAACAAAATAACAATAATAATAAATTCAAATAAAGGTAATCCCCATCTCAAAATACCGAGTAGCCTATTAATATTTCATCTTTGGACAAAACATTAACTACTAAGTGGTATCTTGGCGTGGTAATCAAACACTAACAATAAGAACACATCAAACAATAAAGCTTCCTTCGAGCCGATTTATTGTTCACATGTAAAACTAAATAATCATCACGAGTTTATTACCACAGGTGCACTTGCAATTCTATTAAACATTAACCTTCCTTTGGGCCGATTAAAAATTCACAAAAGTTGTAAACACACAACCTTTTATATTTTGAAATAAATTAATTTCTACAAGAGAAACCACTTTGGCAGTATGTTGCTTCAATTAATTCATCTCAAAATACATATAAACATACCAATATTCAAATTTAAAATTATATCAAACTTTGAGTCAAAGGCAACTCTAATTTTAGCTAAAACTTATTGGGTCTAAGCACCCATATCCAAATATGACTCAATAGCTCAAACATTAAGATTAGAGCTCAAAAGAAAAATCGGCGTACATAAATACCAATCTATAAGTGATTATAAAAGAGAATACTTCCTAAAACATGAATATACACAATCCTTAAAATTGGGGTTAAATTAATCTGCATCTCATTCTAAATCTATTTCGTCCAATTACATTCCATAAAAATATGTTTGATAGATTCCTTTTCCTGTTCACATAGCACATATTCTTCATTTACTTGTAAATATCTCCCAATGAAATTATCTCTAGAAGGGAGTGCATTAACAATGCATTTTCAGATAATAAATTGTAGCTTAGGCGTAATAGTAGTTTTCCAATTCCATTTCCATGAACTTGCATTTCCCTCCTCCTTTAGGAACCGCGATGTCCAGCCCACTTGTTCTAAGCCCACGTTCCATCATCTTAACGATTGAGTTTACCAGAATTCGAGGAAGCCATGGAAGAAGCAACGTGATGCATCATGGATATTGATGCCATTCCTAAATCGTTCGAAAACGGACCATGGAGAAATCCAATAACATATCAGAATCATGCCGTTCGTGTGGGAGAAATCTGATAACATATTGGACCGTGGAGAAATTCTATAACATATTTTGATGCGGCCATTGATTAGAAACATAGTGGAAGTTTTGAAAAATTGATTAAAGCGAGTTTCTGAATTCTAAGAAGAAGCCTTGGGAGGTATGATTCGTCAGTTTAGAGTGGAGAAAAGCATCCGTTTCAGACACACTCCTCCTCCCCCTCCTCCTCGTATTATATGGACGGCAGGAGAAACGAGAAGAAGGAACTGAATATGGCTTTTCGTGAAAGTCGCTGGTTTCTATCGAGAGAAATTGAATCCAGGAGTTGAGAAGTCTTTTATAGAGACGAATGTTTACATATTTTAATGTTTGTCCAAAACCTAATTTTCAGAATTAGGGATAATAAAACATTATAAAAAATTACAAAAGTAATTCCTAATGATCAAATAATGTAGGCTCTGATAACAATTGTAGAATCTTGAATAATCCTTTTGTGAAAATCATCACAAATAAAATCCTAGATCTTTTCATGTTTGATCATTAAGAATTAAACAATAAATATGCGGAAGCGTACCTGAATCTATTGCGATCCACGATTCTTAGATTATGCGGTTGACCTTGGGATTCAAAGAGACAAGAAAGATACGTATGATCTGGGGACCATAACCACTATTTATATAGATAACTATATGTTACCTTTTTTGGTATTTCTATTTTAGCCCATCATAAAAATAGAAACTACCCATAAGGTCTCTATACATAAAAGGGGTCATATCCTATTAGATACATTAAAATTCAAATATCCAAATCTTATTGATCACTTTTAATTGAGTTTAACTTAATATGACAGTCCGCAACACATAATTGTTTCACATATAAGGCCAACTTTGGATTCAGGATCCAACAATACTATGAAGATTGTTGTATGTCATGACTGGTTATCATTGTTATGATTATATGTTATATTGTAGAAACAGCATGTACAGAAATGAATTTCCATGCCTAGCATGATATTTTTCTTGTAATTCATGGTTATTGGAAAAAGTTAGAAGCTGTGCATTTACTTTGTTTTGAGACCAAGTGTAATTTATGTTTCATTTCTTCTATTTGATAAAAAGTTGTGCTCAGTTACATTTCTTTCTAATGTTATCTCAATGAATCATTTCTTTCTAAGCCCACGTTCCATCATCTTAACGATTGAGTTTACCAGAATTCGGGGAAGCCGTGGAAGAAGCAACGTGATGCATCATGGATATTGATGCCATTCCTAAATCGTTCGAAAACGGACCATGGAGAAATCCAATAACATATCAGAATCATGCCGTTCGTGTGGGAGAAATCTGATAACATATTGGACCGTGGAGAAATTCTATAACATATTTTGATGCGGCCATTGATTAGAAACATAGTGGAAGTTTTGAAAAATTGATTAAAGCGAGTTTCTGAATTCTAAGAAGAAGCCTTGGGAGGTATGATTCGTCAGTTTAGAGTGGAGAAAAGCATCCGTTTCAGACACACTCCTCCTCCCCCTCCTCCTCGTATTATGGACGGCAGGAGAAACGAGAAGAAGGAACTGAATATGGCTTTTCGTGAAAGTCGCTGGTTTCTATCGAGAGAAATTGAATCCAGGAGTTGAGAAGTCTTTTATAGAGACGAATGTTTACATATTTTAATGTTTGTCCAAAACCTAATTTTCAGAATTAGGGATAATAAAAATTTATAAAAAATTACAAAAGTAATTCCTAATGATCAAATAATGTAGGCTCTGATAACAATTGTAGAATCTTGAATAATCCTTTTGTGAAAATCATCACAAATAAAATCCTAGATCTTTTCATGTTTGATCATTAAGAATTAAATAATAAATATGCGGAAGCGTACCTGAATCTATTGCGATCCACGATTCTTAGATTGTGCGGTTGGCCTTGGGATTCAAAGAGACAAGAAAGATACATATGATCTGGGGACCATAACCACTATTTATATAGATAATTATATGTTACCTTTTTTGGTATTTCTATTTTAGCCCATCATAAAAATAGAAATTACCCATAAGGTCTCTATACATAAAAGGGGTCATATCCTATTAGATACATTAAAACTCAAATATCCAAATCTTATTGATCATTTTTAATTGAGTTTAACTTAATATGACAGCCCGCAACACATAATTGTTTCACATATAAGTCCAACGTTGGATTTAGGATCCAACAATACTGTGAAGATTGTTATATGTCATGACTGGTTATCATTGTTATGATTATATGTTATATTGTAGAAACAACATGTACAAAAATGAATTTCCATGCCTAGCATGATATTTTTCTTGTAATTCATGGTTATTGGAAAAAGTTAGAAGCTGTGCATTTACTTTGTTATGAGACCAAGTGTAATTTATGTTTCATTTCTTCTATTTGATAAAAAGTTGTGCTCAGTTACATTTCTTTCTAATGTTATCTCAATGAATCATCTCTTCGCATTAGGGGTGGTTTTGATGCGGTTCCTCTTTTTTTTTTAAAATATATATATATATATAACCATACAATTCAGTTCATAAATTTTTCAAACCAAAAAAATAGTTTGGTACATAGTTGAAATTGTTATCACAATATTTTTTAATTTAATTGTAATTTTAGTTATAAATTATAATGGTAATTTACCTAAATGTGGATTGGAAAATGAACGTGGAGATTATTTACTATAAATAAATTTTAGTCCATTAATTCTTTATGCCAATGCTCCTTTAAATGGCTGAATATGAACCTGGAAATGAACTTGGAGAAATGACCTATGCAAATGTGAGAAACTAGAGTTAAATTTCACATGCCAAATACTTTGAGACACAACAATTTTCTATTCTGAAAATAAATCCTTCAGTGTGCAAATTGTTATGCAGTTGCGGTAAACACACGAATAACAAGACCAATATATACACATGCAACGTACGGTCCAGTTTATTGTATGAAAGCAATAAAATTTGTAGTCCTTCTAAGTGCAAGTTACCATTAAACATAGATTTAAAGAGCTCATCCATCTCTTTCTTTTTAATATTTGATCTTACTTGTTGTTTGATGAGTCTCGAAATGAAAGTAAGGGCATCAACCTGAATCGGTGTGCGAGCTGCCAACTAATAAAGCGAGAAGACCAGTGGAAGACAGTGACAGAGAGCGAACGAGTTAGAGGCGAGAGTGAGCGAGAATGAGAGGCATTAGAGTTAGAGGAGGAAGAAGATGACAAGAGGGGCCACAGCAAGGGATAAATCAAGAGAGATGAGAAATGAGAAAAGAGATTTGGACTTTAAAGGGTTGCTGTGTTGCCATTTTCCCTAAAGAATTGGGCTTTTTTTTTCTTTAATTATTGGACCGGTAACCAAACCGCGAATCGATTCCTTATAGCCGAACTGAACCAATGACTAAATCGAATAAATAAATTTGAATTTTCAGTTCAATCCAGTTATCGGTTCACTCGGTTTTTTTGCCAAGCCCTACTTTGTACTTAAATGAAAAGTGTTTAGCATAATTTCCATTTCATAGGCCAATACGTAACCCTTGATATATATTGCTTTTGCAATGGGGGGAAATTTTAAGAAATACTTAAGCTATGCAATGATGACCTCTGCAACTAATTCTTTTGAAGCTACTGTTATTAGCAACTACAAAGATACCTCATCATCCAAGAAAGAATAATTTGTTTAACATAGTTGGATAATGGAAAGACTTCAACTTTGCTAGTCAAAATAAAATGATCTAATTAAAAACGAAGATACTTTATATGAAATGATCAGCAAAAATTCGTTGAGACCTACAATTCAACACCAGCTCAAATTCCTTTAGCATGATGATTAGAAACACATTCAAAAGTAGTAAGTACATTAAAGTTGTTCAATTCACAAATATCCGCTCCTATTGTGTTAGAGTAATAAGAAAAAGACCACTGGCGCCTGATAATGAGACTACCAACACCAATCCACCACATCAACAAACAAAACATTGATACACTAATATAATCTTGGAGAGACCTTCCACTAGTACAACATGAAAAGTAAAATTAAAAAAAATACCAATATGATTAAAACCACATTTCATAGTGCAACACTTGACAGCAGCACACCACTGCACAACACCACACTCTACAGCACTACACTTCACAGCATAACACCACTCTACCACATCACTTGCAAACATGACTATACATGATGCCCTGTACATGGTTACTTCATAAAATAAGATTAATTTCTTTGACATCAATAGTAAAAACAAAAATTAACATAAAGATTTACTTCCAATTAACATAAACATTAGTTTCATACAACATCAAATAAAAGTTACTTCACAAAATATTGATCCCAAGTTTTCTCACTTTCTACCAATAGTATATAGAGTGCTCAAACTACTTCCAACTACTACATAGTAAAAGTACTTGTCAAAATTAAGATCTATATACATGAATTACAACCATTAGTAGTAATGGCTTCCAAGAGCACTCTAAGTTAAGTCTAATGTCTTTCAAAAGGACTTGAACATAAGTTAAACACAGGTCAAATGTCTTCTAAAAGCATTCTTAGATAGGTCAAATGACATTCAAGTTGGATCTTACAAAGTAAAGCTACATTTTCTAACCACCTTGGGAGCTTGATTAAAGTTTCATACATTTCACTTTCTGATAAACTGTCAACGGTTTAAAGGAACGTGATCAAATCCTTTACTTCCGCTCTCACCTTATCTATTGTCAAATGCTACACAACACTTTCTATAGTAGACTTCATTTGTTGCATTCCAATTTCAAAGCTCTTCATAATAGATGATAGCTCATATATTGCTCTCTCTTCAAGCATGTTTCTTCTCCTCCTTGCATTAAGACGAGTAGCACTTTGATGGTGGGATGTCTTGTCTACTTCATCTCTTGATGGCACCTCTCTGTCTACCTTATTTGCCATCTCCTCTAGTGGAAAAGGAAATTAGAAAGTACTTTAGAATAAAACATATGATCAATAATTTACTAAAAAAATCATATACCACCTATTATTAAATAAGCTTTCCACACTTGTTTTTTTGCGGTCACCATTTTTTTATCTGGATCCTATCTAAATCCATTAGTGGATTTCCTATATATCATGTCATACACTATACTCTAGTCCTTCTTCAATGTTCTAATATGTGACTTTATATATGGTTTAGCTTATAGGCCACAATTAGACCACTTCATGCTTAGCATTCTCTCAAGTTCAAAGAGATATCCACTTCAAAACCCAATATCAACATTATGTAACTCTACCATATATGCAACTAATGCATCATCCTTAATAACTGTTCACTTCCTCTTACTCTATCTATTAGGTCTAGTATCCACTTGTGTAAACTATTCCTCTTCCATGTAGGTAGCTTTGTGGGAGATGAAAAATTGAATTCATAGTGAAACATTATGATATGAGAATGGTAAGAAAATCATACAATAGTGAGATGAAAAACATTCACATGTTAATGTATATCTAATACAAACATATAATAAGTCAAGATGAAGTTACAAAGAAATTCGAACATATTACAACAAAAACAACTAAAGTTTAAATATTAATGTCTTCTTCCACTTGAATCACAAAACACTTGATTAGCTAAATTGAAGACATCCAAACATATTACAATAGGAATAGCCAAAATTCATATATTGCTATGTCTTCATGCTCTCCAATCACTAAAAATTTGATTAGTTAGTTGTAGCCTCCAATTACTCCATCCATCATGTTTCCCAATGTCATGATAAAATCATCTCCACTGCCTATAGTGTTTTCCTATATGGTAGCCACATGGTCTTCAAGAGGATCAGAAGCCATTTTTGTCCTATGAAGTTGTGAAGCAAACAACAAGCCAGTATAACTCGATTGTGGATTCTTGTTAGATAAAATGATGGACTTCTAAGAATACTCCATCTTATTTTAAGCAAACTAAAGCATCCCTCAATCACATTTTGAGTAGATGGATGTCTCAAATTGAATAATTCTTTTGCAGATTTAGTTTATGCCCCTAGTACTATTCATTTAAATGATATCTTTGACCCTTAAATGGTGTAAGGAAGCCTTCACAATTAGGATGACCTCCATCAACTAAGTAATAGCATCTTGAAATGAATTTAAAAGTTTAATCAAGATGGCACTAATTGAAATAAAATTAAAAGTTGGGAGATTTCAACAACTCATAACCTAGAACTTTAAGACCATTCCTCCTAGTAATAGCATCTTAGAGAATTCTATTATTTGCAGCGAAGCCCTTCAATCCAAGCAATATATAAATAAAGTACATACTTAGTGTACATACAATCAATACGTTAGTGGCAATCTCATTTCATGTTCCATCTACAGCATTAAGACAATTCTACATAAAAAAGAACAAATGGTTAAAAAAATTAGCATGGTAACCTATCTATGAAATAAAAAGGTTTATATTGGGTCACTTACCTTAAAAAACTTCCATCAATCTTCGGTATAGTTCCTAGGAATTGTTTTAGGCTTCTTGAAAAGTTGATTACATAGTTGTAAAGTCACATTTAATACATTATGAAAATATCGATTAACTGTTGCTCTAGACCTTTTAAAATTATGCTTAATCACTATATTCTTCACATGGTAGGCAAGCATGTGCAAGAACATTGCAACTTGCTCATCTACAAGCAAATTCCTAGTTAGTCTCGACCCTCCTATGCCCTTTAACATTTCATAAAGTGCAAAAAATGCACGTTAATCTAATCTTAGTTATTCAGTACATGTTATGTCATTGCTATGAACAAGTCTCCTAATGTATTGATGATGTTGATAGAAGTTTAATTCATTAGATTAGACTTGAGGATGATAGGTATGTAATGCCAAAGTGTGTAGCAAAAACATAAACTAATACATAATGTTACAATATTCAACCTAAAAAGCCAAAAGGAAGTAAGCAAATTTCTTTTTCCTCTATAAGTCATTGATGTACAACCTCATTTGATCCATCACCTAAAAAAACATAATAAAATTAGAAAGGAAATTCTTGAAAAAATGATTAGCAATGATAAACATGCCTTTGTCCAAAATTACAATCCTAACTAATGTCAAATGTTCATCTTCTTAATACATATGTACACATTTTATATTAGAAATATGCTTCAATAATATGGAGTGTAATTTATGAAAACCTTAATTTTCCCATACTTAACAATTGGAAAGCAAATATGGAAGAAATGAATTTTCAAGTGACATTTAGCAATAATGAATACAGAATAGTGAAGCACAAATTTACCAAGCGATAAGCAGCATAGTAGCTCTAATTTATTTTCAAAAAATCATGTTTAGTAGTTGTTTAAGCATTAACAAGCAAACAATCATTGACATGAGTCATCGATGTACAACCTCATTTGATCCATCACCAAAATAAATAAATAAATAAAAGTAGAAAGAAAATTCTTAAAAAAAACGATTAGCAATGATAAACATGTCTACTACTTTGTCCGAAATTATAATCCTGACTAATGTTGAACTATACATCCAGTTATCTAGCAAACTTTCATCTTCTTTATACATATGTATACATTTTATATTAGACAAACACTTAAGTAATACAGAGTGTAATTTATGAAAACCTCAATTTTCCCATACTTAATAATTGTAAAGCAAATATGGAAGAAATAAATTTTCAAGTGACATTTAGCAATAATGAATATAGAACAGTGAAGCACAAATTTACCAAGCGATAAGCAACATAGTAGCTCTAATTTATTTTTAAAAAATCATGTTTAGTAGTTGTTTAAGCATTAACAAGCGAACAAAGTACCCACAATGCGTGTGCAATTTCAAAAACATTAAATACGTGAAATATAATTAGAAACAATTCCATAGTTAAAGAACTCGCATTCAAGAAAATTAAGAAAGCAAATAGAGTTTAAATAAAAACAACAATTATACCATAGCACACCCTATAAAAGTATCATTAAAGATTTAATTATAAATAATCAAACACCAAATATAGGAGAGAAATATGGAGAAATTTCTAAAGGAAATTATGTTTCTATCTTTATCCCAATAATTGAAATTTTTCATTTTGAATGAAATATTAGCATCTATAAGACTATAACAATATAATAATAAAAATAAAAATAAAAAATCCTTACCCAAATTTACCACTTTAATATCATTGCTTTTATTTTCTCACTAACAAAAAATTAAGATGAAGTAACCTAGAAAAAAGAAGAAGAAGAAGAAGAAGAGATGAAGTAACAATGGTTTATATAATTGTAAAAGAGTAATAAGATTGAAATAATTATAGTTATTAGCTAGCCATGATTATTTGTTTAATGATAAATTCTTTATTCTACCATATGATTGCATTCTAATCTCTTTGAATCCCTTGAAACCATTAGCATTTCAAAGACATAAGTTGGAAACATGACCTACTCACAATTTGTTGCAAAATATTTGCTACTTATTAAGCAATTGTAGGGGATATTCTTCTTTATCCTCAAATTCTTCCTCAATCTATGCTTACTTGCTAACCATCATTATTTTGAAGACATAATATCTATTGCAAATCCAATCCCTGTACAATTACTAACTTAGGAATATTGAGTGGTGCATGTAGTAAATAAGAACATATCACAGAGTAAATAAGGAAACCAACATTCCAAGAAATCATCAAAAAGAAGAAGAAGAAGAAGAAGAAGAAGAAAGAACCTTACTATCCAAAAGTTTTCATAAAAATTGCTACTAAATTGAGTATTGAGGGAGAGAGAGGGGATTCTTGCTTGTGATGGTGAAAATATAAAACTACCTAGTAGTTACATCACAATTGTAGGATCATCACAATTAGTTTGATTCAATTTGCAAATTTGTTTGGTTTAGTCTGTTTTTTTGCTCGCCCTTACCAATAAGGCACTCAACATAAGATAGGAAAAAAACCTAAGGAACAAGAGAGCAACAATAAACCTATTAAAGAAAAAGATTTAGCTTTTGCACTTGTAAGGCGCTAAGGATTGACCCACCTAGTGAATCCCCTAAATGTGGACAACTTCTTCATAGTCTTTTGTTGGTGTTCTAAAGATGTATTATTGTGCTTTAACTTTTAAGCATCCAAACTTAATAAATTAAATAGCTTTGAGCTAATTTGTATTTTTGTTGATATAATGTTTAGGCCAACAAACAAATTCATACATTGAAGATAAACAAGTAATATAAGCACTGTATAAGTTAAAAATACTCATCAGAGAAGAAGAAAACTATTGATAATAGAAGGTAGCAAAACTTTAGAATTTGGGTTTAATGGCTCACTAGATTTTTATGAGAGGCAATAGGCAATTAACACTGGGTAATGTCTCTTCGTCAATTGTAGCTACTTTGTTACTTGATAGAGAGAGAGAGAGAGATGCTTCAATGAGCTTAGCTCTCTAAGTGTAGCTCGTTAATTTCAAGTAGATAGATAGTTAAAGGGGCTTCACTACATTGATTGCATCTCTTCCTAGTGTAGAGAGAGAGAGATGTGTGCAAATAAACTAGGGTTTCTTTATTTTTTTTTTATGTTCTTTTCTTTTTTAGGTTAGGTATCTATTAATATTATTGATTTTGATTATTGTGTTTTAAATTTTTAGGAGAAAGAAAAATCAATTTGTTTTAGATTTCTAGAACAAGGATAAATGATGTAAATGTGTTAATTAGAAGAGGTTTTTTTTTAGGATAAAAAAGATTATAAAGTGTGGAATTGTAATTCATGATTTAGAACAAAGAATGCCAATTCCATACAGCAATTATGAGATTTAAAACTAACCAAATTCTATAATAGTAATTTTATAAAATATAAAGAAGGAATAAAATTGCATCATAACATATTAATGGGGGATAACGCTCTTAAATATAGTAATTTTTAAAAATATATATATATGCAAATAATGTACCTAAAATAATTATTCCTAAAATAGGTTTTGAAGGCATGGATGTGGTTTGCAACTTTAGTAAAAAAAAATTAATACCGTTTGCACCTTCAGTGAGATTGTACTAAGATTTTTTTTTTTTTTTTTACCATGATGGAATCCTACAAATCTATAAAATTATTATAAAGTAACACTACAAACCTATAAAAGTGATACAGTAAATTTACACAATATCATAACATGTGATTTCTAATGCACCAAAAAAAAAAATTTGCACTAACAATTTGTAATATAAATACGAATTATCAGTTCATATATTCACTTTTATATCTTTCAATTTCCTCTATAAATTTCACTCTATCTCATTGTTTGAAATTTTTTGTTTTCTTAATTTTTATTTCACACAAGTTTTAGCTCGTTGAGGTACATGTGTGGGAATATCTCCATCAAAGCAAGATATCAGTATTTTTTTGAGAAAAATTTAATTTTTTTTACTATCATACTACTTTGTATGAATGCATAAAAAAAAAACAAGTGCAATTACGTGTACTCCACTATTTTTATTGAAGTGGCAATAATTGTTAATTAATTGTTAATTAGTCATTAATATATCATTAATTAACATTAGAAAATGAATTAGTAAAAATATTTAGTATTTTTTTATATAAAATGTCTAAATTTTTTGTTGTGAAAATAATTATAAAAGTAATCATTAATAATAAAGTAATTAGTCCTTAATTAATCATTATTTAATGATTAGAAAAATAATTAAAAAAAATCTTTGTGTTGATTATAATGAATTATCTTTATGTGTTATTATAATGTATTTTTGTAAAAATAGTTGTGAAATTAAGTTGTTATTAATTAATTATTAATTAGCAGTAGTTAGTCGTTCATATGTAAGTAATTAATCATTAGAAAAATAATTAGCGAAAAATTTTGTATTGATTGCAAATATAAAATATTTGTATGTTTTTGTACAAATAGTTGTAAAATTAAGTAGTTATTAATGATCCGTTAATGAAAGATGATTAGTCATTAATATCTCATGAATTAGTTGTTATAAAATTAATTAGGAACAAATTTTGTATTGGTTACAAATGTAAAATATTTATATGTTTTTATACAATTAGTTATAAAATTAAGTATTTATTAATGATCCATTAATTAAATGTGATTAGTTGTTAATATGTAATTAATTAGTTGTTATAAAATTAATTAATGAAAAATTTTGTGTTAGTTGCAAATATAAAATATTTGTATGTTTTTATACAATTAGTTATAAAATTAAACAGTTATTGGTGATCAGTTAATTAAAGGTGATTAGTCGTTAATATGTCATTAATTAGTGAAAAAATTTGTATTGATTACAAATATAATATGTTTGTGTATTTTTGTACAAGTAGTTGTAAAATTACATTATTTTTAATTAACCATTACTTAATAGTAATTAGTTGTTGATATATCATTAATTAATCATCATAAAATTAATTACTAAAAAATTTGGTATTGATTGTACTATAATATCTTTGCATAATAGATGGAGCCTGGACACTTTGATCCTTTAGTCTTAATGTAGCAAGAGGGACATAGATCATAGGTTGTTTGGGACGGAGAGGTAAATGACCTTTCACTTGTTAATTAGTTTATGTTGCATTACAAATAGTAAAACATTTCACTTATTATCATTATAAGATCAAACAACCTTCGTTGTTTGATGATGCGAGTTGTCACTTTAGTGCGACGAGCACACCATCCCCTTTGATCCTTGAATGGAGCCATACTTGCATTTAGTGGGATTCAAAGGTGCAAGCCGCCTACCATATATACCATTGGATTGGCACATGATTACAACATTGGTGGAGTGATGGCGGCCAGAGATGCACACATTCCACATGCTAACAAAGGAGTTTACTATCACCCTACAGGATATGAAGATCCAGTTAGGACTCCCTGTTGATGGTCAGGCAGTTACAGAGAGTAGTTGCCTAAATTAGGGTGCGGCATGTAAAGAATTTTTGAGGGCAAGGCCAAGGTCTAGTGATAGGGGAGGCTACATTAATATAACCTGGCTCCGTGATATGTTTTGGATGCTCCCACCTGACGCTGATATTGAGCAAATTCATCAATGTATGTGTGTGTACATAATGCAGCTATTGGAGGGATTTATCTTTGCCACTAAATCCAACACCCTTGTCTATGTGATGTAGTTACCTCTGTTAGAGCATTTTGACATTACTGGGACGTATAGTTAGGAGTCCACATATCTAGTGTGGTTCTATCGTCAACTTTATGTCACATCATCACCATTAGCACACAAGATTGGAGGAGCTGCCATTCTCTTACCGGTATAGGCCTAGGATAGATTTTCCCCTCATAGCACTCCTTAACTAACACAGACTATATATAGAATCTGACTGTCCATTGGTGGCATGTTGGAACACAAGGAGGCACACTTAGTATCACTTGACCCATGTTGTCGGTGCATATCGGGATGCATGGACAAGCAAAACATGTCATAGGTATTTCAGTAACCTATTTTTTATTTTCCTTCCAATTCATCATTTACAGTGAATATAATTTCGTATCCCTCAGGTGGAACAGGAGCCATATGATGGGAATGTAGTTAATCTCCCACCTGATTTCTATAAAGGTGGCATACATATTTGGATAGCTCAGGTCCCACTAATATGTTTCCACATTGTTGAGTGGCATTTCCTAAATCTAGTGGCTAAGTAGTTTGGTGGGTTCCAATATATCCCACAACTTGTGAATACGCAGTCGAAGCTCCATTAAATCGACTTGTGGGGGAGGATTGATGTTGATTGGCCATTCTAGCATGTAATGTATATACACATGTGGGAAGAGTGGGTTGATCAAGTGATTCAAATGGAGGGCCCTAATGGTGTACATGACAATTACATGCAGTGGTATGGTTCAATCAGCCAGCGATATATAGGTTGCACAAGGGCAATTCTTGGATTTCTAGTAAGTAAGATTTACATCAACACTTTGTAAGTGAATAATTGCATGACCGTTTCTTATTTAATTTATTTTTTGTTCATATTTGCGGGGTGGGGGGCTATGGTGTTGTAAGGCACAATTGAATCCTATATGATAGGATGACGATGACCCCAAAACCGAGGTGAGATACAACAAAATCCCATACAGGACTAATAGAAGCCTATTGACTCCAATGCGATGTATGTTAGCTTAAGGCTGATTTTCTGCTAATATGAGACACCACATTGGCATTCTATAAGTGGTCTTGTCCCAATATTGCCAGTTCCATAGAAAAAATGCTTTGGAAAATAGCCTATGTACCAGGGTAAATCATCAACTTAACCTACAAAGTGGAGTCCCATGCCTAGGCAAGTGCTCGACGGTACTCCCCAACAATATCCCACATAGTATTCTGAAGCTCCTCTAGCTCCACGTCCATGGTTGACTAATACCTTTGCTCGACTAGCTAGACAATTCACTAAGGGAAGAAGATAAGATGGGATAGGAATCAATAATTTGTAATTCATTTCATATGTATATGTTCCATTGAAACAATAATGTTAGCATTTGCCCATTACACATGCAATATATACATATACAATTTTACAACTTCGAATATGTGAGAACAAATTAACAAATGTCTAAATAAATTAACATTTAATATAACTTCTCAGTAAATTACAAAATTATGAATATATATGCAAAAGATCAAGCATCTTCCTTTTACTACGTCAAAACAAATTTGATGAAGTGGTCGAAGATTCACCTAAGGTGCAAAAGGGAAAAAAGTAATGTTAGCATCACAAATGCAATGTCGAACGCGATGAAATGTATATTGGTATCCATCATTTACTATTATTGCATTGACGTGGGCACGTTCTTCTATTATAGCCCCCCGCTCAACAAAGTCCTCATGTGATTTGATCTGGATGCTCTCTAATGTTCATCTCCTTGTGATATCTTTTCCGCCTCAATTTTCCCTTCTTATGTGCGAGGTCCCCCCTTGGGCAAAGTGACGAGAAGTATACTAGCTCCCAATCTAACTCGTCGCCTATAGGCATGAAGTACACCCTATATGTGTGCTCCTGATGCATCCATCTGTACCAATTAGGTGTAGAGTGCATCATATCAAGCCTAAGTGAGATAGCTATTGCATAGGCGTGAGAGCATGGAATTTTATATATTTGCCACTTTTGGCAACTACATGTGTTGCAGGCAAAGTCAATAATGTGAGTTCGACTCCCTCCCCTTAACCCACTTGTGATGTGATGACTATCGATAAGGACTTCGAAAAGTCTATCTTATCTGCTATAGTCGATGACCTTGTGATTGCTAGCTCGTGAACTCCATCTATTGATTTTGTAGGTTACATATTTGGTGAAAATTCTACCCTTCGCCATATTCTGCAATGCCTTTGTATGCTTATAGATGAAGTACCCTATATAGTTATATAACATCTTCTTCACCAAAGCAGTTACAGATAACCCCCGAGCCCCCTTTAACATGGAATTATAGCTTTCAACAATGTTGAAAGGCATACACCTAAACCAATAGCAATCATCATGAGCTAGCGTCCACATATCCAAAATAGCACATTGTCAAACCAGTCTAACGCATCAAGCTTAATAATCCTCAATTGCTCCATCACATAGTTCAACTTATAAGATTATGCTTGCAACTCGGCGTATGTGACCAACCTCTTACATTGCATGTTTTTATGTACTGAGTTAAATTTGCTTACAAGATATCGTAGATAAAACTGTCACACCGCAAATGGAGGGCACCATCCATTTGCTTCTTCTTCAAGAGCTAACCTGATGCCCATGTGTCTATCGGATATGAGGCAAATGGTTTTACGACTTGTACGGTCGTCAATAACATATTCCTTCAATTTTCTCAAAAACCAGCCTTATGTCTCAGTCATTTCTTGATCAACTAGAGCAAATGCTAGCAAAAGTGTATGGTTGTTGCTATCAACGCCACAAATAACCAGCAACTTGTGAGTGTACTTGCCATATAGAAAAGTGGCTTCAATGATAACAACTAATCTAAGGAATCTCCATGCTACAATGCAAGGCTCAAATGCCTAAAATACCCACTTCAAAGTAGAGACACCGAGGGTAGTTAATCTACTCCAACCCAATCAATTTGTGTTTTAGGATTTGTATTTTCTATCGCATTGAGAAGTTTAGGTAGTTCATTATAAGACTTCACTCAATTCCCGTATATACGCTCGATAGCCCGTTTCTTCCCATCCCAAACTCGTCTCTTACTAATCTTGTAGCTAAATTCCTATTTGACAATAGAAGCCAACTCGGCTACCTTCATATCAAGATTATTCCTAACAAGATTTACTAATTGGCTAGTAAGGAGATTTCAATCTAGCTGTGGATGATCCTGACTAATCAGTAGGTTATTACATGTATGTAGACCCTCCAATCTCGACACTACGAACATACCCTCCAACTTCTTCTTTCGCACTTGAAGCCTCCATTTATAACCATCGTCTCTTCTCAAACAATAAACAGACCATAACAATGGACTAAACTTTACAATAATGAAGTTACAATGATTCTTCACATGGCAAGCCTTCATTACTTGAATCACATCTGTTTCCGTTCTGAATCTCATGCCCTTGTAGTATCGTCATAGCTGCTCGATCCATTATAAATATTAGTTTGCTCCTACTCGAAATGAATATAACCATCATCACCACCAACGTTTTAGTATGGAACAAGATCTCTAAATGTCATGTGTAGTGGTTCCTCTTGATCTGATTGATATATTGTCCATCTGGACTACATATGTATGATTGGAGAGTCTTCTTTAAGTACTTCATTTCTATCATTTTCACTTTCCCCATCATCTTCATTGGAACTTGATAATGGTTATAAAATACTAATTATTTATATAAATTATAATAATTTTTTATTTAATTCTCTTATATTTTGTATTAATATTGCACTTAATCACTTTATATTTTAATTTTAGAGTCTTAAAATATAATTTACGATTTAATACAAAAATTATATGAAGATTGAAAATAAAATATAATTTTTACAAGATGGAAGTCCAACATGTAAATAAACAAGCCGTATCCAACAATGGAGTAGCCGTGCAATGAGCAAGAACAAAGCAAAGCAACCGTGTAAGAATAAACCATGAGGCAACACGCCCGTGTCAGAGGAGGCCAACTTTTGGACAGAATTGAAGACGTAAGGTTACACAGCCGTGACGAAGTCAAATCGTGCCCGTGTTGCGCCAAATTTCTAACCATGTTGAATTTGATATATATATGTGTATATACATATACATATACACATAACAAAGAAAAGGATAGATAGTAGAGATGAAATCGGTTTAGAATAGAGGACACGAAGATCAGCTAGAGCGCACAAAAAGGCTGGAAAGTCCACTAGAAAAACACACCAGATTGGAACGCCTAAGATTTCAGCCACAATACGTTGTCCGAGATATATATATATATATATCAAAGAATTCCACTGCAGCAAGGAGATCATAACATAATAGATTAGTCTAGACGCGAGAAGATCCATCAACTGGAAATTCTGTTTGGGAAGATATGCTGGAAAGCACGCAAAACACGTCCATATTGCCCAAGTCATGCCCGTGTCGCATTCAATATATTTATATATATAAAGAACATCCAAAAGAGAGGAGACACGTCTGTGTTGGCCAAAGCAAGACTGTGCTGAGCAGATACATATAGAGAGAGAGAGAGAGAGAGACGAGACAAAGATGAGAACCAGCGAGAGACACGACAATCAGATAAGGAGAATCAACAAACGCCATATCAGAATTAGTTTAAATTAGAATATTAAATAGATACGAAGAGGAGATCAGAATTAGAGGATGACGATCCATTACAGTGAGGAAGATTTCGTCCTTATCACGTCCAAGATCTGACTGTGGTGCGTATAACATATATATATATATAGACCAGTCGTGAAAGATAGAATTAGATGATTATAAAAATTAGATTAGAGAATTAAGAGATTAGAGTAGATTTTTATTTTTTATGCTTTGATTTATGTATTCTTTTATTATTGCTTCTAGAATTTACATTATAGCTTGATTTTTCATCGTATTTAGGTGTGATGAACCCTAAAATGAACATGCAATTTTTATGATTATTATTCAATAATTTATTTATCATTCTTGTGATTCAATTATATGTTCCTTATTGTTTTCAATTTAATATTATCAACATATTAGTAGAAATTTGATTTCTTATATAAAGATCAAGAGACTTTTTATAAAAATAGATCTAGCATAATTTAAAAGAGTTAAATGCAATCCTAAACAATCATAACCATCACTTGTTGGAGCTAATTTAAGTGTTGTTAGGCTTGCAATTGCAGCCAACAACTTTGAAATTAAACCCAATATCATTTAGATGGTTCAACAATCTGTTCAATCTGATTGGTTGCAAGATGAAGATCTAAACACACACATTGCCAACTTCTTGGAAATTAACGACACCTTCAAAATTAATAGGAACATAGATGATGCCATTAGGTTACAACTTTTCCTTTTTCATTATGTAATAGATCTAAACATATGGTAACAGATGGTAGAAAAGTTTCTTGCTAATTATTTTCCACTAACAAAGACTACAAAGCTACGGAACAATATCTCCTCCTATGCTCAAATAGAGTCTAAGACTCTATATGATACATGAGAGAGATAAAAGATTTGTTGAGGATATGCCCACATCAATCTCCCATTATGGATGCAAATTCAAACTTTCTGATGGAGGACTAAATCAAACCACTAAGCAAATGGTAGATACAGCAGTTGGAGGGACATTAAATAACAAAACTCTTAAATAGGCCTAGAATTTGATAGAAAACATGGCCATGAATAGCTACCGGTGGAATGCATGAAGAGCCAGACAACCAAAAGTAGCAGGAGTATATGATGTCGATGATGTTACTACTTTAGCAGCACAAGTCATGGCACTAAGCAAAAAAGTAGACGTAATCTCCGTGGCACAACAGCTAGATCAACCAAGGTTTGTTTCTAATTTTAATGAAAATGCTAATTTTGTAGGACTTCTAAATAGGCAACCAAATAACCCCTATAATAATACTTATAATCCAGGATAGAGAAATCATCCCAAATTTTCATGGGAAAATCAACAAAAAAATGGTCTACTCGGATTCCAATAAGCACATCACCCACCAAAACATAGGTCAAATTTGGAAGATTTGATGACAAAGTTTATTCAAACAACTAAAACATACTTCCAAGCTATAGAAGCGTTGTTAAGGAATCAAGGCACAACGATTCGAAATTTAGAAACTCAAGCAGGACATATTGCACAAAATGATTTTAGAAAAACCTTAAGGAACTCTATTTGGAAATATAGAGCCCAACCTTAAGGAACACATCAAAGCAATCTTCCTAATTAATAATGAAGTAGTGTAAACTGAAAGGGAAGTTAAAACACAAGAGGAGAAGGAGCAACTCCTAAAGAATAGAGAGTAAGTTCCAAAAATTCCTTACCCAGCTCGACTCAAGAAAGAACACTTAAAGGAGCAGTACAATAAGTTTTTGAAACTTTTTAAACACCTTCATATAAACTTACTATTTGTTGAGGCTTTATTGTAGATGCCCAAGTATGTAAAATTCTTGAAGGACTTGCTTTCCAATAAAAAGAAACTAAAAGAAGTCTCAACAGTCACCCTCAATGAGGAATGCTTCGGCATCCTATAAAACAAGTTGCTAGAGAAATTAAACGATTAAGGGAGTTTTACTTTACCATGTTTCATTGGCACTTTATTAATAAATGATGCTTTAGCTGACTTAGGTGCTAGTATAAATCTAATGTTACATCATATATTTAAGAAGTTAAGATTAGGGAAACCTAAACCAATATTAATGAGCATTCAATTAGCTGATAGGTCTGTTAAATATCCCATCGGTATCATTAAAGATGTGTTGGTTAAGGTAGGAACATTTATCTTCCCAACAAACTTCGTAATCTTAGATATTAATGAAGATATAAATGCTCTACTTATTTTAGGATGCCATTTTCTAGCTACTGCAAAAGTAATAATAGATGTAGGTAATCATACTTTAACTTTGAAAATAGGAAATGAAGAACAAACTTTCAAAATGCCTAACATAATTTCACATCCTCTAACTAATAACAATACTTGATATTTAGTTAATACATCTAACTTGTTTAATTATACTTATGTGTAGAATGATATTCACAAAGACCTAATACAATGGTATCACACTCGTGGCAATCTAAAGGGTCTAAGTAAATCCAAGAAACTTGACTATTGAAAATATAAGTATCAGCCCCCTGACTAAACAAATGAGGTAACAACATCGAGCTAACGACGTTAAACAACAACACTTTTTGGGAGGCAACCCAAGTACTACTTAGTATTATAATTTAGTTTAATTTGATTTAATTTTTTTTTTAGTTACACTTAGTTATTTCAAAAGAAAAAATTTAAAATTTCCCTTGATCTTTGTACTGTAAGGCATGATTTTAGGACACAAGAAGCAAAGAAGAAAGCCAATGGGAGTCTACACACCTGCATTTATCAACCATGTTAAGAACTCTCTTTTATAGAAAGCAGGAATTATGCTTTAAGTCTATTAAGCATTATTAAGGAAGTCTTTTGTTATTTTTTTCCCCATTTGTTATTTTGCTATTCTATTTTATACATTGAGGACAATGTACCATTTAAGTATGAGGGAGAGTAACATAATATATTGCTTTGGTTAAATTTTTGCATTACATTCATAATTCAATAATTTATTGAAAATTTTTTCCTTAATATATTTTTACCGTTTCATTAGTGAACTTAAAAAACTATATTAGAGTTAAATTGTGAAATCTTAGTAAGTAAAAATTATATGTTATTTGGGCTTAGAATTTAGAAACTCTATATTTGAAGGATATTTGATGAGGTGGAGGTATTAGCAAATAGGTACATGGTGAAATGGGACAAATTGAGTTAGTTGTGATTTCTTGATTTCTGGACCTTATTTCGAAGGAAACGAGTTAACTTAAAGTAGAGTTATGCCATTTTTAAGGCAAATTCCTTCATTTAATCCCTTAAATAGTCGAATTTGCTATTTTTGGTAACTTTCATATTAGCTATAACTTTTTATAGAAACTTCTGTTTTGAGCGTCGCTTGTGGCGTTGTATTTTTCTTCCAATTTTCTATATGTCCTTAAGTTTTAGACATTTCTATTTTTGGAAAATTTTAGATGTTTCCATTTTTTGAAACTTCTTATGTTCTATTTTTGGTAACTTTGTACTTGCTATTATTTATATGCCTAAGGACATTAAGCAGAGATGATTATTGAATATTATCAAACTTTTGAGCCGTCATTACTCTATTTGTTTCTTCCAAATTCTCAAATTTATAAAATTGTTGAATTTAGATAGCAAATATTTGATATTTGAAGGTCGCATACCGAGTATTAACAAAATCAACGATCTACGATAAAAATACTACTTAATCTTACGTGTTACGTTGTGTTAATATTACTAATCAAGAATTAGAAATTCGAGTTTTTAAGCTTATTTTGAAATATACATGTCTTTCAAAAATCCTTATGAGTACTATGATCTTGAAAATTGAATTGACAAATTTTATCTTTTTAAGGCTCTTCCTATAAAATAGAAGTAGTGAAAAAAAAAAGAAATATATAAATAAAGTTTAATAGCAGGCCTCGTTGACTTAAGTAATTAAGCCTGCGAGGTGCCTTTCGAGGGAAAACACCTCTTGACTTGAGTGATGAACTCGGAATCATCGGCCTAAAGCTCGCTATATGGGTCAAGAGAAAAGTTTGAGAAAACTAAACTACAAATAGAAATAAGTAATGGAGTTAATAAAAGTTTAAAGGATATCTCAAAATCTAATAGTCTAAGATCGTCTAGTATGAGAGTTACTGACCAATAACATTTCTCCATAATATTAAAAAAAAAAGGGGAAGGATTTTCAAGAGAGATGGAAAAAAGCTTTTGTTGGACATCATAGTACTTAAAGGGATGAAAAAGGGGAAGTATATACCTTAATTAAGTGGACAAAATTTTGAAAACTTTATTCTTGATTAAGTAATGTTTAGTATGATTATGAGTTTGTAAATTTTTATTTAAATGACATAATAAATTTTGATATTTCATATATTAACTCTTGAACTATAATACTAGTTTCTATAGTACATTAAATATGATTAAGTAAAAAAAAAAAGATATTAAGGAAAAATAACTTTATCATGAATGTAATTGGTTTAAATACCATTTAAGAAATTTTTATCCTTGATCTTTAAAGTTTATTTTGCTTGAGGACAAGCAAAAACTCAAATGTGAAGAAATTTGATAAATGTTATAAAGTACTAATTATTTATATAAATTATAATAACTTTTTATTTAATTTTCTTACATTTCGTATTGATATTGTACTTAATCACTTTATATTTTAATTTTAAAGTCTTAAAATATGATTTACGATTTAATACAAAAATTATATAAAGATTGAAAAAAAATATATAATTTTTACAAGATAAAAGTCTAACACGTAAATAAACAAGTCATGTCCAATAATGGAGTAGCCGTGCAATGAACAAGAACAAAGCAAAGTAGCCATGTAAGAATAAACCGTGAGGCAACATGCCCATGCTGGAGGAGGCCAACTTTTGGATAGAATTGAAGACGCAAGGTTGTACGGCCATGTTGAAGTCAAATAATGCCCGTGCTGCGCTAAATTTCTAACTATATATATAACGAAGATGAGAACAAATAGCAGAGATGAAATCAGTCTAGAATAGAGGACACGAAGATTAGCTGGAGCACGTAGGAAGGCCGGAAAGTCCTTTGGAAGACATGCCAGATTGGAACGTCGGAGATTTCGGCCACAAAATACATTGTCCGAGATATATATATATAGTGAAGAATTCCACTACAGCGGGGAGATCAGAACAGAATAGATTAGTCTAGCTGCGAGAAGATTCGTCCACCGGAAATTCCGTTTGGGAAGATACGCCGAAAAGCATGCAAAATACGTCCATATTGCCCAAGTCATGCCCGTGTTGCATTCAATATATATATATAATGAACGTCCAGAAGAGAGGAGACACATCCGTGTTAGCTAGGGTCGGCCCGCCCAAACCCGCACCGGCCCGCGGGTCATCGTGGGTTGGCCTGCATTGGCCCGCAAGCCCCGCGGGTCGGAAAAGTCGACCCGCCCAATCAAGCGGGCCAACCCGCAATTTTTTTTTTCCTTGTGCAAAAAATTAAAAAAAAAAAACCTACAACCAAATTGAATACATGAATTGATCTCATTTAAGCTAGCCACTACATGTGAATTAACCCTAGTGAACATCTATGCCACACACACATATATATATTGTGCGCGTAATTTGTTAAATCCTTATTAGATTCATGCAAACATATAACTTAGAAATAAAAAAGATGTCCTTACATATAAGTATTAAAAGATTGAAGACAATACCAAAAAGTTTTTAGTAGGAATAATTTCTCTATGGTGTTCACCCTCTCAATTATTTTTGGTACAAGTATGAATTCTTAATGACAATTCATTATATTGACTAATGTTTGTAAGTTACAAATTGTAACAATAGTTTGTAAACAAAGTAAATTAGATTAGTTGACATTTAAGTTACTCTCTCTCTCTCTTTTCTTTACTATAAAAATGATGCTTGAATAGAGACTTCAATTTATATATACTTACTCTTAAATCCCATTCTTATACGATAAAAAAAAAACCTAAAACGATAATCAAGCAATTATGATAAAGTACTTTTCAGTTTTTACTAATTACATAGGAAAACAAATATAACAATGAAGCAAATAAAATTACATATATAAATCAATCATCACTATCATAATCATCAATAACTAAATTGGAGTCTCCTTTCGATGAAGTAGTCGCAGTCCCACCCACACTCCCATTGTCTTCTTCTTGATCTACAATTTATAAGATTACACATATAATTAGGAATATATTATATTAGGGTGAATACATTAAAAGAAAATATTGGGAATAGAACAAAAAAAAATTACCTTCACATGCAAATCCTTGTAACCAATTTCGTGTACAAATGAGAGCTTCTACATTGGCTGGAAGCATAGAACTGCGATACTTATTAAGTACACGAGCACCGATACTGAAAGCTGACTCCGACGCTACAGTAGTAATTGGAATGCTAAGCACATCGGAGGCCATGATAGATAAATCAAGATATCTCTGGCTTTGACTCTTCTAATGTTGTAACACATCCAATTCTGAGTAGAAGTTCATATCCATTACTGGCTCATCTAGATAAATATCTAAAGAAGATTTACCAGAACTTTGTACTTCTACTTGACGGTATCGGAATTCCTACATTATTAAGAAAAAACTATTTACATACCAATATATATTACAAAAAAAATAATTGAGGAAATAAAAAATTATTAAACTTACTATTAATGTAGCAAAATCAATCTCCAAGCCCTTTCCAGCTCTATGTGTTGCTGCTCCCTTACTGCTGCTACCTCCAGATGTGTCTTGTGTTTGAGGAGATGATCCAACCTGATCGCTTCTACTTCTAGATATGTGATCTGTTTTGTTCTTCTCATATTTTCCATAAAGTTTATATAACTTGCTTTTTATATGAGCCATCTTCTCTTTACAAGTGAGGGGATCAAGTTTGTTAAAACAGAAGCTCAAAAAATCAAATTTCATTCGAGGATCAAAGATTGCTCCAAGTGCAAAGATAACACTATAATCACTCCAATACTTATCGAACTTCTGTTTCATTCTAATGGACATCTCCCTTATGACATGATCTTCACTATTTAAATTTTCATTGAGCAAACATTCAATCCTCCATACTTGCAAAAAATAGTGGTTTGATGTTGGATATGATGATCCTGACATCAAATTGGTGATACTATGAAACGGGCTCAAAAACTTGCATAGCTTTTCTGCTCTTTCCCACTCATCAATGGTTAGACAGTATTTGTAATGACGATCATTCAATTGAAAGCAAGAAAAAGCATGTCGATACCTGAGTGCGCTATCAAGCATAAGATAAGTGGAATTCCATCTAGTAGTTACATCCAAGCGCAAACCGATATTCGTATCAATGTTGCCAACCTGTTCAACACACTCCAAAAAGTGTTTCATTCTACTCTCAGAACCTTTCACATACTTCACACTTTCCCTTACTTTGTGCAATGCTTCACTACTTACATCCAATCCTTCTTTAACGATCAAGTGAAGAATATGAGCACAACATCTAATATGAAAAAACTCACCACCACATAACAAACTATGTTGTAAATTCAATTGCTCTTTCAAAAAATCTTGCATATAATCATTTGCAGATGCATTATCCAATGTAAGGGAGAATATCTTCCTATCTATGCCCCAATCTTTCAAAAATTCAAATACTTTTTTCGACAACTCAAACCTTGAGTGAGGAGGGGGCATTTTAGAAAAAGCAAGAATTTTATTATTCAATTTCCAATTGGCATCCACATAATGTGCAGTCAAACAAATATATCCCTCACTAGTAGAAGCAGTCCATAAATCAGAGGTCAAGCATACTTTCCTTGGAATTTTTTGCAAAATTTGTTTCAAATTCTCCTTCTGAGTCAAATATAAATTCCAAACATCTGATGTAGCAGTTTTTCTACTAATTGGCTTATAATCAGGATTGTATAGCCTTATAAACTATGTAATCCTCCTATATTCAACAAATGAAAATGGCAGATCATGCTCAATAATAGCCATAGCCATGACCTCACGAGCAAATTTAAGATCAGGTTTTCTTGATCTTAACTTCCCCGCATGATCAATTATCATATCACCAACATCATGATATCTAGGAATTTGACTCAAACGACACTTCTCTATATATCGACGTAAAGATGAAGTTCCATGTGAATGTGTTCCAATCACATATTCCTTCCCATATGCTTTACACTTAGCCCTATTTTTACCATAATTCCCAATACTAATTTTTGTAAATAATTCCCAAACTTGAGAAGAAGAGCTACCTACTCGAGCCTTCTTACCTGCATGTTCTTCAGATTGAGAAGATCCTGGTTGTAGATTATCGTTATGCCCACCAACTTCAGATACATGATCCACATTAATAGGTTCCATTGCAGCCTCGTTACTTAAAGGATCCATTTTGTAAATATAAAAAAATGTTATTAGTAGTAGTTAAATATATGTAAATAATTAAATATAACCACCACACACCACATGGCCACCACCACCACCACCACCCTACTCTCCATTCACCATGCCTCCACCAGTGGACCACCACCACCGGCGTCACTCACCCCCCACGGGCCACACCACACGGCCACCACCACCACCCTACTATCCAATCTCCATTCTCCATTCTCCATTCACCAAGCCTCCCTCCACCACCACCACCACTGGCGTCACTCACCCACCCTCACCCCACACGGCCCACCACCACCACCACCGGCGTCACTCACCCACCCCCACCCCACACGGCCCACCACCCCCACGGCCACCACACCACACCACACGGCCACACCACACGCCCCATGGCCACCACACCACACCACACACCACACGGCCACACCACATACCACACGCCACCACGCCACACGGCCAAACCACCAGCCACACACAATACAGTAAAGGACAATAGTAGAGAAAAGAGAATTTTTTTACCTTAATTAACGACGTCTAAAAGGTGGTCGGCGGTGGTGGCGCGACGTCGGTCTAGTTGCGGAGTATTGGGGTGCACGGATGGTGGGGTCTGGGGTGGGCTGCCAGCTGCGTTGGAACTTGTATAACCTGGCCGTGTGGGCTGCTCTGTTGCCAGCTGCGGCCTGCGTGCGGGCTGCGGTCCTGCGGACGAGGTCGAGGTGCACAGAGCCACGGACGGACGACGGCCTGCGTGTGGGCTATGGAGTGTGGACTGTGGTGTCTGGCTCTGGAGTTTGGTGTGTGTGTGTGTGTGTTCGACTTCTTCAGGTGGGGTGGGAAATGGGAATTGCGTGGCATGGCAATTTCAATTTGAACCGCACCCATCGGCGGCGTCACTTCAACCGGTCATCTCACTTCTCAGTCGGCGGCGGCGGTGCAGGGCATGGTCGTCATGTCGTCCTCGTCATGTCCAGCAGCAGGTCGTACGTGCGTGTCATCTCAAGCTGTTGCCTTGCCGTGCCGTGCAGTTCTGCTTCTGCAACTGCAACTGCAGAATCCGACAAGTTGGCCCGCAGCCCACCGGGATTGCCTGCGGGTCAAGCGGGCGCGGGCCAAAATAGCCCGCACCCCTACGGGTCATAATTTTTTTGCCCGCCCCACATATTTTTGCGGGGCTGACCCGCCCCGCAATTCCCACCCCTAGTGTTAGCCAAAAGCGAGATCATGTTGAGCAGATATATATAGACGAGATAAAGATGAGAACCAGTGAGAGACACGACAGTCAAATAAGAAGAATCAACAAACGCTAGATCAAAATTAGAATATTAAATAGATACGAGGAGGAGATCAGAATTGGAGGATGACGATCCATTACAACGAGGAAGATTCGTCCTTATTGCATCCAAGATCTGACTATGATGCGCATAACATATATATATATATATATAGACCAGTTGTGAAGCAAGAGTCAAGGTAGATTAGCAAGATAGAATTAGATGATTAGAAAAAATAGATTAAAGGATTAAGAAATTAGAATTAGATTAGGAGATTAGAGTAGATTTATATATATATATTTTAAAGCTTTATTTATGCACTCTTTTATTGTTGCTTCTAAAATTTACATGTTTATAGCTTGAGTTCTCATTTACTCGGGTATGATGAACCTTAAAATGAAAATACAATTTTTATTATTATTATTCAATAATTTATTTATCATTCTTGTGATTCAATTCTATGTTCCTTATTGTTTTCAATTTAATATTACCGACATATTAGTTGAAATTTGATTTTTTACATAAAAATCGAGAGATTTTATATAGGAATAGATCTAGCATAATTCAAAGGAGTTGAATACAATCCTAGAGATAGGATGACGTAATTCTTCCGAATTAGAGTTAAACTTAATATTGGAATTCATAGATCGAATATAATACAATTTTAGGGGTTTAAATTAGAAAGAAATTCTAATTAATCAACATAGAATTAAGAATTAATATGATCCGAGAGAACCATTAATTCAATTTAGGAATTCTCACGATTCAAGAATAAAATAAAATTGAATAATAATTAGTTCATTACATTAGTAATTTTAGGGGGATTCAATACTTGAATACATTTTAATTAATTATTGCTTTCTTTAATCTATTTGTTATTTATTTTATTTACTCATTTATTTAATTTTACCAATTAGATAATAAGAAAAAAGGTAATTACTAATATTTGTAATCCTTATGGGATCAACAATCAATATCTTTATTCACTATACTATAGAATCGATAGGTATACTTGCTTATAAATCTAAAGTTAAACAGTAGAAAGACCGATATCAAAACTCTCCTCGTTCTCGATACTCTCCTCCTCAACACGCATTCCTACATCGGTGTCAGTTGTAGCCTTCACTCCCCAATGAACTATGTACGGATCCCGTGTCTCTAGTTGTTGTAATACTAAAGTAATTACTCTATCTATTTCATCTTCATCATTCACTTCCATCGGGGTTGAAATTGAAGGTTGAAATGTCAATGACTCGGGCTACATTTTTGCAATGTTATGTGACGAATGTGACTGATTACTTGTATTGAATGTCTGCTTTATAGAGGGGCCTCTAAATTGTCAAAATTTCTGTTATACAATTGTTGAATGACACGATCTTTATATGGCTTAGCTGTTTCAATGAAACTTTCAACGTTCTTGTCGTATCTAATTGTCATCAACGCATAACATGTACTATTTCCATGGACCACAAGATGCTTGTGAATTATCTCAATCCTTACTTTGGTTAGATCGACTTTGATGCTATGGCATTTTTGTATAAGAATTCGTTGTAGATCATTTTTTTTTATTTTCAACTTATTCACCGAATCCTTGTCACATTTCAGCTCCTAGTTACTAGCTACGATATTTTCAAAAGTATAGATTATCAATTTCACGTAGTCAGTCATTGTTTCCCTTTCCACAGTATATATAAATTACAAGCTTTAAAAAAAATGATAATTTCCAATAACAATATTGTAAAAATTTGCACAAAAAAAATCTATATCATTTTTCATTTTAATTTTTTTGCCATTATTTTCAAACAAAAATTTGAAAATTTAATTAACAACACTGTAAAAATTATTTCGCATACTAGATACTACAAATTTCTGTCACAATATTTTTTTTATAACAATATAGATAATATTTTTAATTTAATATTTATAAATAATATCTAATGCATACTAATGCAAAAATTAATATTACATGTTACATATTATAGGATCTACATAAATTATATCTAACATACTATAAGCTAACAATAAGCAGTAATATTTTCAACATAATATAGCATTACAGCAATATTTTTCTCAAATAATAACATTAAACATAGTAAAAAAAACTTTAATTTTTTTTTCTAAAAAAATATACCACAATCGATTAATTGTTGAGAAAATATTTAGATTTTGCTATATTAGTTCAAATCCCTCATTTACTTTGCAAAAACACTTTCTTCTTCTTCTTCTTACAAACAAGAGGAAAAAAAAAGATTTAGTTTGAAGATATAAAAAATTACAGTAAATGTCTTTTGGTTTTGTATTTATATATATATTTTTTGTATTGTTGTCTCACGAGTTACTTTTTACATTGACGGTAGATGTTAAAGTAAAAAAAAAAAAGTGGTAGGATTACTTAGTGTGACACGATTGAAGGTGCAAACCCGGTCTATACTTTCAGTTTTAAATTTTTTTCCTTAAAATCTTAAATCACATTTGTAATTTTCAAATCTAATTTAAAAATAATTATTATAAATATAATATTTATATAATTTTTTTAAAAAATTATTATATTCAAGAGTGTTGCCGTGGGACACTTGTCAACTTTTTTATTTCGAAAATTCCGTCCATTTTTCCCGTTGGCATATGATGAGATGGCACGGTGGTCTATTTTTGGGTCCCACACAAACTAAACTACAGAGTAATCCACTAACTGACTAACAAACGAGCCTTACAGCTCAGTGAAGATCGGAAAACAAGCCTCGGTCCGAAATGCTCCGAACCCTGAGATCGCGGCGGCGGCCCCGTTACGGCGTCCAAATCTGTGCCTTAATTTCCGCTCTCCTCCTCCTCGTCTCCGTCTCTCTCCTCCACACCCGTCTCTCTACCACCACCTCTCCCCAAAACGACATTGTCTCGGAACATGTTCTCTCCGATTCCACCACCACTACCATCACCGACACTACCGCCAAAGAGGACGATGACAGGATCGATGAGCTCGACATCGTTGAGGAGGATGATTTGTCCGACAGAAAGCTGACGGATGATAACGACGATGACGACGAGGTATTTGTGGACTCTTCTATTTCTTCTACGCGCAGTTACTTCTTTGATCATGTGAGTGGGGCGATACGGAGATCTTATAATAAGAAATCAATTGATGAATGGGATGACGAGGCGTTAGGGTCAGGATTAGGGTTAGGGTTAGGGTTAGGGTTAGGGTTAGGGATTCGTGCGGGGGAGGATAAGAGTAAGGCCGCATTTGGATCTGATGATATTCCAGTTGAGGAGAGTTTGAGGGGGAAATTGAGTGGAGTGAAGAGCGTGGAGGATGTGTTGTTACTGAAGAAGGGGAAGGGTTCGTTGAGGGAAGGGTGGGGTGATTGGTTTGATAAGAAGGGTGATTTTTTGAGGAAAGATAAGATGTTTAGGTTGAGTTTCGAGGTTTTGAATCCCGCAAATAATCCCATGTTGCAGGACCCTGATGGCGTTGGTGTCACAGGTTTGACTAGAGGGGATAAGTTGGTGCAGAAGGGCATTTTAAATAAGTTTAAAAAAGTTCCCTTTTTGAATAAGAAGGTTTCAGGAGATGAGGAAAGGAAGAGCTCTAGGGAGAATGATGCTGTAAACCTTGGAGATGGTGGAATGGAAATGAGAAGTGGGATTAGGAGTGTTGAGCGGAAGACATTGGATAATAATGGGAGTGGTGCTGCAGAGGGTAGAGTTGGAAATGCAGGGATAGGTGGAAGAATGATCAAGGAGGGTTTGGTGAACAAGGGTGTTAGTAGGAGTTCAGAGAGTTTGATGCACACTTCTGAAACTAAGAGAAAATCAGAGCTCAAGAGTCATGTTTATGCTGATGGAAGAAGATGGGGTTATTTTCCTGGTTTAAATCCTCAGTTATCGTTTTCAGAATTTATGAATGCCTTTTTCAGGAAGGGTAAGTGTTCTATGCAGGTTTTTATGGTGTGGAATTCACCTCCTTGGATGTTTAGTGTTAGGCACCAAAGGGGGATTGAAAGCCTATTCTCACAACATCCAGATGCCTGTGTTGTTGTCTTCAGCGAGACAATGGAGCTTGACTTTTTCAAGGATAGCTTTCTAAAGGATGGGTAATTGCTCAAACACCATCAAGAGTTCCTTTTTCTTCTATCCTCAACAAACCAAATGGTTGTTATCCAATATAAATATTAATATGAATAGGGTTGCTTTTCAAGTAAATAAAATTCTATACCATTTAAGAGCTGGGCCTCTCTCCTCTCTTCTTCTATTAATTTTGATTACATTCTTTTTTCAGAACTATTGCTAACTTCCTTCTTGATATGACAGTCATAAAATTGCTGTGGCTATGCCCAATCTTGAAGAGTTGCTGGCAGAAACTCCTACATCAATATTTGCTTCTGTTTGGTTTGAATGGAGAAAGACGAAGTTTTATCCTGTTCACTTTAGTGAACTTATTCGGCTTGCAGCTTTATACAAGTAGGTTTTCTTCCATCTATCTAAGCAATGTTTGACCATGATGGAATTTTCACTATCATCTTATATTAGCTTTCTATATACACTTGGAACTTTCAATTGCGAAGTGGACACCCTTAAAGTCACGTGAACATGGTTATGTAGGAGATATGAAAGAGAATGGAAAATTTGTGAGATAAGCTTTAAAATAAGAGAAACTATGTTTGGAACAAAAAGACTAAGCTTGAGCCTACTTGTTTCTATTGTGGCAAGAGAGAGAGTTTGTATGAGATACTTGTGCCATCTAGAGGTTCAGTGATGGCTGTATGAAGGGTATGATTGTTTATTTTACCAATGAACACAGCCATCTACTTCTGGGTATCTTATATAGATATCTTTTCAATGCTCTCAGTTTTCTTGACTGTCTAATGGTATTATGCTTGAATACAAAATGAAAGCTTCTCCGGGACTATTTTTCGTGATGTAATCTTTTGCCATTATTTTTGCTACATTAAGCTTCCCATTTTTAGGAAAACTAGCATGACATTTTTACCCTTGATTTATGCTTTAACAAATTCTCCTTAGTCTCCTGAGCATGTGGTAATCTTTGAAAGCTTCTACTCTTCCAAAATTAGATCAGTCTCACCATAATTCAAGGTTTTCAAGAGCATGGAGTTTCTCCGTTGCTTGGTCAACTTTAGAAAAAATGCTTGCAAATTCCAAGGAGTTCAGTTTCTTAAGCTTAGCCTTAAGCAGCTTCAATTTGGAAACTGCTCTAAACGTGCAAGACCAGATACTTTAATGTGCCAAACTTGGCTAAGTATAGGAGGAAGTCCTTGCCATCTGCCCAAAAATCAAAGAATTTAAAAGATGCTTTCTTGGAGGAGATGACAAAATCCATATGCACCACACCACCACCATGGTCCAAAAGGAAGGGGTTGAAAGTCAGTCTCACTTTTCAGAGAATAGTCAAGCCAAAGATGATTCACCAAAATCCTATCCAACTTCCTCTTGGATAGGATCACCATGGTATTTTGTTAGACCGGGTGAAGAAATTACCTCCAAATCAAAGATCCTCCAACTTACGAGTGTTCACAAAGAGATTTAGGTCCATCATATCTGAGTTAACACTTAAATTTCCTCCCTTTTCTTGAAAGGAGATCTTGTGACGTCAAGATCTCCCAAAGAGTTGTCCCACAGTTGTCAGATGCTGCTGGAGAAATTTTCTTAAAGAATTACAGCTGGAAACAAAGAAAACTGTGACAGAGGGATCTATTGGCCTGTAGGTGTTTACACAAAAACAGTAAGTGTTGATCAGATTCCTCCAGTATGCTAACATCCCAAATGTAAGGATCCCAAGCAAGCCAGACAAGCTTTGTCGCAGACAGTTTAAATGAAAACGGCCAATATGGATTCACACCACCCTTTATAAAATCCTTGTTTGGTTGGTTTTACACAAGCTTTCCAGAAACGGAATTTTGATTTCAATACAAAACTATCTTGCATCACCGGCCTTAATAGGGTCGTTAAGACCCCTTAAATTCCATGCAGCCAAATTCATCATGAAACCTAAAAATAAAAAAAATAACAGAGAACAGGCTTATGTAAAATACTTCTTCCTGCAGCCACTTGAACCTCCATTCTTAACTCCTCTTAATACTGGAACTACCACTTGATTCTTGTTGGTGGTCCATCCCCTGGCTGCTTTCCACTTCTTCATCTTCCTTTTCCCCTTCCTATTGCAACATCAGCTTTGTGGTTCACCACTTGTTAAGCAAGCTTGGTGACTTTAGTAGAGGGAACAGAAGGAGGCTGTTGCAATTTGGTTTCAGGAACAACTTCCTCAACTTTGGTGCTCATGGGGGTTTGGCATGCTACATCACCAATTTATATATATATATATTCACGGCCTCATAGTAGGTCTCTTGGACCAAATGTTGTCACATCTACTTACCAACACCACAAGTGTCAGCTGCTGCAGGAGCAATTGGTGAGAAAGCTGCAGAGTGTGTGAAAAAATGGCCCACTCCGGCACCCCTGGAGGATGACTCTTCAAGAGGGACCCTTGATTTTCTCAAGACAAGATAGAGTTGGGCAGAATGCCAGGGCTTTCCCAATATCTGTCAACGTCAGATTTGCAGTCAAACTGTAAGTAGAAGAAATCACCTTCGTTTCCCAATTTTAATAGCAGACCTTCACTATTCCAAAATCACATAGCTATTGTCTGAACCAGAATAAAAGGCATTTTGTGTTTTAAAAAATAACCCACAAGGGTAAGTTGCTAGTGGCAAGCTCCTTTCTCTGCCACATCCACCGGAGGGCACACCCTCCTACAACCCCTGGTGGGGGATAAAAATTGATGCTTGAACTCCTTGCCAACTAGGTCTGATTGGGGCCTGCAACATCTTCATATTGCTTTTTTTGAGGATTTGGTGAGGAAGAGCAAGTTGATTGATGATTGTTCTGGATTGCAACATAATCGTAAAACTCTCCCAAAGCCTCAAGAGTGGTATTGCTGAGAAAAGAGTGAAGAGGAAGTCTGGTTTTGAATTTCAATCAGGCTGCTTAGCCTTTTTCTTCAAGAAACTTAAATATTAAGCTGAGCAGCCTTTTCAGCAATTTTATCGGTTGAAGAGCCAGAGCCAAAATTTGTTATTTTCACCAACTATACCTCAGAGAACAGCATCTGCTTTTTTTTTTTTCATGGTCTCGCAAGCCCCACTGGGCACTGCAAGCCTTTTGGAGTTTACCCTCATCGCTCTAGTTTCTGCTAAGAAGAAAACAGGGAGAAAACCTGGAAGCAAAGGTCTGATCGGTCTTCCTGGTAAAGCAATCTAAAATGGATGAAATGGAAGGACTGTAGAAAGAAAAGGAGGAAGAGAGGAGATGGAATAGGAAGGTCTGAAGAAAAGGAAGGAAGGGCTGAGAGCGGAAAGGATAGAAGGAGAGAAAAAATGTGGTTTAGGGCTGGGGTTTGGTTTGGAATTGTAGAGAAGATAGAGCATCTTCTATGTCTAGAATCTGTCAAATTACTTAGAAAAACAATATTGGAAGAATATTCTAAGATATAAGTCTATGACATTGAAGTCTGTCGTAACAGGAGTTGTCTTAAAAAATTTAGTTACAGGGAGTAATACCATCTTGGTGGCCTTTTGGCATTATCTTATTCCTATTGATGGAGAGGTATGGAGATGGATCACACTACTTCCCAAGATGCTTGCTCATCAACACACGACATCACTAAAGCATATTGATCTTGACAGACATGACTTTGACAACTTTCTTGTTCGTGTCTGCAAATACATCATGTTTCCGGAGTATGTGCTTTGTGTAAATGCCATTTCCTTGTTGTTGCACCTGGCTAGATAATTATTTTGTTTTGGGATTAATTGCAAAAAGCTTTGCTAAGTTTTTGCATTTTTTTCCTTGCTAGCCCATGTTCCTTTTCCCCTTTAGTTACATAACATGAGCTATTGCACATTTTTAACTTTGCTAAAATAATTACCCAAAAAAAAAAAAAAACTTTGCTAAAATGTGTTATCTTATCTTATTTTAGTTATATAACTTAGTTTCACCCTTTTCACTTTCCAATTACATAACATTATATATATAAAAAAAAAGGCAGATATGGATGGAAAATGCTCTCTTCTTCTCCTCTTCCCACACACTTCCCCATACACCTTCAATCGTAGAAACCATCGTAATTAAACTCTCATTGCCTTAGTCCAGTAGCTTATAGGAACCATTTACCAATCTACTAACCATGATGGCAACTTCGGCCAAGGAAGTGGTGTCGGATTGCCCTCAGTTGCCGCCTGACGTGGGGGCAAAGAGCAATGCTACCGGTAGTGGCTTACCATCATCGGGTTTGCATGATCAATATGCTCACCAAGAGGTGTACACGGTTCCTGAGGTGGCATTTAAAGTTGACCCAAAAGAGGTAAGTCAGAGACCTGCTTTTCCAACTGGGAAAAGCAAAGGACAAGTCATAGCTCGGAAAGGAAATGTGGAGCCTTCTGCCCAAACAGCTCATAGCAGGCCTAGCACCTGCAACCAGTGTCCTACATACACCAAAGTAGCCACACATCCCAGCTAAGGCCCACTCACTTTCCAAAGTTTTCCTACTTTTGGACATTCTGCATTGGAAAAAGACAAGGCACTTTCTGAGAACCTTGAGGAGGCCAAACAGACACCACCTAGCAACGGCCACCCAATCGCACAGACGACTCCGGCAACCAGAACATATGCCCAAGCGTGCAGCTCCAAGGCGGAGGACAACCCACTAGCGTTTCCCCTTCAATACCTTCCACCAGCCGCAAAGGGTTCTTCCCCAACGGTGAAAATACCCAAGGCAATGGGGGACTTAGGGGCGGAATTTTGGAACAACACCCTCATGGGCTATTTCCTTGGCCGCAAGCTACCCTATTCCCTAGTTCGATCCATTGCTTTCAACCTATGGAAGGAATACGGCCTTGTAGATGTGCTAGGCAGCTTGGAGGGATTCTTCTACTTCCGGTTCAGTGTGGAGAGCGACACAACGCTTATTTTGGAGAAGACATGGCATTTTGCTCAATGGTTTCTCATCCTACAGAAATGGAGGAGAGGCATGCCACTAGACAAGCCGCAACCGACCAACATTCTCATGTGGGCAACCTTTTCGTGCATTCCATGTGAATATCTAGGGGTGGAAGGCTTAAGCCACATAGTCAGTGGCGTAGGAGTGCCACTTAAGGCAGACGTCTTAATGGCTAGGAGGCAAAGGGCAAACCATGCGCGGGTGTTAGTGGAAATTGACGCGCATGAAGACCTGGTCACTCGAGTAATGGTGGAGAGAATGGCGTGGCTGCAGAAGTCCAAGTGGAATATCAATGGTTACCTCCACGCTATGCGAGATGCAAAGTGTTTGGGCATAAATGCCAACTCATGCAGACCACTCAAAGGAATGATAGAGAGACTATGGGTGAGGAGGGTAGTCAGGATGCCCCACAAGTCACTGCTGGCCAAAAGGTGCTGCGGGGAGAGGAGAAGAATAGGCAAGATCCAACCATTGACCACCTACAGCATCCTAGCAGAGCAGCAAGTATGACGCCTTCTAGGGGCAAGACAGTAGCAAGAGGGGAGGAACAACTTTGTGGGAATGAGATGCCAGTGGAAGAGGGTAGTGCTGCCAAGGAGCCTGAAGACAGTCCCGACACTCTGAGGCGAACAATGATTGAGAGGATGGAGGTGGACAGTGGACAAAAGGCACCTGGCTTGACGGCTAAAACAGCTCTGGCTGGAGCAAAACCATCCTTGGCAGCAACTGAGGCGCCAATCTCCCCTAGCTGTGTAACGGCTCTGCCACTATTTGGTCAGGGAGGGGACGAGGCAAATGGAGGTGACGACTTTGAGAACACCCCACTCAACAAATTATTAGTTCACATGAACCAAATGTCGGGGACTCAACCCACGGCTAACAGAAGTTCTAGCTCCTCTAGTCGCCGGAAGAAGTAGCGCAAGAGGAGTCGAAATTTCACATAATCGTATTGTATCTATATTTCCATGTTAGTGGTAGCATGGAATGTAAGGGGCTTAAATGACCCCGTTAAGGTTTTGGAGGTTAGGAAGTTGTGTGCTATGCATAGCATTAGCTTGATTGGTTATTGGAAACAAAAGTGAATGCTGCAAATGAGGATTCCATCAAGAATAGGTTGGGTCAGCATTGGCAAGTATGGGTTAACTCCATGGCACGGAAGCACATTTGGATTGCTTGGCAACCAAGGGAGTGGGATATCCGTGTGGAAAAAGAACACATGCAATTCCTACATTGTACTGTGACAAACTTGAGAGCAAATAGTGATATGGTAGTTACTTTTGTTTATGGATCTAATAATGATAGAGAACTCAAGGAATTGTGGTTGAACCTAGAGGTGCTGGTCCAAACTACAGGCGGAAGACCGTGGCTAGTCATGGGCGATTTCAACACGACTCGATTAGTCATAGAGAAAGAAGGAGGTCGAGCTTTAGTCACGAAGGCAATGTTGGAGTTCCAGAGATGTCTAGCCAAAGTGGAGGTGGAAGACTTGAGATATTCTGGGGATTTCTTTATATGGTCTAATAAACAACATCAGGCGCCTATCCTTAGGAAACTTGATTGGACCATGGTCAACCTTCCTTGGATGAATTTACACCCGAATGCTCATGTCCAATTCCTCTCACATATCCTATCTGATCATTCATTAGTTGTGGTCCTTGTGGAGTATGGATTGAGGGCTAGAAGGAGCCCATTCAAAATTTTCAATTATTGGGCAAACCATGAAGGTTTCAATGACTTAGTTAGCACAATATGGAGGAGGGATATCCAGGGCTCTCACATGTTCTAGGTAGTACAGAAATTAAGGCTTGTTAAGGAGGGTCTCAAAAGCTTGAACAAAGCTGAATTCTCCAACATATCGCTAAGAGTACAAGATGCGAAGCAACGTTTGGTTCAATTGCAAGCTGCCATACATGCGGCTGGGGACACAACTAGGTTGGAGGAGGAGCATATAGCTTATAAGGAGTATTATACTCTAAGGGGAGCGGAGGAGAGCTTCTTTAAACAGAAATCTAGGACAAAATGGTTGGAGTTGGGGGATAAGAATACGGCCTATTTCCACAAAGCCATGAAGAATTTTCACAACCGAAGCTCCATACACAGATTGACTATGGAGGATGGCAGTGAGGTGGCCGGGGAAAGGGAGGTCGGGCTAGAGATACTTCATTACTTCCAACGCTTATATAATCCACCTACATCTCCTACCACTCCTATGAATGCGGAGAGCTTAACACCACAGACTCTGAATGACCAACAACAACTCGGCCTTGATGCTGATTTTTCAGATGAGGAGATAAAGTGGGGCTTCACATCGCAAGCGAATGGAAAGGCCCTCGGCCCAGATGGATTCTCTGCTCTTTTCTTTAAGAAAGCCTGGGACATTATAGGTGAGGACATGATTATCGCCACTAGAGAGTTCATGACATCAGGGCGTCTATTGAAAGAGATAAACAACACTGCCATTACCCTAGTACCCAAAGTGGCTAACCCTACTAGATTGGGGGATTTCAGGCCAATCGCCTACTGTAATGTCATTTATAAGGCGATATCCAAGGTGTTTGCAGCAAGGATGAAATTGGTGTTGCCTTCCTTAGTTGGGCGGGAACAGGCAACTTTTGTTTCAGGTAGGAGGATAATTGATAATATCTTCTTGGCCCAAGAACTCATGGCAAATTACCATTCCAAAGTAGGAGCTCTTCGCTGTATGATGAAGGTGGACCTCCAAAAAGCCTATGACACAGTGAGATGAGATTTTGTTCTAGGGTTTCTTACGGCTATGCAGTTTCCTCCCCATTTCTACAGGCTCATTAGTTAGTGCATATCAACGTCGAAATACTCCATCAATATCAATGGGGAACTGGTGGGGTTCTTTGCAAGCAAAAGGGGTTTAAGGTAAGGGGACCCTATCTCACCTTACCTATTTGTCCTTTTGTATGGAAATCCTCTCCATGTGGTTGAGACAATTAGTCCGGAATCCGGGGTACTCATTTCATTAGAGATGCCAGAATGAACGCCTGACCTACCTCTGTTTTGCAGATGACCTCCTCATATTTGCCAGAGGGAACAAGGAATCTATATCCTTGGTACAACAAACCTTACAAGACTTTTAGGCCATCTCGGGGTTGGCAATAAATGACCACAAGAGCAGCATTTTCTTTTCTCAGGTCCCAGCAAGTATTAAGGAGGCCATTATTCAGTGCATCCAGTTTAGTGAAGGCCAACTACCTGCACGATACCTAGGGGTTCCCCTCATATCTTCAAAACACAAAAAACAGGATTGTGAGGTGCTAGTGGAACGCACCTTGTCTCGAATCAACTCGTGGACAGCAAAATATTGTCCTATGCAGGTAGACTCTAATTAATCAGGTCTGTCCTCTTCTCCATGTAGGTCTACTGGTGCTCCATTTTCATCCTTCCTAAGTCGGTTATCTCAAAGATAGAACAACTACTAAGGAATTTCTTCTGGAGTGGCAACCCACACATATTTACCAGAGCTAAGGTCAAATGGGTTGAAGTGTGTCAACCAAAAGGAAGTGGTGGCTTAGGATTACTGGATATTCATTTGTGGAACAAAGCCATCCAAATCAAGCACATATGGAGACTATGCAAGGAAGGAGCGAAGAGTTTACGGTCGGAATGGGTTCATTCCACTCTACTCAAGGGCAAGAATTTTTTGTCATCCAAGGCACCAGCCGTCTGCTCATGGACATGGAAGAAATTACTCAAGTTGAGAGGGTTGGTTAGATCTTGTTTCTATTGGGAACCAAATAATGGCCTTGAAATTTCTCTATGGGCAGACTTCTGGCTCTCGACAGGACCTTTGGATATCTTGCTTAATGCACGGGCCATGAGCAGCACAGGTTTTCCAGACAGTACAAGACTATGCTCCATAATGAATGGAAGTGAATGGTGTATCCCTAAGGGCCCACCGTGGAATAGTATTAGCATTCCCCCCTCCATCAGGTCGAATGGTACAGAGTCGGACCGGTTTCGATGGAAACACTCGGGATCTGGAGAGTACACCATCAAGAGTAGTTATGGTTTCCTTAACCCCTCAGGACCTAGTGTACCTTGGCAAAGAGTAGTATGGAATAAAACCTCCCTACCTAGACACGCCTTTATACTATGGCTGGCCTAGTTAGGGAAACTATCTATCCTTGATAGGGTACACCGCTAGGGACTAGTGCAATCTATTACTTGCTTTCTATGTAACCGGCATCAGGAGGACCACTCCCACCTATTCTTCCAATGCGACTACACATCGCAAGTTTGGAGCATAGTCTGTGATTACATGCGCTGCCAGTCCAATCCAATAGCTGGGATAATGTGACTAGATTTTTTATGGCATTGGGGACTCACCGACACATTAGAGATGACGAGCAACACTAGCAACAGCAGTCTACTTCATATGGCGCATCCGGAATCAAGTGCGGTTAGGGAATGACCTTCTAGGGATTAGCATGCTAGCATACCACATACGAGCCTATATTAGGCCATTGTAATCCTATCGCTTTACATTACGTTAGTGCCTAGGGTTTATATGCACGCACGTTCATCGATTATGTGTTCTTTGTAACTAAATCTTACTTATGCATTGTACTTCTTCAATATTTCAATTTAATATATTATTAATTACCCAAAAAAACATTATATATATAAAGGTTGAAAAAATCATAACTTTATTAGACATACCTTGTTTTCATGTTAACTTTTAAGCATTTTATTTCAAATGATGAGGTAATGTTTTCATGACAAAAAGCCTATTTAATTGAAAAAAAAAACAATAAATAAATAACAACATAAATTGGCAAAGTGAAAAAGTGTAATTTAAGTTATATAACTGAAAAATATAACATAGGTTAGAATAGTGAAAAGGCTTGAAACATAGTTTATGTAATTGAAAAATGGATAATATCAAAATTACTACCTAAACTTTACATGTTTCTTTAATTTTATATCTGATGCTTGAAATTGTTAAATGTCATGCCTAATTGAATTTTTCTTGTCAAATTTTATATTTAAAGTTTGAAGTTGCTAAATATTATATTCAATCAAACTACTACTTGTTGAAAAGATAATGTGACAAATACTCATTGGTTTAAGAGTATAAGTGTAAACAATTGTAGGTAAGGTAATACTTATACAAAAAAAAAAAAAAAAAAATTGTAGGTAAGGTAATAATTTTAATAAGCAAAAGTTTGATTGAGTATGACTTATAACAACTTTAAACTTTGAGTATAAAGTTGAGAAACATTCAAAAGCTTAGTTAGTGATTTTGATAGGTCAAATTTTTTAAATGTACCCTTATTTCCATGTCTTCCACTATAATTTTGGGCCTCCCACCGGTCCCCGCTGTGTCAAAAGTGAGAGAAACCCCATCCCCTCCAAGGTCTTATAAGTTGAATGAGAATACAAAATTTTTTATTCGATTAATAAAGAAAAGTTCCCTTCACAAAGATAATAACTCAAGTAAGCAAAGTGGAAAATTGTGGAAACTCTGGTATATTTTTTCATAGTTGACTGTTACATTTATGTAATATTTGCATTTGTTGGTCTTTTAATGTGGGTGATGTTCTAGTAAAATGTGGCAGGTGTGATTATAGAAACTTCGAGATGGCATTGTGATTGTTCAGAGTATTCATGTGCATAACTGATTTCCATCCTTTCTCTCCAGGTATGGTGGGATATACCTTGATTCGGACATCATTGTGTTGAAATCTTTGTCTGCACTCAATAATTCCATTGGTCAGGAGAATCAATTGGATCGGCAATCACTTAATGGTGCTGTAATGGCATTCCAAAAGCGTAGGTAAATACATGGTTCCTTCTTTCACTTTCTACCTGAGTTATTGCTAAATTAACTGGTGAAATCATGATGCTTGCTGTGTAACATTTTAGTTTGACAGCTGTTAGCCTGCTGCTATCTTTGACACTTTATCACTTGCTAATTGTTGAGTGCTTGCTGCTGATCTATTGCAGAAGAGTCTTGGAAGTTAGATGCTATGCTCTTTTGAGTCTAATAAATTTTTTACCATCAGAATTCAAGTCCAAAAATTATTAGAACCGTGCAAAAGAAATTGCTGTTGCATAAAGCGTATGTCATCACTATAGGAATATACTGCCCATTTTATAATAAGCATTGATTTTAGGATGACACTGTTATTTATATTAGTTATACGTTGGTCAAAGATTACGGTTGAATAGTGAGGCATGTCTTCTATGCAGTTAATATATCAGTATTTTGGCATATTTGCTTCTCTTTTGAGGTTGTCATTAGAACTCTCATTGCAGTCCATTTTTGATTGAATGCTTGAAAGAGTATTTTGCAACATATGATGATACTGCGTTGAGATGGAATGGAGCTGATCTTTTGGCAAGAGTAGCAAGGAAGTTTTCAAGCAAGGGGAGACAAGACTTAAAAATACAACCCTTCTTCAGATTCTTTCCTTTAACTAGTCAGAATATAACAAGGTTCGACTTTGAATTCCTTTCTCTCTTTTATGTACATGCCCACAGGAATCTTCATGATCAACATGGCTTTGATCTTCTTATATCCTAATTACGTCCTTGGTTTTCTTTTTGGATAATTGTATCATGGGTCAATTACATAAAACATATGTGAGTTATCGTGTTTTTTCATCTTGTGTAACTTCGTTTGTTTTTTTTTTCCCTTCTGTTACATAATCAGAGATCTCATGTTTTTTCATCTTGCATACTTTTTGTTATTTCTTTTTTCAGTGGCATAACTGAATTTCATACATTTTCACTAATTGTAAAAAAAAAAAAAGAAAAAAATTTTGCACAAGTATGTAATGTGAAAAAATGTAAAAACTTAGGTTATTTAATGGAAAAATCATAGCACGATTATGCAAAATGAAAAGATGTAAATAGGTTTTATAAGTGAGAAAAGAATTAGGAGTCATATACGAAGTGCAAAAGCATGGAATTTCTGGTATATTTTTTGCGATTAATCTTTGTATCTTTTGTTTTCTAGTTTTCAGCAAAAAAGTTTATGACATCCTCGCAGTTTTTCTTATTTTAGTGCCAGAGAATTTTTGGTGAATGGCTATTGCAATCATCAATTTTATGCTTTCTGCACCATTTCAGACTAATTTGCTAAAAATCTGTCCAACCTTAACAGTGTTTGTTCATTATGTTCATCAGGTACTTTGTTGCACCTTCAACTGACATCGAGAAGACTCATCAAGATGCTCTATTAAAAAAGATTATGAACAACTCCTTGACGTTTCATTTTTGGAACAGTCTCACCAGTGCTATCATACCTGAGCCTGAGAGTCTCGTAAGCAGGCTCATTAACCATGCTTGTATCCGTTGTTCTGATGTCCTGTAAATTTATTCTGAGTCGACAATATAGGAAAACAATGCATATTCCAAATTCTGGAAAGTCGAGGGTTTTGCTACTTGAGAGGCCTGATTTTTCTGTCCAGACATCAGCAAACCCCTGTTATACACTGTACAGTATACTTGCCCGGTTCCATTCCTTTGTCTCGCCGAAATGCTAGTTTAGAGAAGAAATAAATTCATGGCACCCCCTTCATTTGTAAGTTATGTGTTGGCTCTCATCCTAAGATAGAGCATACCTTCATGATATGCTTAATTGTCATTGATTTTACTAAGAACTTTCCTCTCTCTCAAGCTGATTAATGCACATTGATGAGATGTAAGAATTTGCTGATTATGATGTGAAATGACCACCTGATCCATTTAATAAGTGCATTTCATACTCAAGTTGAACCAATTTATTGATGGAAAAAAAAAAAAAAAAACCTATCATAGCTATTATCTTCAATTTGCCCAATGCTTATTGGGGAAATTACATTAAAAACTATAAATATGCTTGCAAAGATTTGCTCCTAGTATTAGGCTACAATTCCTTTGAGAACATTATAACTCTAGAATTGAACTAGTGATTCAAGCTTGCCTCTCTGCATGTATCTATCAGTTGTGTGACGAAAATGTTTTTCAAGTCCTTCTAACTAGATCAAACAACTGTTTCATCCAGACTTTGATTTTAAAATCAGGTTTTGCTTATTTTAATTTTAAAGTTTTTGATCATCAAAGTAGATTCTACCACTAAAATCTATTTGAAAACATACTTGGTTCAAATCTTGTGAAAATCATGGTTTTAATAAATTTTGATGATGAAAACAAATAAAAAGGTGACTTTTTCTAGAATGCTTTGAATGCTCTCATGAACATTCTAGAATATTTCACAAAATTCTTTCAAAAATTACAAAACACACCGTTTGAATTTGAAAATTAAGTAGGGATAAGTGCATTTTTAGTCTTTAGTGTTTACTTGACTTTTCAATTTGACTTCTTAATTTTTTTTCCATTTATTTAAGTTTTTAATATTTTAAAAAATTTACAAAAATAGGATTTTTATTAAATCCATTAAATTTTCCATCCATCTTGAGCATATTTTAACTTCTTATTGGCCTTGAGGGAGTTAGTCTAAGTGGTTAAGGTTTGTACAAATTTCTTTAATCCCTTTTTTTCTTACTTTTAATAATTTTTTATTAGTTTTATTATATTATATAATTAAATATATTTAATATTATATTTTATTATATTATGCAATTAAATATATTTAATATTATCATCATTTTATTAAATTAATTATTTTTGGACTAATTTAAAGTTAATACATATTATGAGTGGATTAAAAATTCAATTGATTTGTTAGGAGTCATATTTTTATAAGATATTGAAAACATTGATGATTCAAATAAAAAAAAAAAAGTTAAGGACTTAAATAAAAAAGTAAGTAACGATGATAATTAAAAGTATAGTTTTTCCAATTAAGTAATAAATATATCTATTTGCTAAAACTCATCAAGATCATTTAAGAGGCTATATTATATATCTAAATCATGCTTTAGAATTTATTGATAATGCTGGAAAAAAGTGGAATTTACTAAAATTGAACTAAACTCAATTATAATACATCAAGATTACAACTTTAAGCTCCTAAACTAACATATAGTTATCATATATCAAATTAAACATTATTTAAACCCAAAAGTAACTAGAGAATGACTAATTAAATATATGAACATGTCATTAAGACGTTAAATCATAAAGATGAAGCACTAAGAACACATAGGTGGTGGAAACATGTATATCCTATTTAAACTCCAATTAATGTGTTTTAACCTAATTTATAACTTATCTAACATTGTCGAACTAGTAGAATAACATCCTTAATATCTCATTCACTCTGAAACAACAAATCATCTCAAGATTGCAAGTATACATACCCAATCATTTATGTAACAAATCATCAATTTCAAGCATTTAACAACTCGTAGATGTCAAGATTAACACATTTTATCCTTCCAAATCGCATACTCATGAAATCTAACCATAGCACCATGATTCATGCCACAATTATACCCCTTTTTTTATCATATAATCATTTACCTAAAGCATAAAATAACAAATCAAAACACTTAACCTATCAATCTAAGTACCTAAAACAACTTAGAACCCAATTTTCAAATAAAGATCAACATCTTACCTAATGAGTTACTTGAGCCCCCAAGACACACAAGACCAATAATGAAGTTTCAAGTTAAGGTTTCTTTAACTTTCAAGTAAATCTTTAAGATTAAAACCATTAATTAGTACTTAAAAAGATTTAGCTACTAAACTAACTTAATCATCAAAAGAATTGAATTACATTTGCCCTTTATTCTTATTACTCACACCCTTAAGGTAAGACCCACCTAGAGCCTTCAAGAGTGTTCACAACCTAGCTTATACACTATAGGAACACAAGATTAGTAGCTAGAATTAAGTAAAATTAAGATTTCTAACTAGAATTGATTTATGGTTTAGAAGAGCCTTAGGGTTTCTGGCCTTTAAAGAGATGAATTTTATAGGGAAATGTGCTGCTACACTTAACCCTAAGAAGATTCTAAGGGACCCATATGTCTTAAAGCTTCCCAACTTTTCTTAAGTATACTTAAACTTAGCTAAGTAGGGTTTTGATCATCTTAATGACCATTCTTTGATTCTTTAAAGTTTCTAAACACTTTAGCAAGTCCAACTTACTATTAGAAACCGTTGTTTATATTTGTCTTATTAAAACCAAGTTTAGGGCCAAAATGATCATTTTTGAAAAATTATCTCCTAAACTTTTGAAAACCCTTCTCAATTGAACTTTCATAACCTCTTTTTGATATTATTACTTTATTTATAGATTTGGGATATTTTAGATTCTTTGGGGAACTCACTCGTGTGAATTGACTAGTTCCTTAGTGTATGGTGCTTGAATAGAAGATTGACTCGTAAGGAGAAACCTCTATGTATTACTATATGATTTTCTTGATTCTTACTCTCTTTAGTCATTGCATTTTACTTTATTTTAATATTTAATTATGATTTATCTTTAGGATCATAGTTCACACATAACATAAACATTTTAAACATTAAGAAGCTATTACATACAAATCTTTGATATGAATTTGAAGGTTCTAATTTGTTAGAATCAATCACCAAGTTCAATTTACAAATCTCTTTAAATAATCAAGAAACTATTTTATATGAAAGTTTTTGAGTTTAGAAATTTTATAACAATCAATCCAAAACCATCTACCTTCTTCATCATAGTTCAATTGGTTCCAACAAAGGGAATGAAGGTTAAAATCATGCACCATAGAAACATAGGAGCTCACTTTCCCAATTGATTAAGTTTGCCACATAATAGCCTCATTATGATGTGCCATTGCAACTTATTTTGTTGAAGGTTCTGAATGCTTCTCCTTCTACAATTGCTGATGTGTTGCTACCCAAACAGTGCAACAACTCCTTATATAATGGTGACATGAGGAGAGAGCATCATGTCTCATTGTCAAATGATATCTTTTCAATTAATTTTGAAATTGAAAATTCATAAATTCGAGCGAGTATGTTGGCCTTAAATATGTTGGTCCCAGTTAAATAATCAAGAAAGGAGATTAGGATGGGGAAAGGGAGAAGATAGGGGGTATAGTTTGGGGTTGGGGGTTTCGATTGATTGTTAAAAACTTTTGTAGAAAAGTACTTCTTGACTATTTGAAGAGTCAAGAGTTAGAACTTGGGCATTGATTTTAACCAATAAAAACCTTTAAATTCAAATCAAAGATTTGCATGTGAAAGCTTGTTAACTCTTTGAACTAAATCTGATCATTGATTAGATCGATTAACACTTATCAAATTATTTAGATTATGACTTTAATGGTATAATGCAGAATAAGGCTATATTGCACGATACACAAAGTAATATAAAATGAGTAAGAATAGAGAGTATCCATCGTCAATATATAAAGGTTCTTCCTTACGAGTCAATTCTTTCTTCTAACACCATGTGTTAAGGAACCGGTCAAAAACACATCGATGATTTGCAATATTTGAGAAAAAAAATTGGAAAGATCCCAGAGTTAGCAAATACAATAATTAAATTCAAAGAAATTAATTAAGTGGAAATAGGCATTAAACTAAAATTTTGGAAGTATAAACATGACATTAATTGGCATAGGTAGAATAGTGATTAGTATAAGGTATAGGTTAGATATTTTAAGGTCAATTATCTAAATTACCCCCATGTACTAAAGAGTGAAGGAATGGTATAAGCATGATTAATGTTAATCAATATTAATAGCTAATAAGAATCAATATTTAAGGGCAAATGCTTTCTAAAACTTTTATTTTTTCCTCTCATTTTCTTTCTCTTCCATTCAATCTCTCTTATGACCCTTTCAACTCTCCCTATCTCTTTCTCTCTCTCTCTCTCTCTCTCTCTCTTTCCATCTTGTTCAATTCCTCTTATTTTCCTTTCAATTAAACTAACACATTATACTTACATATTCAAAAAGAGAAAAATAAGCTCAAATCATGAGTACTAGATCAAATTCGGTTAAGAAATGAATTTATAATAAGTTTAATTTTGATTTAGATCTCAATTGATCTAATATCAAGTTAATTATGGATTTATGTAACAAATTGAATCAAGAAGTTAAAGAATTAAGTGGTGGAGTTTCATTCCAAGTCTAGTTATGTAATACACTATTAGTAAGAGTTAGATTTTGAGTTTGGAATTTAGATATGTTATTTAGAATCTTTTAATCTATAGATTAGAATGTTAATTTAAGTGTTTGATTGTGATTTTGATAGGTGAAGCATAGGTTTTGGTGTGGAGGACACCTTCAAGTAAGGTAAATGTATCTTAAATCAAGATGTGTTGTAGAGTTCGATTTGATCTATAAGTTTTGCATAGTTAGTGATAGTTAATTTTGGATTTTTAAAGGTATTTCAAGTATTTGAAGAATATTTTGAAGATTCAAGTGGTAATTGGAGGTTTTACAAGCTAAATAGGTAAGGTTAGGTATTTGATTTTTACTTAATTGAAGTTTTAAATTATTTTTGGTGATAATTTGTTAAAGAGATCAGTTTGGATATATATATATGATGTGACAAGGAATTAGGAAATGATGCAGCAATGGAATGAACCTTGTATGCAAGGTGGTTAGCTCAGATGCAAGCTAATCAAATGGAGAGAGTAAATTGTATTCTATTGTATTCCTTTTCTGCTTTCCATTCATACATGTAATACTATCCTCTCTTTTTTTCTCTCTCTAAACAGTTACATAGAATAGTGTGTAGGTTCTTAACTAATTGACACATCAGACTAACCATGTGCAATTAGCTATATGCATGAAGATCTGGAGAATAATTCTCCCTAACTGACCCATGGACTTATTAGTATTATTATTATTATTTTTTGTGAGCCTTAACCGAAACCCACAACAGCCCATCCTTCCCAGCCCGTTTCCATTTCGGCAAGCCCACCCGTAATTCCCTCAACAGGCCCAAACCTCCTCGGCCCATGTCCACTTCTGCGACTCACCAACAATCCTAATCCCCGAACAGTTGTATCCCTCAGTTCACTTTCCCTTCTCCCTTGTCTTGTCCGTCTGGCACGATTTCACTTTCCCCTCCCCTTTGTTTTGTCTGTTTGGTCGCGATGAGAACCTCAAACCCTAATTCCCCGTCATAGACGTGTAGTGTGTCAAGAGGGGATTGGAGTTTGATTTGATGATTCATGGTGAATAAGTGATAATTCAATGTTTAATTGGTGTTATGATGAATGTACATGAGTATTCAATGTTTTGATTTAATTAATGATATGTCACAAATATGTTGTGGGTTTTGAGTATGATATGAACATATTCTTGATTTGATTTTAGTGATTTAATGATATGAAATGGGTAATTGTAAGTAGAAGGTGTTAATTTAGCAAGTTAGAGCATGTTAGTAAGAATAGTCAATGAAATGGGTTCATGATTCATGTGGGTGAGCTATTGGGAAATAATTGTTATTTTGATTTCTTTTAAAATGATATTTTTTATGTGTAAGAATTATTTGGAATGAAAAGAAATTGGTTTGAATTAATAATTTAGAGAGTAGAGTTTAAATAATGTTGATTTGGTGTAGGTTTGAGTATAAATGGATAATATGGAAAATTCAGTTTGTTTTTGGTGTTAATCTGAAAATTTAAGATCTCATATTGATGCTAAAATGAAGTTAAAATGTGAATTTGAAGAAAGAAAGAAGTTTGGAAAGATTTGGTTTTGGTTTGAAGTGGTTTGGTGTTAAAACGAGTAAGATATGGTGATTTACAGATGAAATTCATAACTTGAAAGCTTCAGTATTTTTGAGATGTTAAACTTGCTCAAATTCTAGAAATTTAAGAAGAAATTAATATAGAAATGAGTTAAGAATCATTTGGCTTTGATTTGATTTGATTTGCAGTTGAATTAAGAAAGTTATGCATGATTTTGCTGAGCATGTTCAATAAAACGAATTTTTGGAAATTGTAATAATTTATGAGAAATTGTGTTGGATTAATGGAGTTTGAATACTATGTAATGAAGATGATAAATCTGGAAATTTATGATTGATTATTCATATCTTGGTATGTTTTGATCTATTATGAAGATGATTTTATTGATAGTAAGTAGTGTAATGTGACTCACCGAGCTATGATTGATTGCTTTGAATGTGTTCCTGTGTTCTTTGTGAAAATTCAACTTATTCCTCATAAAATGCAAACTTGATCTAAAATATTCATCCAAATTCATAAAAAAAATAAAATTATATGAGATTGAGCTAATTAAATTTCCATGTACACATTCACTCCAAGAATTGATTTTTACAAACTATTTTAGCAAAATCATAACCTTTTTCTTCCAACATGAGATTAAAGATTTAGACCAAGATTGTTTGAGAATCATAAGGATAATGACCAATTCTAAAAGGTGTTTGTGGCATTAATAAATAGTAATTAGGCCTAAAGACTTATATGACTTAAAATCTAATTGGATCAAGATGTAAAATAAAATAATTGGACTATATGAACTTAAATTTACACGTCCCCTTAAGGTTCTAATTAACTTTTAAATTAGTTCAATTGAATCGATTATTTCAAGTCTTGAACGATCCATCTTGATTGGTTCTTGACTTAGATTAATTTAATTAATTAATTAAAATAGGAATCCTCTAAAAATGAACTGAATTTAAAATTATCCTCAACCAATTTGATCTTATCCTAAATCGATTCACTACATTTGAACCAGTTCAATTAATCAAGCCATTAAATTAATTAAACTCAATTTAAGAAATTGGAACTAATTATTAAATAAATAATTGGGTTGAAATAATGGGTCAATTTAGTAATACTAAATAGGCCCATAAGCTTAATGGACATATACTAGGTATCATTCTAAGTCAAGTTCATTAGGCTTAAATGGTAATGAATATTAAGTAATTATACAATTGAACTTGATTGAAGTAATTCATTACACACTAATACTAATCAATAATATTTATGTTCTAAATAGCATATGAACTTTTAATCAAGTTGGAGGAATATTCTAATTGATGTTTGGTGATGGTTCTTGAATTCAAAGTATCGTATAGTTGTGTGACATGTGCTAAATTTAGGATATTTAAAATGAATTAATACTTAAACTTAGCTCAAGAATCTAAAATGTAGTTTATGCATGGTCACTTAATTTGAAGATTGATACCCTTGAACTAGGTTATGGGTTATGGTTCATAATGCTAGGATGATAGGGTAGTTAGATGTTTGAGCCACAAAGGTGGTACAATGAGTAGTCGATAAGGCTTGTACTTATGTGAACTAACGATGCGAATGGAGAAAAGTTAACCAAATGTTATATATGTAATGGGATATAAGGCATTTGGTTGGACTAGGACCATAGTGGCAAGCTTAGTGTTTGGAGTGAATACTTGGATAAGACTACTTTATATTTGTTGATGGTTTTGGTATTAGTCATGGTTTCGATTATAGTATCCATATATGCCGTGTAGTCTTCTAAAGCCTATTGAGTAGGGTCAGACCCCTTTTGAGCCTCAAAGTGTTTGGAGTCATGAGTACTTTTATGTTACTTGTCTCACTTTAATTTAAATAACTTAACGAATTTATATTAATGCATTAGATTTAGGTATGCATGGCATATGCAAGTATGTCTTAAAACTATTATGTGGTAGGTCCTTATGGCTCATTCCCTACTTTCATTTTTAAGGTATTGATAAGTTTGCTAATAGTATGTAAACTAAATATAGGTCAATTGCTACTTTAAGGATTAGGATATCACTAGTTGAAGAGCCTCAATGATAGTTGTTACTTCCTTCTAATGTAAAAGGACTTTATAAATTCTATAAATACTAGATTTTATGAACTTTATAAAAAAAATACTTTTCTAATTAATATCAATAATCATTTTCAAAAATTAATGGATTTTCTAAAATATTTTCAAATGACAAAGCACTTTCCAAAATAAATTAATGTTTTCAAGAAATAAAATTGGTTTGGAAACTCACTTTTTGTATAGTAAGCCTTAGCGTATTCTACTTAAGTAGAATATGTGGTGGATTGTTATTGCCCTTAAGATTTCGAGGCATAACAAAATCAATGAGGTGTCTAAGCTCTACCATAAGTTATCAATTCTCTAGACTTTAATTAGGTCTCACACTCCTCTATGGAATTACATGTGTTTATAGAATCTCCTTATACTTTTTGCAAACATCTTTTGCACTAAGTTTAAAGAGGTAGTAACTTTGTCTAAGGATAACAATAGATTCCTCTTACATTTTTGCACAATATCTCAATAAATAAAAAAAAATGACTCTTTAACTCAAATTCATTTTTTTGTCTTTTATCGTGCCAATTCGTCATCATGTCATTTCTCTTTAAGTCTCATCCTTTATAGAGGTTTCAATTTCATTATTCAAATGCTATATTTTTTATAATAGTTGTTAAGTCTTCAAATTATAAAATATTTACTTTCTTCGTTTGAAGATATCCATATCTATCACTTAGCCCTCTTCTTTATTTGTTGCTTTAACTTTCTTTAAATATCTCCATGAATCTTGGATAACTTTTAAATATATTGATCTTATCATTCGATTTTGATTTGATTCCTTGATTATTGAGTCGATTGAGCTTTATTTAGATATATTACCAAAATATGTCCAATCTATGATGTTAGGCCTTTGATTATTTATTTTTTGTACAATTGATTCTAAACATCTCTTTATTAAGCTTCTGTATTTCTAATTTTGATTTTCTATTACATATTCTCCCAATCTTTAATTTGGCTTTTAAATCTTTTTTTTTTTGTCTTCCAAGTTTCTATGCTTCTTCTATTTTTCCAAGCAATCTTTTTAATGATTTAGATCTTCTTTTTAATTTCAAATTGTCTTTTGAGTCTTCAAAAACTTGTTTATGATTTTGAACTTCTTTTATGCTTCTAGTCTTCTAAAGCTTTTAAATTAATCTTTCTTTTGATTTCTTCACTTCTTCATTGGATCTTCAGTTCTGTATGGTTTCTACTTCTATTTTCTTGTGATTTCTTTAATAAGATGCTTTTTCAAAGCTTTAATGATTATACTGGTCCTTTCTCCCCTTGTTATTAAGCATTCTGTTTAAGCTCTACCTAACGCTTACTAATTGCCATTTCTACACACTTAAATAACTTTATTAGTAAACTTACTTGCATTTTATTATCATCAAGACTCTTATGGTGGATCTAACATAAAAAATGTGAATCAAGAAGTTCACGCAAGCTAGAAGGATGGTCAACTCGACTTAGTGAAGCAATTTAATTCAAGGCTCAAGAATTAAAGATTGATCGAGGCTTTTGGAGGTTAGTCAACTATGTTGATCAAGGTTCGATTGAATTGGCTTTGGGTAGGTTGATTGGGATGTGTTCAAGACTAGTTCTAGCAAGTCTAACTTTCTATCCTTCATTTTTAGTTATTTTATATATTTTGATTAGTTTTGATTTTATATATTTTTTTTTCATTTTTATGTTATTTTTAATAGTTATTAGGATTAATTTCTATTTTTCATTATTAACATATTTCCTAGCTTATATAAATTATTATTTTTTTCTTTTTTTAGTTGTTTCCTAGAACACTTTGGTCCTATTTTGTGCCTATAAATAGGCATTGGTTGTAATAAACAATTTATAGTATGTTCACTTGATTTAATAGAATAAGGAAGGATTGAATTACAATTTAATAGAAATCAAATAGATATGGCTATTACATATTTATTACCATATTTAATTGCCACAAAAAAAATAATGAATAAGACATGAATAACAAATAAATTATCCATTATACCCCTAAAATATTTACCCTTCTCTATCTTCCATAGCCATTATAAATGTAACATAACTTATGAGGACAAAATACTTATTGTAAAGATGATAAATGGACTATTAAATAATAATTCATGAGTTGGAGATATAAATATCTATTTAATATTTTGGTGATAGTAATTCATTGGGAATAACTATTTGGTATCTAAAATCCATCTGAACACCTTAATAGAAACTTTATTTGAAATAAGGGAGAGTGGAATGGCTATTCCTTCCAAGTGAACATGCAATTAGTTTATTGAGATATTAATAAAAATGATGAAGTGAGTGTTATCTCTTTAGAACTTATCAAGAACCATGTTCTTATGGCTTTCAAATTTGTATTGAGGCTCCCGACTCTTTATAGTTAGTGGGTTAAGGTTTTTCTTGCACTAAAGTTTTTTATTTGATATAATCAATAGGTTGAGGTCTTGGGGTTATTTTAGCAAATTTGTTAGGTTTAATCTTATCTTTGGTTTGTGGTTTACATACTCATGGGTCTAGGTCTACTTCAACCTGATTTTAGCATTTTTTTTGGGGGGGGGGGGGTGGGGGTTTGTGTTAATCCATCACATTTTTTAAGCTTAAAGCATGGTGGCTTAATGCCATGGAATTGCTTGAGCTTAGAGCCATAAGTGAGAATCACTTGCCAATGAGAATACTTTACTATAAGGCGATAGTGATTGGTAGTTGCTAGGGTATTGCCTTAACTTAATGTGCTAAGGCATTGCTTGGATTTAAGCATGTTAGTTAGGATGTTTGGGTGCTACGTAGGCTTAAAGGGTTATAGTTGAGGTGCTAGGGTATTACTTGAGCTTAGAGCATGATAGTTGAGATTCTAGGGCATTGTCTAAGCTTAGAGTGTGATAGTTGAGATGCCATGGCATTGCTTAGCTTAAAGCATGATGATTGAGTAGCTAGGGCATTGCCTAAGCTTAAAGTGTAAAAGCTGAGTTGCTAGAGCATTGCTAGGGCTTGAAGTGTGAAAGTTGAGTTGTTAGGACATTATGTAGGGTCTATGCATGAAAGCTATAATACAAGAGTGTCGCTTGAGCTTTAAACATTGTAGCAAATGATATTGCTAAATATATATATATATATATATATATATATATATATATATATATATATAAGCAAACTTCACTTTCATTTTAAAACATATTGAAATGACACGCTGGATCTGCCTTTTATTTTTATCTTTTAGTGAACTGTTAATTGCTATAGTGTCTTTAGCTGCCTTTCATGTAGACCCTATGAGCTGGGAGTGGATTATTATGGACATTTTTGTCTTCAATGATAAATTCCTCACTTTATATCCTCTTATGGAGTATTCTTTTTAGGCTCTAGCAATCTTTATGGGGTGGTCTACAATTTTACAATATCAATAGTACTTAGGATCCTTCTTTTGTCTTCCATAGGTTAGTGCTCAACTCTTAGCATTTTAAGGCTCCCATCTTGCTGCCATGAGTTGAATATGGTATGCAAAGTGCTTATTGGACAAGGAGATGGAGAAACTTTTATAAAGCCTCTCTATATGTCACTTTTTGGTTTCTTGCTACTTCTAAAGTTCTTGCCTTGGGTTGAGCTTATAGATGTTACCAATTTGTTAAAGTTAACAACTTTTCTTTGTTGTCTCATAACATAGTTGTTGGTTCTTTGTGCATTCTCCACGAGTGCAGTGAAAGAACATAGGGAGAGGTTCTCCAAGTGTACAACATATTTGGAGAACATATCTTAGATGCAAATCCTCACTAGCTATTTTTCATTATAGGCATCTTAGATGTCTAAGGAGCATTCTTTGAATTATTCAACATACTTCATGAGACCATTTTGTGGCTTCTATTTGATTTGTTCCCTATTAGTTATTGTAACCCATTCTTGGGTAGAGAAGAACTTCTTTAGAAACATCGTACTTGTGGTTATCTATAAACTCACTAACCAAGGAGTGAGGTCAGCATATAAGGTGTATGTATGCCTTCTACTTAAGTGATTTTGAGAACTCCTTCAGCTTCAAGTCACCATTCAAGCTATAAACTTTTAAAATTTTAATAAACTTTATTATATGTTTGTTAACACTTCCTTGTTTACCATTGATTAACATAAACTTTTGGCCTTATATAATCTTTAAGATATGGTTTCATGGCTTTGTGATAATGATATGAAAGCTTAATATCCAATACTCCCTTAGATGATTTAACTTATATCTCCCTTAAGTAGATATCTAAATCCTCCTTTGTAAAAGGAAGAGCTTAGGGTAAACATCATAGCCTTGGCTAGTAGGCAGGAGTAGGGTTAGTATAGTTAGTAAATATACCAAGCATGGTGGGTGTGGAAAGCAGCCTATAAGGACAAAGAGCCACTGGGTTCAATTCTTGCATTCTCTATCTTAGGTGCAAGATATCATCCAACTACAATTTCTATTATAGGTGTTTACTCACCTTCTCATTAAGGGATGCCCTCAAAAGTGGTAGGAGGTAGGAATGCCATCGGGTTGGGTTTAGGGTGGGTTTTATAAAACCTAAACCCGACTTGATGCCTTATAAGGCAACCCATGACATGCCCCAAAACCACATAGGGTTTTTATTTAATACCCAAAACCCATCCCATCAAAGGTGTTATAAACCCACAACTCGACCTACTGACCTATTACTAAAATTTGTGTAGGGCACCCACATATAAATAAAGAGATAAAGTGTAATTGAAACTCTTGCAGTTTTTCTTTTTTCATTTTTTTCCATTCATAGAAACATATACTAGGATTAAAGTGATAACATACTATATAATGATATAAATTGTTTATAAGAGAATAACTATATTAAACATGATTTCTTGTAATTGTAGTTTTCATAAACTAATCTCATAGAGATATTATTGAATCACATTTAAAAACTTAAAGTTCAATGACATAAATTTTATTTAGTCACATTTGAATATTGTTGCAATAGGAAGTTCAATGTACTATATAGCTATCATCCAAATTCTAAGTTAAATAAAGTTCAACTCATCGATCTATATTCCTACAAGTTTATAACATAATTCACTAAATTTCAAAAACTAACTAAAGTTCATTCCATCTTCTTTTTAAACATTCATCAAAATTAACTAATATTCAACTCGTCCTCTTTCTCAATTGTATCCATACCTATAAAGAGAGGAAAAAATTCTGTAAAATAGATTAGAAAAGATATGAGATCGAGGGATGTAAATATAGCTAGCAAGTGGGAATAATGAGACTAAATAATAGAAATATGACTGAGGTTTCCTAGACTTTAGCAAATTAAATGAAAAAATAGTCTATTTTAGTGTGATGTGACAATTTAGTAAGCTATAGTCTTTAACTTTTGAAATTTGATTTTGAAAGTATTATTATCTAACATTTAGTGAGTTAGGTTTTTCCATCTTTTTTTTCTCTAAAACCCAAAACCTAACTCATAACCTTATAGGGTTTTAAAGTAATACTCAAACCCCTCTCAAAACCCTATGGGGTATTACCCTATAGGGTAATTAGCAGATTAAGTAGGTCAGGTATCCTATAATGACTCGTTCGGTAGCATCCCCAGTAAAAGGATTGTTTAGTTGAATAAGGTGGTGATGTGTTATTACATAACAATAGTAGGATTTAGCAAAGCAATATCCTATTAATAGAACAACATTCCATTGCAACAATCATCTTTGGCATGAATAGAGAGAACATCAATAGGAATTGATTTAGGATTTTAGTGATCACTTGCATCATCCACAGCATCTATGTGACTTTAGAAGGATCGATCTATGTTAGTTGTCTTTATTAATGTTCTTTAGTGGTGGCATGTTTTACTCAATGATCTTAATGTTAACTTCCTATTCTTGAATGGCTAGATGTCTTTTTGTTTGTAGGTGTCATTGCTTTAGTGTCAACTCTCTTTGTCCCTAGTAAAACATCGAATGTAGATACAAGGATCTAGTAAATGGTGACATGTGCATCTGACATGAATCTTATACTTTATGGGGTCTTAAAGAAGTGACATGGAAATGATGCGTGGAGGAATGAGAAGGGGAGAGTGGTAGGGAAGAGGAACTAGTAATCCCATGGGGCTTGAGTGCACTTGTGATAGATAAGAGAGTTTGAAACTTCAATCTTATATTTCTTAAGCAAGAGTGCTTGAAAATCTTTTAGATTGTAAATCTAAACTTTATGCTAAAGTTTAATGACAAGGCTCTGTATCTTACTTCTCTTGACCATTTGAAATGAAGAGGAATAACTAAGTACTTATAGAGTTTGTAGATTGACATTATTCATTTGATCACCTTGGCGATCAACAAATGAGATAAGGTCCCCTCCTTATGGATCTTCGTATAGGTGTTTCTCGAGTCCAAGTCCATAAAGTCTTGTTGATTGTATGAATTTACTTAAGAAAAGTTGAAAGCTACAAACCATTCTTAATGGTCTTTGTTCCAAGCCCACCATATTAAATCTTCATTCATTCTAAAACTTTGACACACTTCTAAGCTTATCACTATCTAAAAAAGTCAAACCTAAATTGATATTCTAAATTCCTATGAAACCAATTTATTCATGAGAGGTTTTCTAATAAAAGGAGTCATGTGTTTGTCTTCATTTTTTTTTATTAAGCAAAGTACATTCTACTTGTACAATATTTATAATTCTATTCATTTTTTTAAACCCCGTACACATGGATAAAGGGGATACTAGCCCTAAATTTTATTAAAAGAAACTGTAATTACACCATAAGAGGGGGGCATAGACCTAACCTATTGAGATTACAAAGCACTTGATATCTATTGGAAAAATAAACAAGGGAGTACTACTCCCCTTATAAAGGAAAATTGTAGAAAAAATAGAAAAGAAAATGGAAAATGGTAGTACTACTTCCAATATAATAACCACTCCATTAACAAAAGATAAAAAGCAATAAATAACAAAACCATTGAAAGGACAAACAATGCACGAGAGAAACTACAAGGTTAGCAAGACACAATTCTAGTACCATCAATCCTCATAGCATCTTGTAGTAAAATTCTTTTGAGCTTTGCATCTATTTATGATTCTTCCTTGATGAAGAAATCAAACTAAATATCACATGTGTGTTTAGTGAGCCAGTCAGCTGTTGCATTTCATTCTCTTAAGATATGACTAACTTGACCTTTAATTTCTTTTAGGAGTGTCTTTGCCCATGAGATGTCATTCCAAGTATCCCATCTTATTGTAGTTGTAGGCAACTACCTTGAGACCACTAATGACTCTATTTCAATGTTGATCCATGTGAAGTTATATTGTCTACATTGTTCAAGTCCCTTTACAATAGCTTTTAGTTCAATAGATTCAACTGATTTAAGATTTGTGGTAAATCTAAAGCCCTATATGAAATTTCCTTTTGAATCCCTAAGTATTCTAGCTCCCCCTCCCTTTCCCTTACTAAAGCTACCATCTACATTAAGCTTAACTACACCCTCGTTGGGATGAGCCTAAGAAAGGCCAAGAATCTTTTTCCATTGTGGAGGATCAATGATGCTAGAAAAGAGATCCTCATCATCCCTAATTTGTTCTAAAGAAAAAGGGGTTAGCCTTCCCTAAATTCATCAAATCATCCATGATGTGATTAGCAAGAATCTTAATGGGCTTGCTCACATTTCTATGCTTTCTATTTTTTTTTTTTTTTGCCCCATAGATGCCATATGATTAAAGTAGGAACAAAAATTCTTATGTGATTTGAAATATTTCCTACTTTGCTTCTCTAGAATTTTAACATGACATCCACGAAAGAAATGCTTGGAATTGGAAAAATTCCAAAATGAAGAGCAATTTGATTCCAAATATCCCTAGCGTAAGTATATAAAAGAAAAACATGTATGGTTGATTTACCATCTTGTTTACGACAAACACATTAGGAAGCAAGTGACCTTCCCCATAAACACTACCTATGCTCTATCAGAATGAATAATTGAATAATCCGCCACATGAAAAAGGATATCTTAAGGGGTGTAAATTTGTTCCAAAAAAGTTTATAAAGATTAACCTTTTCCAACTTGAGCTTTAAATAGTTCTAAGCACTCGAGATAGAAAAAGGTCCCATCAGTTGAGATCATCCATTGGGGGGAATCATTTGCTTCCTATTTTAAATTTAACAAAAGTGCTTCTTTGATCAAATTAGTAGGAAGAAAATGTGCAAGTTTATCTACATCCAAATGATTGTTAATCTAAAGGTCCTTCACTCTTATGCGAAGGGAAACCATGGGAGAAACAATGAATAGTGTCTCTCTAGGGTGCCACTTATCAAACCAAAAGCTAATTTCACCCCTTCTTAGGTTAAATATAAGATGTTTCTCAGTGAAGTCCCTTGCCTTAAAAGTCTCTTTTAGAGAGGAGTAGAACCATGACATATAATGATTTTAGTTGAATGTTTTCCCTTAAGATATTTAGATTTCATAAAATCAATAAAAATGGATTTTTTAATTTTGAATTTCCATTAGAGTTTAGCTTCAAACACTTTAGAGACATCCCTAAGGGGTTTAATACCTAAACCATCATCCTCCATAGGAAGGCACACTTTTTCCCAAGAAGCCCAATGAGTAGCCCTAAACTCTACAAACCCCACTCCCCCCATAAAAAGTTTACAAACATCCCTTTAAGTTTATTGATAACCCATTTGGGTGGTTAGATACCTTGAAAAAGGTAAAGAGGTAGAGAAGAAAGAAGACTATTGATGAGGGTAATCCTACTCCAACAAGATAACCAAGATTAGCCCAATTGTCAAGTCTCTTAGAAAACTTTCAAAAATATCATTCTCCCAATGGTAAGAGGGCCACTAAGGTAAGAGATTGGAAGGTGTTGAATGTTTATACCTGATAAAGATTTAATGGCTTGCTTGTTGGATGATTTCATGTTTTCCTTGATAATTCTATTCATTTTATTTTAATCTGTACATCTCGAGAGTGGCCTCATAAAGCTAAGTCCATGAAAAATGCATTTTTTTTTTCAAAGTATTAAAATAAGGCAGTGATAAAACTCATAAGGTGAGTAGGGTTAGGAATGAGCATATAGTGTATGCACCTTCACCAAATTAATTTTTTTATACCAATGGTGTATGTAGTATGTGCACCTTCAATGCATGAATTAGTTTGTCACTAGTTTGGTACCAGCAAGTTTCCATCAATGTCACTATAGAGTCTTGCTTACATTATATTGACTTATGAGGGAGGACCAACATAGACTAGTTGGCATTATATGTGCCTTATATAGGTGTATAGAAAGAGCATTGTGCTCAATTGGTCTAGTTAGGGCTAGTAATGGAGTACATCTGGATTACATTCAAGGGCATAGATGTGTTAGGCTATATAGGATGTACTAGAGAAATCATTAGACACCTAGTAAGTAATGTGTAATAACTTAATTATATAACTTCCTTTTATGTACTTTCTTGTGTTTCTCCATTTAGGTTGATGCCTTCCACAAGATACACTTAGTGCCTAATTTGTCTATAGCGATATCTTTTGTTGATGGAGGCATACGATTTGTTGAGGATCATGCTAAGGTTGTATTGTTTCTTGCAATTCACCAAGAGTAACATGATGAGTAGGAAGATCTCGAGCCAGAATATGCAATGCCAGTAGATCTTGAGCTTGAAGCACCACCCACCTAGTGGTAAGGGGCCAAGAGTTAGAAGAGGTTGATGGAGAGATGGGCCAGGGTGATCATTAGGATGATTCTATAGATCCTTCCATATAGTATGTGCCACACAACTATTAGTTCATGACTGAGGACATGATAGGTAGCTCATGTTCCAATCTAAGCTCATTTGTGACCCCTCCATTGTTAGTCTCTCTTAATGGTCCTGCCCTTACCTCACCAGCTCCGTGGAGAAGGCACCCTATCAACTGAAGATTAGTAAGAGTTTACAATCTTTAGTATAGTAGAGTTTAGTGCCTTTGCATGACTTTTATGAATCCCTAGAGTCTCATTTAATCTAGGAGTCATATGTTACTTCTATCGCTGATGTTGAAAAAGTAATAGAGCATAGCTCTATGTTATTTTGGATAATAAGATAGTTCATTAGGAATAGGAGCAGGAGGGGATAGATATGTATAGCATTTCTATCGTAAATTTTCATGAATATTTGTATCCATGTATAATTTAATGAGAAATTGATGTATTCAAAGTGTTTTTCACATGTTGGATATCTAACATTCATTCAATACTTGTTTTGTATTATACTTTTTCAATACTCGCGATTTTATTTATAATTAGAACTTATAAAATTAGTAAAATTGTATAAAATCATATAGAATTAGTAAAATCGAAAACTTGTAAAATGGTATACATAAATTCATATTTTTACCAAAGGTTTGAACCTAAATGATCTTACATCAATTTTATTAAAAAAAACCTCATAAAATTATAAATTCATAAAATCATACATTTGATTCATGATTTTAATAACTATGATTATAGCTTGCAATGTGCAATTGGGATTGTGCTTTATGGAGCTTGAAGTTTGGATTTTCAGTTTGTAATTGATTAACTAAGGTGGATTTTCCATATTAATGTAATCATACTATATTTTTGTGACAGGTTGATGTTTAGAATGTGTTATGCTACTTTTTATGGACTCAAAAAAATGTATTTATGTATGAGGTCTGGTTAATGCTCCTGGTTTTCTTAATTACATGCACTATCTCGAGCACTAACTTTTCCCACCTTTTCATGTACTTAGCTCTGGAGTCGTAACATATGTGTTTCGCGGAAGCAATTATCTTCGCGCTGACGTTCGAACTGTCCGGGAAAGTTTGAAGATTTGGATGATTAACGTCTCCCTTCTCTGCCCTAATCCTCATCACCATCATTGTCATATTCATGGCTTCATTCGACTCTCCAACACCCACTTACTTCTCCTTCTACACTCCCTTTTCCCATTTCGATTCCAAAAACGTCACTTCTCAAACTCTTCTTCTTCATTCCCTTCACCTTCCCAAACCCAAACCCAAGCTCATTCCACTACTATTAACTCAATCTGTTCATTAGTCTGCGAGTCTTACCACAAAAACTCTAATTTCAAACAATCTCCATGGGCCCACCGTCATCTTAATTTAGACTTAGATTCCCATTCCTTAACTCATGAACAAGCCATCACCGCGGTTGCTTCTTTGGCACATGAGGTTGGTTCCATGGTTTCGCTTAGTTTCTTTCACTGGGCAATTGGGTTTGATAAATTTAAGCATTTTATGAGACTTTACATTGTTTGTGCAATGTCCTGTGTGGGGAACAATAACTTGGAAAAAGCTTATGGGGTTATGGTGTGCATGGTTAGGAATTTCGCAGAGGTTCAGCGGTTGACCGAGGCTGTTGGGATGGTTCTTGAGATGCAAAATCACGGGATGGTCCTTGATGTTAGGATTTTGAATTGTGTAATTGCGGTCTGTGGGAAAATGGATTTGGTTGATTATGCCGAGAAGGTGTTAGACGAAATGTGTGAGAGAGGGGTTCATCCCGATTCCACGTCTTATAAATTGATGGTTGTTGGGTATTGTAAGATGGGTTTGAGTGTGGATGCTGGTAGATGGTTAGGCAAGATGATTGAGAGGGGCTTTTTGGTTGACAATGCCACTATGACATCGGTAATTCAGGTGTTTGGCAAAAGTGGAATGGTGAATCGGGCAGTTTGTTATTTTAATGAGATGGTGGAGATGGGTTTGAGTCCGAATGTTATAAATTTTACATCTTTGATTCATGCGTTGTGCAAGAAAGGTAGCATTAAGCAAGCGTTTGAATTACTTGAGGAAATGGTCAGGAAAGGTCATAAACCAAATGTCTATACTCATACTGTGCTCATTGATGGTCTTTGCAAGAAGGGGTGGACTGATAAGGCTTTTAGGCTGTTCCTCAAGTTGGTCCGGAGTGAGAATCACAAACCTAATGTCCATACTTACACTGCTATGATCAGTGGATATTGTCGGGAGGACAAGATGAACCGTGCTGAGATGTTATTTGACAGAATGAAGGCGCAAGGATTGGTTCCTAATGCCAATACATATACAACTCTTATTGATGGCCACTGTAAAGCAGGAAATCTCGAAAAAGGATATCAACTATTGAATGTGATGAGTGGCGAAGGTTTTATTCCTAATATTTGCTCTTATAATGTACTTATAGATGGTCTTTGTAGAAGGGGACAATTTCAAGATGCTTACAGGCTGCTTACGAAATGTCTTCTTCATGGATTGCAACCTGATTTGTTCACATACACAATTCTCATACACGAACAATGCAAGAGAGCTAACATTAAACAAGCGCTAGCACTTTTTTGTAGAATGGTTAAGATTGGTGTTCAAACTGACATGCATATCTATACAACTTTGATTGCTGCTTTCAGTAGGCAAGCAAGAATGAAAGAAAGTGAGTTAATTTTTGAGGAAGCTGTTAGGGTGGGTCTTATTCCAACTAAGGAAACGTTTACCTCTATGATTTGTGGGTTCTGTCGGGAAGGAAATATCAGCTTGGCCTTAAAATTTTTCCACAGAATGGGTGACCATGGTTGTGCCCCAGATAGTATCACGTATGGAGCTTTGATAAGTGGGCTATGCAAGGAGTCAAAGTTAAGAGAAGCTTGCCGTCTCTATGATGAAATGATAGATAAGGGGCTTTCTCCATGTGAAGTTACTCGATTAACACTAGCTTATGAATATTGCAAAAGAGATGAATCTGCTACAGCATTATTGATCTTAGAGAGGTTAGAGAAAAAGCTATGGATCCGCACTGTTAATACCTTAGTGAGGAAGCTCTGTAGTGAGAAAAAAGTAGGCATGGCAGCAATGTTCTTCCATAATTTGTTGAGTAAGGAACAGAAGGTGGATCGTGTAACCTTGGCTGCATTTATGACAGCATGTTATGAAAGCAACAATTATGCTCTTATTGCAGATTTGACTGGAAAGATTTCTAAAGGAATTGGCTAATGGTGATCTGTGGACCAACAGTAAGTCATTCTTTCTTTGGCTAGGAAGGCTTTTTCTTCTGTCTTTTTTCCCCCCATTTTTTTTTGATTTGCAATGATTCCACATGTGTCCCTCTATGAGATTGACATGATCCTCTTGTCAAAGTACTTTAAAATGGTTATCATGCATCTATTGTAATGAAAGAAAGAAAATTTGTGAAGATATATAACTTGCTAAGGTTCTGCCTCGGCCAAAAATTAAAGGCCAAGTTTGAGAAGAGGAATTTAATTAACTAGCATTGCCTGCAACTTTGATTAAGCTAATGCAGCATCTAGTTGAATATATATGCTAGATTAAGATTAGCATAACGCAAAAATGAAACTTTAAGCTCTAATATGTGCTCGACACTTCATGGCTAATGTGAGCAAATTGTTTATTTTGTGGCAAAAAGATTAACAGAATAGAATGTGATTTCTATGAAGGAGATCCAGTGTTTATTTGCTGATTATTCTATTTGTTTAAAAGATGATTTTGCTTGTTAAACTTCATCTTTATCAGAAGTACACAATGCATGAAAGCTCTTTCTCGAGTAAAATTAATTAGAATGCTATTTGATGAATTGATGATACTATAAATCCTATGTCTAAATGGAATTGAGGTACAAAAGGGAATTAAAATTCTTGAAAAGTTTCTTATTAATAGGATACAGCCTCTATACTATTAATAGATAAAAAATTTGACAGATCCAGAGATATTGATGATAAATGTTTAAAAACTATAATAAATGATGCTAACACAGGGACCTTTATATCTCAAGGCCATTTTTCAATTATAATAGTAGTGTCCAAGAAATGGGGTGAGAAGACAAATCTCCCTATTGTGTCATAACACAACTCAAGGACAAGACGGGGTCTATGTTTCATGGGTAAAAATTTTGACAGAATCAGAGATCTTGATGACAAAACTTAAAAAAGTATAATATATAATGACACCTCAGGGTCCTTTAAACATAAGGCCAATATTTCAAATTTAATAAATGCATTCTAGAAATTGGGTGAGAGATGGAAGAGAAGAGATTAACTGATTCTTATGAGAATAATTTATTTTTTAAAAGACTAGTGCTCTCCCAATCATCTTAGTGTTTTAGATGTACATTGCTTTCCAAGATTGGTTGCTTTTCTTAAAATCATGTCAGATTTTGCTGATGAGATGGGGGCCACATGTCTTCTGCGTTATTATTTGCCTTTGCTGAGTTTTTGAAGTAAGAACAATGGCTGAGCATACAAAGTATACAATAGTATCTGGAATAATGAGACCTAGAGATGATTTTATATGGTATTCTGTTGTCATCTGATGGGTGTGTGAGCATTTCAAACAACGCGATCTAAGATACTTATGTTATCTATGGTATAGTTGACACTTTTCTAAGGATGAGTTTCCAGCAGATATTGATTTCTAATCATATAGTTTTCCTTACTTTTATATATGCAGGATGCTTCTGACCTGGTTGAAGCAGAGTGGCAGATATTGATTTCTAATCATATAGTTTTCCTTACTTTTATATATGGAGGATGCTTCTGACCTAGTTGAAGCGGAGTGCTTTGTGTTGGGGCTAAAGATGGTTGGAATATGAAACACAACAGCTTGAAATTGTGCTGGCTCTTCTTATGATGTATGCTGTCAAGTTACCTGAATATGTAGGGGTATGACTCTTGTATTCAGCGGTCCTCATATCAAAGTTGTGATGGTGCAATTTTCTTCAGCAGTATCTTGATGTACGAGTGACATTATCTTCTTCAAATTGGGAACCCAGAGCAGTGCACAAGAGAGATAGTAAGAGGTCCAATCTGAAATTTATGCCCAGAAGTTGACAATGAATGAATTGTTTGGAAGGCAGAAATATGCCTTCAGGGTTAATCAAAGGTATTGATGCAAATCAGTAGTTTACATTGATATTTTACTGATTTATGAGGAAATCGCTTGCTGTCAGGGACCGTTAATTCACTGTGGTGATGAGGTATCACACCATGTTCCATATGAATTATTTCAAGATCAAGGAAAGGAGAAGCTGAATGTGATCTCACGCCTTGTAACCACAATGGAATGAAAATTATTCTTCATGTAATGAGTGAAATGTTTACTAGGAAAGGGTAATGAGAATATATATATATATATATATGTAAAAAGAATGGATTCAGTACGAGGCCTTCTGTCTCAGGTCCAAAGAAGAGTCGCTAATTGTTCTGAGTATATATGGTGATCTCTACTAAAAAATGATACTATTTCAACCAACATTTAGAATATTCATACTGTGACCAAAGGGCTGAATTCTGCTGTGGCCCCTGAGGCAGGGAAAAAAATAGTGCAACAAGATAGGAAATATGAATAATTTAGCAGCAGCGGTGTTGCTTGGCTTGCAAAATCTTACGTCACCTGGAAAATGGAATGCAGAGATTTTGTTGAAGGGTGCTCTGTGACAGGTTTTGGTTCAATTTTCGTATGACTGGTTAAAATGAAAAATTTCAGAGGCTTTTTGTCAGCCACATTACGTTGACCAAGTCCAGTATGTTTTCTTAGGTAGTTGAGTGCAGGGCTCAGAATATACATACATACATACATACATACATATATATATATATATATATATATATATACCTTTTAATTTTTTTTATTTATAGTTATTCGCCTTTTCTCCGCCTGGTGGTTCAAGCTTTTGGTGGACCATTTGATATGGTATAAGTAAATTCTAATTTCTCCTCACATAATCTATCTGATCATTTTCACACAACTATAATTCATCAGTTCATGTTCCAGAAGCAGGGTATTCTCCTATTGTAATCTTCGTCATTCAGTTTTTGCCCGAGTGAATGTTAAAGGTCCTTCTGCATTGCTTATGCTTGCTGGTTGAATAGGTGTTAAGGAGATAAATTGCTTTCCCACAAACATCTTAAGTTCAAGTTTTGTTGTGGGCATATTGGGTTTGCATAGGGGAGTGCGCCGACATCCATAAACTACCTTAACAATCCTTTCATGGTACTTGGATTCCTTTTTTTTTTTTAATTTTTTTCACTGACATCAAAAGAGGTGGGAGAACCCTACAGAGAGGAGACTTAAACTATAGTTACAAATACCAGAAAGAAAAAACCAAAACGGAATTAGATCGATAGTGCTTTACACAGAAAAATAGAGCAAAATTTTCCTTGCTAGAATATTAACTGTACTTATTGTAGTGGGATGCGATATTCCTTGACAGAGGAAGGGTGGTCTGAGAAGGTGCTTCTCATCTCATGTTTAACAAGGAACTTTTGCCACCATTGATACTACATGCGATATCTCTCTGGCTGATGCCATACTTCAATAGTATTTTATTATCTGCACTATCTGCCTTCTTGATGATTGACGTGACAATGTAGCTTGTCAGTCTCAATTCCGAACCTATTTGACTGGCGAATAGTTTCTTTGGTCCTACCTTAATAGGCACGATGGGGTCTAGGAAAGGAAACAGGCATGGCGGGTAACTTCTCACTAAGCTTGTGTATTTTGCTCCATTATGATCTAAATTTCGCTCCAGTTGTCTGCAAAAAATAATGAAGTGGTGGTCCTAGTTTTCCTTCAACTATGAACTAGTTGATTATGAGTGTTTTGTGCTCCGGTATCCAATCAGAGATTAATGGGCGTATTTATGTGTCCTGTAGCTTTTGATAATCATCTGCTATGTTTGGTTGTGTCTATCTTATGTTACCTTCATGAGTGAAATGCTTTTACAGATACACTAGTGGTGTCAAACTTTGAAATGCTCGTGTGTATTACATAGAACTGGACATAATATTTTAACATTCGAGTATTGCATAATCATTTTCTGACATTTGATCCTTTGCTTCCCTCTCTTGTTAATCAGTTATCCCCTTGTTGAAGTGCGTGATTAACTGGACTTGCATATAAGGAGGTTCAACTTTTTTTTATGGTTGAAGGGTCTGAAGGAATTGCCATTTTATTTTTTGCATATTTTATGTTGTGGATAATAGTGTGTTGGAAACTTACTGTAAGTGGAATCTGGATTCCGGCTACAGGCATGTTGTTATTCTTATATTTACAAAAACAAGGTACTCTTCAGATTACATAAATATACTTATAAAAAGTAGTAACAATGCGCTTGCCAAGTCTATGACCTGGCTTGGTTCCATTACCTCGTGCGCCCTGGAAATTATCCTTTTTGGACTCTGATGTTTAGATAGTATTAGTACACCAAATCCACTCTGATATGTCCTACGGTATCCATATCAACGCAGCATATGTATGTGACAGGGAGCTGGAACCTTTGGTAGAAGACGACCATTAGACTGCCCGACTTCTGCTTCCTAATCAAGTGAATTGGGGCCGAAACATCTTCTTTTGACAGGGTTCCACAGCCATTGTACCAGGTACCTTCGCCCTTTCACTCCATTCAAGTTATATCCATTGCCCCATTTGTCCTTCGACACCACTCCCACATAACCACCTCCTGCACCACTTCCATATACTCCTATGCAAAGATCAGCTATTTCAGTGGGTGCGGTTGGATTATCCCCAGCATACCACGCATTCACCAGTGGATCACTCGATACCTCAGCAAGCTCATGAGCAATCACGCTTATCATTCCATCTGTGCCTACATCCCCATTTGGTGGCTTCATAATATTGTTACCTCCACCAGTGCTTGGTGGTGGCTTACCTGAATATTTAGGCCAGGCAAATGGATAAGCGCACATTCCAGGGCACTGACTCCCACTATTACCAACCCATGCATAGGGGACCGTGACCCCCACAGTGGTTGGGAATGTGAAGTAGTGGAAGCCACAAGCTGCCCTGCAGAAGTCTTGGACTTGAACATCATATGATGACAGGATTAAGTAGAGACCATTATGAGGATTAAGCGGTAATGCATGGGGATATGAAGTAACAGCATTCTTGATGATGGATTGCATTGATAGGCGACTAAGGTAGATGCCATGTGAGTATTTATAGTCGTAAAATTCCCCTGAAAGAGTGAACTTTCCAGTGATATTAGACCCTGTTTGATCGGTGTAAAGCTGGACGGTCCGCCACCAGTCGGCAACGGAAGGGTAAGAGGCTGAAGAAGATAGAGAGTAGATGAAATCTCTTATGATGTTCTGTTGGTCTGGATTCTTCCAATGGCCATACCATATAATGTACAAATTGATAGGGGATGCAAGAACAGGACCCATGTGGTACTCAAGGTCCGCTTGGTCAGAGGAACCTTCATAGTTCTTGGCTTGATCGAATTGGATGCCATGGTCCCATGAGAAAACCAAGGGAGTGGCGCCCAGGAGATATAGCAAGAACAAACAAATGCGAAACTGCAGTTTCTGCATTGTGGTATGTTGTTGGTTGGTGTTGTGATGAGTGGCCACAGGTTTGAGAAGGGAGTACTTATAGAGAGAGAGGCCAGCGTAGCTGCTGAAGTCATGAGAAGGTAGATTCTTCTTTGATAATGTCGCTGTCGTAGTGTGACAACTTTTTCCTTGCCATGGAGAGGACCCTTTTCCTTTTTCTTGGGTGCACCTCACATTTTGATGTACATATGTTGTCGGGTTGTATATATGTGAGCACACATTATCTATTTTTTCACTAGACCGAAACATTGTTTGGGAAAAGTTTTTCTACTCCAAAGTTGAACCGACAGCATCAGTGTATGCACCACCAGTCATCACATTTTTGCAATACGAGTATAATGAACTGGATTGCTTATGAATCGTCTAACCTATTATCCAATTATTAAAACCTCTATTATACTAATTTTTATAGTCATCTAAAAATTTCGATTATTGACGAATTTGATTAAACACTCATGTTAATATTTTTGTCACTATGATTTAAAAAATCACGTGAATCTTTTCATGGGCAGTTGAGTCCAGTTTAGATCACTTGCTGCATGATGCCTGCAAGAAAGCATGCTAGTTAATTTACTTATTTTATTTAATAAATGTGTTTGGGTAAATAGGTTAGGTTTTCGTGGAATCCGAATTAACCGATCGTATACATTTGACAATACATTCACAGAAGAAGGGAAGTTTAGATTATATTATTTCATCTACGTTGAAAAAAAAAAAAAAAAGAAAAAGAAAAAGAAAGAAAGTACTGAGAGCATATTGGCTATAACTATGTAAACAACATATCTATTATCTAGCAATTGCGACAGATGTTTGGTCTCCTTTAATATCATGTGGGCCAACAACCTTAAAGTGCTATTGCAAAATATCAACCGTTGTCTAAACTAACATTGGCAACCGTCGGCAAAGAGCAAAATAAATATATTTTACCTTACGTAATCATGTTGATGTGATGATAAGAATAAATAAAAATTTAATATATAGCAATATTTATAATTAATAATAATGTAAAACAAAAGTATTAATTTTTTATTAGATTTTACCTTTTATTGAATATTACATATGATATTTCAATCTTAATAATTTGTTTTTTTCATAAAGGGGAGTATTAAATAAACAGTATACAATGATGGATGCATCCTATGGTAAAACCAAGCATGTGATGCCTTTTCAAAAGGTACCCATTTCCCTTTCAATGCCTTTGACCACTCGCGATCTGACGTTAGGGAGTTCAACACTTCTGAATACTAAAACATCTTAATTGATTCATAGAGGATGCTCAGTGACAATACGACTCGTTCAGAATTTAACGTTGAAGTTTCTAAAGTTCATCTGTTTGATCAACAGAGAATTGGCAAACGTACGTTCAAGATTTATGCCACGGACTCCTTATACTTTCAATACTTCAAAAGGATTGTAACAAGTGTTCCTTTCAGTTTAGTGTAAGAGAGAGTCTTCCATCCACTTTCCTTAATCTGCTGCATGACCCTCGATGGAACATAATTTGACTGGGGCAAAATATTTATGTACTAGCTTTATCCACCACTTATATATTCTCCCGAATACCAAACTTTTCAATTATCCAAAAAGAATTATCTATTGTCATGTATATTAATACAACTACATGTTTTGAAAAATGGGTCAAACTGAATTATATTATATGTGATTTGATTTAGTAAAAATTTGTTTTGAGAATGGATAACCCACTCTATCACTTAGTCTTGATGCTTTTGTTTGAGTGCAGAATTGTGGCAATGGCCTTTATGAATTGAGACTGACTTAAAGTGACAACTTTCTAAAGCGGGAATTGCTGCTGAAATGCCGTTCAAAAGGAGTATCTGATGCAATGATACCTTTAGCTCGACATTTCCATGGAAAACCTTTTCTGAAAAAGGCAATTCCTTTCACATTCATCAATAGAAAGAATTCCATTTGAAGATCTTGATGATTATTTGTTTCAATCCATCTAGTCATTGATGTTTTTAAGTAAGCCAATAAGATCTAAACATTAGCCTAGACAAATTATACGTATCCTTTTTTTTTTTTTTAAATAATTTGAGTGGTCCGACTGAATTTAATTAAAAAAAAAAACCCAAAGATGAAACCGCCCCAAAAAAAAAGAAAATAGAAGAAGAAATTAATGTATAGAATTTATGTGAAAAATTCTAAACTAAGGATGAAAAAACAAGAAGTAAGAGTCGATCGACTATAAGTATAAAAAAAAAAAAATAAATACAAACCCACACTTTCTCTAATAAATCTCCATCTTCGCTTGAATTTCTACAAATCAACGTGTAAATGCACTCAAGCTTGCCTCCTGCTTTTAGCTGCAACTATTCAGTCTTATCAGCCTCCTGCTTTCCGGGGGATCCCGTGCCTCGTATTAGTCCACAAGCACCCCTTGTCCTGCAACCAGGACATTGTCCACATACTTCGAAATTGTATGTAGCTGTAAACTACTTGGCCCCTACGACATCTGCCCATTCATACCGATCAACATTTACGGAGATATTGAGTACCCATTGAGCCTCTTAGGTTTCATCTGCCTCCAGTCCCTGTCCTCACTATAGGACTCAAAGAACACTTCATGACTGAAATAAAATGGACTTTGTCACCTTGTTTCCCTTGAAAGCCATTAATACCACTATTAATTAAGAGGATCCTCCACCTCAAAGTCAACATCCATCCTAAAAGTAAGAGTTATTATTAGGGATACGAAAGAGTCTAGTCGAGTTAAGATTATATAGTGCTGATTTAAACTCCAATAAGATTAAAAAATTTAAAGCTCAAGCTAGATCGAGCTCAAAGTTTTGAGATTGAGTTTAACTCGAATTGGTACTTAATAAACTTGCATTCAATTTAATTAGACGCATTTAAATTCGATTTGTCTATATATATATATATATATATTATTTTCCAATTATAATAATATTAATATTCAAACTTGAATTAAACTCGAATAATATTTATACTCAACTTGAGCTTGATTGGGTTGCAAGCAAAGTCAAGCCGAAATTATGAAGTTTAAGTTCAACTCAAATAATAAGTAGATCCTATTTCTAAATAATTGAAATAAATATGCAAGCATTACTCTTCTTACAAATATTTGGCAAAGCTAAAATACTGAGCAAATTTAAAAATAAAATACTAAGCTAAACCTTACCTTAGTTAATTTGGTTGCAGTTGGGGGTTGATCTTGTACTTCTACCGAATGGGTTGAAATTGTTGAAATATTCATATGATTCACTAGATATGCCGCATGGTTGTTGTTTTGTGAAATTGTGCTCTTAGCCAATCATCCAAACATGTGAGTGCTTCTACACTAATGAGTGAAAGATTAAGCTTCCAGTCTTCCAATTATAGATTAGCTGTGCTAAATTGTTGCTCCACAACAATTGTGGATGCTATAGTTGCCAACACTTGACATGCCATATGGAATAGGATTAGATAAGTGTTTGCATGGCTTCTTCACCAATCTAGTATGTCGAACTCTTGAACACCTATATTGCCATCAAACTCAAATTTTATTGTTAGAGAATTTTCAAGTTTCGTATGGGACTTGCCCCCCACCCCTTACGTTTTTTAAATCTTTTAGTATGAATATTGTCTCTACTCTACATGCTTCCTAGTGTACTTCTCTTTTCGAAGATGGGGGGAGAGGAATTTATAGTAACTTGACCACCATATACAATAGAAAAAGTAGAAAATAATTTATTCATTACCTTGATTACCTGTTGGACTATTTGATGACCACTTACCAAATATGCTTCTTCAAGGTTGGACAAATTGTTAACAACATCATAATAAGCATTTAAATAACCTGTTAGGTCCTCTACTTTGCAACAAGGGTCTAATATAGAAGTAATAAGATAAATAAGAGGAATTTCCCTATAATATTGCAACCATTTAGTAACCATTTCATATACACAACCCTATAGAAACATGTTGTATCTAGCTCCCTATATAATAGATAGTATGCTCATTGCTTCTAAAACAAAAAGATGAATACTTGGCTAGTATACTTAGGAAAAGGTTTTTGTGCTACAATAAAAAACTTTAAGCACATCTAATAACTTTTTGCATGCACCCCAATCATTAGGATGTAAAGGAATATTTGATACATATATCATTGTGAAACTACATAATACATATTTGTAGAAACCGTACTTTGCAAAAATTGATATGTTGAATTTCACCTATGCTATACACCCCTTTTAAACTTTTTTTTTTTTTTGTTTTAGTTGCTTATTTACATAAAATTTTCATTATACCTTATTTATAGAAGATTTATCTAACATAAAATCAATAATAATTTTAATTGGAGATAATTTTATATCTAAGACTTTTATATCATTCTTAATGCGTAAATTTAATATAAGACATGTGCGCAGAATGTGAAAGAAGATGCCACCAAGGCATGGTTGCCAAAGTGTTTGCAATTCCGGAATTGATGTGGTGTTTATTGCAACATTATCAAAACCAAAAGAATAATTTTCTTATATATATATTATCAAATTGTTTTCATCTTAAATTTGACTAATTTTCTTAAAAATATTTTGAGTAGCGTGTCTCTTGTTAAATTTGTGAAGTGATAGAGGTCTTTTATACAATATCCATGTTTCATCTATCCAATGTGCAATAATTCCCATGTATGAATTTTGTTACTACTTGTTACGGTCCTACGCTCTCGTCAGCACAACAAAACCATGCACTGCTTATTGTCCTGCCTCTACAATAGTAAGCAAACCTACACACTACTCGGTTGGCCTAGATTGGCTTGTATACCTGTAAGCAACATGTAAGAACAACAAAAAGGAAACAATAAAAAAAGGGACATGGGCAAGAATTGTAATGGAATAATTGCATACTTTTATTACTATTGAATGCACAAGAGACTACCATGTGTGCACGGGGGAATGGTGTGTAAGCAGGTTCTTTAGCCGTGAGCAGCTAAGTGGTGAGCAAGAGCTTATATCCACAAGAGTACTTATACTTTCGTAAAGGGCTTTACGTGAGTTTCTAGCTCCTATAGGAAGAGGCATTAAAACTGTTAAAATGGTAACATGCTAAAAAATATAAACTGTCATTCTAAGAAGATATAAGAAAACCCAATTTCTACTATATAGTGTGTACATAATGTTACAATGGATGTGATCTTAACACTCCCCCTTATTTAAATCTATTGACGCATTTGTTAATATGCGCTGCAGTTTCAACTTGTTGATGGAGGTCTTCTAGTTGGTACCGTCGACGTTCTTTTTGATATTGGCGTGATATCATTTTCTGTCTCTCAGTTATTGTCTTCATCTCCTTGATTTCTCTACTTTGCTAAGTATTCTGTGTGTTTTTCTCTAGTGGTGGGGTATTTGATAGTCCTCTTGACAAGGATATCTTTGATGGCTTGGCTAACGTTAAACTTGAGCTTGATGTGTGGCCACTTCAATATGTTGCAAGAAGGGTCTTCCATGTTTGAATGGTAAGGATTCAAGAAGCTTGCATGAAAGACTGGATGAACCTTCAACTATGTGGGTGGCTCAATCTTATATGCAACTCTTCCAATCCTCGAAACAATAGGAACTGGATTAATATATTTTTGAATTTGTCTTCTATCTTTGCTCCTTAGTGATTTGATTTGCTTTGGAAGAAGCTTTATAAGGACTTGGTCTTTAACATTGAATTCTCTGGGTTTACACTTCTAATCCGCCCACTTCTTCATTCTCTTGGAAGCCTTCTCAAGGTAAGCTCTACTAACTTTTAAACTCTGCTTCCAATCTTTAATGAATTGTATGCCTTAGGGCATCTTCTTGTGTAAGGTGCAGCCACTATGTAGAGTAATAGTGGTTGTTGACCCATGATGATCTCAATAAGGCTCTTGTTGGAGGAAGAGTTCTGCTGGATATTGAAATAGAATTGGGCGATATTTAGCAAGTTAACCCGATTCTTTTAATTAGTGGAAACAAAGTGTCATAAGTACTCCTCTTGTAACCTGTTGAATCTCTCTATCTAGCCATTTCTTTGTAGGTAGTAGTCGGAGGTTATGCTTAACTCAAAACTTGGGAGACGAAACAACTCTTTTCAAAACTTGCTTGTAAACCTGGCGTCCCTGTCACTCACAATGTTTTAGGGTACTCCCTAAAAATTCATGATATGCTCGAAGAAAAGCTGGGCCATCTCTTTTGCATTTGAGCTCTTTATGGTGAGGATGAAGGTCACGTATTTAGAGAACTTGTCAACAACAAAAAAAAATAGATGAGAGCCCCTCCACTTTTGGTAAGGAAGTGATAAAGTCCATGGAGACACTCTCCCAAAGACGAGATGGCACTAGAAAAGGCTCTAATAGCCCTGTTGGTCTCTATCTCTCAATCTTATCTTGTTGACAAGTGAAACAAGTGTGAGTGTAGTTCATGACATCTTCCTTCATGTTTGGCTAATAGTAACCTAACTTCAACAAGCTCATCATCCTCTACCAGTTGGGGTGTCTAGCCCATAGAGTATCATGGCACTCCCTCATGAGCACCTTCCTTAGGTTCCCCACCTTAGGAACATATAAGCAATGACCCTTAGTATAGATCAAATTACCTTCCATCTAGAATGTGCAAGTCTTACCCCCTTTAATCAATTGCTTTAAATTATTGGCTAACAGGTCTTAGCTTAAGTTCTCCTTTATCTACTATTGGATGTTGGTGTTAATTTAACTCACAAATTGATGGGCAATGAGGGTTAGGGAAGCTAAATTTGCTCTTCTACTTAGTGCATCTATTACCTGATTGGTTCGCTTGCTTCAATACTTAATCTCCATATCGAGCTTCACAAGGAACTCTTGCCATCTCGCTTGCTTGGCAGAGAGTTTAGGTTAAGTCAAAATATAGCTAGCAGTAGAATTATTTGTCTTCACTAGGAACTTGGACCCTAAAAGATAATGCTTCCAGGTCTTAAGAGTGTTTACAATTGTAAGCAGCTCCTTCTCTTAAGCTGAATACTTACGTTTTGTTTGATTTAACTTCCTACTTCATATGCCACCGGATGGCCCTCTTGCATCAATACTTCACCCAAAGTGATTTTTGATGCATCCGTGTAGACTTTAAATAGTTTAGAGATGTCAAGTAGTATAAGGATTGACTTCTTGGTTACAATACACTTCAAGTCTTCAAATACAACCTGACACTTGTCACCCTAAGACCATGCTTGGTCCTCCTTCAATAAGTTTGTAAGAGGAGCAGCATGTTTAGAATACCCCTCCAAAAATCTTTTGTAATAGTTAGCAAGTTCTAGAAATGATCTTAACTCAGTCTCACTCTTAGGAATAGGCTACTCTCTAATAGCTTCCACCTTGGCCATATCCATTAAAATCTACCTTGCTTTAACCACAAGCCCAAGAAAGTCGATGCACTCCTAGGTAAAGGTACACTTCTCTCACTTCACATACAAATGATTCTCTTGAAGCTTCTAAAAAACCATTTACAAGTGCTTCACATGGTCTTGCAATGTCCTGCTATACACCATAATGTCGTATAGATAGAAAACTACAAATTTATTAAGATATTCTCTAAATACATTATTCATTAAGGTATAGAATATGGTAGGAGCATTGGTAAGATTGAAGGGCATCATCAAGAACTTATAAGTGCCATAACGGGTAATATAAGTTGTCTTGGGCTCATCATGCTCAATAATGTAGACTCGATAATGGCTCTTCATTATCAATTTGTTCGAAGCCTAATAGTCTATACATAATCTCAAACTTCTATCTTGCTTATTCTAAAATAGAGCAGGAGCCCCATGCGGTGCTTTTGAGGGATGGAGGAAGCTTACCTTTAATAACTCATCTAATTGTTTTCTTAACTCTGAAAGCTCAGGGGGCGACATTTTGTATGGAGCTCTGGTTGATGGTTTGGCCCCTAGAACCAACTCAATCTCGTGGTCCACAAGTCTTTTGGGAGGTAACTCCTTTGGGAGCTTATCTGGTATCAAAGAACTGAACTCCTTCAGGACACTCTGTATTACCCCCGATATGTTAAGCTTTCTTGCATCCTCCTTCTTTGTAAGGATAGCAAAGAAAGTTGGCTCTTGATTCTTGAGCCCTCTTTTAAGTTGGAGCACGAACAATATCATTGCTCCAATACTTTTACCCTCTTTACCCCTGTTGCCTACCTTCTTTCTCTAAACTAACATACAACATGACTTGTCGCTCATAAACAACAAGTAATTAATTGTTGGCATTGATGCAACTTTGGTGCATCTTAAGAAATCTATCCCTAAGACAATATTAAAGTCATCTAGTAGGATAGTAGTGACATTGAGATTACCGCTCCAATCCTTAACCTTCACTTTCACACCTCGTGCTACTCTTTAGATAGGTTTTTCCTTGGAGTTGATAGCTTTAATTTAGTTTGTGTCTTTTGTAAGCACTAACCCCAATCTCCTTAAAAGACTTTCCACCTTTGTACCCTGTTGACATGCTTTTGCCTTGATTGTCATGGATGTAGTCAGTCAAGCGCTCGGCTACTGTTTGTGCTTTAGCTAAGGTAGTCACCTTTTGTCTTTGTAACTCATTTCTGGCATAAGGCTTCAACCTCTCTAGGAAATAGAACAACTTATCATCTTCACCCATGTTCTTGATGTCAAGCATTAGGGTAGAGAACTTTTGGACATACTTCATTATGTCATCACCTCGTTGAAGTTCTCTTAACTTCCTATGAACATTATACTTAACATTCTTGAGGAAGAACTGAGTACACAACATTGTCTTGAAATCATTCAATGTATTTACTTGTGCTTGCTCACTCTTGATTTCCTCATATTTAGTGTGCCACCATAGGTTAACATCACTCGTTAAGTACATTATGGCCGTTGAGACCTTAGTTTACTCATTGTTGGTCTCAACAGTTGTAAAATATTGCTCTATATTGAAAATGAAATTCTCTAGCAACTTGGTGTCCCTTACGTTAGTGAATACCTTTGGCTTAGGCATTTTCAAATGCCCCACATGTGCGGATGCTTGAATGGGAGCTTAGGTAGGAACATTCGCTGTAGCTCACGTCAACATGGTAACATGTGTCCTCAATTCCTCTATAGTCTCATTTGAAGCACAAGAAATAACTTCACGCCTCACATCCTCAACAACTACACATAACTTTTCCTTGAGTGTGCACACTATAACAGCAAAATCTTCAACAAGCTCTCTAAATAGGCTACTCAAATCTTAGTCGAAAGCTTCAAGATTTGATACCTTTACCGAAAGAGTTACTAGTGATTCTACCTGCTCGTGTAAGTGAGTAAATTGATCCTCAATGTTCTCGAGACTTCTATTCATGTCGTCTTGGGGTGTCATGGTTGTTCCCATTGGAATAACTAAAGCTTTGTTACCAATAGTTACGATCCTAAGCTTTTGTTAGCGCAACAAGATCGTGTAATGTTTACTGTTCTACCTTTATAGTAGTAAGCAAGCCCACACACTAGTCGATTGGCCTAGATTGACTTATATACCTATAAGCAACATGCAAGAAGAATAGAAAGGCAATAGTAAGAAAAAGGGATATGGGTAAGAATCGTAATGAAATAACCATACACTTTTATTAATATCTAATGTACAAGAGACTATAGTATGTGTACGGAGGAATAGTGTGTAAGTAGGTTCTTTAGTCGTAAGTAGTTAAGTGGTGAGTAAGAGCTTGTATCCATAAGAGTACTTACACCCCCATAAAGAGCTTTACGGGTGTTTTTAGCTCCTATAGGAGAAGACATTAAAACTATTGAAATGATAACATGTTCAAAAATAGAAACTACTATTCCAAATAAGACATAAGAAAACCCAATCCCTACTATATAGTATGTACATAATGTTACAATAGATGTGATCTTAATACTACTCATCTATCCATATATCAACATATATGGATACTTGAGTATCTAATACACTAAACTTACCTTTAAGTTCTCGTTTTCCAAGATAGTGTTATTTGACACTATCTTTATGCATGGTTAATGAAGAAAATGCATGTGTACCAAGATATAGAGTTTGTTGTTCACACCTCATATAGAACACATTAGTCCCTACATTGAATAGAAGATGCATACCTGCTATCATATGGACCAATACTATAACAAAATAGTGATGTGGGGTTTGATATGGAGTGCTTGGTTGAGATTTTTTGCTACGACTTCTCTAGCCTAAACTCTATGGGATGTCTTGACCTCATGCATTTGTTGAACGTGCCATATCTATCTCTTTTTAATCTATCCATAACTAACATTGCAATAGTTGCAAAATGCTTAGATTTTTCCATCTTTATCTATCACTAGCATTACAGGGTCTCCTATCCCCATTTGATTATGATGACATTATGAAGCAAGCAATATATGAGAATAATGCTATCTCCATCATTGATGATGACCATTGTCAAGGTCTATGGCAACATTTGATTTTTTTTTAATGAAAATAAGAAAATGCTTGAACGTTTAGTGTTTCACTTTTTAGATGATGTTGAAATTGAAGAAGAGGTGAATTTAAAGTCACTTGATGTTAATTGAGGTACTAGGAGTGATTCACAACTTTGAGAATTAGGCAATGATGGTGATGTGTTGGTGATATTTGATCAAATTATATTATTTTAACATATGTGTTTTGAATTTATATTTATTCTAAATTGATGGATTTATTTAAACTTGTAATTTATTTAGTTATGTTTCTTATTTCTATTTAAATTGGTGTGAACTTGATTTAGTTTGTCCCTTCAACTTTAACCCTTAGCTTTATCTAGGTCAAAATCCAATCCAAGTTTAACTACCTTGATTTTTAAGTACTTTCCTCCTTAAAATGTAGGATATTAGAAGACATAGATGGGAAGGATAGTTGCATGTGTTAATGTATGCATGGTGTACCAAGGACAACAAGGGAAGGAAAAATATGTTTATTTTTTTTCCTGGTAATTCCCAATTTTGATAATATTATGAAACAAAAAGTTACATACAACATAAGCACCTTAACTATTGTCTAGGGTAGCTAATCTCCTACAAAGTCCTAATAACTCATCATCTAGTAAACCTAGTGAAGGATTATTACTAAAGACACAAGGTGACGATCTTCCTTCACCAACTTTAGCAAGGGCATCGGCAACATGATTATTCTCACTATAGGTGTAACATAAATCCATTGCTTCAAACATGAGCAGCTTGTTCCTACATAGAAGAACAACATCGTGGAGAAAGCATTCATTATCATATGAACCTTTCAATATGGTAATCGCTTCAAGACAATTAGTAATAATTGCAATTATTGATACAAAATGAGATGATGCAAATTGTAGACCTGAAATAATACTCTAGATTTCTACTTCAACTCAACCATATTAGGGTAATCTCTTTCTTTTTTATTTTTTACAAGTATTTGATATCAATTTGTAAATACCCTGAAAATGTAATTATGTAATATTTGCTATAAAATATAATTAAAGAGAAAAGTGTAAATATCATAACAATTGGGGGGAAATTTTGTCTTTTTACGGTTAGAGCATAAATACTCCATGTTGACCTAGAGTGCCTTCTTTTGCCATTTTACACAATAACAACACAAAAGAAAAGGAAAACACTCTTTGGAGAATACAAAAGCGACTAAGGGGAATTCATTAACAAGGTAAGGATTTCTATGAATTAAGTGGTAGTCACGAGTATAGAATTTGAGGTTAAAACAATTGTTGCTACTTGAATTCATTAGAAATTGGATTGAGGAAGGAACGGGATGAGCACGAAAATTAACCGATTGAGGACTTGATTCACCGGATTCAAGAAGTAAGTAATATAATCAATGTAATTTGATTAGAGATTGCAAGTATTAGGACTAAATTAGATCTAGGATCAATTTCGAAATTGGACTGAATTGAAGGAAAGAAAAATTAGGGTTCATGAAGGGGCATAGAAAGATACATGGCCTCCCAACATGGTCATGTCTTGCCCTGTGTTATGCTTAGACTATACAGAAAGGTACACTGCCTCCCAACACGGCTGTGTCTCACCTCGTGTTAAACCTAGATTTTATAGAAAAGGTACACGTCCTCCTAACATAGCCGTGTCTCACCCTATGTCAAAATGTAAAATGCACAGAAAGGTACATGGCCATATACTATCTCATGTCAAGTTACACAACCTCCAACATGGCTGAGTTGAATTGAAACACACCCTATTTGTTTTACTTAGTTGATATAAATTCTAAGAGCATGTCATTGGGAATATGTATAAGTTTGGAGGAATTGTGAGGCTGTAAAAGTGTGAGGAAATCAAGTTTTGCAATCTAGGTAGGTGTAACTTGTGTGTTTCTTGTGCTTGTTTAAGTTAATATATATATATTGAAATTGGATTAAGTTGAATGGAATGGTTTAAGTTTGGTTTAAGTGTTTATTGTTTATACTTGGCTTTGCTTAGGGGTCCATAATGGCAGATCCCTAGGGAACACCCTAATCATCCTTGTGTGACGTTGTCTCTAGTTGAGTTGTGCTTAGAAATGATCTGGCTGGTTTAAGGTTTAAGTGTTTATGATTGTTGGGCTCATAGTGGCAATTCTCAATGCCAAGTTTAAAGGTTAATTGTTAATGGGTGTGGGGCCTGTAGAGGTAGTTCCCATCACCAAGTTTAAGGATTAAGTGTTTATGGATGTGGGGCTTATAGTGGTAGTTCCCATAACCAAGTTTAGGGGTTAAGTGTTCATAGGTGTGGAGTTTGTAGTGGCAGTTCCCATCACTAAGTTTAAGAGTTAAGTGTTCATGGGTGTGGGACCTATAGTGATAGTTTTCATCACCAATCTAATGATTAAGTTTAAGTGTGTTGATGGGGTCATGAGTACCTTATTGTTGCTTGTGGACTTAAGTATATTATGAATTGGTTGCTTGCTATTTTAGTTTTGCATAATGTATGTGATTTAAGTAACTATTTGTTCATGTGTGTGTGCTTGTGTTATTATATGCAAGAATTGAGAGAGCTAATAACTAAGAAGATAACTTAGGGATGAATGAACTAGAGAGGGAGGAAGATGAGTTTTGTTATTATTATGGTGATTAGACTTTGGGATAAGTTGAATTACATATATGTAGTGAACATTAAGATCTTGGAGGAAAATAGATTAGTGTTTTATAATTATTTTGCTGTGTTAGATGTTGATCATGAATTTAATGTTAAACTTGTTTCAAGGTTTAAAGGATGAATTTGGTTGTTTTTATATCATATTAGAAGTAATATTGGCTATATTGAATTGTGGTTTATAGGAATTACAGAATTAAGTGATATTAGAATAAATTCAGAACCTTAACGTGTCCTTATATGATAAGGACATGTAGCGAGCTGTAGTGCTCCTTGGTTTCGGGGAGTTGTAGCTTAAATGGTATTAGAGCATAGGTTGATGATCTTAAGGACTTAAGTTTTGTCCTATAGAGAATAGGTTGATGATCTTTAAGAATTAGGTAATGATTCTATAAAGCATAGTTTGATGATCTTGAAGAACTTAGGTTTGGCAATCCCTAGAAAATTAAGTATTAATCATTAGTTATAAGTTTCAAACAATAGAAAATAGGTTATAATCTTAGAGGAATTAAGTACTTGATCTATAGGATAGTGAGACATGAAGAGAGTGGGCAAAGTTATGGGATGTTTATTTATTTATTTAATTGTTTTCTTGTATTACTATTTTACTTGCCTTTATTTTAATTGCTAAATTATATATATAATTGAGTATGGATCATGTGTAAGGGTATATAAGTATATATACTAACACATACTAATACTAACAATGGTTGACACTAATTTTAAGTCTATCTAGTTATCTCTTCTCAACAGAATGCCTCTAAGAAGAATCACTGGATCAAGTGTAGGAAGGGCTGTTGGACATGGCAACCTAAATGAAGAGAATATTCAAGGTCAGCAGCCATAGGGGGGAAGAGGTTAGATGGCTGAAGAGACAGTCCAACTATTGTAGATAGTGAGTCATTTGGTGGGCTTGCTAACATAGCAATATTAAGCCCTCAATGTTCCACAACGCATAAAGGCCAATGAACTCGTCAACTTTGACAGGTTCATTAGAGTGGCTAGGGAGTTTTACCCAAGAGTGGATGACCTAATTGTGGTTGAGGATTGGGTACAAGAAATGGAGAAAACATTTGGTGTCTTTTAGATACCTGAAGACAAGAAAGTCAACTATGCTGCATTCATGCTGAAGGGAACTACAACAAAATGGTGGGCTTCAGTTCCTAGACTGGTAGGGGAATGCATGAACTAGGTAGTATTTAGGAAACTATTCTATTAGAGATACTTCCTCAGTAGCTCCAGAGATAGGATGGAAAATGAATATTATAACTGTGAGCAAAGGGACAGAACAGTAGAAGAGTATGAGGTCAAATTGAACCGTCTAGTCCAATTCCTACCTAAGAATGTTCATAATGATGATAGATCTTGAGCCAGAAGATTTTTGAGAGGTTTGGATTTGGATCTTCAACATGAGGTTAGGGCCTTTAATTGAATACTTATGCTGAAATGGTTAATAAGGCTAAGTACCTTAAGTAGAGTAAAAAGAGTATAGAAGAATAGAGTAACACCTTTTGAGAAACTTTGGCTGAATACTGTTGGTCTCAATTAGATTAATCAAGAGGGGGGTGAATTGATTAATTACTTAAAGTTTCACTTTTTCGCAAATCAATCTCTCGACTAATAAAATCATGTGAATAACAATAATGAAGAACAATAATGTGCAGTAAATAAAATGAGTAGAGAAGAATAGAATGCTCAGATATTTATAGAGGTTCCGCCTCACGCGTCAGTCCTCTCTTCCAGCTCCACGCCAGGGTCCCAGTTGTGTTTCACTATATCAAACAAATTGAAGATATACAACATAAACCTCTTCAAGGCAAAGTCTCACTGTTGAGTCTTTCTAGCTTCTTTACTAAGTTAATCACTCAACTACAGTGATGAAACAACAAACAATTCCTTATTCACGAAAGGAATTTCAACAACAATGAGGAATATCAGATTTCCTCCATATGATAATTCACATGTATATGTAAAGATTTTTCGCTTGAAGATGTATGAGCCTTTTCTTTTCGTGTGTCTCCTTTTTTTTGTTCAACAACGTTCTCTCTTCTTCATTTGAATTAAACACTCCTTATATAAAAGAGAACATAACAGCTACTTTCCACGTGACAATCTTGAATTTATTTTTGAATTTTTAATTCAAAAATAAGTTGGATTTGCTGGAGAGAATCTGCATTCCGTGATATTGTTGATGAGGATAAGCTTGGATAAATTAGTTTGACCGAGATCTTCTTTGGATATATCTCTTGGATCAAGTTTGTTGAAGATATCCCTCACATTGTAGAACCATATCTTCATGTAACAACCATATTTCTTATCCTTATCTTTGTAACTGCTGGATCTTCCAAAATATAGCACAAATATCTAAATTTAAATTTTGATAAAACTTGTAAATCTTATATGATCTCATTTTATCATAAAATGAAATCTTTGAATAAAATCTTGTAAAACTTTATGTAAATTAAAAACCCCATGATATAAAATCCAACTTCAGTAAAACACATCAAGTATATTACCAAAAAATAATTGACACGTGGAGCTAGGCCTTGAAATTTATTAAAAAATATCGATATAAAAATTAGAACGTAATCTGGAAAAATTCGTGACATACATGAAAGGTTCTAAAAGTGCTTCTGAAGCAAACCTGTTAACTGTCCTCCTGTTATGAAGATTCTGAAAGTGCTTCTGAAAGATTAACATGATAACTACAGATACACTACACAACTTCTGAAACACCTTCTGTCAGAACAAAAATAGTCTATATAACACTTTTGAAGGTTTTGAATAAGCTTCTGTCTCCTTGTTCAACTTTAGAAAAATTACGTACTATCTTCATTTGTTACACATTATTCCTCTTTTGTTAACATCAAAACTAAATTAGAGAACTTAACATTCCCCCCCTAATATTCTCCCCTTTTTTGATGATAACAAAACACTATTAGATAAACAAAATATAGAAACAACTTTCATGTCAGAAAAGCATCTTAAGCATAATAGAATCATTATAATTGCATTGATCATAAGCATTCATAAGCAATATAAAATCATTATAAGTAGCATTGATCATAATAGAATCATTCTCTCCCTTTTTGTTAACAGCAAAAGGAATAACTCCCCCTTAATTAATGCATAAAAGATAAAAGTAGTCTTTTACAACTTGATTCCAAAACAAAATTTAAGACAAAGAACTAAGATTTTCTGGATCTTGTGACTCGAGAGGTAGAGGGAGTGATGGAAGGTTTGGTAGAAGAAGGTTTCTCTGGTGAAGTATCCAAGTCGATGATATGGGCGCCAAAGCGAACATAATCTGGAAATTTGTTAGATAAGCACAGCTTGATTTCACCATGAAGACTTATGACAGATTAGGAGGTTTTATCTATCTTGGAGTCCAAAGTCTTGAAGGAGTTAGTAACTGACTCTCCGATCTTCCTCACTTGAGAGATAAATTTGTCAAAAGCAATCACATTATTAGATAAATCTTGTTTGACTCTCGCACTAAATTCATCATAGAGAATTCTATAGTGATGGAGATCGATGAACATTTTCTCAGAATTCTTCTTGATATCAAAAAGAATATTAGAAGTTTGTTTAACTTGTAACTCCATTGATTCTAGTCTCCTTAGATCAGATCGTTGAAGAACTTCATCTGTCAAAGCTGTCTTAACTAAATCCGATAGCTCATGTTTCAAACTTTCTCGAATAACATTCTTCATTTGTTCCAGATCAACATTGGATATAAATTCTTTTGTTCCACTCTTCCTAGCCTCATCAGCATATGGTTTCTTCCCATGATCTATTTCAAACTCTGTTCTAGGTTCTGAACTAGATTCCGAACCTCCTTCTTGAACAGATATTGAAGAGGTTCCAAAAGGAACAATTCTTTTCATATGCCTTTGATGGACAAAATGTGCACCATCATTTTCATACCACAAACAATCCTTAACGAAGATCGACATATGATGAAAAACTTCTTTACCTATCCTCTTTAACTTAATAGATTTAGAAGAGCTGGTAGGTAAAACTATCCCTTTAAACACAAACAACCGCATGAGTATATTCCCAAATACCAAACTTTCTTTATTTCTCCATATTTGATCAATGACTCTAGAAGCCATGTCCACATTCTTTTTGTTAATCATCGCATAGATAATTTGAGCATGTTCTATGGACATTGAAGTAGAACTGCCCTTCCTTGTACATAGACATTCAACAATGATCTTGTGAATGATTCGAGGAAACAACTCGAAATCAATGACCATTGCTTCTTTTCCATAATCCATTTGTAAGCCTCCATTTATAGCAGCAAATAGATCATTCCTAGGCATGTTCGTAATCTCTACATCATCATTTACATCATGTAGGTGTAGACATTTAATTACATCTGCCCTAGAAATTGTAATGTCTTGATCACATACCCTGGAAACTAAAATATTTCCTTCCGAAAGACTTAAACTTCCATAAAATTCTTTGACGCACTCGCCATAAACTAGAACTTGAGTAGAGCAAAGTTCCATGCATCCTATGGGTTCTAACAGTTCATTCCAGTAAAATCCATTACTAGTAAAGAAATTAAAATCCACAAAACTACAAGAACACACCTCGTTTTTCTTCCTTCGAAGAGATTTTGAATTTGAGGGTTTCAAACTTGGTACATTCTTTTGTTTCGTTTGCTCCTTGGTTATTTTCTTGAGTGGAGAGGTTTCTTGAGTCACTTTTTCTTTCCCTTTTGAAGACGATGCAACTCATTTTCTTTTGGAAATTTTCTTGGAACCTATGATAGATTCGGAGTCAGGGGAACTCGGATTCTCCTCTATTGAAGGTTCTTGATATTTTTCCGAAGAATTTGAAGATTCATCATGAATCACTAAAGGCTTGTTGGATGATTTTGTTTTGAAGGATTTTTGTTTGAGACGTTCTGAAGATTTAGGCGCTATTGGAGTTGCAATGAGAGAGAAGGAAAATAGAGAGAGAAAAAGAACAGATTGCGAAGAAAGGAAATTAGAGAAGGAAGGAAACAAATGAAGAGAAAAAAAATATTTTATATGAATAAAGATTTTCAAATATTAAAGGTTTCGGGGGAAAAAAAAAGGGTTACAAATTCCTAATTCATTTCTAATAAATTCAAATTTTACCTTTTCAAGAGGTTTAGTAAAAATGTCTGCAAACTGATTATCGGTTGGCACAAATTCAACATTTATATCCCCATTATGGACATGATCTCTAATAAAATGATGTCTAATTTCTATGTGCTTTGACCTAGAATGATGTACTGGATTTTTTGGTCAAATTTATTGCACTTGTGTTGTTACATTTAATTGGTATAGTTTTAAAATTTATTCCATAATCATTCAATTGTTGTTTTATCCATAAAACTTGTGCATAGCAATTACCAATAGAAACATATTCAGCTTCAGCTGTGGATAGAGAAACAGAATTTTGTTTTTTAAAAGACCAAGAAATTAATTTATCACCTAAGAATTGACAAGTACCAGAGGTGCTTTTTCTATCAATTTTACAACCAGCATAATCTGCATCAGAATATCCTATTAGACTAAAATTATGATTTTTCTGATACCAGATGCCTAAATTTGAAGTATTAACTAGGTATTTGAAAATTCGCTTTACAGCTGATAAATGAATTTCTGTTGGTGCAGCTTGAAATTTAGCACACAAACATACACTGAACAAAATATCAGGTTTAGATGCAGTCAAATACAATAAAGAACCTATAAGACTCCTATATAATTTCTCACTTACCTCCTTTTCATTTAAGTCAGAGTCTAACCTTGATGAAGTACTCATAGGTATTGTAACCTTTTTGCATCCATCATATCCGAATTTCTTCAATATTTGTTTTGTGTATTTTTCTTGATGAACAAAAATTCCTTCTTTTGTTTGTTTTATTTGAAGTCCCAAAAAGAATGTCAACTCTCCTATCATTGACATTTCAAATTCTGCCTGCATGGTCTCAGCAAATTCTTGACACAACAATTCTTTAGTAGATCCAAAGATAATATCATCCACATATATTTGTACAACTAAGATATCATTATCAAAAGTTTTCAAGAATAAAGTAGTGTCAACTTTTCCTCTATGAAAACCTTTAGAGATAAAAAACATACTCAATCTTTCATACCAAGCTCTTGGAGCTTGTTTCAAACCATATAGTGCTTTATTTAATTTAAAAACATAGTATGATTTGAAAGGATCTTCAAAACCAGGTGGTTGTTCTACATAAACTTCTTCTTTTATAAAGCCATTTAAAAATGCACTTTTTACATCCATTTGAAAAACTTTAAAATCCTTATAAGATGCATATGCAAGCATTAACCGTATTGCTTCTAGTCTAGCAACAGGTGCATATGTTTCATCAAAATCTATTCCTTCTTCTTGTGAATAACCTTTAGCTACTAATCTTGCTTTATTTCTTATAATTTTACCATCTTCATCTAATTTATTTTTAAACACCCATTTAGTTCCAATTATAGACTTTCCTCTAGGTCTAGGAACTAAATTCCATACATTGTTTCTTTGAAGTTGATTTAATTCTTCTTGCATAGAGATAATCCAATTTTCATCATTTAAAGCTTCTTCCATATTACTAGGTTCAATTTCAGATAACAACACAAAATGATTTTCAAGATTTTGTAGATTAGCTCTTGTTTTAACACTCGATTGAATATTGCCTATTATTTGATCAGAAGGATGTGTAGACTTATACCTCCAAGCTTTAGAAGCCTCTTGTTCAGATCTTACAACTTCTGAAGTACCTTCTGTATTTGCCTTTGAAATAGGTTTTGGATGACCAAATCCTCGAATGTTAACAGCAGGTGCTTCTGACTTAGGTTCTGAACTAACTTCTGCTTTAGAATTGGAGTCCTTCTCTTCATTAGAATCAACATCCCTTAAATCCTCAATAAATTTAACATTTATTGATTCTTCAATAGTTTTTGATGATTTATTGAAAACACGATAAGCACGACTATTTAGAGAATATCCTAAGAAAATAGCTTCTTCAGATCTTTCATCAAACTTACCAAGGTTGAGTGGATTCTTTTTCATAAAGCATTTAAATCCAAAGATATGAAAATATGAAACGTTAGGTTTCTTACCTCGAAACATCTCATAAGCAGTCTTTGATGTCATAGGTCGAATGAAAACTCTATTGATGATATAGCAAGCTGTAGAAACTGCTTCTGCCTAAAAATACTTAGCAATTCCACTTTCATTTAACATAGATCTAGTCATCTCTTGTAAAGTTCTATTCTTGCGTTCCATTACTCCATTTTGTTGAGGAGTGTATGGAGCTGAGAAATTATGAGATATACCATGTTCTTTACAAAAATTAAAAAAACTTGCATTGTGAAATTCTGTTCCATGATCAGTTCGAAGACTAATTATGGAAACTCCTTTTTCATTTTGTATTTGTTTTGCAAACTTTTGAAAAGAATCAAAGGTATCTCTTTTGTGTCGCAAGAATATAACCCAAGTGTATCTTGAAAAATCATCAACAATAACAAGTCCATATTTGCTTCCACCTATGCTTAAGACTCTAGTAGGTCCAAAAAAGATCAAGATGCAATAATTCAAGTGGTCTCTTAGTTGAAATTACATTTTTCTTTTATGAGAGATAGAAACCATTTTATTCTTTAAGCAAGTATCACATTTCACATCTTGTTTAATATTTATCTTAGGTAATCCTTTAATAATATCCTTTTTAGATAATTTTTCTAAGTGATTAAAATTAATGTGTCCTAGTCATTTATGCCAAGCAAAAATCATTATTGATTTCATTTGGTTTTATAAGATAGATATTTCTTTTCCTTATTCCTTCAAATAATCTTTCATCATTTTCATTAAAAGCATAGCACTTGTCTTGATCAAAAATCATTCTATAACCTTTATCACATAACTGACTAATACTAAGTAAATTATGTTTTAAACCTTGCACAAGATATACATTTTCAATGAGAAAAGTAAGCATACCAATCGTTCCAGTGGCAATTATTTTACCTCTACTATCATCTCCAAACTTTACATACCCTTTTTCTTCCCAATTTATGCTATTGAACAATGAAGCATCTCCAGTCATATGTCTAGAACATCCACTATCCAAATACTATGTTCCTCTTATTTTAGCTTCATGTTCCTGTACAAATAAAAAGAATTAAGTCCTTTTAGGAACCCAAGCAAGTTTGGGCCCTTTAAAAGATAAGCTCATTTGATTTCTTCGATTTACTTGTTGACTACTGAGCTTATTTCTTTTATAATAGCAAAATTTCTCAATATGACCAAATTTATTACAGAAGAAGCATGCATAAGAATTAACATTCCTATACCTATCAATTATCTGTTTTTGGAAGTTCTGGTTTGTATAACTTCTGTTATACCTTCTGGTATTGCTTCTATAGTACCCATTGTGTAGATACCTCTTGTCAGAATAACTTTTGTAAAAGTCTCTGGTATTTCCTCTTTTAACAATATTTGTATTCGAAATGTACTTTTTACTTTTGAATTCATCACTTAAGACTTGTTTAGCTTTAACAAAAACTGTATTTTGATTCGATTTTGAACTCGAACCATGCTCATATCCCAGCCTATGTTTTTCATTTGAAATTCTTTTTCAAGAAATTAACATGGTCAATTTCTTGTCACTTTCATCAAATTTCTTAAAGGTAGTTTTCAACTAATTGGACAGCTCATCAATCTTTACCTTCATGTTACTTGTTTTTACTTCAAGTAGGTGATTTTCTATTCTTAATTTTTCAATATTCATATGCATGGATTCATTTTCTTGTTTCAGGATATCATTTTCATCTGCAAGTAACGGATTTGTTTGCTTTACTGCCTCCTTTTCATTCTTAAGAGCTTTTATTTCGTTTTCATACTTAGCTAATTTTGTATCAGCCCTTTTTAGTGTCTTTAATAGCTTACTCATTTCTACTAGCATGTCAGTTTCAGTTACATCTTCATCAGATTCAGAATGTACCTCAGAACTAGCCATTGAACACAGATTTGCCTCATCCTCTTCTTCTTCTGAATCCTCTGAATTTATCTCTGTATCCTCTAAATCACTCTATGTTGCTAGCATTGCTCGACTTTTCTTTTTATAATTTTCCATTTTGTTGATCAGTGTTGGACATTCATAGTTGATGTGTCCTGGCTTTTTGCATTCATAACATTGAATCTCCCTTTTCTCTTTCTTCTTTTCTTTCTCCTTGTATGCTTTTCCTGCATCATTATGCTTATATTCAGTTACCTCTTTGCTTCTTGAGCAGCCTGTTGAGTCTACGTGCTAGAAGACCGATGTCCTCTTCTTTCTCATCATCGCTATCATTTGTTTTAGTTTCATTTTGCTTTATTTCCTTGACATTAAACGTAATCCCTTTGGTGCCGTCTTCTCCTCTTTGCGTGGTCTTTATGTGTGACTCATATGCCATGAGCTTTTCTCTCAATTGACTGAGAGTTAGCTTGTTTAGGTCTTGAGCTTCCTCTATAGCAGTTTTCTTTGCATCCCAAGATGGTGGCAATATCCTCAACATTTTCCTCACAAGATCTGGATCTGGAAGTTTCTTTCCAAGTGATGAAAGCTCATTTGTAATAGCTGTAAACCTGTTAAAAGCATCTTTGACATCTTCATTAGACTTAAACTTAAATAATTCATACTGTTGAATTAAAGCATTTATTTTGGTTTCCTTGATGGTATCAGTCCCTTCATATGTATTGGATAGTATAACCCAAATCTCCTTTGCACTTGCACACGATGATATCAAATAGAACTCTGATGGAGCAATAGTAGTCAGTAATAAATTTTTCGCTTTGTTGTTCTTCTCGATAATTTTCTTCTCCGAATCTGACAAGGTCGAATTTCCGTTCAAGGTGATCACATTGTCTCTAAGTCAAATGACCTGCCATGAATCATAATCATTAGCTTTAATGTAAGTTTCCATACGCATCTTCCAGTATGAGAAGTTTGAGCCATCGAAGTAAGGAGCTCGATTAATTGCAACATTATTTTCAACCATTTTGGATCACTCAAAATAGATGATTCCTGCTCTGATACCAATTGTTGGTCCCAATTAGATTAATCAAGAGGGGGGTGAATTGATTAATTACTTAAAGTTTCACTTTTTCGCAAATCGATCAAAACTCTCGACTAATAAAATCACGTGAATAACAATAATGAAGAACAATAATGTGCAGTAAATAAAATGAGTAGAGAAGAATAGAATGCTCAGATATTTATAGAGGTTCCGCCTCACGCGTCAGTCCTCTCTTCCAGCTCCACGCCGGGGTCCCGGTTGTGTTTCACTATATCAAACAAATTGAAGATATACAACCTCTTCAAGGCAAAGTCTCACTGTTGAGTCTTTCTAGCTTCTTTACTAAGTTAATCACTCAACTACAGTGATGAAACAATAAACAATTCCTTATTCACGAAAGGAATTTCAACAACAATGAGGAATATCAGATTTCCTCCATATGATAATTCACATGTATATGTAAAGATTTTTCACTTGAAGATGTATGAGGCTTTTCTTTTCGTGTGTCTCCTTTTTTTGTTCAACAACGTTCTCTCTTCTTCATTTGAATTAAACACTCCTTATATGAAGAGAACATAACGACTACTTTCCACGTGACAATCTTGAATTTATTTTTGAATTTTTAATTCAAAAATAAGTTGGATCTGTTGGAGAGAATCTGCCTTCCGTGATATTGTTGATGAGGATAAGCTTGGATAAATTAGTTTGACCGATATCTTCTTTGGATATATCTCTTGGATCAAGTTTGTTGAAGATATCCGTCACATTGTGGAACCATATCTTCATGTAACAACCGTATTTCTTATCCTTATCTTTGTAACTGTTGGATCTCCCAAAATATAGAACAAATATCTAAATTTAAATTTTGATAAAACTTGTAAATCTTATATGATCTCATTTTATCATAAAATGAAATCTTTGAATAAAATCTTGTAAAACTTTATGTAAATTAAAAACCCTATGATATAAAATCCAACTTTAGCAAACACATCAAGTATATTACCCAAAAATACTTGACACGTGGAGCTAGGCCTTGAAATTTATTAAAAAATATCGATATAAAAATTAGAACGTAATCTGGAAAAATTCGTGACAGACATGAAAGGTTCTGAAAGTGCTTCTGAAGCAAACTTGTTAACTGTCCTCCTGTTATGAAGGTTCTGAAAGTGCTTCTAAAAGATTAACACGATAACTACAGATACACTACACAACTTCTGAAACACCTTCTATCAGAACAAAAATAGTCTATATAACACTTTTGAAGGTTCTAAACAAGCTTCTGTCTCCTTGTTCAACTTTAGAAAAATTATGTACTATCTTCATTTGTTACACATTATTCCTCTTTTGTTAACATCAAAACTAAATTAGAGAACTTAACATTCTCCCCCTAACAAATACCTTTCATAATTCATGTTCAAGTATATATATACATCAGGAGAATATCTTTTCCAAGCAACTATATCTTACAAACTAGGAAAACAAATCTTTTTCTACTAAAATATAAAATACAAAATATACATGCCATATTTACAAAATAAATCACGAAACAAATATCTACCTGCAAGCCGTGTATCATGCCGTGTATGTTTCTAGTAGCTACCTGCACAATACACGGCCGTGCCTTCTGTCCGTGTATTCGACCGTGTATGTTTCTAGGAGGTACCTGACACAACACACGGCCGTGCCTTCTGATCGTGTATTCGGCCGTGTATGTTTCTGAGCTTCCAGACATTCTTGATTGATATCCCCTCTCAAATTGATGCTGATTGATCAAGAAGCATCAATTTGCCAACAAGAAACTGATGACGTTGTCGAGAAAGAGCCTTAGTAAAGGTATCAGCCGTTTGAGGATCAGAAGAGATATGAGAAAGAGAAATAACCCCATTATCATAAGCTTCTCGAATAGGATGACAGTCCACTTCAATATGTTTCGTATGCTCATGAAAGATAGGATTAGCAGTAATCTGAACAGCACTAGTATTATCGACATAAAGAGAGGTAGACCCAAGTTGAGGAAAACCAACCTCAGCCAACAGACCACGAAGCCAAATGATCTTAGAGCAAGCAGACGACATAGCACGATATTCAGACTCAGTAGAAGACTTAGACACACGGTCTTGTTTCTTACTCTTCCAAGAAATTAAAGAGTTACCAAGAAACATACACCAACCAGTAATAGATCGACGTGTATCAGAACAACTAGCCCAATCAGCATCACTATAGTTGGTTAAGTGAATAGGAGACTTCGTAGAAAAGAACAAACCACAATGAGAAGTCCCTTTTAAATATCTAACAATACGGCGAACTGCGGCTAAATGAAGATGTGTAGGTGCCTACATAAATTGACTAACTTATTGTACAACAAATGAAATATCAGGACGTGTAATAGTCAAATAATTGAGACTTCCAATAAGTTGTCGATATAGAGAAGGATCAGATAGGAATTCACCATCATTTCTTTGATATTTAACATTCACTTCCAAAGGAGTATCAACAGAACGTCCGTCTTGAAGACCAGCTAAAGCAATAAGTTCCTCAGTATATTTATGTTGATGAAGAAAAATACCAGCAGAAGAAGAGTGAATCTCAAGACCTAAAAAATAAGTTAACGATCCCAAATCCTTCATATGAAAAGAACCTTGAAGGTGCTCCTGTAACTGAGACATCAATTAAGTATCAGATCCTGTGATGACAATATCATCAACATAGACTAACAACAAAACAATTCCCTTGTCAGTCTTGCAAAGGAATAATGAAGAATCATACTGATTTTGAATAAAAGAGAAGCTAAGAAGAGTATTACGAAACTTCTCAAACCAGGCCCGTGGAGCCTGTTTTAAACCGTATAGAGACCGTTTGAGCTTACAAACATCATGGGAGGGTGTGGAAAAAAATCTTGGAGGAGGGGTCATATAGATATCTTCCTTGAGGTCCCCATGCAAAAATGCATTCTTAACATCCATCTGTCGTAAGAACCATCCTTTAGATGCAGCAATAGATAGAACAAGCCGGACAGTTGTCATCTTAGCCACAGGTGCAAAGGTCTCTTCATAATCAATTCCATATTCCTGTCGATTGCCAAAAGCTACCAACCTTGCCTTATATCTATCAAGGGAACCATCAGATTGGATCTTAATAGAATAAACCCATTTACAACAAATGGGTTTAACACCAGCAGGACATGAAACAATATCCCAAGTGTGATTGTCTTGAAGTGCTTGAAGTTCCTCTTTCATGGCTTTTATCTAGCAAGTCTGTTTAGCAGCCTGAGAATAAGACGTAGGAATTGTAGTATTAGTTACAATTGCAGAATAGCCATATCTATTTGGAGGACGAGTGTGCCGAGTTGATCGTCGAAGAATCATTGAAGCATTTTTAGAAGCAGGGTCGGAAAGGACAAGTCTATGCTTGAACCGTTTCTCAAAAGAAGTGATGGGAAAATTTTTGACACCGTCAACCTCTTCAGAACCCGATTTGGATGATTAACTAAATTGCCCATATTTTACTTTATGTCTTTATATCTAATAAAATTTGGGAATAATCTTACAGGTATAATTATACTTCTCCATGGGATGCCAAAATGTCCTACAACTTCAGTTGGACACAGAACATTTTTCAGGAAAACAATCAAAGACCCGCTGCGATTATTCTCTATTATGAGGCATTAGATCATGAAGACTTATGTTATTTTGTATCTTGTAAATGTTTATTGAACTATTTTGGTTGTATTTTTGTTTTGGGACACTTTTATTTCTTTGTAACTTTCATTTAGGGTTAGCCACCTTAAAAGTGGCAAACTTATAATTTTGAGCACTTTTTAACCCTAGGAGTAGCAAGTATAAATACTTGCTTAAGAGAGGGTTTGGGGGGCTTATCATTTTGCAGATTAAACACTACCCTGAGAATTAGGGTTCATACCTTGGTTCCAAACTCTTATCAATTTCAATCCCAAGAGTTGAAATTGTGGCGAGTGCAACATCTTGAAATTGTGAGTTATATCAATTTCGTTTTGTTGTGATTTCTTTTCTTCTCTAGTGTGTCATATCTAGGGATGAATTGAGATAGTTCTTGGTCAGAAATACATATTGTTATTCACGAATTCTTGTGTTTATTTGAAGTATTTATCAATTTGATTCGGATCATCATTGAAGACTACACTTGAAATCGTGTTCTTTTCTATTGGAAAGGGATTCTTATCATTAAGGTTTTTCTTTGTCATTTGTGGATTATTTGCGTGGATTATATGAGATTAGTGTGTTGTTAGAAGATATTATTATTGTGGTATTCTAATTATATCATTGGATATTTGGATTTCATCATATCTTTATTAGGGTTCACGTGAAAAGTGCCTTTTGTGGATCTGATTTTTCTTAGACTTGAGATTGTTTTTCTTAAATCTTTTGATTGTACTTCTTAGTGGAATTAGGCACATCAAGAAGAGTCATCAAAGTGAGGAAGTATAACAATATCAGATGTCGAAAGATGTTGTTGAATATAGTATTCATGTTCAAAGAAAATCACATCCCTAGAGATATGCCATTGATTATTAATCGAATCATAACACACAAAACCTTTATGATTAGGACTATAACCCATAAAGGCACATCGAACAGACTGGGTTGACAACTTATGACGTTCATGGGTAGGTAAATGAACGAAACATACACATCCAAAAGTATGTAGTATATGATAATTAGGATGTTTACCAAACACTCGTTGATAGGGAGAATCAAACTTCAATTGTTGAGATGGTAAGCGATTAATTAGATAAACTGCAGTAGATAAAGCTTTGGTCCAAAACTTAGCTGGAATAGAAGATTCTAACAACAATGTGTGCACCACATCTAACAAATGTCAATTTTTTCATTCGGCAACTCCATTCTGCTGAGGTGTATAAGGACATGAGCGTTGTGAAACAATACCCTTGTTATGAAGAAATGCTTGAAACTCATGAGAAATATATTCACCACCATTATCAGACCGTAAGATTTTAATACAAGTGGAAAACTGAGTTTCAATATATGTCACAAAGGTTTGAAACACGGTAAACACGTCTGCTTTGGAATGCAAAAAATAAATCCATGTGAATTGACTGTAATCGTCAATAAATGTCACAAAATATTTATACTGATCATGTGAAATAATCGGTGCAATTCCCCAAACATCACTATGAATAATGTCAAAACATTTATTGGCACGACTACCAAAAACAGGAAAAGGCAATGTCTTACTTTTGCCCAGTTTACAAGGAGAACAATCAACTAATAAACTCTTATCTATGGAACCGAGAACACCACTTTGCAACAAATGATTCAAAACAACATTATTTGGATGACCTAAGCGTCTATGCTAGATGCCATCCTTATTTTCAACAACTGAAGAAGCTAATGACAAAGTCCGAGTAACGGTAAATTGTAATGGAAATAACCTGCCCACTTTAGGCCCCTTCGCTATCACCTTCCCCGACGCTTGATCCTGCACAGTACAACCATCACGAGAAAAATGGACATCACAGTTATTATCCGCCATTTGCCAAACAAAAAGTAAGTTAGTAGATAATTTAGGAGAAACCAAGACATGTCGAAAGGAGGAGCTAATATCACCAACTGTTGTAATTGGAATATTATTTCCATCAGCAACCTGAATCTGTTGAGTACCAGTATATGGACGTTGATTATGCAATAAATCAGATGTGCCAGTCACATGATTTGTGGCGCCGAAATCAACAAACCAAGGAACAGAATTAGTAGTCTTACCTTTCCCTTGAAGACCAAGAGTAGAGAAGGCAGAGAGAATCATCTGTTGGACCATATCTAGTGTGAGAATAGATTGATTATTGCTAGCAATTGTGGATGTCGAACCAAGATTGCAAGAGTTGGATACCGCAGCATGAAAAGCTTGTGGCCTTCTATTTTGAGGCCTTGTAGGACACTCCTTGATAATATGTCCTTTTTGCTTGCAATAATTACAGAACTTCTTACTACAATGACAGGTAATATGACCAAATTCTTTGTAGCTGTAACATTGCATTGTTCCCTTCCTTCGGGTCTGAGCAGCATATGTAACATTAACTATTCCAGATGATCCACCAGTTGCACCAATAGCGGCTTGTGTCGCCAATCTTTGTTCCTCGCGTAGCAATTCACCAAAACATACATCCAAGCAAGGAACTGGATCTCTATTCAGCAACCTAGCCCAAGCGGTTTCAAATTCAGGTCTGAGCTTCATCAAAAATTGATCACGACGACTCACTTCATGAATAGTCTGAAGACTAGCCAAATTCTCCTTTGACACCTTAGCATAGATAATACCAGAATATTCGTTCCATAAATTAAGAAAGCCAGAATAATATTGTTCAATTGAGAGATTACCTTGAGTATAATTACTCATATCAAGTTCCAATTGAAAACGTTTTGTAGTATTATCTTGATTGTAGACGCGCTTCAAGTATTCCCACATTTCTTTTGCTGTGCCAAAGGATCGTAAATTGTTCACTATATGAACCTCAATAGATCCCAAAATCTAAGAAACAATCCGGGCATCCTTTGCCTCCCATTGACCACTATCTTTCGACTCTGTAGGAGCTGGAGAAGACCCATCAATATGACCCTAAAGCTCCTTCCCTTTCAAAAACATCTTGAACTGAAATTCCCATGCTGCATAATTCTTTCCCGTAAATCTAATAGCTAAGATTTCATGTTTTTTCTTAGAAGACATTCTAAACAGAATTGTCACTTACGACTTGATTATCAAGAAAATTGTTGATTGGAATCAATCAACCTAAAGCCAAAGAAAACCAAGAACAAACCAGCAACTAAAAGGAAAAACTATGGATTCAACGCAATACTCAGTTGTGTGGCTCTGATACCATAACACCTTTTGAGAAACTTTGGCCGAATACCTTTCATAATTCATGTTCAAGTATATATATACATCAGGAGAATATCTTTTCCAAGCAACTATATCTTACAAACTAGGAAAACAAATCTTTCTCTACTAAAATATAAAATACAAAATATACATGCCATATTTACAAAATAAATCACGAAACAAATATCTAAATATTCACGGCCGTGTTACACGGCCATGCCTTCTAGCCGTGTATCATGTCGTGTATGTTTCTGGTAGCTACCTGACACAATACACGGCCGTGTCTTCTGTCCGTGTATCCGGCCGTGTATGTTTTTGGGAGGTACCTGACACAACACACGGCCGTGCCTTCTGACCGTGTATCCGGCCGTGTATGTTTCTGGGAGCTATCTGACACAATACACGGCCGTGCCTTCTGACCGTGTATCCGACCGTGTATGTTTTTGAGCTTCCAGACATTCTTGATTGATATAGAGGAGCCATAAAGTAGTAATATCTTTGGAAAAGAGACCTACCTTGAGTGGAATGGGGCAAGATAAAGGGAAGAGACCTCACATGTTTGAAAACAAGACATAGAGTTCTGCAACCTCTCCTCTATAGATCAAACTAATACTTTTGACACTTCCTACAGTAGGCTTTAATGTCAAATGTACCTGATGCTGTGGGCCTTATGAGCTGAGAGAATGCAAATGGCTAAATGGTGCATGCTTCTCCTATGGGAAGACAGGACCCATTAGCAGGCATTACATTGAGAGGTCAGTCTCCCTAATCTTCTATCATGTGTGTAAGTAGAGGGGGCACAAAATAGTTAATTGCCCTTAAGGGCAAACAAGAAATCAAACAACCTTGGCACAATAGGCAACCAGTCCTCTAGTGGGGGGATAAGGTAGTAGAACATAAGTAGGGGGTCCCAAACAACGAGTGCTTGCTAGGGTGTTTGCTATCTAGCAACAACAGCACCGGGTAATCCCTAACATGGACACCATTGTAGGTATGCTTCAAGTATGCTCTTGCAATACTTATGTACTGTTTGATATTGATGTATCTGTATCTTGTGTATCTAAAAAGTTTGTTCACACATGTGCATTAGATGTTGAACACATGAATGATAGTTTGGCTGTTAGTTTTGGGAGTTGGAGGGAAGATAAGTAGAATATACAGAGCAGTGGGAATAGAGATACAGGGCGGGGTAATGTTGGTAGATCTTTTGATCTTAGAGATGATAGAGTTTGACATCATTTTCAGTGTCAACTAGTTGTCAAAATATCATGCCACCATTGATTGTCACAACCTGGTGGTGGAGTTCAATATACTTAGGGAAGAGTATTTTGAATATAAATTAGAAGTACAAAGACCCACTAGATTACCCACTTATGAGATGTGGGGGAAGAATATGCTGGCAGTTATATCTATTGAAGATAGTGAAGAAGCTAAGCAAGAAGTGGTACCTATAGTGAGAAAATTCATAGAAGTGTTTCTAGAGGACCTTCTTAGTTTACCCCTAGCTAGGGAGATAGAGTTTAGTATTCACTTAGTATAGGGGTATAGTACCAATATCAAAATTGATCTACAGGATGACCCTAGTGGAATTAGAAGAGTTGAGAAAAAAAGTTATAGGAGATATAGGATAAGGGTTTCATCAGACCCAGTGTATCTCCTTGGGGTGCACTAGTCCTGTTTGTCAAAAAGAAAGACGAAAGCGTGAGGCTTTGTATAAACTATAGAGAGTTGAGTAGGGTCATTATCAAGATCAAATATCCTCTCCTTAGGATAGATGACTTGTTTGACTAGTTGTAGGGAGTTTAAGTGTTTTCAAGAATAGACTTGAGATCAGGATATTACTAGTTGAAGATTAAAGAAGAAGACATCTAGAAGACAACTTTCAAGACCAGATATTGGCATTATGAGTTTTTTGTGATGCCCTTTGGATTGATTAATGTACTTGCAACATTCATAGATCTAATGAATAGAGTATTTAAGGATTTTCTAGACAAATTTGTAGTCGTCTTCATAGATGATATCCTGATATACTCAAAAAGCACTAAAGAACATGAAGAGAACTTGAGATTAGTGTATGATAAATACAAGAAGAAAGACTATACGCTTAATACAATAAATGTGAATTTTGGTTAGAGTAAGTGGTTTTCTTGGGTCATGTGGTTAATAAAGACAGGATATCTATAGACCTAGAAAAGGTGAGAGCTGTAGTGGATTGGCATAGATCGATGATAGTCACAAAGGTAAGAAGCTTCTTAGCTCTGACAGGTTAACAAAAGGTTTGTAAAGGGATTTTTCAAAATAGTAACTCCTCTCACTAAGTTGGCATAGAAAAATGTGAGATTTGAGTGGGATGATCGATGTGAAGCCAACTTTTAGACACTCAAGGAGAAACTCATATCAGCACCAATTCTAACATTGCCTAAAAGTGGAGAGGAATTTACTATGTATAGTGATGCCTTAGTTTAAGGGCTAGGATGTGTATTAATGTAAGGCAAGCAAGTGATAGCTTATGCATCCTACTAATTGAAGCCTTATGAGAAAAATTACCTAACTCATGACTTGGAGTTGGCAATAGTAGTATTGGCTTTGAAGTTATGGAGGCACTACCTGTATAGAGAGGGTGTAGAATCTTCATTAATCAAAGGAGCCTAAAGTATATCTTCACATAGAAGGAGCTGAACATGAGGCAAAGGAGATGGTTGGAGCTGATCAAGGACTATGACTTGGAAATCCAATAATATCCAAGAAAGGCCAATGTGGTGGCATATACCCTTAATAGAAAGAAATGGGGGTAATGTAGCCACTTTCATCACTTCACAGAGAGAGTTATTTGAGGACATGCGTAAACTGGAATTAGAGATTTTAACTCAAGAAGTGGGAGCAAAAATGGCCACTTTATGTATACAACCAACTTTAGTAGATAGGATCAAGACTGGTCAGGTATAAGATAAAGGTATACAAGAGATAAGGAGCATAATGGAATAGGGCAAGGCTCCTGAATTCAACATAGACACAGAAGGGATCTTGAGACATGAAACTAGGTTATGTGTATTGGGGGATATAGAATTAAAGAGAGATAATGAAAGAGGCACATTACTCAACTTACACAATACATCTAGGAAGCACCAAAATATACAAAGACTTGAAGAGTCATTATTGGTGGAAGAACATGAAAGGGAGATAGTTGAGTATTTAGCCAGATGCTTAATCGACCAACAAATCATAATAGAGCATTAGAAGCCAGTTGGAGAATTATAGTCTCTTCCAATACTAGAATGGAAATGGGAGCATGTGACAATAAACTTTGTTACATCTCTCTCGAATACCAAAGAGAAGCAGTATGCAATTTTGGTAATAATGAACAGGTTAACTAAGGTTACTCATTTTTTATCTATTAGAGAGGGATACAAATTGGAGAAACTAGTTTAGATAGACATATAAGAGATAGTCAGATTACATAGAGTGCTAGTAACCATAACTTCTAATGGAGACACAAGGTTTGTAAGTCGATTTTAGAGCAGCTTACATAAAGCTTTGGGCACTATACTACAGTTCAACACTACATTCCACCCTTAGATGGATGGTCAATTTGAGAGGACTATATAGATATTGAAAGATTTGCTCAAAGCATGTGCACTGGATTTTGGAGGTAATTGGAATGAACATATTCCTTTGGTTGAATTTACCTATAATAACAACTACCAAGCAACTATCCGAATTGCTCTTTATGAAGCTCTTTATGAAAGAAGGTGCAGATTTCCACTATACTGGGATGAAGTGGGAGAAAGGCAGATGTTGGGATTAGAATTACTCTAAGAGGCAATGGACAAGGTGAAGCTGATTAGGTAAAGGATACAAACAACCCAGTTCAGACAAAAGAACTATGTAGACAAGAGAAGACAACCCCTTGGAGCTCTAAGTAGGAGACAAGGTCCTGTTGAGAGTTTCTTCAACCAAAGGGGTGATTAGGTTCTATTTGAGAGGGAAGCTAAACCACAGATATGTAGGCCCATTTGAGATCTTGGAAAGAGTGGGTATTATGGTTTATAGGTTAGCTCTTTCGCGAAGTTTCGCTAGGGTACATGATGTATTCCATATATCTATGTTGAGGAAGTATGTACTTAACCAGGACCAAGTAATGGCTTTAGAGCCATTGAATGTGCAGCCAAACTTGTATTTTAGAAAAAGACCAGTCAGAGTTGTGGAAACAAAAGAGCAAGTGCTAAGACGGAGAATGATTCCCTATGTCAAGGTATAATGGAAAAATCAAATTGAAAGGGAAGTGATGTGGGAATTGGATGAAGACATGGGGAGAAGTATCTAAAACCCTTCCAAAATCAGGTACTTTTGAGGACGAAAGTTTTTATGGGGGGGGGGGCAAATGTAAATACCTTGAAAATATAGTTATGTAATATTTATTATAAAATATAATTAAGGGCAAAAGCATAAATATCATAAGACCAGGGGGCAATTTTGTCCTTTTATGGTTAGAGTATAAATACTTCATGTTGACTTAGAGTGCCTCCTTTTACCATTTTACACAGTAACAGCACAAAAGAAAAGAAAAACGCTCTTTGGAGAATACAAAGGCGACTAAGGGGAATTTATCAATGAGGTAAGGATTTCTATGATTGAAGTAGTAGTCATGAGTATAGAATTTGAGGTTAAAACAATTGTTGCTTCTTGATTTCATTAGAAATTGGATTGAGGAAGGAACGAGATGAGCATAGAAATTAACTGATTAAGGATTTGATTCACGGGATTTGAGAAGCAAGTAATCTAATCTATGTAATTCGATTAGAGATTGCAAGTATTAGGATTAAATTAGACCTAGAATAAAAGGATTTCGAAATTGGAATGAATTGAAAGAAAGAAAAGTTATGGTTCATTAAGGGGTACAGAAAGATGCATGGCCTCCTAACATAGTCGTGTCTTGCCCCATGTTAAGCTTAGACTATACAAAAAGGTATACAACCTCCTAACATGGTCATGTCTCACCTTGTGTTAAACCTAGACTATATAGAAAGGTACATGGTCTCTCAACACGGTTGTGTCTCATCCTGTGCCAAAATATAAAATACATAGAAAAGTATACGACCTTTGACACGATCGTATACTATCCCATGTCGAGTTATACGACTTCTAGCATGGTTGTGTTGAGTTAAACACACCCTATTTGTTTTACTTAGTTGAGATAAAATTCTAAGAGCATGTCATTGGGAATATGTATAGGTTTGGAGGAATTATGAGGCTGTAAAAGTATGAGGAAATCAAGTTTTGCAGTCTAGTTACGTGTAACTTGTGTGCTTCTTGTGCTTGTTTAAGTTAATGAATATATATTGAAATTGGATTAAGTTGAATGGAACGGTTTAAGTTTGGTTTAAATGTTTGTTGTTTGTGCTTGGCTCGGCTTAGGGATCCATAGTAGCAGATCTCTAGAGAGCACCCCAATGATCCTTGTGTAACATTGTCTTTAGTGGAGTCATGCTTGGAAATGATTTATGTTGGTTTAAGGTTTAAGTGTTTATGAGTGTAGGGTCCATAGTGGCAATTCTCATCACCAAGTTTAAAGGTTAAGTGTTAATGGGTATAGAGCTTATAGTGGCAGTTTCTATCACTAAGTTTAAGAGTTAAGTGTTTACAAATTATATATATATATATATAAATAGATAGATAAATAGATGTAATTTTTTTTTTTAGAATGTTTTAAGATTGGAGATATTTATATTACTTTGCAGTTCTTTACTGAAAGTAAAGCATTCTATTGTTAATATATATCTATTTATGATAAGTTTATATGTATCGTTATCTCATGGTTACTTTTTGCAGGTTGCGAAATATTATTTTCACAGGTTAGTAATTCTAGTTTCAAAGGTCTTGTTGAACGATGACAAACATTTTTTTTTTATTATAGGAGTCATTAATTAAAACGACTTGGTTTGCATATCAATTTGATTATTGTATATATGTCAAAAGGTCGTTACTTTATCCATTTAAGCACACCTTGAGCAGTATCTTTGTGCATGATGATTTATCCATTTAATCTGGATCAGGGAATTTAAAAAAGCATCCACACGGTATCGAGAGATCGAGAATGATTATTGTCTTGACATTCTTGGGAAGATTGGCTCTTACAATCGCTAATCGCCATCTGGTAACGGGAATTCCAATATGCTCCGACTCCCATTACAAGATTTCATGGGGTCCCTCGGCCGGCTAAATTCATGTTGGACGTTAAAGAAGAGCAGTAACTAATTTTATGTTATTATTATTATTATTTTTAAAATCTATTTCTTTCTTGGTATAAATAGAGCTTGAGTGTTCCACAACAAAATCACAGTTCTCAAATTGAAGAGTAAGAAAAAGAAGAAGAGAGGAGATGGAGAGTTGCATTCCAGGTGATTATTAAGAATATTTGATTTTCTTTTCCTTCCATGAAATCCTGATACGGGCATCGAATCCCCATCGGCATTCAAAAGATTACACGATTTGCCATATGTTTTCAAATCTGTCTTAACTAATAATCCCCGTGTAATCTATGGCAGGGAAGACATCATGGCCGGAGTTGATGGGTGCAAATGGAATCGCAGCCGTTGTAACAATTCTAAGACAGAATCCCGATGTTAAGGAAGCTGATACTGTGAGGGAAGGCTCTCTCGTTACTAACGACTTCCGTTGCGATAGGGTTAGGGTTTGGGTTAATGGCTTTCATATAGTGACCCGAGAGCCAAGGGTTGGTTGAATTCTCATGAAGCTCTAAGGAAGGTGTTATGAATGCAATTTTTATCAAGTACTTTTATTTAGGTTGTCCTTGTAGGCAGATCAGTTGTCTTTAGCTTCAACCGGAGTAGGACAACGTTGCTCTCTTATAACATGCAAATGACGTTCTTATTGCATGGTTTGCTGGTGCAATGAAAATAATTGATACGTCTGGATTTGTCATAATTAAATTTCAAAGGCCTTGTTCATTAATAGGCGGATTAGTTTTCCTTATTATGAAGTTGAAACGTATCATTTTAATGCTTCTAACACGTATTAATTGTGCTGGTTTAAGAGAGACCTCGAATATCTATAACTATTCCTAGATACAGCCATAATAAAACTATTGCAAGCTTAATATTGGAAATGATAATTTCTAATTTAAGCTAAAAGTACCCTATGCAATGCAATTAGATAGCTTCAGTTCCTAGCTTGGAACTTCTGGTGAGCTTAATGAGGAAAATGATAATACTTCCAAATTTAAGCTTATACTACTTATGCAATTAGATATATTTAATTTGTCATGTAATCGTAAATAGAGTAGCGGATATTGTTTTATTTACTTCCAAATAAAACATTAGTGTAAACACCCCATTTTTGCCCTAATGATCAATAATAATAAAAACATAATTAATTTCCAATTTTTTCATTTTTTCCTCTAATTTAGCAAAAATAGGAAAAATGTTCAAAAAATAAAAATAAATAGGAAAATACATCAATTTTGGAAAATAATTGCAGAAATGTCAATAAAAAGATTAAATAATTTTTGCAAAATTTTGAAATTCCAAAAAATACAAAAAAAAATAAAAAATTGCATTGCATATATACAATTTGCATAAAATAAAAAAACCGAGATCTGGGCCAGCTCAGCTGGCTCATATGTGCGCCTGAAATGTGTGAGAGAGCTTGAGGTCTCGAGTTCGAATCCCCCCGCGTGCATTCGGAAAATTTTTCTTTCATTTCCCCTGGAGCCGCCACGTGTCAGCATCCGATTGGCCGGGGCGAACGCACGCGCCGGGCACGTGATCGTCTTCAACCTTTGTTCGAGATCGCCGACGAGAAGAAAAATATGAATTTCGGCCGTTTTGATTTGATTTTTTGCACAAATCCAACAGATCTTCAACAGAAATAGGATAAACATCATCCAATTGGAATCAAATCGCAACAAACCAATGGATTTGCACAAATCGGAGATAGGTTTTTAACCGCAAATCCGATTTGCTTCAATCGGTGGAAATCTGAGTTTATCTAGCTCGATTTTGAATGCCTATAAATAGAGGATGAAGTGGAGAGGCAGAAGCATGGATCAAAAGTGAGAAAAAGAGAGGAAAAAGAGAGAATCGAAGCCTCGTCGGAGTTCTTCAAACTGTAACCACCGAGCAAGCGTCGAGCAGCCACCAGGAGGCGTTTCTGAAGCAAACCACCGCCACAGTTGGGTTCATTACCCCCGAAAACCTAGGAATCGACACCTCAATCGCTTCGAAAGGCCACCGAAACGCCGTCAACAAGCATCCCCAGCCGCTGCGTCCGATTGACCCGACCGACCCGACCCGCGCACCGACCCAGATCCAGGTAAGTTGGATTTTCCGATTTTTTGTATTTATTTTATTTATTTCGATTTTATTTATTTACTGATTTGTTATTTATAATTCGAAAAAATAGAAAAATATTAGAAATTAGATTATCTTTTTTTTTTAGGATTTGATTTAGTATGAATAATAAAAATAAGAATAATAATTATAATAATAAATAATAAAAATGTAGAAAATTTATAAAGAAAATAATAAAAATATTAGAAAAAATAATAATAATAAAAATTTAGATTTTAGAATAGGATAGATGAAAAATCTAAGAGAAAATTTTCAATAAAATTTAATAAAAATTACAAAAAATTAATAAAAAATTAGAAAAATTATAAAAAAATTTATAATAGTAGAAATGAGTTGAAAAATAGAAAAAATGGAATTTTATCACTTAGAAAAATCATTTTCTTAAATAAATCCAAAATTGGTTTTATTTTTTCCTTAAAATATTATTTTCAAAAATCAAATTATCAAGCTTAGGTTTAGATTTTTTTAGAAAAACCCTAAAATGATAAAAACATAAATCAAAAGAAATTTCATAATTAAAATTCACAAACACATTAAAATTTTTCAGGAAAAGCAAGCTACGGCAAGTTTGATCCTGAATAGCAGATACGTAGGCATCCATTTGGGGTAACCCTAAAAAGGAATAAAAATAATTTTCTTAGAATAGGTTATTCAAGAATAAAATAAAAGACAACAAAAAATGAAATAAAAGATATTTCTGGATAGAGTAGATTTTAAGAGATTAGGTGGTAACCTTAGGGTTTTAATAAGTTAACCTTCGAACTTAGAAACTCTGGTTTTCCCCTTTCCTCTTTTCACAAAAACGAGAAGAGGAAATCACGACGACTAGTGGTTCAAATTAGGACTAATCTGCTCAATTAGTCCTAATTCAATCTTTCCCAACAACAGTTGGGTGGCGACTCCCAAAATAAAACGAAATTCTTAACTCAAGTCGATGATCTACATTAGATGAGCATAGAGTCTAGTATAGATCGGATTAGGAATAGGAAATCAAAAATTAGACTCGACAATTAGAATTAGATATTTCGATATAGCCAAATTACTTAATCCAGTAAATAGTTACTAGTTCATAAAAATCACAAATATTCCTTCACATAACAATGCTTTAAAATAATTAATTAGGAGAGCTAAGAAATTTCGTGCAATAGATATCATAAAAGATCTTAATGCAGAACACACAAACAATGGATGAAATCTTCTTATTGATTTGACTAAGATGCGCTAACATAATCCTAATTTATTTTATTTCCACGAATAAAGGACAAAATCCGCTGACTGACTCCAGATAAAAAGAATCTATATGGCCAATTGAAATACAATATTAAGTTGCAGCATTTCTTTTATAGTTTGCTCACCATATAATCGGATTGTAAATGAATTCTAATTGAATCGAATAAGGTTGTAATAGTTTATTATTTTGTTGAGTTAGATAAAAGAATATATATATATATATATATATATATAAAGAATAGATCGATTATAAAACTTAAATTATTATATTACCCTTCCTTTGAAGAAACTCTAGTCACTACTATTATATTTGTTAGGGTATGGCTTATACTCTCCTATGATAGAAAAGCACGTGGATCCTGCTCATGAATAGTTGTTACTATATATGTCCATATTTTTTCATTAGCAGTTTGGGTTTGGGCTTGGGCTTATGAATAGCTATTATTATAAATTTTCCTGTTCACTTGTAATTGAGTGATGTAACAATAAAGAGGCGAGGTGCTAATTATAGTAGAATCCTCTACTGGACTTAGTCAGGGTGAACTAGGATAAAATCTCGTGTTTTAATTTCTTCCCCTTTTACTTTTACTTTGTTATTGTGCATTGACTTTAACAATATTAGAATTGTACAAAAGCAGAAAAAAAAAAGTTATTTGATTTAAACTTCAAAGGTATCTAACCTGACATGATTGTGCAATAAGAAATTGAATCATAACAACCTAAAGTAAGGTGGTTTTGTCGAAGAAATAAAAAAAAAGTAATAAAAAGATAGACGTCATGTGCCTCCAAGACTGAGAAAATTTGTTGAGGAAAGGAAACTTGGGAAACTTTTTAAAAAGGAATTAAGGACTACATCGAGAAAGGTAATCGTGATCTACGGTGGTATTCTCATCTCTCTCTCTCTCTCTTTTCTCACTTCCCCCTCGATCCATCTATTACAGTCTTGTACCTTTCTCTTTATTCAATATTTGGTAGGATTTTTTGTCCCTCTAAATAGCTGTTTGTGTAAAGTAAACATTGTAATAGGAATTTTCATTTAATAGAAAGAAAATAACAGTTACAATCCTCTCTATTGAGTGAAGTAAATAAGCAGTTAGTATAAACTAATAGCTAATAACATTAAGAGCTCCACCAAAATTTTCAAATTTAGCTTTGGCAAGTGTTTTAGTGATGTGGAACCATAGGATCCATTTGTGTCTTAGAACTCGTTATCAATCAAATCAAAATTTGATCCTCACCAAGGTAATCATACAGGTTTGTTCAATTACTCTAGAACACATTTTTGATAAGAACCCAAGATATGAATATGAAATTCACTTTGAACCCTAGATCAAAAGTATTTAAGAACAAGAGAAAAAGGAAGAAAAATTGGACTACAGAAGAGAATCTCAATTGCAATTCAATTCAACAACTTACGCATAAAAAACATAAGAAAACAAGCTCTCTCATATAATTCAAGCAAATATACCATCTATTCTTTTTCTGCAAACTAAGAGTTCTTTATATATATGGTTATAATTTTTATTGTCTCTAACCTAAAAGAAGATGAAAGGGTTTTAAGACATTTATAACATTTTCTGCAAACATTTAAGGCCTTGATTTCGCCTTTATTATCATTTGGTTGCCAATCTTCAAGAAATTTACTTATCAGGCCTTAATTTCGCCCTTATTATCCTTTGGTTGCCAACTTCAAGCAAGTTAATTATTTTAGACTCCTTAAAAACTCCACATGTGGATAGCTCATCATCAACCCATTTTTGGACAAATAGTTGAAGTTACTCCTTTAGCCTTTTAGCTTGTGCCCTAGTGATTGGTCTATTGAAATCTTGAACTTCTCATTGAATATTAGTATCTCTAATGTGAGGATCTTGAACACTAGGGACTTCTTGTATACCCTTCGTATCATTTTCCCTTCCCTCAAAAGGATTCATCTTCAAATAAGACCCTGCATCAATATCAAAAGGAGATAAATCAGAAACATTGAAAGTTGTAGAAAGATTATACTCACCTAGCAGATCAATGTGATATCCATTGTCATTGATCTTTACAACATCTTGAAAAGGTCCATCTCTACGAGCATCTAACTTTGTTTTCTGTTTAGAAGGAAATCTTTCTTTGTGCATGTGATCCCAAATCCAATCTTCAAGTTCAAATGACATCGTGCCTTCCTTTGTTTGCTTGAGGCGCAATTTTCTCATTTTGCTTCTCTATCTTTTGCCTTACCTTTGCATGAATGGCTTTGACCATTTCTACCTTTTTAAACCTATCAATGTTTGAAACCTCAATCAAAGGAAGAGGCAACAGATCTAAAGGAGTTAGTAGCTTAAACCCATAAACAATTTCAAAAGGTGAAAACCCAATGGTAAAATGCACACTCCTATTGTAAGCAAATTTAGTAAGCGGTAAGATATCTTCCTAAGTCTTAACATTCTTTTCAATCAAAGCACGCAACAATGTTCTAAGTGTCCTATTTACCACTTCAATTTGCCCATCAGTTTGAGGGTGTGAAGTAGTAGAAAACAACAATTTTGTCCTTAGTTTGGTCCAAAGTATTCTCCAAAAGTGGCTTAAAAATTTAACATCCCAATTAAATATAATAGTCTTTGGAATGCCATGTAAACGCATAACCTCACGAAAGAACAATTCAGTAATATGCATAGCATCATCAATTTTATCACATGGTATAAAATGAGCCATTTTGGAAAAACAATCCACAACTACAATAATCGAGTCTCGTCCCTTTCTAGCCTTAAGAACTCCTAAAACAAAATCCATAAAAATGTCAACCCAATGATGTGATGGTACAAGTAATGGCGTGTGTAATCTATGTGGTTGAGTTCTAGATTTTGCTTGTCTGCATGAAATGCAACTAGAACAAATTTTCTCAACATCGTTACGCATTTTAGGCCAAAAGAAATGTTCATGCAACATATTCAAAGTTTTGTCAATCCTAAAATGTCCCATAAAACCTCCACTATGAGCTTTACAAACAAGCAATTCCCTAATTGAACTATTAGGCACACATAATTTTCCCCTCTTAAAAATAAATCCATCATATTTATAAAAATCATGGAAAGCTATATGCTCACAAACCTCATAAACATTGGCAAAATCACTATCATGTGCATACAATTCCTTCAAATGCTTAAAACCAAACAACTTAGTTGAAAAAGTAGAGATTAGAGCATACCTTCTAGATAACGCATCTGCCATAATGTTCTCTTTCCCTTACTTATATTGGATCACATATGGAAAAGATTCTATGAATTCTATCCATTTTGTGTGACGCTTGCTTAACTTACCTTGTCCTTTCAAATGTCTCAAAGATTCATGATCCATGTGAATCACAAACTCCTTTGGTAACAAATAATGCTGCCATGTCTCTAATGCCCTCACCAAGGCATACATCTCCCTGTCATAGGTTGAGTAGTTAAGCTGTGCTCCATTTAACTTTTTGCTAAAATAAGCAATTGGCCTCTTTTCCTATAATATAACAGCACCTATACCAATCTTGGAGGCATCACATTCAATTTCAAAAGTTAAATCAAAATTAGGTAGCCTTAACAATGGTGCATTACTTAACTTTTCCTTTAGCAAAGAAAATGCATGTTCTTGTTCCTTACCCCAAACAAACCCCTTATCTTTTTTCATGATTTGAGTTAATGGGGTAGTAATGGTGCTGAAATCTTTGATAAATCTCCTATAAAAACTTCCCAAGCCATGGAAAATTCTCACATCATTTACAATCTTAGGTTTTGGCCATTCTTGTATAGCCTTTGCCTTTTCACTATCTACTTCAATCCCTTTTGCACTCACCACATATCCTAATGTGATCAATGCAAAATGAACATTTTTTCATGTTAGCATATAACTTAGATGTATGCAAAGCATCAAACACACATTTTAGTTGCATGACATGCTTCTCAATAGATTTGTTATACATAAGAATGTCATCAAAATAGACAACCACATATTTTCCAATAAACTCACGCAAAACATGGTTCATTAAGCGCATAAATGTGTTTGGTGCATTGGGTAAACCAAATGGCATTACCAACTATTCATACAATCCATGTTTTATTTTAAAAGCGGTTTTCGACTCATCACCTAGTTTTATTCTAATTTAGTGATAGCTACTTTTCAAATCAATTTTTGAAAACACACATGCATCATGTAACTCATCTAACATGTCATTAAGCCGAGGTATAAGGTCTTGATATTTTACCGTTATCTTGTTGACGGCTTTACAATTTTCACACATATGCCAACTTCCATCTTTCTTAGGTACTAACAAGATGGGTACTGCACATGGGCTAAGACTTTCTCTTATATGTCCTCTTTTCAAGAGCTCCTTTACTTGCTTTTGTAGTTACTTTGTTTCTTTAGGATTACTTCGATAAGTTGGTCTATTAGAATTGCAGCCTCGGGAATGAGGTCAATTTGATGTTCTATCCCTCTTAAAGGTGGTAAACCTTGAGGTGGATCATCGGGAAAGACATCTTCATATTCCTACAAAACATCAACAATAACAATTGGCAAAGAAGGGTTAAGGTCATTAGTAGATAAATAAGTCTCCTTGTACACAAGTACTATCAATGGTTTATGAGAAATCAAATCCTTCCTCACATCTTTCATTTTTGCATAAAAGCTCATTTTCTTATCCTCTCTTCTTTCTATAGCCAATGGTTCCTCACTCTTTTTCTCAGGATTTTCACTTCTATTCTCTCCTTTTCTCTCATCCTCTTTTTTCATATTTTTCTCTTTTCCTTTTCCACTTTCTTTTCTTTTCCTCTCCATCTCTTTTTGAATAAATTCTTCATGAGACTTCTCAAGTTGTAATTGATCTTCAAATATCTATTTAGGGGTCAAAGGAAGATGTGTGTACTTTTTGCCTCCTTTTTTTTACCATGTACTTGTTGAGATACCCATCATGCTGTACTCTCCTATCCTATTGCCATGGTCTGCCTAAAAACAAATGACTAGCTTGCATGGGTACCACAACACAAGTAACCTCATCATGGTACTTCCCAATAGAAAATATTACTCTTATTTGTCTAGTAACCTTCACTTCCTCACTATTATCAAGCCATTGCAACTTATAAGAGTTTGGATGTTTAGTAATCTCCAATCTTAACTTATTCACAAACACAGTACTAGCCACATTTATACAACTACCCCCATCAATAATCATACTACACACTTTCTCATCAACTAAGCACCTAGTATAAAAGATAGTCTCTCTTTGCAATCTAACCCCCTCATTTTCTTCTTTCAATTGCACGTTAAGAGCATGCTTAGTAACTAGCAATTTACCCTCAACAGGCACCTCTCCATCACTATAATCTTCTAACAGAGGCATTTCATCATCAACATCACTTTCATCATTTGTTACTACCTCTTCACCACGCACCATCACCCTTTTATTTGGACATTGAGATGCTACATGCACATACCCCAAACATCTAAAACACTTATTATGTCGATTTCTAGAGTTTTGGATAGAAGTAGTACTTTTGTTTTTGTCAAATGGCTGAGATGGTTTCACCTTGTTATCCTTTTTAAATTAGGCAGCCTTGTTATTGTTTCTCCAATTCGCTCTCCATGTATTACTTTAAACCGGAGAAGTGTTAACTTGCCTTCAACTCCCTTTGCGCTTCAATCGCCTTTCTATCTTTATGGCCATGTGCACCATATATTCTATCACTACATAGTGTTGCAGCTCCACTATGTTGGTTATGTCCCGGTTAAGTCCATTGAGAAACCTAGCCATGTTGGCTTCTCTATCCTCCTCCACATTAGCTTGGATCATAGCAATATCTATCTCCTTGTAGTAATCATCAACACTTTTTGTCCCTTGTGTTAGGCTTTGCAATTTTTGGTGCAAGTCCCTATAATAATGGTTTGGAGCAAATCTTTGCCTCATGATAGTCTTCATTTCAGCTTAAGTTTGGATAGGTCTTTCACCATTTCTTCTCCTATTTAAAAGTAGTTGATCACACTATACAATTGCACATTCTCCACATTTCATCACTACAAGTTTTATCTTCTTTTCCTTCGAGTAATTGTGACACTCGAAGATTAATTCCACTTTGCTCTCCTACTCCATATATGCATCTGAATCATTCTTGCCTAGAAAAGATGGGATTTTCATTGTGATACTCCCAATATTTCTATCAATATCATTTTTTCCTCCTCTCTTAGCCCTTCTATAATTCTGACTATCATTAGCCACAATAGTATGTTCGTCATATTCCTCTTCAAACTCTTCTTCATACTGTGGTGCATATTACCTTCTTGCCCTTGGATTAGTTTGAGCAATCCCCTCATGAATATAATTGATCTCATTTTGTTGCCTTTCCAAGGTGTCATTCATGTTACCAAGAACAAGTTAAATTTACTTAAACTGTTGTTGCATAGCTTTGAGAATAAATTCTTGGTCCATCGATGTGTTATCATCCCCTCTTGACTCCATTGTGATCTAAAAATCAAAGAAAATAGTAAACAAGAACCTCACAAACACTCTGTCACGTGTTTTCTCAAAAATTGGCTTTTACCCTCTTTTGATCTCACACTCTCTTGCCTTTACCACTTAAGCAATCTTTATGATTTTTATACAAAAGGTTCACACCAAATATTAATTTAAGAACACAAATGTATTCTAATTTTAACAATAAACCCAAAGGAAACCAAAGAAAACAACAAAGAAACAAAACTTTTCGATATGATAGAATACCCAAGGATTTTAGATCCAAATAGCCTAATAATTAAGTAACAATAGAGATAATGAGATTAGAACTAATATCTATAACCATCTTTTTTTTGTTTTTTTTTTTTTTATATAATCAAATTTCATCCTTTTTTTTTTTTTTAAATCAGAACTGATTCACAAAAGTTGGAATTTCGATTTACCCAAAATTCACGAATCTAAGCATAAGCAATTATGAAAAAGGAAAATGGAAAAGATAGCAAGATTCAATAAGAACAAAGAAAAGGACAACATAAAACAAAAGGATAAGTAATTACTTAATGATAAACTTTACTTTGATACTAGATGATGTAGAACCTTAGAATCCAATTGTGTCTTAGAACTCGTTATCAATCAAATCAGAATTTGATCCTCACCAAGGTAATCATATAGGTTTGTTCAATTACCTTAAAACACGTTTGTGATAAGAACCCAAGATATGAATACAAAATTCACTTTGAACCCTAGAACAAAAGTATTCAAGAACAAGAGAAATAGGAAGAAAAATTAGATTACATAAGAGAATCTTAACTGCAATTTAATTCAACATCTTATGCAGAAAAAACACAAGAAAACAAGCTCTCTTATATAATTTAAGAAAAGATACCATCTGTTCTTTTTCTGCAAACTAAGAGTCCTTTATATATAGGGTTATAACTTTCATTATCTCTTACCTAAAAGAAGATGAAAGGATTTTAAGAAATTTATAAAATTTTCTACAAACATTTATTACATTTAAGGTCTTAATTTCGCCTTTATTATCCTTTGGTTGCCAATCTTCAAGCAATTTAATTATCAGGCCTTAATTTCGCCCTTATTATCCTCTAGTTGCCAACTTCAAGCAAGTTAACTATCTTGGACTCCTTAAAAACTCCACATGTGGATAGCCCATCAACAACCCATTTTTTGACAAATAGTTGAAGTTGCTCGTTTAGCCTTTAGCTTGTGCCCTAGTGATTGGTCTACTGAAATCTTGAACTTCTCCTTGAATACAAGCATCTCTAATGTGAGAATCTTGAGCACTAGGGACTTCTTGTACACCCTTTGTACCGCTACTACATACTTTGCATCACAACTTGAAAGAGCCATGGTGACTTGTTTTTTACTATGCCATAAAATTGCAGCAAATAAAAGAAAATGACATAGGTTGCTTGTACTTTAATCCATAACTTAGAATGCCTTTTACACAATAAAGAGTCTTCTTTACTACAATTGAATGATTCTCACATGGTGGATCCATAAACTAAGAAATGACTCCAATAGGATATGCAACATTAGGTCTTATGATAGTTAAATAGAATAAACTACCAACAATCTATCGAAAAAGTGTTGCATTTGCTAATGACTCTCTCATTTTTAGCTAACTTGAGACATGGTTTCATAGGATTAGTCATTGCTTTTGACTCCATCATATGAAACCGGTATAGTAGATTTTCCAGATATCCTTTTTTAGAGACAAACACCCATATGATTTTCTATTTTCCAAACCAAGAAAACAACTAGCTTCACCCAAACTTTTTTATTTCAAAGTGAATAGATAAAGCATCTTGAGGACAATTAATCTCAACACTACTGTCACTCATAATGATCATATCATCAACATACAATAAGGGAATAGTGCACACAATGCGTGTTTTCTTAACAAATAAGCTTAGATCAACATTTGAAGACTTAAAACCACAATAGTCAAGATATTAAGCAATCTTACCGAACCAAGCATATGGAGCTTGCTTGAAATTGTAAAGTGCCTTCATGAATCTACACAGGTGATTAGGAAACACCTTAGAATTGAAATAAAAAAGTTGTTCCATAAAGATATCACGATTTAGCTCCTTGTAAAGAAATGCATCTTCCATGTCTAATTGCCCCAACTTCTAGCCTTTGTTAGTGGCTAGAGAAACGTTTTTTCAAATTGTTACCATTTTAGCAATGGGGTTGAATGTCTCATCATAATCTTGACCATATTTTTAAGAAAAACCCTTGAGATACAAGACGGGCTTTAAATCTATCAATTTGATCATCAACCTTTTTCATCAATATGTAAACCCATTTTCAAGTAACTAAATCGACATCCATTGGTTTTGGTACAAGTTCCCATGTGTAGTTCTTGTTTAAGGCTGAAATTTCTTCTTGTATCACTTCTTCCCCATTTAGGGATCCCCTTAGCTTCATTGTAGAATTTTGTCCCATTGCAACATAAACCTTCCATAAAGAAACAAGATATGATAGGAAATTGATTTAATTAGACTTCATAATCAGCTAGATAGCTGGGTTACTTTCTTTGTCTTGCTGATCTTTGCATGACAGTCTCACTGACTTCATTTAGCCGAATGCTTTCCTAAAATCAAGAAATATTGTAGCCCTCATTTTTTTATTGTTGCAAAATCATCAGTAAAAAGCACAAGAATAGTAGTACCTTTGCCTTCATTTGAATCGAACTTATAAGATGGCACTTCGTCAAATACCACGTCTTGAGAGATATAACCTTCTTTAATTCTGCATCCATGCATCTCCATCCTTTTCTGTGAGTGTTATAGCTAACAAAAATAAATTGTGTAGCACTTAGATCAAGTTTAATTTGGTTATGTTTTAATATACGAACATAACAAACAGATAAAAAAACTAAAAAATAACTCATGTTGGGTTTATGATAATACAATAATTCAAAATGGAGATGATTATTTTCGTAATCATGGAGGTAGTCGATTTGTGACATGATAAGCATGATGAAAAGTTATAGCCTATAGTTCTCTTGGAAGACTCTTTATGTGTAGCCAAAACAAGCACACAAATGTAAGATGCGCTAACTTATGTTCAACAACCCCATTTTGTTGTGGGGTTTTTGGACAAGTCATTTGACGTTAAATACCATGTTCCCTGCAATAGTCTAGAGAATGACTGGATGGAAATTGTCCTCCATTGTTGGTTTGTAAGCACTTAACTGGTAGCCCAAATTCTTTTTGTGTCATGCTTGAACTACATAAAATTGGAAAGTCTCACTTTTGTGTTCTAAGAAGTAAACCAAGTAGAACCTAGAAAAATCGTCCACAATCACCATCACATAATAAAGACAAGTGTAGTTGGTTGTTCTTGCTGGCCTTAAAAGATCTAAATGGACTAATTGCAACCCAGCAAATGCTCCATTCTCTTAATTTGGGAAAGGAAGATGATAAGATCTTCCATATTAACAACATAGACAAACCTCATCATGATTTGTTCCTTTAAAAACATGAATGCCATCAAGAAGTTTCTTTGTAGAGATTTTTTGCAGCAATTGTTTGCTCACACAACCAAATGAGAATGCTAAATTGTTGAAATTGCAATTTAATCTACCCTTTTAACATATGCATCACTTGTATACAATATATATAGTGATTCTTTTTTTTTTCCAGTGCATCAAAAATCGACTTCATGATGCTTCTTATATTAGAGTATTTGAACATAATTAGGACTAAGAGAACATACCTTCTCAAATATGTTATTTGTAAGACTTAAGCAAGATTCTTCTCTAAGTTGGGAATAATATACATCCTTGAGAAAAACACCTCCACCATTTGAGTCACCTTCTTTAAAATAACCTTCTGTCATCCTAGGATGTAATATATTATTTGCTGTCACATGGAACTTCTTAGAGCATTATTTCTTGTTGCATGATGAGAACTATTCGAGTGACATTTGTAGGTGCATTGGGTTGGTGCATGATAGGAGTTATATTTGTTGGCTAATCAATAACTTCAATGGATAATCATTCTCCCAGTTTGTCTTATGAAATTCATTGCTTTCATATGCAACATTTGCTTTTGTTTCTCACAGTTTGATATGGCAATTTGACTTAGTATAGCCTAACTTCACCTGACAATCTTGTTTTAGGTGTCCTAGCTTCCCACACCTATAACAAACTTCGGAAGTTCCCTTAAGCCATTGCTTAGTTTTAGATTGGTTTTCTATAACCCACAAAAGGCTTCGAGAAGGAATTATTTTTCCTTTGATGGAAAAGTAATAGCAAAACAGAACAAGGAAGCAAAAATAATTCACAACAAAACGGAGGAAGGTGGTCTACAACTTCATTAATTGATTTTGATCTTATATACATAAACAAAGTTTGGTAATTAAACTTTCTTGATTGATTAGAAGTTTGTCAATCAAACTAACCTAGAGGATAAGCTTCTCCATACCTATCAACAGATCAAGTTATGGAGGATCGGATTTTCAAAAAAGAAAAAATTACAAACAATAGTAGCAACATTAGGTTTCTTGCAGTAATAGCAATAGCAATGTTGAAAATAGAGAAGCCTTGTTCACTTCTGGTTATAGCAACAACACTCCTCCATGATTCAAGAAACATTGAACACACCAAGACACAATTGGAGGAGTTTAAAGCGAGGTTTTTGCAAGGCCTTTGTGAAGATATCAGCCACTTGATCATCTCCATTGCAATGCTTGATCTGAACTTCATTTTCTTTTTTTACTTTATGAATTGCTTGGAACTTGATCTTGATGTTTTTGGTCTTGCCATGGAACATAGGATTCTTCACCATGGTTATTGCTACTTTATTATTGCACCAAATCCTAGTTGGCTTCTCTTGTTTAACTCCTAAATCAAACAAAATTTTCCTCAACTAAAGAGCTTGGTTGATAGCAGCAGAGGCAACAATATACTTTGCCTTAGCTATTGATTGTGCGACATACGTTTGCTTCTTCGTTCCCCAATAGATGGCGACTGATCTAAGGGAGAAGTTGTAGTTTTTGGTATCAAAACTCTATATTTTTATGAAGAACAGTAATACACAATTTATAGAGAAAGGGCTCCAAAAAAATAGGAAACTAATATCTTATTTCTAGGCCTAATCCCTTAATTCTAGGCTATGAGATAATTAAGGGATGTTCATTTTAAAAATAAACTACTTTAATAGAAATAGAATCCAAACAATATCCCTATCATATCACTCTAACAGATTCTATTGTAATCCATTATATAATCTATTACATTTCAACACTCCCCTTCAAGTTGGCATGTAGATATCAAACATGCCTAACTTGCTTACAAAATAATCAAATCTAGGTTTGAAAAGGCCTTTAGTAAAGATGTCAGCTACTTGCTGATTTGTCGGTAGGAAGGGCATGCACATACCTTTTTCTTCAAGCTTTTCCTTTATGAAATGTCTATTAACCTCAATGTGCTTGGTTCTATCATGTTGTATTGGATTGTAGGCTATACTTATGGCAGCTTTATTATCACAATAAAGTTTCATAGGTAACTCTATTGGCCGTTTGAGTTCCTCCACCATTCTTTTTAGCTAAATCATTTCACAAATTTTGTGAACCATAGATTAAAATTCTGCTTCAACACTGCTTCTAGCTACTACAGTTTGTTTTTTACTCCTCCATGTTACAAGGTTGCCTCAGACATATGTATAGTATCCAGAGATTGATCTTCTATCTATAGAAGAACCTGCCTAATTTGCATCTAAATAAGCTTCAACACTTCTTATATCACTAGGCTTAAAAAATAAACCTTACCCTGGTGAACCCTTTAAGTATCATAAAATTCGGTAGACTGCAGTTTGGTGTTCCTCTCCAGGATCATGCATAAATTGATTGACTATGCTTATTGCAAATGCTATATTAGGCCGATTATGAGATAAATAAATTAACTTTCCTATTAACCTTTGGTATTGTCTTCTATCAATTTTTTTCCTTCCCTCTAATCCAAATTTTACATTTGGGTCAGTTGGTGTTTCTCTTGGTCGACAACCACTCATACCGGTTTCCCTTAAGAGATCCAAAACATATTTTCTTTGTGCAACAACTATTCCTTTCTTTGAACGTGCTACCTCTACACCAAGAAAGTATTTTAGGGAACCTAGATCCTTGATTTTAAACTCAGTAGCTAGCTACTCTTTTAGTCTTTCCATTTTTCATAGGTCAACTCCTGTAAGAACTATGTCATCAACATATACAATAAAGATAGTAGTTTTACCTTATAGAGTATGTCGAATAAACATGGTATGATCTGCTTGTCCTTAAGAATAGCTTTGTCCTTTAATAAACTAAGTGAACCTCTCAAACCATGCTCTTAGTGATTGCTTCAAACCATATGGGGATTTTTTTAATCTAAGGACCTTAGATCTATACCTTTCTTTAAAGCCTGGCGGTGGGTCCATGTAAACTTCCTCTTCCAGTTTTCCATTTAGAAAAGCATTCTTCACGTCTAATTGGTGAGGTGTCCAATTAAGATTTACTGCAATACTCAAGAGAACTCGAATTGAGTTTAGTTTAGCTACTGGAGCAAATGTTTCAAGATAGTCTATTTCATATGTTTGAGTGAGTCCTTTGGCAACCAAATGAGCCTTGTATCTTTCCAATGATCCATCTAGTCTTAACTTGGGGGTGAACACCCATTTACAACCCATAGTCTTCTTCCCATAAGGTAGCTTTACTTCTTCCCAGGTTTTATTTTTTATAAGAGCATTTATCTTTTTAAAAATTGCCTTTTTCCACTCAAGAACTTCCAAAGCATCTTGCACATTTTTTGGTATCTCTATAGTAGATAACCGAGATAAGAACATGAAGTAAGGAGACACAAAGTTAGACGTGGGATACCAAGTTGCTTTTCGTATACCTTTTCTTTTTACAATAGGTAGATCAAGTTCTAAGGAGTTAAGAGAAGGTTCAAGATTAGACTCATTACCTTGAATTTCGACAAGATCTTGAGGTTCGGATTGTTGGTAGTATGGAAATCCTTTATCCCCCTTTTCTTGATTTTGGTTTTTTCTCGTGTAAACATGCAATTCTTTTGTTTGAGCACCACTCTTATAATCACCTTTTTTCATGTTATGGCTCTACAGAATTAGTATCTAAGTCTCCATTACCTAACTTATGTGTTACCCCAAAATCAGAATCATTTGTATCACTTAGGTGTATTGACTCTATCTCAGGATCAATTCTTAAGGATTGGGTAATTTCCCTAAGGTCTGAGTGTTCCCTTATTCTGTTCTCCCCCTAAAGATGAGACCTAAAGAATGCTTGAAACTTAACAAGGTGGCATCCATAGTTACAAAAATTTTCCTACTATTGGGATCATAGAACTTATACCCTTTTTGACTTGAGACATATCCTACAAAAACACATTTTCTTGCCCTAGGATATAATTTGTCCCTATTATGATCATAACTATGGATAAAAGCGCTACACCTAAAGATCCTCAAAGGTAGATCATTAGTGATCTTGGAATTGTGAAACTTTTCCTTAAACATTGTCATGGGAGTTTTAAAATTAAGTACACAAGATGGCATCTTATTAATAAGATATGTAGCAGTTAATAGTGCTTCTCCCCAAAAATATTGTAGAACACCACTTGTGAACATTAATTCCCTAGTAAGTTTTAGAAAATGCCTATTTTTTCTTTTCACTACACCATTTTGTTGGGGTGCATTTGGACAAGAACTCTAATGTATGATCCCATTTTTCCTAAAAAAACATCCCTAATTGATCATTAAAAAATTCTCTCCCATTATCACTCCTAAATATTTGAATTCTATTTTGAAATTGTGTTTCAATCATAACATAGAATTCCTCAAACACCCTTTTTTACCTCAGATTTATCTTTTAATAAAAACACCCAACTAAGTCTAGTGTGATCATCTATAAAACTTATAGACCATCTTTTCCCAAATACTGTTGCAGCCCTTGAAGGGCCCCAAACATCACCATGAATTAATTTAAATTGTGTTGAAGGTTGATAATTTTGATTTGGGAAAGAAGCTCACTGGTGTTCAACTAAAGAATAAACACCACATTGAAAAAAAAGAGGGATTTTTATCAATAAACAACCGAGGTAACAAAAGTTTTGAATAAAAGAAATTTAGATGTCCAAGTCTATAGTTCCATAACATTACTTTATTGTCAACTAAAACAAAACTTAAATATAAAGAATCTTGCGTTATAGAATTATCCTTGAAATTAAGAAAATAAAGGCCTCCAAATTATTTAGCACTTCCAATCATCCTCCCTAAGGTCTTGTCCTGGAAAACATAAGAATTAGAATCAAATATAGCTTGGCAAATAAGACTTTAGGTTAATTTAGAAATAGATACTAAATTGCATGAGAGATTAGGAACATGCAAGACATCGCAGAGGATTAGGCTGGGAGTTAATTTGATAATGCCTTTCCTAGCAGTTATTGAGAAGGACCCATCAACTATTCTAATCTTTTTGTTCCTTGCACATGGTGTATAGGATGAGAAAAGATGGGAATTGGCTGTCATATATCGCTTGCACCAGAGTCAATAATCTAAGAGTTTACGTTATTGGAATCAAGATTGAGAAAAACAGAAGGAATAGTGAAATCAGTACCTAGTTGTGCAACGGATTAAGAGGAAGGATTATTGAAAATAGATTGAGTTGGTTTATTGGTTTGGAGATGTGATTGGAAAAATTTGTTTAGGAGCTCCAATTGTTCCTTAGTGAAAATCGGTACTTCTAAAGAAGATTTCTACCCTTGCTCATCATGTATTGCTTGGAAAGCATGGTTTCCCCGATTCTCTACTCCTTTCTTCTTGAAATTCTTGAAGTTGAGAGGCTTCTCATGAATCTTCCAACATGTATCATGGGTATGCTAGAATTTCTTACATAAATCACAATAGGGTTTTTTCTTTTTTCCTCTTCACTCTTTGTTGTTTCTAGTGTTGAAGATTTTGTAGTTTGTGATTCATGGTTTGTCTCTATTGTCAGCATCACCTTCCTTCTTGTTTCTTTGCGTCGGATTTTTGAGAATGCCTCACATAGGGATGGTAGTGGTTTTTTTTTCCAAGAATTATAGAGTAGGCCTCATCAAATTCTTGATTAAGCCCATTTAAGAATAGGTATACTCTCTCATTTTCCTCCTTTTTGGCCGCCTTTACACTGTCCTCAAAGCACACACATTTATCATTCCAGTTGTGATCAAGTTCCTGTGATATCGAGATAATTTCATTATAATAGGTTGTAATATCTCGCTTTCCTTGTCGTGAATTCCACAACTTTGTCTTCAATTCAAATATTTGAGAAGCATTCTCCTCATTAGAATATATTTCCTTCATAGCATCCCAAACATCTTTTGTTGTTTAAAGGAATAGGTAGGGTTTTCCAATGGTTGGTTCCATAGAGTTTATTAACCAAGCCATAATAAGAGAATTTTCTAACCTCCAAATACCTAATCGCAAAGCATCATCAACTGGTTTCTAAGCATCTCTAGTGATATAACTGAATTTTCCATGGTCTTTAATAGCTAATCTAACCGATTATGCTGATTTGAAATAATTTTTTCCATTCAGCCTATTTGTTGTAAGTTAAAGGAATAAATGAGAAGTGTCACTTGCTTGGTTCATGGTTATCTTGCCTGAAACTTGACTCATGCCACTATGTGCTTCAGTAGGCACAATTGAATGTTGTTGCCCGATAAACGCCGTTTTGGTCATTAGGCATATTTAGTTAAGCGCTTTGATACCATGTAGTTTTTGGTATCAAAACTCTATATTTTTATGAAGAATAGTAATATACAATTTATAAAGAAAAGGCTCCTAAAAAATAAGAAACTAATCTCTTGTTTCTAGGCCTAATCCCTTAATTCTAAGCTATGAGATAATTAAGGGATTTTTATTCTAAAAATAAACTACTTTAATAGAAACAAAATCCTAACAATATCCTTATCATATCACTAATAGATTCTGTTGTAATCCATTATAGAATCTATTACATTTCAATAGAAGCAATAACCCAATGTGCTCGTCATGTCTTTATCCATTCTAGCTCAATCACTATTCGAAAAACCCAACAAATTCATCGAATTTGATCTCCTATAGAACAAAGAAAAGTCACAAGTGCTACGAACATATCTCAACACTCATTTAGTAACTGTAACATGAATATGTGATGGAGTATTCATGAATCTCAACAACAAACTTGTGGCAAACGTGATGTTTAGTCTAGAATTGGATAGATACAATAGCAAACCAACAAGGCTTCTATAGACTGTAACCTTAGCTAGATGTGATTCATTTGTTTTCTTCAATTTCTTGCCATGAACTGCTAGAGTACTCATGGATTTAACCTTGTCAAGCTAGAACTTGCTTAACAATTCTCGTGCATACTTGGTTTGAAAAACAAAGATTCCAAATTTATTTTGAATGGCTTCCAATCTAAGGAAATAATGCATCTTTCCTAGATCACTCATCTCAAATTCCAACTGCATCTTCAACTTAAATTCTTCAATGGACTTTAAATTGTTTCTAGTTACGAGGATATCATCCACATAAATGGAGACAATTACAATTTCATTTTGCTGATGCTTTACGTATAAGGTTGCTTTATTCACGCTCCTTGCAAAACTTGCATCCAACAAATAATCATTAATTTTTACGTACCAAGCCCTTAGTGCCTATTTCAAACCGTAGAGTGCTTTCTTTAACAGCAATACATGATCACTTCCATTTGTCAAACCATGTGACTGCTCAACAAAAACTTACTCCTCCAAGATGCCATTGAAGAAAGCTGACTTGACATCTAGCTAGCAGACTTCCTATCCATTGCTCTTTGCTAAAGTAAGGATCAATATAATCGTATCAAATCTTGCAACTGGTGCAAAAGTTTCAAAAAAATATACCCTATATTGCTGAGCATAACCTTTCACAGCAAGCCTAGCTTTATGCTTGTTGATGGAGCCATCTGGATTCAATTTCAGCTTAAAGATCTATCTCGTTCTAATTACTTTCTTGTCAGCTAGTCTGGGAGTTAGGATCCATGTTGCATTCTTGGTAATCATCCTCAATTCCTCCTCCATTGCAGCTTTCCACTCTAGAATCTTCAAAGCTTCATATGTAATTGAGGGCTTTATACAAGCAACATTGCATCGATTATAAATGCCTTCCAAGGTTCTTGTGCCTCTAATTGCATCTCCATTTTCTTCTTCTTTAGAATCCTCAAGATCAATTTGAGAAAATTCGTGAAATTGCTTATGGCTATTAGTTAGCTTAGGAGTTGACGAATCTATTTTGTTCTAGTCCCACTCACTTCCTTCATTCACTTTTAAGCTTTTATTGATATACACTTGTTTAGTGATTGGATTTAGGACTCTATAACCTTTAAAACCGCTGCTGTAGCTTACCAAAGTTCCCTTCTCAGCCCTTTGATCTAACTTTCCTCTTTTCACATTAGGAACTAGGGAGTAAATCACACTCCTAAAAACTTTCAGATGTTATATACCGGGATTAACTCCAAACCACACTTCAAATGGAGTCCTTTCCTTTACAGCCTTTATCAGCAACCTATTTTGGAGATACACAATCATGTGGACAGCTTCAGCCTACAAGATTTTTGGCAAATTCTTCTCGAATAGAAGACATCTTGCCATATTTATCATGTACCTATTCTTCCTTTCGCTTACACCATTTTGTTGAGGTATATAAGTAATGGTTAGTTGATGATGGATCCTAGCTTCTTCTAAATATTCCTCAAATTGATTTGAAGTATACTCAGTTCCATTATCAAATCTCAAGCATTCGATCATAGAGCTAGATTGTTTCTCAACCAAGGCCTTCAATTTTTTAAACATAGTGAATACCTTTGATTTTTGTTTGAGAAAAAATACCTGACAATATCTAGAGTAATCATCAATAAACTATAAGAAATATTAGCTCCCATTATATGAAGGAATACTTATAGGCCCACATACGTTTGAATGGATCAACTCTAATTTTTTAGAAGCTCTCTAAGCTTAGCCAATTGGAAATGAACCTTGGAAAAATTTTCCATGCTAGCATACATCACACATACTACCATCGTTTGTCACATGTGTCATTCTCACAACTAAGTTCTTCTTACTTAACAATTCTAAAGTCTTAAAATTTACATGCCTAAATCTCTTATGCCACAAGAATGTCTCTTATTTAAGACTCAAACAAAATCAACCTTAAACTTACTCCAAACCAAAGGAAAGCATCTCTTATTCATTTCAATAGAAAACAGAATTTGACCATTGGAATTACTAATCTCACACATTTTATTCTTAAACACAACCACATAGCCACTCTCCAACAACTGACTAACGGATAGTAAATTTTGGTTTATCTTGAGGACATAAAGAACATCAGAAATGGTTTTAGTACCTGAGATTGATCCAACATGAATAGCTCCTTTTCCTTTGACGTTGACGAGTCTTCCATCTCCATGCTTAACCTTAGAGGAGTAGCTAGTGTCAAGGTCTTCAAAACTACTTAGATTGGTTGTCATGTGGTGCGCACAATCACTATCCATCAGCTACACATTAGTATTTTCAATGGAGACGTTGCATTCCCTAACTTCCATGGTTGCGTACAGATTTTCTTCTTGGTAATCAAATTATTTTGTCGCTTGGGCTATTTGTGCATGAGGTTATTGATCACACTTAGCTCCACACACCTTCTCAACGTGGCCAAATTTTTTGCAACTTCTACATTGCACTCTAGGTTTGAACCAACAATAATTTTTCGTGTGGTTTGTCTTCTTACAATAAGGACATGGTAGATACTTGTCCTTCTTACTTTTCCATTTTCCTTTTTTCTTGGCTTTTCCTTTCTTGTAAGTGACTTGGCTTCTTGATCCTTTTTCTTGTGGTTGGGCTACCATAAGAGCTTTTTCACTTGCGCTTCGTCTTTCCTAAATGCCTTTCTTTGTTCCATGGCTAAAAGAGCATTCGTCAAATTTACTAAGGTGATTTGCAACATTTCCTAAGTGTCTTCAAGAGAGGAGATTTTTGCTTCAAAGTGCTCTAGAAGAGTCACCATGATTTTCTCCACAACTTGTCTTTCTTCTAGCTGTTCTCCAAGCATTTTGATCTGGTTGACGGTCTTCACAATCCTATCAACTTACTCCTTCACTTTTTCCCTATCCTTCATCTTCAATAGCTCAAACTCCTTTCGTAAATTGAAGACTTACATTTGTCTTGTCTTCTCGAAGCCTTGGTATTCCATTTTCAACTTTTCCCAAGCTTCATGAGTTGATTCACATGCTATGATCTTAGTTAAAATGGAATCGAAGATTGCTAAATGGATATAGGACAGTGCTCTTAGATCTTTCGTAGCATCCTCCTTGTGTTGTCCGATCTGTTGTAATGTGGGATTTTTCCTCAAAGTGGGAACGACTTTATCTTCTTCAACATACATCCATAGCCCAAGTCCTTTGAGATAAGCCTTCATCTTCACTACCCACACATGATAATTCTCACTATTAAAGTGAGGAGGTGGATGAGAAACAATAGAACTGGAAGCCATGATTTTCGTTTTTCTTTTTTTGTGTGTTTTTCGTGTTTCTCATAGCCCCTTAAGAACAAGAATGCTCTTATACCAATTGATGGAAAAGCAACAGCAAAACAGAAAAAGGAATAAAAAATAATTCACAACAAAACAGAGGAAGAAGGTCTGCAACTTCATTAATTGATTTTGATCTTATATGTATAAACAAAGTTTGGTAATCAAACTTCCTTGATTGATTGGAAGTTTGTCCATCAAACTTAGCTAAAGGATAAGCTCCTCCATACCTATTAACAGTACAAGTTATGGAAGATCAGATTTTCAAAAAAGAAAAAAGTACAATTAGCAGCAGCAACATCAGGTTTCTTGCAGCATTAACAACGGCAACGTTAGAAATTGAGGAGCCCTATTCATTTCTAGTTACAGCAATAACATCCTTGAATCTTTGACATAAAGGACAACCTCTAATTGAGGAAGAAGCCTGCTGCTGCTAGTCATTTGTTTCACCAAAGCTCAATGACTTGAAAGAAAGCTTTTTAACTCGAAAATTGAAGGTTGATTCATCCAAACCCGTTTTGCAAACCATGAATAAGATAACAATGCAAACGTGCGCCTTTCACCGGCTATTCTATATCCAATTTTGAAATTTCAGCACACAAATTCTTGACTTTTAAGAAATATTCTTTAATTGAAAGATTACCTTGAGTTGCCGTAACTAATTTATTCTCAAGATATTGTGGTTTGTATGTAATTTTCTTAGTGAACGGCTTTTCAAATGTCTCCCACACTTGCTTTGGCAACTTCAAATCTTAAATATGGTCAATGTATTCTTTGTTGATTGATGTTCACAAAGCAAATAGAACCATCCTACACTAAATCTTCCATGTCCATGCAACACGATATTCTGGGGAATATTTACTAAAATTGTTATTTCTTCACCAGTAATAAGATCCCACAAGTCCTACCCTTGTAGATAAGCTTCTATGCACAGTTTCTAGTCGTTATAATTGTTACCTACAAGCTTTTTCAACAATGACATTAGAGGAAGCACTTCCACCGTTCATATTGGTTAACTAATAACATCAAACCCTTGGTAGGCAACTTAGCTCTAAATATTGTAGAATACACACTTCTAAAAAGGTGAATATTATAATTCAATCAAGAAAAACAGAACAAAAATTGAAGTACTGCTTTTTTATTATGAGTTAAACTTGAATTTACACAAAAAATGTACATAAAAAAAAATCAACTAATTTGACAAAGAGGAGTTAATGAACTCCAAATTTATTTCCACAAATAAAGGATCATATATGCTAATTAACTCCTAATAAAAAGAAACAATTGGATCAATTTAAACACAATAGTAGCACTTATTTGTGACAACAAATTTGAGGATTCAAGAAACATCTTGATATCTAACATATATAAGTTACATACAAGGGATTAACATTTAGGATCAAGTTTAAGTAGGGATCAAATTTTTAGATAGTTAAAACAAACAATTAACATTATATTATGTGATTCAAATATAGGATATAGGATTTTGTTATGTCATCAATGTGCCATGTGATTTGACAATTTGTGTTGACGTGGCATTGATGAAGTTATTTATTGCAAATAAAAAAGAAAAGTAAATAAATTTAAGAATATATAATAATTAAAAACAAACAAGTAACAAAAAATAAAAAAAAAATGAAAAATAAAAAAGAAAAATTTAAAAAATAAATAAAACTATAAAAAATCTAGAAAATAGAAAAAGGAAAAGTAGTAGAAAAAAAAGAAAATACAACCACCCACTCCTCAACTTGGGGTGACTGAAACGACCATGGTTTGAAGGTAGTTTGCGACCTATAACTTAAAGTTGTTCGTTTGATCTACACTGGTGGTGGGTGGCAGCTAACCACCTTAAAATAAATAAATGAAATAAAATAAAATGAGGAAGAAATCGGATTAGGTTGCATAACTTGGTTGCGACCTGGTCAGATTTCTTATTTTTTTTCTTTATTTTATAAAAGTGGCATTGGGTGGCTACCTACTACCCTAGGGGGTTGTGTGACTACAAAACCTACTCCCAACTCAATTGTGGCCTAATCGAATTTCTTATTTTTTTCTTTATTTTATAAACGAGGCATTGGGTGGCCACCTATTATCTCGTAAAAAATCTAAAAAATAAAAAAGGCAAGTAGTAAAAAATTATAAAAATATGAAAAATAAAATAGAAACATTGTAAAAATAAATAAAATTATAAAAAATTATAGAAAATATAAGAAGTAAAAGTACTTTTTATGATACGTCTTTAAGGTTATTTATTATATTTAGATGCATATACGTTTGTTACTTTGTTATGTATTACATATTACTAGTTCCTTACCATTATTATAAATTTATTAAGTTTATTATCGTTATTGTTTTATTACTCTTAAAATTAAGTTTATTGTTATTATTATTATTGGCATCACTATCATTTATTATTTATATAATATATTTGGCATATATAATTTTCTTTATTAAATTTTATAATAGTCTCCCTCTTTTATTATTTGTTTCTTCTTCTTTTCTTTCTTTTTCTTTTTCATTGTTTTTTTTTCAACAAGTATTAAAATTTGTAGTAGCCGTTTATAAAACTTTATACATATATTTATATAAGTAGGGATGATGAATTTAAATATGACTTTGTACAACTAGAGACTTGATACGATATGATACGGCGTGACACAATACGGTAAAATACAAATAGACATGGCACAGCATGACATGACACACAATCAATAGGGGAAGAAACCTATGAATTCATCATTCCCTTATATATGCTATGTGAAGTCTGAAAAATTTCAAAAAAATTATATAAACAATTAAAGAAAATAAATAGAATAATAAATTATCCGAAACGTAATTTTCAAACAATATTGGGTTAAATAACGAAATTAATTTAAATTATAGATCTAGGAATTTTAAATAAAAATTTAGAGTAAAAATTTATGTTCAGAATAATCAAATTAATCTAGATGTAAGTTTTTGTACTAAATTGTAAAAAAAAAATTAATTTAAAGATCGTCATACGCGTGTGAGGAAAAAAATGTAATATAAAAATATATATATATACACAAAGATATAGTTAAAAAAAATTAAACTTGTCGCCGTCCCATCCGTCCGTCACGTCAGGGATGGCAGCAGTAGGCGGTAGCATAGGAGCACAACAGTTGTCCCGTCATATCCCTCACTCCCTCTTTCTTCCTTTTCTTTTTCTTTTCTTCTTCCTCTTCTCTTTCTCTTTCTCTTTCTCATTCTGAGCTGCGTTTTCCTCAGCAGCAGGTCTGGAACCTCGCCATCTGTCGCGTTCCATCCTTGGCTCTACCTGGATTGTCACCGTCGAGTTAGGAGAAGTAGCTATGCATGGAGTTGGGGATGCCGATGTGTGTGATCGCATGCTTCCGGCAACAACACAGCAACGACGACCCCCACAGCAACTATAGCAACAACTACCCAACGACGACCGCAACAACTGTGATAACGGTAGCAACAAGGACAACCCTTAATAGTAACGACAACGATGGTAGATGGTGTGTGGTGAGGGAGTGTTGGTGTTTGTATGTGAGTGGGCGTGAGGATGTGAGTGTGGTAACAGCAACAACGACGGTGACGATAATGGCGGTGGTGTCGATGGTAGGGTAATGGACAACGGCTTGGCGCCGTGTCCGTCTTGTCTCCTTTCCCAACGACAGAGGCAATGACTGTAGCAACCATGACGACAACAATTGTTATGACCTCGATCCCAGCAACAACGGCCTAACAACAACAACAATGACAGCCACAGCCTTCAATAATAGCAACGACGACCCCAACCGTGGCGACAATAAAAATGACCACAATGATAGCAACTACGATGGCTGCACAACAATGATGATAGAAGCAATAGCAACAACAATAATAGTGGCGTCGATGACTCAGTAATGGACAGCATTGACGGACGACACCCAGGTGAGGTGCAACGACTGGAAATAGCGACAGTAGGGGCTACGGATACTCTGGTTGGTGAGTGCTAAAGGAAGTGTACGGTAGGTGGTTAAGTGTGTAGTGTGTGTGTGTGTGCACGAGGAAAGAGAACCACAACAACAGCGGCGGCAGCAACCATGTAGGTGTCCGCGACAACTACGACGATAACAGTCACAACCCTCAACAGCGACAGCAAACGGCAACTGTGATGGCAGCTACACCCCGTGAGCAACATCCGAGAGGAAACCATGAGGATGGTTGTTAAGCTTAGTCCCTTACATCGATGCGGGCATGAAGGTGTGTGTGTGTGTGCGTGAGGAAGTGGGGGGGGGGGGGGGGGGGGGGGGGGGTTAGGGGTGAAGCTGTGTGATATAGTGATGTGCGAGGGAAGATGGCAGCAATGTTGACAATGATTTAATAGCGGTAGTAGGTTGCAATGGGAAAGGAGAGAAAGGAAAAGGAAAGGGAAAGAAAAGAAGAGGGAAAAGAGGAAGAGATAAGAATGTTTATGTGTGTGAATGGGGGGTATGTGGTGTATGTAGAGATGGGTGTAAGTGGTGGTGGATGGTGTGTGAAAAGAGTGTGTGTATTTGTGGGTGAAAGTGTGCGGGATGTAAGGTTATGTATGTAAGTGTGTGTGGTAGTGTGCGGAATATAGAAGGATGTATGTATGCGTATGTGTGTAGGAATGTGTGTGATGTATATGAGTAAATGTGTATGTGTGTGAATGATGGTGCATGGTGTGTGTGTGTGTGTGGGGGGGGGGGGGGGGGGGGGGGGGGGGGGGGGGGGTGGGGGTGGGGGTGGAATGAAAGTGTGTAATGTGTAGGTGATGGTGAGTAGTGTATGTAAGGATGTGTGTATGCGTTGGTGATGATATGTGGTGTGTGCGAGAGGGTATGTAGGTGTATTGAAGGTGTGGGATGTATGGAGTATGTGTGTAGGAGTATGGAAAGTGTGGAGTATGCGGCATGTGTGTGTATATGGGTGGTGTGTTGTGTGTGGCATGTGTGTGTGGGACGATATGTGGTGTGTGTGAAAAGGAGGGTGGGGGGGGGGGGGTATATATATATGGATGGTGTGTGGTAAACACGGGTTGTGTATATATGTATGGAAGGTGTAGGGTGCGTGGTACTAGGGTGTATATGGATGGTGTGTGTGGAATATGTGGCATGTATATATGTATAAGGAAGGAGTGGTATGTGCAGGCATGTATGTATGTATGCGAAATAGTATGTGGTGTAAGGACATGTATGTGTGTGTAAGTATGAAGTTGAGGATGATGTATGCGAGATATGTATGTACGAGTATGAGACAATGTGTAGAGTGTGAATATGTATGTATGGGGATGGAAGGCAAATGTGGTGTGTGCAAAGTATATGGGCGTGTGTATTGATGGTGTAAGGTGTATATAGAGTATGTGAGTAAGTTTATGAGATGATGTATGGTGTGGGTATGTGAGTATGGATATGGGAGGTGTGTAATATATGTAGAGTATGTGGGCAAGTGTGTATTGGTGATGTAAAGTATCTGTGGGGGTATGTGTGTATGTGTGTGTGATAGTAGTGTGGGAGGTGAAAGGAGTATGTGTGTATGTATGTATAGGTGCGTGCATGGTGTGTGAAGTGTGTATGTATTGATACGAAATCGGTTTGCTCTGATACCAAACTGATACGAACCACGCCAACGTGTGACGAAACCCAGTACCAATACGTTTGGAATTTGCTACCCAAGATGCCAAATTCACTCAAGTGGAAACCGCGACCCGTTGCCTATAAGTGAGACAAGAACCTTGGTATAATATGTAGACGCCACAGTCGGGATGAAAGACCGATTGATAAGTCGGGATGAACGCTACGGAATAAAAATCGGATAAGTTCTAGATTAGTTCTTTAAAGAACCAAGAGAGGAATTCTCTCAAAGTGTTTTCAAACTTGTATGTTGTATATTCTATTTTTTATCTATTCTAAACCCTAGGATCTTTATATTAGGGTTTACAATTCGTAACAATGATGCCCTAAAATGACATAACTTCAATAAGTTGTGTAAAAATAACAAAACAATGACTTAAAGGCCGGTAGCTTGGGAATGAAGGTTGGCGGCCTTGGAGCCGGCGTTGGAGATGTACACGACCGTGTACTTCTAGTCATGTATCTTTCTGTGGAAATTCTTGACAACATATACGACCGTGTACTTCTAGTCGTGTATCTTTCTATGGAAATTCTTGACACCATACACGGCCATGCCTTTGAACCGTGTATACGACCGTGTATGATTCTGTGTAACCTCCAGACTCCTACACGGCCGTGCCTTGTAAAGACACGCCCTCTTCAACCCATATCCGTTATGACTTGTACAAGAGCAAGGGCATTCCCATGGTTGTTCCAATCCTTTCCAACTTCATGATTGCTCCAATCCTTTCCGACTTCATGGACATCCTTTATCAACCCGTTAAGTGCTTCCTTTAATCGTTTCGCTCGAGTTCTTGTGATCGGTCCAGGTGGCACTTCAAGAGGATCCACATTCCATCTTCTGGCTTGGCTCCCATCATAGCTCTCATCATTCCCCTCCTCTTGAAAAGGATTTGTCCTCAAATCATCGCCTGCATCAAAAGGACTCAAATCGGTAACATTAAATGTAGCACTTACTTGATACTCACATGGTAAATCTATCTTGTATGCGTTATCATTGATGCGCTCAAGAATTTGAAATGGTCCATCGCCTCTAGGAAGTAGTTTAGATCGACGCTGCACAGGAAACCGCTCTTTGCGCATGTGAACCCAAATCTAGTCTCCAGGTTCAAAGACAGCTTGTCGACGACCCTTGTTGGCTTGTTTCACATACTGCTCTGTTATTCGCTCAATGTTTAGCCTTGCCTTCTCATAGATCTGTTTAACAAACTCTGCTTTCTTCTTGCCATCTAGATTAACATACTCAGAAATAGGCAGAGGTGATAAATCCAAAGGAGTTAGTGGATTAAAACCATACACAATTTCAAAAGGAGTAAATATAGTAGCAGAATGCATTGTGCGATTATAGGCAAATTCAACATGCGGCAAACAATCCTCCCAACTTTTAATGTTCTTTTTAATGACAGCCCTCAACAAAGTAGATAAAGTTCGATTTACTACCTCAGTTTGACCATCAGTCTGTGGATGACAAGTAGTAGAAAACAATAACTTAGTTCCTAACTTAGCCCACAATGTCTTCCAGAAGTAGCTCAAGAACTTAGCATCTCTATCCGATACGATTGTTCTAGGCATACCATATAATCTCACAACTTCCCTAAAGAACAAATTAGCAATATTGCAAGCATCATCTGTTTTCATTATAATTTGGTGATATCCGCTTTTCAAATCAATTTTGGAAAAGTCACTAGACCCATGTAACTCATCTAACATGTCATCTAAGCGAGGAATGGGATGACGATACTTTACCGTGATGTTGTTGATGGCGCGGCAGTCAACACACATTCTCCATGACCCATCCTTCTTAGGCACTAAAATCACAGGCACTGCACATGGACTCATGCTTTCTCTCACCTACCCCTTCTCCATTAATTCATCGACCTACCTTTGGAGTTCCTTTGTCTCCTCTGGATTGCTCCTATAAGCCGGTTTGTTTGGAATCGATGCTTTGGGTACAAGGTCAATCTGGTGCTCAATACCACGAATAGGTGGTAATCCCTTTGGAATCTCCTCATGGAAGACATCTTCAAAGTCCTGCACAATAGACACAACCATACTAGGTAAAGAGTTAAATAGTTCGTTAGTATTCAAACAAGTTTTCTTAAAAACTAGCAACAACATAGGTTGCTTCATCACTAACGCTCTCCTCACTACATTCGCTCTTGCCACACAACTCTCCTTTTGCAAGGCTGCACTCTCCTTTTCACTCACCACCAAAGTTGATCCCCCTTCAACTTGGTCTCTCACACTCTTTCCAGCCTTCCTCTCTTTTTCCTTTTGATATCGACTTTTGTGTTCCTTTTCTTTCTCGTTGTCTTTTGCTCTCTCACTCTCCCTCTGTTTTTCACTCACCTTATATTTTGCAAAAGACTGTTGTAGCTGCAACTGATCCTCATACACTAGTTTAGGTGTTAAAGGTTTAAGATTAAAGCTTTTCCCTTGGTGAACAAGTGTATACTTGTTAGAAAAGCCATCATGAACAACCTTCTTATCAAATTGCCATGGCCTCCCCAACAACACATGACACGCTTGCATTGGCACTGCATCGCATAACACCTCATCCTTATACCTACCAATGCAAAAAGCAATCAAGGCTTGCTTACTCACCTTAGTCTCGTCACTATCATTCAACCACTGCAATTTATATGGACTAGGGTGTTTAATAGTCTTGAGTCCCAGCCTCTCGACAATAAAATTACTCACCACATTAGTGCAACTTCCTCCATCAATGATCAAACTGCAAATATGATCACCTAGATAACATCTAGTATGAAAGATATTCTCTCTTTGCACCTCCTCTTCTTCCTTCACCTGCACATTCAAAGCTTTCTTCACTACTGCCACTAATCTCCCTACTGCAGGCTCCTCATCATCAATAACGTCCTCTAATGGAGACATATCATCCTCTTCACTATCCCCCTCAGTCTCATACTCACCATCATCACGCAGAATCATAACACGCCTATTCGGACATTAACTAGCAATATGGCCTCTACCTTGGCATTTAAAACATCTAATGTCATGATTTCTAGGAGTAGAAGAGTCAGGTTTACCTTGATCACCAGGAGTAGAACCCGCTTGCCTCTACTCTCCTTTTGGTTTGGTGGGTAAGGGCTTTTCTTCCTTTTTCCATTGGTTAGTCTTCCAGGCGGATGAACCAGTACCCTGTTGAAACCGTGCAATACTACGACCTTTCCTCCTGTGTTGGTTCTCAACCTTTATATCCATATGAACCATATCTTCCAATTCTACGTAATGCTGCAATTCCACGACATTTTGAATTTCTCTATTCAATCCAACAAGAAACCTAGCCATGGTAGCCTCTCTATCCTCCTCTACATTTGCCCTAATCATAGTAACTTCCATCTCTTTGAAATACTCATCCACACTTTAGCTTCCTTGCTTAAGAGTTTGCAATTTGTTGTGTAACTCACGATAGTAATACGCAGGCACAAACCGCTTCTTCATCACTCTCTTCATCTTTTCCCACGACTCAATAGGTGGTTCGCCATTCCTTATTCGATTTAACATTAGTTGATCCCACCACACTATGGCATAATCCGAAAATTCAATGGCAGTAAGTTTCACTTTCTTTCTCCTACTATAGTTGTGACAATCAAACACCATCTCTTCCTTCTTCTCCCACTCTAAGTATGCCTCGGGATCATTCTTCCCTTAGAAAGGAGGAATCTTCATCTTTATACTACTTAGTTGATTATTCTCTCTATTCATATCTCCTCTATCTTCCCAATCCCTAGTTCCTCTATTCCTACCACTATAACCTCTATAACTCCCGATAGAAGGTTCATCAAATTCATCATCCGACATTTCATCTCCACCCCTTTGTACTCTCCTAGAACAACTCTCCCTCTTTCATCATCCGACATTTCATCTCCACCCCTTTGTACTCTCCTAGAACAACTCTCCCTCTTACGCCCTTGGAAGACTTTTTTAGATTGCTCTAGTCTTTGCTCTACCATCTCATGAATTTGTTCCATTCCCTCTTGAAACATTCTCTTCATCTCACCCCTTAACGCCTCAATCACCAACCTAGCATCAAACCTTCCCCTCTCACCTTCAGGAGAATGTTGCCTCAACATCGTTCCTGCAGAAAAAAGTTAGCACGAATACAAATATATATAATTAAGCCTCACGATACACTCCCTTACGTTTTTCGCTCAAAGGATGATATCACACAGTCACTCGTATATTCTCACAAGCAATGATGATATCAACTCACCAATTCCTCTTCTCAATTCTCTTTGAACTAACCCAAACTACACCAATTCCCTTCCGTAGAATTCAAAACAACTCTAAGGCTCGAAATTTTTTCCCCTCTTTCTTTCAATTTTTTTTTTGTTTCCTTTGTTTGTTGCTCTTAATCATGTTCCTTTTTTTTTTTTGTCGTGATTCTTCCTTCTTTTTTTTTTTGTCGTAACAAAATTGAATAGTAGGTACTACACTTTCAATAGACAATTAACACTATGAAATTGAATACGAACAATTGATATGAACGATTGGAGTTAGGGTTTTGATGTTACCTTCCTCAAATCGAACTGATGTTTTAACAAACCTAGGCTCTGATACCAAACTGATACGAACCATGCCAACGTGTGACGAAACCCAATACCAATAGTTCAGAATTTGCTACCCAAGATGCTAAACACACTCAAGTGGAAACTGCGACCCGTTGCCTATAAGTGAGACAAGAACCTTGGTATAATTTGTAGACGCCACAATCGGGATGAAAGACCGATTGATAAGTCGGGATGAACGCCACGGAATAAAAATCCGATAAGTTCTAGATTAGTTCTTTAAAGAACCAAGAGAGGAATTCTCTCAAAGTGTTTTCAAACTTGTATGTTGTATATTCTATTTTCTATCTATTCTAAACCCTAGGAGCTTTATATTAGGGTTTACAATTCGTAACAATGATGCCCCAAAATGACATAACTTAAATAAGTTGCGTAAAAATAACAAAACAATGACTTAAAGGTTGGCAGCATGGGAATGAAGGCCGGCGGCCTTGGAGCCGGCGTTGGAGATGTACACGACCGTGTATTTCTAGTCGTGTATCTTTCTGTGGAAATTCTTGACAACATACACGACCGTGTACTTCTAGTCGTGTATCTTTCTGTGAAAATTCTTGACACCATACATGCCCGTGCCTTTGAACCGTGCATACGACCGTGTATGATTCTGTGTAACCTCCAGACTCCTACACGACCGTGCCTTGTAAAGACACGCCCTCTTCAACCCATATCCATTATGACTTGTACAAGAGCAAGGGCATTCCCATAGTTGTTCCAATCCTTTCCAACTTTATGATTGCTCCAATCCTTTCCGACTTCATGGACATCCTTTATCAACCCGTTAAGTGCTTCCTTTAATCGTTTTGCTCGAGTTCTTGTGATCGGTCTAGGTGGGACTTCAAGAGGATCCACATTCCATCTTTTGGCTTGGCTCCCATCATGGCTCTCATCATGTATATAGATAAGAATATGTGTACGTTGGTGTGCATGTGGTGTGTGGGAAAGGTTGGTGTATGTATGGTAATGGAAGTGATGATTCATAGGAAGATGTAGAGACAATTGGATAAATGAAAGGTTCGAAGATGCTTCATGGACAAGAGGAGTGTCTATAATAGTGTACATGGTGAAGAGAATGATTCAAGCAACATCCAAGATGATGGCTTGGGGAATATTTGGAATGAAATGGATTTCACAATGGAATGTTCAAAAGATGCCAAGGAAAATCATTCTTGGCCAAATACTCTAATGCAAGATCTTTAGTTGTCCTTTCCAAGGGTATCTTACATATGTGGAAGAAGGAATTCCAAATTTGGCAAGTCAAAGACATTCCATTGCTCGACTTCTACACAAGGAAAGTAGACAGTTGATCACAACAACTTGGGGTGCTGGAAGCACAGATTCGTAGGGAGTTCAACATTCGAATCTTGTTCACCTAAAGTTCCTTAAGGAGGAAACTTCACGCCTTGCCATCAACCGCAAGATGAGCAGAGTACACATATCAGGAGCTAGAAGGCTACCAAAGTTAAGTGGAGATGCGATTTTCTGTGATTGGGTTGAGGAAGCATCGCAGAAGGATACTGAATTCAAGAGTAACGCAAAGGAGTTACCTACTGGAATCGCTCGACTTCAACTAGGACTACGATAACCCTAAACAAGTGAGTGGGAAACTTAATGATATGCTACTATGTTATGTTGTATGTTGAATGCTATGCATGTGAAATTGTTGTTTGTTGTGTTGCTATTTGATATGATTGTGGTTGAGTTGAGTTATGTAGTGGGGAATAATGAGTTAGGAAAGAAGTCGTAAAGAATATAGAGGAATGAACAGTTCGAGGGTTTATGTGTCATTACCTTAATGATAGCACCTAACGCCATCTAGTGCTATAACCAAAAGCTTAACCTATGTTTTAAAAATTGTTTTCTTCCAAAACAAACCATAACATAGAAACTTAGCTTTTCTTTCTATAGCTACCGAGCAGGTCTGCTTAGTTGGAATAGGGTGTATAAGTATCATTATGTATACATGTCAGAGTTGGTTCCTTAATGTGTATACATATACTTAACCAAACTTATTTTCATATTATATTTACAAAATACACTCATGAACTCAATCATATAAATCATGGGTGCAACCTTAGTTTTTATAACCTAACGATCTTGTTTTCTTACCCTCTTAAGTTCGTAAGGGAAAGTGTTTAGTAAATTATCTTTAAGTAAAGATGCGTCATGAATATGTATACACACACACACACACACACATATATATCATATACAAATGTTTTGAGGACATCGAAAGAGAAAACGAGATGACCTTGTTGGCTCTTGAAAGTGAAAATGATAGAGCACTTGAGAAGTGCGATGGCACAGAGGTGTCAAAGATGATGAATGTAAATCAACCTCAAGTGGTTAGTTCGACATGTAAGATAAATGACACAGAGGTGTCAGATATAATGATTGTAAGTCAACTTAAGCGGTTTAACATTTAAAAGGAAATGGCATAGAGAGGTGCCGAAATAATTTAATTTATTGTAAGACTAGATAAGTCTACATTAGTAGGGTTTGGGTTCGGTGTCGGATTGTGTGATAATAAATGCCTGACCTATGCTTGATTGTAATGAGTGTGAAATGGAATGTTTGATGTTTACCTTTGTGGTATGATTGAGAATTGATTTTGATTATATATGTTATTTGATCACTCTAAATTAATCAACTAAAGTATGAAGTGAACGAGATTAAAACTTGACATGCATTTTCACGAGACATTGCATGAGATTGAAGGCCATTACTATCACAGGATGCGTTGGAAGTGGTCAAGAGGACCGCTGTTCTGCCAAGTGTGAACTAAGTGATTAGGGGATTGTCACGCCTTGACGGTTCTAAGTCTGGCTTGTCTTTGAAGGTTTTACTCAGTCTGGTGCAGAGAGGCACAAGAGCGTTCACTGTTGAGTTAAGAAAACATCATAATTAACAAAGTGATAAGATAAATAAATCGGATAATGACCTAGGCACTGATGGTGGCTTCGGAATCCCCAACCCAAGGTCTAAGGGGCGTAAACCCTAAACTTCACGTTGGTTACTGGAATACCACGTGAGATGCTGCATTCATATGGTTGCTCATGCATAGCATATGTTTGATAACTTGAATTGTAATTTGCTTGTGTGTACGTAGCATTGAAAGTGTTACCATCCCATTCACTGAGCCATAGTGTGCTTACCCTCTCACAGACTCTTGTGTAGGTTGCAATTACGAAAGCGTGAGATGGGATAAGATGTGAAGTGTTGAGAGTTTTAGAAGACCAAAACGACAAAGTAAGATTTGTGAATGATAGATTTACTTAGAAGAAATGTTAGGATCATGGTTGATTGTGGGGTATGGGATCCATAGTTGTATTTTATTATCCAATTATATGTATTATGATTAGTTGTAAATGCATTTATTTATTTAGAGTCTTACAATATCTGACTCGTAAGACGGTCATCATATAACGGGTGCACATGTGCCATGATGGTTTTGGTAAAAACTTCTAGGCCCCTTTCGAGGCGTAACATGCTGGGTTATACAATTCTCTTTTGTTTATTAATTGCATATCTTAATTAATTATATGTTCCTTTTTCCTTTTTCTTTTGTATGTATTATATCCGTAAGTTTATATAGTATATAAAATCGTACTATTTATTGATTACTATTACTGCTATTATTAATTTGTACGATATCTTTCTTTTGACATTTATATATATATATATGTTTGCTGTTGTTATGATCATCATCATCATCCTTAGTGGTCATTATTACATGCAGTTTTTCTTTTATTATTGTGTTTTTTCTCACTATAAGGTGCAGTGACAATTACCTTTCTTTTAAAGAAATCATATAATTATTATTAATATGGTCAAGGTACTGTTATTATTATTTATTGTCATTAATTTCGTTAGGATAACGTTACTGGCCTCGGGGAGGTAGTTAAGATGGATATTTGCACGTTTATGGAAATTTGAAATAAGTTTTGTTTTGAGTTACGATTCTCCTTCGATGATTTAGTAAATTTCCAGTGTTATTAAATGTTTAGGTCAATCTAAAGGTGTTATAATCAACCAATCTAGCATTTAAAATTTAAATTTTACCTATATTATCTTCCCTCCTATTTATTATTATCTTTATTGTTATTATTATTATGATTATTTTTTGCTTCCATGTTTTTGCATTCTTTATTGTTATTTATTTCTTATTTACTTAATTGTCATTCATTGATTCAATATTTTATTATTTAATGGTCTTGTTTGTATGAAGGTTGGTGAATATATATTGATTATGCGGTTCATGTCTATATTCGTTATAGACTGTTTTTATTTTGAATTTTGGTATTTACTACTTTTTATTTTATTATTTATTACTCAACCAATCTTATGCGTAATTATAATAATATATTTTCTTGGTTTATTTGTAATTATATATCTTAATCAATAAAAAATTCACCACACATTAATTATAAGCTTTTAGAGGGTATTTAAAAATAATATTAATATTTAATTAGATTTACTTACTAACATTAACTATTCCATTACAAATTCTTATTCTTCTTAAGTAAACTAGATTTTATATAGGTATTCGAATTTCTCCAATATAGACAAAAAGAAACTCCCAAATAAATAAGAATCATCAAATAAATAATTTTAATAAATTGTAATACATGGATACACAAAATTCTCAAGAGGTCATGCTTAGCCTACATTCTACCTACACTCATCATTTTACCATCCTACAAATCATTCACTTAGTTTCCCTATGGAGTATGAGCCTATACTCTAATACCACTTAAATTGCCACACCCCAAAACTAATGGACATGAATAGTCTAGCACATACTTATATTTTAGCATGAGTATGTTAAGGCTTAGAACAACTAAAATTTATAAATATTTAACATCTATAAAAAATTATGAAAAAATTCTAGAACTTCAAATTTATTTACATTTTTTTTTACTTTTAAAATTTAATACAAAAGAAAAATCAAGACATGCATATTATTAAACTATTACATCATAAGCAAAATCCTTCCTATCAATGCACTAGCAATGCACCCAATCCCATGTCATGGTTCTAAGGCTCTCTGGTTGGATGGTTGCACGTGTTTATGGATATGCTAAAATCATTATATGTAGATTTTTCCTGCACCTAAACAAAAAAAATGAAGTCTTTAGAAGGGTGAGCTAATGCCTAGCATGTAGTCACACAAACACATGTGTATGAAAGTACGTATGCTACTTACACACATCAATCTTAAACAAATACAACAATCACTAGTTTATTATCTTTAATTTTAGTCATTCAAATAGCACAACCTTAGGCATCCCTAAGCTTAAAGTAACTCATGACTTTAGCACAATAACCATAGACATAACAATATATATAATTGAAATTGAGACCATGAAAATCATGTTGTTCTTAGGATAATGTTGGGTGGCCATCAGCTCACTAATCCACATGCAAGCATCCATACAAGTGTCCTCATTCCACAAGTAAGACCCGCTTATAGTTTTGTCTTGATATGATAACCTGTTACACGGCCTCGTTTAGGTTAGTGACCCACTAACATGAAAGTTAGTGCTTAAGTAACCAAATTCTAATGATATGAGGTTGCTTGATGGCAAAAAAAATCGTATTGATCATTGGGTGGAGTGTCCCAAATCATTAGCATCAACCCATATTTTTTTAAGCTTTTCCCAAGCACAAGTAACATACAATTTATTTGGTTTCACTTTTCATTAAGTTGATTTATTTATTATTTTAGCAAACATATGTACTTGTATTTTAGGCATTTGTACATTTCTCCTCGATAAAAGCATTTAATCTTGACATGCATAAACAATCTCCATATCGCATATTTATACTTAAATAAAATCTAAGATCATAGCTTAATCCTAGGTTATCGATTGAATAACTAATTGTTTTTATATTTGTGATAAGTACTCGTTAATTCTATAAACTTTAGGCTTATCATTCTTAGGTGTTTATAATCATTGTTAGCAATTAATCTTAACGATCCATTACCTAACTATTAACTTAATACTAACTTATTATAAAACTATCTATAAGGTATAACATCTAACTTTTTAATTATGTAATATTATCACGCCCCAAAAGGGGGCCTAGAAGCCTCTACTAAAATTATCATGGCATGTGTGCACCCGTTACATGATAATCGTCTTACGAGTCAGAGATCGTAAGACTCTAAGTAAATAATTACATCTACAACAAGTTATAGTACATATAATTAGATAATAAAATACAACTATGGATCTCATACCCAACGGTCAACCATGATCACAGAGAATCGGTATCCCCTACCAATCAGTAAAATAGGATAAATCCTAGGTTCTCCACTTCAAAATCTATTCACATGAGGGTCCTAACATTTCATCTAAGTAAATCTATCATTCACAAATCTTACTTTGTTGTTTTGGTCTTCCAAAACTCTTAACACTTCACATCTTAACCCATTCCGCGCTTTCATTGTCGTCACCTGCATAAAGTCTGTGAGGGGGGTGAGCACACCATGGCTCAATGAATGGGATGGTAACACTTTCAATGTTACGTACACACACACAAACAAACTTAAATCAAATATTAGACATATGCTATATACATACACAAGCAAGCAAATTCAATTTAAAATATTAAACATATGCTATACATGAATAACCATATGAATGCAGCATCTCACATGGTCTTCCGGTAACCGACGTAAAGTCTAGGGTTTACGCCCCCGTTGACCTTCCAAAGCCACCATCAATGCCTAGGTCATTACCCGGTTTATTTATCTTATCACTTGGTTAATTATGATATCTTATTAACTCAATAGTGAACGCTCTTGTGCCTCTCTACACCAGACGGAGCAAAACCTTCAAGGACAGGCCGAACTCGGAACCGTCAAGGCACGACAATCCCTTAATCACTTAGTTCACACTTGGCGGAACAACGATCCTCTTGATCACTTCCGATGCATCCTGTGACAGTGATGGCCTTCAATCTCATGCAATGTCTTATGAAAATGCATGTCAGGTTTTTAAATCAGGTCCTCTTCCTTAATTTATTTAGGGTGATCAAACAACATTTACAATCACAATCAATCATACCACAAAAGTAAACATCAAACATTCCATTTCACTCATCACAAGTAAGAACAAATCATGTTTTTCTTATCACTCAAGATAGACATTGAGCCTAGACCCTGTGGATATAGACCTATCCAGTTTTACAATGGTTAAATTATCTCGACACCTCTCTATGCCATTTCTTTTAAATATCAAACCACTCGGGTTGACTTACGATCATCATATCTAGCACCTCCGTGCCCTTTTCTCTTAAATTCCGAACCACTCAGGTTGACTTACAATCATTTCTGACACCTCTGTGTCATTTATCTCACATGTCAAACCAACCACTCAGGGTTAATTTACATTAATCATCTTTGACACCTCTATGCCATCGCACTTCTCAAGCGCTCTATTATTCTCACACTTTTGAGAGCTAGAAAGGTCGTCTCGTTTTCTCTTTCAATGTCCTCAAGACATTTTTATGTGATATATATGTATATATGTGTGTGTGTGTATACATATTTCTATCACATCTCTAATTAGGACAGTTTACTAAACACTTTCCCTTACGAACTTAAGAGAGTAAGAAAATGGGATCGTTATGTTGTAAAAACTAAGGTTGCACTCATTATTTATATGATTGAGCTCATGAGTGTATTTTGTAAATATAATATGAAAATAAATTTGGTTAAGTATATGTATACACATTCAAGAACCAGCTCTGACATGTATACCTAATGATACCTACACACCCTATTCCCATTAAGCTTACGTACTCGGTAGCTATAGAAGGAAAAACTAAGTTTTTATGTTCTGGTTTGTTTTGAAAGAAAACGATTTGTAAAACATGGGTTAGGCTTGTGGTTATAGCACTAGCGATATGGTGCTAGGTGCTATCATTAAGGTAATGACACCTATACCCTTAGACCATTGATTCCTCTATATTCTTTATGACTTTCTCCCTAACTCTTCAATCCCCACTATGACTTAACTCAACAACAATCATATCAAATAGCAACATAACAAACATCAATTTCACATGCATAGCATTCAACATACAACACAACATAGTAGCATATCATTAAGTTTTCCACTCACCTGTTTATGGTTGTTATAGTCCTAGTCGGAGTCGAGCGATTCCAGCGGGTAACTCTTTTGCGTTCCTTTTGAAGTCAGTATGCTTCTGCGATGTTTCCTCAATCCAATCATAAAGCCGCATCTCCATCTGATTTTGGTAGTCTTCTAGCACCCGATATGTGTACTCTGCTCATCTCGTGGTTGATGGCAAGGCATGAAGTTTCCTCTTTATGGAACTTTGGATGAACAAGATTCGAATGTTGAACTTCCTTCGAATCTGTGCTTCCAACACCTCAAGTTACAGTGATCAACTGTCTGCTTTCCTTGTGTAGAAGTCGAGCAATGGAATGTCTTCGACTTGCTAAATTTGGAATTCCTTCTTCTACATATGCAAGATATCCTTGGAAAGGACAATTGAAGATCTTGCATTAGGGTATTTAGCCAAGAATGATCTTTCTCAACGCCCTTTGAACATTCCATTGTGGAATCCATCTCATTCCAACTATCTCCCAGGCCATCATCTTGAATGTTGCTTGAATCATTCCCTTTACCATCTATACTATCGTAAACACTTTTCTTGTCCATGAAGCATCTTTGAACCTTTCATTTATCCAATTGTCTTTAATATCTTCTAACGAATCATCGCTTCTATTACCATACATACACCAACCTTTTCCACACACCATATGCACACCAACATACACATATTCTTATCCATTTACTCTAGACATATTACACACCTCCTGTATCCATACTCACACATACCCATACCATGCATTATCTCATACACCTACTCACATACTCCATTTACACCTTGCACCATCAATACACACACCCACATACTTTGCACACACCACATTTGCCTTATATACCCATACATACATATTCATACTCCACACATCGTCTCATATTCGTACATACATATCTCGCATACATCATCCTCAACTTCCACATTTACATACATACATGTCCATACTCCACACCTTCCATACTCCTATACACATACACCCTTACACACTACATGGCATCCACACTCACACACACAAACCGCACCTACTACACACCATCCATATGCATACACTCTTCTTGCATACACCACATACCATCCCATACCCATACACTCCGCATACATCACACCCTCATACACACACATACCACACACCCACATACACATACCGCACACCCTACATCACTTCATGAACCTACGCGCACACCCTACATCACTTCCATTCAACACCTTTGGGAAGACTTGATGTAATTTAGGATAGACTTGGAAGAAGAGACATTATAGATTTATAAGATGCCCCTTTCTATGAAACTGATAGATTTGACTTAGTGAAATTTCACTTAGAAACCATCAATTTCACATAACGTCACTGAACACAGTATTTGAGAATTTTATCTTCACCCTAAGAATTATTCTAGCAAACTAAACTCAAATTTGATCAAATTTTATATATAAGATCAGTACTCAACCCTGAGTATTTCTAGAACATAGATCAACAAGACCAAATTTGAAACCACTCCTATAAAATACCTTGAGTATTTCTAAATCCACCCTATCTTATCTTAATCATAAGGAATAGTATCCTAGAACATAGATAAGTAAAAATAAAAACAAATTAATAACTAACCCAATTCTAAAACAAAATCAAATAGGAAGTTCCTTAAACCTTGCCCTAAAGCCTTCTAAGTGGTTAAGTTTAAAACCACTCCCAAATCTTAATCTAGTTTAACCAAAATTTTCCTAATTCAATATTACATCTTTAATTTCCCAGTAACACACAAAATATTAGAAAATCCACACAAAACTCCAACAGTTGTAGTTCTTTCTCCAGGATGCCATCACATGGGGTATCTTCTACGATAAGCTTTGAAAATTCAACCCTTATCTTATCTTATCAAGTCCAAATTTATTCCACCAAATCTTATTTTAATCCTATCCTATTTTATCTTGTCCAACCTAAGAAAAGGACATGAAATAATTTTGAAATAAGCATATGGAAACCAGATCCAAATTAGGTGCACTAAAAATGTGATTTTTCCAATTTTTGAAATGGTTTACTTACCCTAATCTATCTTATCATATCCGTATTAAATCTTACCCAAATTACACCCTATTATATCTTGAATATACCTTTTTTACTTAGTAAAAGGGCATAGAAAAAGTCATAAAGATGACCCCCCCCCCCCCCCCCCCCCCCCCCCCCCCCCCAAAATATATATTAGAATTCCCTTCTTCATGTGAAAATCTTCATGCAATTCCATCTAGCTTGTCACCACCCAATTCACCCCTTCTTATCTTAATTTAATTTAATCTAAAATACCCTAAATTAACTTGATTAAAATGGGATAAGGACCTAAAAATATCATGGAAAAATTAAAGTTTTAGATTTGGTTAAACAAAAGGAAAATTACATGTAAATTTCATCTAAAAAAACACCTTGTTACTTAACCTTACTTCATACCATATTTAAGGCCATCATACCATTTTCCATGATTAAGCTAAGGAAATTAATTGCAAAAAAATAAAAAAATTAGCTCAAGAGACCACCTGGAACCTACCAAAATTTTACCCTCCTCTTTTGACTATGACAAAACCGTGTAATCTTATTTATGTGCCATCTTGTACCTTGTCTTATCTTATGTCATGAATACCCTAACTTAGCCTATAAGATATTAGGCTAATTATAACCCTAAAACTTGCCCAATCTTATCCCCTTAGGTGTGGAAAATCTGAACCCAAAATAATTTACAAAGCAACAAAACTAGACTAGTATAAAAAGGAGAGGTAAAAAGCAAAATTTTCCCATGTTCCAACCCCACTTCTACGTGCCACTTTGCCTCTTGTTCTTTTGAAAAATTTCCAACCAAATTTCCACCAAACATACCTAATATTCCACTAAGAATTAGGAAGTTTCACCCAAAATTGACCCCACTTGCATCTCTAAAGCCAACAATAATTTTGGACCACCAACTCCATAATCTAAGGTAAGCAACTTCCAAGAAGATTGTGTAATCTTTAAACTCTCTTGAGGAAGTTACTAACCTGACTTATTTTCTATATTTTAAGCTCTCTATTTTAGGTATCTAAGGAGTTTTCATCTTATTAAGGTAATGCCAATTAACCCAAGTTATTTTAATTGCATACTCTTCATGTATGTAGACTAACATCACCTATATGTAGAAGTTGTAGATTCCATTCACAATTTCACTCCAAACAAACATTATCTTTGTAAGACTACCCCATTTCTCTTTAATTTAAGAGTATTTTAAGCGTTTAGATTATATTTCAAACTCCTAATAAATACAAAAGTTCAAAGAAAGGATGTTAAGACTTTAATTTCAAACCTTAAGTATTTATGACCATTTTTGACATATAGGACATTCATGGACATATTTTTAGACATTCTTAGGCAAATCCTTAGACATATTCATGGAAATATACCTTGGACATGTATTTTACCTTATTGTGACATGAATGGGACTTTACTTGAACAAGGGCCTAAGCACGGACCTTAATGATAGACCGATTTCTAAATGAAGGACTTAATATTAAAAGACTCTAAAAGATTTTAATAAAACATAGGGTTAACAATAGGATGTTAGAATAGTTTATCCTAAAAGTAGTTATTCTTATATGTATATATATTTCTCGATGTTTACATAGGTTTTTCAGAAGACTTCTAAGTTTTACCTAAGGATTATTATGAACTTTGAGAAGGATGGCAAGGTAAGTAACAATGATGGTTGCCACTTGATTTGTGTTTGTAAGTTTAGTAACACCTAAAGTTGAATATTAATGAACCCATGTATGTGCTTGATTTGGTTGATTATTTGATTGATGAGACCTAAAGGAAAAGAAAGTAAAGTTGCTTGTATTTATGGCTATTCTTGTAGTTGATGGAGTGTTTGCAAATTGTTTAGTCACCTCTTAACTTATGTTAAGCATATCAAAATACTTATTTTGAAATGGATCATGCATAGCACTTTCTTCCATATTCCATCACAGTTAAACAGGTAATCAAATGATGTCTTGAGGAGTATCTTATTCTAACAATACAAAAATGACTTGAGGATCGCTATGTATTGGTATGAATCCATGTTCATTATTCTATTTAAGGCGCATGCATCTAGAGATGTGTAGGTAAGGAAAACATTATTTTATTTTGGTTTGTCCCAGGTCTTTACTTAGAAGATCATTCTTCTAGCATAACTATTGATAAATAGAGAGTGGCTTTGATTTTGTGTAGCTAAGGATGTGTACAAGTGTAATGAAATTGGTAGCTCGAACTTTGATGAAATTCCAAAAAGATCCTCTACCTAAGGTCAAAGGAAGGGTATATTGGTCAGAAATATCCTTAGACTTCATGTAGTTTCGGATTGACTACATGTGATGATTGACATATGATTTTTCATGCATTTATGCATTAAAATGTTAACTTGCTTATCTTGCATGAAAGGTGGTTTTGAGCTAAGATCTCATTAAGCTTTTATAGCTTACACCCCTGCAGTTTACCCTTTTTGTAGGCACCATTCTTGTTTTACCTTAGTAGAATTTGGTTAGTGGTGAGAATCTTCAAGATAATAGTTAATGGGTGAGTGAGGACGAAGATAACAAGAATAGATATTTCTAATTTTAAATGGACTATTTCTAGATGAATGTAATATGACTCACCTAGACTTATTTATCCACTTATTATATATGTAGAACTCTATATTTTACTTCAATTATGTATTAACTTTAATATTTGTAAACTGTTATTTTTATGATGGTTTCTAGAGTAACGACAACTTATGTACCATGTTGAAATTTATGTGTGTTGGAATATAGCTAATCATGGACTTTAATATAGTATATGGTGGGCTGTTACAACTAGGGTACCCTTTGAGGCTTGACAACAGGTAATTCATTTCTTTCTTTCTTTCTTCCTCCTTTTTTTTTTAGCATAGAACTTCGTTGCTGAAATCAAGGAAAGTGAAACCTGGATAGGAAATATTCGAAACATATGATAAGAGATGCTTCAATGTTCTCAAAGATTGAATAGAAAGGGAAAGAAAATGTCAATTTTTGTGACAATACCAAGGGAAAATTTATAGGTGTTGGCATCATCAGTAAGAAACCCTTTTCTATCAATAACGTTTTTCTTACAATAAGCATAAAGCACAACCTTTTTATATATTAGACAACTTTGTAAAAATAGTTACAAAGTCACCTCTGAACAAAATAAGTGTCCTGGCTTCATCAATGTTTAAAACAAAAAAAAAATTAGGGGGAAAAACATGGAAATATTTCCATCATTAAATCATCATAATTATAGTAAAAAAGGCATTTGATTTCAATGAGTGAAAATATTTTTCAATGACACAAGTGTTAATTTCAAAAAATTGGAAAAACTTTCTAAAAACAACCTAGTGAGAGGCTTGCTAACATTGAATATCAAAGGCTATATTTACTATACTTCATGCTCAATGAACAAAATGGTTAGTACATTTTTAAAAGAAAAAAAATATGATTTCAATAAGTAGACCCTTGAAAATACTACACATAGTCCTAATTGGACCTACTAGGACATTGAGTCTTGGAGGTAATAGATATGGTCTAGCAGTTGTAGATGATTTTTCAATATATACTTAGGTCTTATTTCTATAAAACAAAAATAATTCTCTCATGTCTTTCAAAAAATTTTCAAAATGAGTTTAGAATGAGAAAGGTTTATTATAACAAATCCTAGAATTGATCATGGTAAAAAGTTTGAATATAGTAGTTTTGCAAAATTTTATTATGATTAGGGAATTGCCCATAATTTTTTATTTTTTATTTTTGCTCTTACACACAACAACAAAAAGGTGTAATAGAACAAAAAATAGGGCAATTCAAGAAATGATTATAACTCCTTTGAACAAGAGTGGTACAACAAAATATTGTTAGGAAAAAGCTACCTCAACTACATGCTATATCATAAATCGACTTTACTTAAGGCCTCTCACTAGTAAAACTACTTATGAACTTTACAAAGGAAGGAAACTGATGGTTTCATACTTTCATATTTTTGAATGCAAACATTTTATTAAGAAAATGAGTGCTAATCTCCATGAAAGGGAAAATGAGGGAATATTTCTTGGTTATTCTTTAACCGGAAAGGTTTATAGGGTTTTCAATAAAAGCACTTTAATGGTAAGAGAATCTACTAATGTGAAAATTTGCAAAATCTTAGATAGAGATTCTAATGATGAAGATGAAAGTCAACCCTTGAAATAAAATTGTTTTTTAGAAAAAAAAAGGGTAACATTTTAGTAGTTAAATGAGAAGGAGTTATCGATTCTTTTAGAACTTGTCCCAAAAACTCTAGCAGAAGTCATGCCAAAACTTTCTATAGAGGCCTAAAAAGAATTTATAAGAGTGGTAAGACCTCTAAGAACTTGGAGATACTAGATTGCTCATCCACATGGTCAAATCATAGGTGATAATGATTCTAGAGTGAGAACTAGATTAGCTCTTTAGAATATTGAAAGCTAACTTGCCTTCTTTCTCAAAGAGAACCTAAAAACGTTGAAGAAATTCTAGAAGAAGCAAGTTGAATAAACGCAATGCAAGAAGAGTTAGATTAGTTTAAAATAAATAATGTGCAAGATCTAGTTGAAAGACCTATGGATAAATCAATTGATGGTACTAAGTGGGCCTTTAAAAATAAACTTAATGAAAATGGTTATATTGTGAGATATAGTAAATTAGTGGTCGTACCCTTAATTATTTGTCAAATAGTGATTGTTAGTATCAAAGACCAATTTCCTAGCATGGTGTTGGATGAGAGGTTTGACTCATAAGATGGATCCTCTAAAAATTTTTTGCCTAATTCTTTCAATCCTTTTCTTTTAATGGTAAAACTCGTACATAGGGAGGGGGAATGCCGAATCTAATTTTTATTGATAAATAAAATAATGTAAGAAGGGGGTGGAGACATAGGCTTAACCTCTTGAAGATACAAAAATGACTCTTTACCTTTACTCTTTTAAATTCTACACTTTATTTACTGGTCCATTGCTTTACATAAATGTTTACTTGCACTCTCTTGCTACTTTGGTTGTTTTCTTAGAACCTATTGTGCAAATTTTGAAATATGGTATTGTAACTTTCAAATAATTGAGAAGTGTTTTTAGCTTAACATGTGATTGTCATGATTCAAGAGGTACTTTAAACATAATAGCCTACTGTACACTGCATGGAAAATTCAAGAATAACTCCCTTATTATTTAGAAATTTGCCATACAGTGTATAAGGCATATTTACATTCGGTTACCTTAGGTTAAATGATTAATAGTAGGTACTTGGGTCCTACCAAATATCTAATGATTAATAGCAGGTACTAACAGGAATAGTAAATTTAAAGGTAGTTTAGGTATAAGCTCATATGACAAACATAACATAAGTAAAGAGAGTCTTAATAAATAGTAAGATGATGTCTTATGCTCTTAATCTAGCTTCACTCCTCAACATCCCATGTACTGACCTTTGGCATTTATTAGCTAGGCTTTAACCATATAAGCTCTTGTAACAAAGATATACTATAGGGGTATAAGCTACATTTAACTTTGTAAGATATTTCTCATATTGTACCATCAAGCAATTATCATACAAGTTAATTAAACAAGCATATAAATGTATTAGCACACATACGAGATGCAACAATCTATATAGCCATCCAGTAACTATACATATTATGGATTTAACAACCTCCATTGTTTGGATTGAGAAATAACAACTAATACACTAGCCCCAAGTTTCAATCACCTTAGGCTAGGTTTCTCAATTTCACACTTTCAAAAGTTTATATTATAATATAACTTTTATAAATAACAAAGTAACATTAGATTTACTACATATATAAATATACATATATGCCCAAATGAGTGTAGATACAGATGGCACACTTAGTCTCACCCACACCTAAGTAGCGAATTCTCAGACTCAGCCTTAATTAGAGGGCAACATTTCTCGATACTCAATAGTTCCTAAAGGTTAAAGCAAGGTTATATATAGAGAATTACCTCATATAACCTTTTTATAACACCACTTGATGTTGATAGCCTTTTAAATGTAGATTATGATATGCATGATTCAATTTATTTTCCAAGTCGAACATAATTAAGTTCAATTATTTAGGTGATCAGCAAAACTTTGCAAACATTCATAGTCCTATTAGCCTAATGTATAACCATCATCTTTGAGTAGTTTTAATATATTATGGTGGCTTATCACCAATTGTATCACGATTCAATCACATGTAATCCTCAATCCCCATACCTCCACTTTTGACATAAATACAATTAAGTGCCATTAATACTACAATCACAATTCAAGTACAATATTCATAAAGATACTCACTTGGTCATATCCACTACTGGTTGTAGTAAACCAGAGGTAGCTCGGACTTAAAATCACTATCACATGATAAGGAAAATAATATCTTGTAAGTATAAGTATGTTAAGCTATTCTTTTCATTTAACTAATTCGCCATATTTATTAGTTTTGACTAGTTTCATATTTTGGCCATAGTTTTCTCATTTTTAATTCTGTTTTTGTATTCATATAGTTGTTTTGAAGGCTTTTGAGTTTACTTTCCAATGGTGGGATCATTTTGGTAATTGGAAGTGCACAATTTGTGAGAAAAGTCTGATAAGTTCTGCTCGTTGGGCTTTTAAGTCCATTTTGAGTCTTTTTAGTTCCATTTGGGACTTAAACTTAATGAAACAAATCCTGATCAATGCCTAAATTATATTGAGCTCTTATTTAGTGTTTTAAAAGTGAAATTTTCACATGGGCTTGCTGGTTAGTTCAACCCATGTTAGATTCTTATGGCCTTGTTATCAGTTTTGTATAATCTCAACTAAAGGCTTTAATATTAGCAACTAATTAAGGATTTTTCATTTCAATCCCTTCTTAATCATAATTTATCATAATGTAAGTTGGAATTTTAATAAAATCACATTATTTCTCCTCTTTTGGGCATTAGTCATATGGCTCAAGAGGAGATTATTGAGTTTTCTCAATTTAATCACTCTTAACTATTTCTAATCATCTCATAATGCTAGTTAATGGTATAGAATACTTGTTAAACTAAAGTTTAGGCCTTCTAAACCTATCAAGTGTTTCTACCAAGCTATGGGTGAACTCATATGATCATATGTGCTTTTCATGTTTTCATAATAAATTATCAAGAAACTTGCTTTAGATGTAACATGTTACATTATTTAGGACAACACATGAGTTAACATCAACCCTTTTCATATGCATAATAAAACATAGTCCTACTAAAATAGATGCAGTCTATAATAGAAAAATCTACATTAGTTTACAATTTTTTAAGAAGGAAACATGAGAAAAAAAAAAAAAACCTAAGAAAATGGTAATTTTTTCCCTACTCTTGAGGTTAAGCTCCTAGGGATGTGGTTTCTTCCCCTTCCTCCAACTCCAACCACCCCTATCCTTTCCTTTGTTACTCCAAGCTTCCAATTGCTTTGACTTCCTCTTCTTAGCTTGGAAATAGGAGTGCCGGTTGGCCTTTAGCTTAGGTACTTCAAATGGAAGTGAAGTGAGAGGGGTTTCAGGCATACTAGTTTAGGTAGTATGTTATTGTGCTTTTTTTAAGATTAAAGTAGATAATAGGAAAGGTTAAAGGGTGGAAGGTGAAGTGGAGGGTGGTGGTGGAGCAAGGGTGGTCGATGGTGAATGTTAAGGGAGTGGGTATGTATTTTCTTCATTGTTAAGTCTAGTGTGTTTTAGGACTAAGAGAAAAAGTAGACATGCAAGTGAGAGAGAATAAAGCTGTCGTTGGGGGGCTTAAAGCTCCAGTTTTTATTGCAGTGTAATTTTTTTGCACATGGTATATTAGTATTCCTTGGTTAGAAGCATTGGCTAATGGTTAATAAGATGATTAATGTTAAATCATAATTCCATTTTTGGAAAGTCCCCACCTAACCCGTGACACCTTTCAATCCTAAGCTGCTAGCCTATTACCTTACCTTCCTTAGTTTATAGGTTGCCTGTAGATTAAACTTAGTTTTTAAGCTAATCTTTCTCCTAATCAAGGTTAGTGGTTAATAGATGGCATCCCTAGGTTAATTTCTTTTTGTCCATTATTTAACAATTAAGTACTTTAATTAAGTTCAATTAAGGTTAATTGGGTTACTTTGATTAAGGCTAATTGAAATGTAAGGTAACATTAATGCTTTAGCTATTTCATGCCAAATAGGGGTTGGAATGGGAAGTTGATTTTTTTGGATTACATTGATTGCCATTGTTTTATTGTTTAGTGTTATTAGTTATTCTTAATTGTATGGTTTTAGGTGTCTTTCAAGAGTATATTTGACTTTGGGGTTTTGGTTCAATTTAAGATTTGAATTTAGGGTTCTTAAGGATTTTGATGTGAATTAGGACTTTGATTTGTCCTCTTAGGGTTCATTGTTCGAATTAGTGTCTCGAGTGGTTATTTTAGGGTTTTTTACTTGAATTAGGTTTTCGTTGATCGTTTTAAGGTTTAGGTTTCCAAATGAACGTTTTAGGGCTTAGGTTTGATTTAAGGTTTTATTATGTACATTAGGGTAAATTGGAGTAACCCTTAAGGTTAAGGTTAGATTTCTTATCAACTCTTAGGAATATCTATATGTTATCTTTAGGTGATTTCTATCCTAATTTTGAAAATTTATCGGGGTTTATAGAGATTTTATGAATTCATAAAGTTTTAATAACAATCAATTCAATCTCTTCCTTCTTGATTGTTCAATTGGGACCTAGAATTCTTAAGTCTATAACTATTCTTCTTTTTTGTTTAGGTGATTATAAACCTATTAGATTTGTAAATGGTCACTAAAAGGATCATCTAGTCAACATAAGGCAATCAACTTACCAAGGGAAGAGGGGGCGATCAACATAGTATATGGGCAATCGACCATCTTACCAAATGTCCTTCTCCATCTTAACTTACAAGCTAGTAGACCTTTGGGCCCTATTTAGTTAACTTTACGTTCGATTAACATAGATTTTAAGTCTAGAAAAGTCTTGTTATCCAACTTTTCTTAAGGTTTCCATGGTCTCCAATGTTTAACTACAATCCTAGTTGTTATAATTTTCAATTCATCAATTCCATTAGTTATGAGTATCAATTAATATCAATTATTCCAACATAAAAATATTTGTTCTTGATTCTTCATTTAAAACCCCTTATTAGCAATCTATCTTAATTGCAAAGGATCAATCCTAAGGTTTAGATGGCTTCAATAATTGATTGCTATTGCTAAAAGATTGGATTTCTAAGAACTCTAGGCTAATGATGGGGCTTAAATACCTACCAGTTCAATTGCTTGGGCTAAAGCTAAGGGTCTTAATAACTTGGTTCAAAGAACTTTACATGATTTTGGGTTAAAAGTGATAGAGGATTTTCAAGACATGTTTCATGCTCATACAAGGTCAGGGAGCCTAAAGGTGATTTTATTGAGCATTAGAATCATAAAAAACTTTAAATGAAATCAAGTGTAACATTCTTCCATAGGGGCATTAGGACATCCACTTAGAGCATTTGGATGGACTAAAGGGGGCGATTGACTTTGGAGAGCTTATTCAACCCATTTGAATGGCCTAGCTATGGTATTTGGATGGCCTGTTAAAGGACATTGAGCATATAAGGCCTACATAGACTATCCATATGACTCTTTCTTATCGTCTAATTGGCCTTTGGGAGTTAGACAACTTTTAATTATGTTTTACTTTTATTGTTATGACGTTTTGTCATTAATTGACTTTAAAGACTATTAAAAGGGTTATTAGTTCAGTAAAAGATAATGTTGACCATATGTATTACTTTCTTAATAAATATTATTCCTCTTTTAATTTTTGTTCTTATCAATCCCATATGTTTTGGCGAGCATCCTTTTCCTTAATTCATGATTAAAATAAGATTAATGGAGCATAATTTTGATTCTTTTAGTTTACAATGCCTACATAAATCAGTGACTAATGGACCTTTTTAACTACTTAACCTAAAAGTTTCTAAATAGTGTTCAATTAATGTTCTCTTCCTTGACCTTATATACCGGTACTCGTCCTCACCTATAACCTTTGTGGGATTATTCACATGGGGTATTACAATGTCCCTCTCTTAAATATGTGACGTCCTCATTCCAGGGCCTTATAATTAGGCCCAATTCTTCCACCTTTTTGGTGTGCAATATGGTTCATTCCTACCACTCTCAACCTATAAGTCATCTTAGATGTATGTCAAGAGTCACACCTTGACAACACTCCCTACCCTTTTGGGATCTCTTTTATGAATCAACTTGCAATAGGTTCACCAACTTCCTCCTTAATTTATCCTTAAATTGTGCACTTACTAGTAAAGGATTGAGTTTGATACCATTTATAACGCTTCAGCCTAAAAGTTATACCAATGATCAAGTCAATAGGTGATTAATGGATTTTTTTAACTACTTAGCCTAAAAGCTTTTTAGCTAGTGTTGACTTAATATTCTTTACTTTGACCTTATACACTACTCCTTATCCTCACCCACAACTTTGTGTGACCATTTACATGGGGTATCACATGGTTAGTCATATCCATTAGAATTAATCCATATCTTATTAATAACTTATAAAAACCCTAAAAATTTTCCTTTTATGATTACGCTTGATGTTGCTCCACTTGTAATTGCAACTACATGATAAAAAGGGGAGGGCTCAAGTTGATGGTGCCAAAATAGAAAATGACTTATACATGTTGACCCTATTCCCATCTATATGCACATGAGTCCTCCCCTTAGCTAAGGAGATGGAGGCAAGGATGCTTTGCATGTCACATAAGAGAAGCGGAGAGTGATTAGTGTAGTAGTAACCTTCACCCATAGTTTTAAGGAAAAAAAAAAAAAAGGAGGTGTGAGCATTTGGCTTCTCTATATAATTACTTTTATCTTTCTTCAAGATATTTTCTTGTACTTAGACGATTATTGTGATATTTTGAGATAATTTTAAAGTTTGGAGTTTAGTTGGTGTATATTGTTTTCAAGAGTACTTCCAAAAGCAAACTTTCATGGCTTAGTGTGCAAAAATTAAAGTTTTGAAGATTTGTTATGCTAAAATCATAAGTAGTAGGCATGATTCTACCTTGAAATGAAATCAGGCATTAAAGTCATGTTTTCAATTACTTAAGATGGAATCATAACATTAAATTATGATTCATCTAATTAAGAATTGAAGTCATGATTACTCAGCAAAATGAAATTATGACTGGGGTTGTTAAACTTGCGATTTTATGTAGAATCGTTAGGGGGTCTATAGAATCAGAACGTAACATCGAAATGTAAGTTTTTATAATCTTTGTAAAATAACTTCTAAATAGTATAAATTTACTTACAATAATTATAAAGAAATATAATGGATAATAGAAATGAGGAAATTTTGTATATATTTTGGTCATAAGTCGCAAAAAAAAAGTCATAATTTAATTAACACCATTAGGAACTGCTAAGCGTTATTGTTGTTTTAGAAGATCACCACAAAACCATTTCCTTAATCTCTTCAAACTAATATAATGACTATTTTATAAGTATAAAAGCAAGTTATAGATAGTAACTAAAAAAAAAAAAAGCTAGATAACACATATGGTAAAGACTAAAGCAAGAAAGAAAAAAAATTGCAAGTTCTCCAAATTTTGACTCACTAGTAGTGGACGACAATCTAGAGATGTAAGGAAAAATGCACAAACCAGTATCTTAACTTTCCATTAGATCTTTTGTAAGTATCATTGTTGGCTCTTAGTTGCTACCTTTGTCATCTAACATTACCTACTACTATAATGTAACCCACTAGTTACTAGTACAACCTCTTAACACTATTGTGGTAGAATTTGAGAACGTAAATATTAAATACAATAAAAAATAAAACACCCCCAAAAAAATGGATTTCCCACCATGACTAGTGACGACCGTATATAGCACACTCACACACACTTCAATGCCACGTAGTAGAGCAACAGCCACCAGCTAGCATGCATACAACACATGAACATGACATGAGCAGTGACTAGCTATATGGAGACTGGATACTTGTCCGGTGAAGGCGGAGGCTCACTCTAAATGTTAAGCAACAGGAATTGATCCACAAAATTCTAAACCTAAACTAAAGACTACAAACACTGATGAAATTGAGACTGCAATCACTAATCAATCTCGGGAATGGGACTTTTCTAACAATCTAAACATAATGACCCTTTTACTATAGCAAATGGTTCCCCTTTCATGTTTTCCTCTTTAAATAATGCCCCCTCATCAACACAAATTTCTAATCCTCTAAAGCCAAAACGTAAAGTTAACATGAAATAGCTTATTAGGAAAAACGACACTCATGACTAGAAGGTCACACTCACATTCTGGGTGCACATTCTAAAAGCTAATTCGAACCTTCCTTGGCTTTAACTGCACTATCACCTATATTGCATCAGGTGAGGCAATTGCTGGGTGAGAGTAGTGGTTAACCTTCTTTATCCCTAAGTGATGGAGGACCTACTGTACCACTGATGAGCAATAACCATGCAAGTGCATTGGTAGTAGCAGCACATGAACACAATTCCAAACTCAGATGATTTCATTATAGCAGCAGCAACAGAATAGAAAACACTACAATAGTTAGAGGAGAAGAAGTAAAACACCAAAATCAGGAGAAACAACTCTAAACTCACGATTTCACTGAGTTCACCGACTCGACTTGCAATTCCACCTGATTTTGCTCCAAACTGAGTTTGTGACCAAGTTAACCAAGGATAGCGAAGTAAGAACGTAAACTCAGATGATTCCACAATTTGACTTGTGATTTTAACAACATTGATTATGATTTTAACCCAACATTTTTAAGAGTAATAATCCTGCATTTATGGCATGTTCACTTGGGAGGAATGGAATAGCCATTCCTCCCTTATTCCTTATGGAATTGTTATTATGATGTTTAGTTTAATTTTCAACCCGTAATATCAATTCCATGAAGAATTACAATTTCTTATTTTGTTGAATTGCAATTCTTAGGTTGGATTTAAGAATTGTAATTTAGTAAGAGAAAGACCCCACTACCCTATCTTCTTCTTCCTCTTCACCACCAACACCAACATACCTTCACCACATAACACCATCATGTAAACATAACCACCACCACCTTCATGCTACTACTACGCATCTCACCTACACACCACCATTGAGACTCAACTACCATGACTAGACCAATCGGCTTGCCCACCCAAACCCACTGAACCCACCATTCCTAAACCTATTAAACCTACCACACTTAAACCCACCAGACCCACCGAACCCACCACACCTAAACCTAGCCCACTCATTACAATTAAATTCGTCGAACTAGACCCATCTAGAACTACCCAGACCCAACCCACCTAGATCCACTCGACCTACCTACCTAAACCTACTAGAACTACACCATGCTACCCAAAACCCATGGAACCACACCCACTCGAACCCTTGGACCCACTAGAGCAAATAGAGATGTAGAGAGAGTAGAGTAGAGTAGGTAGATAGATAGAGAGAGAGAGAGAGTATAGTAGAGATAGAGAGAGAGAAAGTAGAGTAGAGATAGAGAGAGAAAGAGTTGAATGGAAAGATAGAGTAAGAGAGGAAGAACGAAGAAAGAGACTAGAGGAGAGATCTATTGGATGAAAAAGAAAGGGATGATAAGAAGAAGGGTAATATGGTCTTTAGAACTTTATTATAGGTCTATTTTTTAAATGATTTTTATTTAACTAAACAATGTAACAGAGCTATTAAAGCTCTATTCAATTCTTATTGAATAGGAATAAAATTACATGTTGAAGTAAATGGGCCATTAGTTTTGAATGGATCTTATTTTAGGAAATAAATTTTATAAATCTTATATGGTTAGTTTTTTCCCTCATTTTCCCTAGTGTAATATATTAAGAAACTTATTTTACATTCATTAATTTGGTAGTGGCTAATGTTCCATGCCTTCAAATTAGCTAGAAGTGTTATGTCAAAGAATAATTAACAAATAAAAATATATAAATAATTAAAAAAATTTAAAAATTAAAAAAAATGAAAAAAGAAAGAACAAGAGGGTAATGGTTGCTACCTTTATTAGCCTCTTAGTTAAACGCAGATGGTAACCTACTACTAGCTATATGGTGGAATTGAAAAAGAAAAAAGGAATAGGATTGGTCCTAGTTAACTCTCTAGTTGGTGATTGTATGAGTTGCATTTGACATTATGATGTGGTAGTCAAAACCTAATTACGGCAATGGATCACCAACCATAACCTCTAAATCAAAAGAGAAAGAAAAGAAAAATTCCAAAAGGTTCAAACTGGTCATGAGAGAGGAACTCCTTCCTTTCTTTCTTTCTTTCTTTTTTTTTTTTCTTCTCTAATTGTCATGGGTGGAGACCTATGCCATAGTTATGTTGCACAATCTACTAACAAAGATTGATAACCCACCATATTACATGACCTACCAACAAAGGTGGACAATCTTTCATATCATAAATGATCAAATTTCTCTTTCTATTATTATTATTGTTACCTAACTTACAAGCCCATGCATGTTATATGACCCACCTAAAATGCTGAGTTACAGCCCCTTATTGACTAAGTGGCTAGAGAGGGTAACAATTGTTTAAAAGCACTTTTAGAAGTTAGAATCATGATTCCATAGAATAGATGAATCATGATTCCTTAGAATAGATGATTATGACTTTGTGGGTGAATTTGATTAAGGGTGGAATCATAATTCCAATCCATTTTCATTAATAATGGAAATTATTTAAATTACTTTTCCACCCATTAATATAATTTATTATATTCATTAATTAAGGGTATTTTTGATAAATATTATTTCATTCCATGAATATTTTAAAATACAAGTATGAATTTGACATTCCATTACCGATTCCATTCCATCCTATATCATTCTTATGCATAAAACGTTTGAATTTTCATATCAAACACTTCATTTATCATTCCTTTTTTTTTAATCCTTATGAGATTCATCTCTATTAGAAAAAAAAAAACCATTTAATGGTAATGGTACTTAAAAATGAATAACATTTTAAACAAAATGAACTGGGTATACTCTTAAATATAGTATTTTTAATTTTTTTTTGTGAAATATAGTATCCATAAAAATGATTCTAAAAATAAGTTTCAAAGGCGCGAACCTGGTGTGTGCTTTCAGCTTTGCGAAATTTTGCAAAACTAAAAGCATATACTAGGATTGCACTTTCAGTACAATTTGTATTAAGAGCATGGATCTTGTTCGAGCTTTTAGTTTTGTAATTTTTCGCAAAACTGAAAGCACACATCAGGTTTTTTGCTTTTGAAACCTATTTTTAGAATAAGTTTTATAAATACTATATTTCACAAATTTTTTTATAAAAATACTATATTTAAGAGTACTCAAAATGAACAACATTTTAAAAACTAGGAGAAATATCCTCAGTCCCCCTAGTAAAAGTTAAGTCGTGTATGGATATGTCAAAGAAGTCTCGAGCTTAACAGCAACGGAGGAAAAATCCACATGTTGTCTTGTGTTCTGAGATCCCCTTCCTCCCTGACACACCACAGGGTCATCAACAGCAACAATAACAGATCGCTCACTTTCCCACAACGAATCCCTTTCAAGGTCTCCTATCTCTCTCATTGATCGACATTCTATTACATATGCATATATCAAGTCATTCAACTTTCACTTTGTATGTAATAGCCAGTATTCAAATTTTTATGAATTCATATACGTCATAAATTCATCTCATGAGAAGGCATGTCCATCTCCTTGTATGGTTATAGTTCTTTCTTTTGTCTTCTATAGCAAACCATACGGATGGCTCGCTCTTCAATTGAAGAGATATCAGAGTCTGGTGCTTTCGTGAGAAGCCCCTCAGCTTTTCGCAGTTTTGTTTCACAAGATCCGTATTCGACATTTGTAGCTGAACCTGGAAGATATCATCTTTATGTATCATTTGCTTGTCCTTGGGCATGCAGGTGCCTAGCATTCTTGAAGATTAAAGGGCTTGACAATGTCGTTAGTTATACGGTAAATCAATTCAGCTTCATAAGATGAAGTATGGCAATGCAAATTCACCCTATTGAATCCAAGTGCCGTATCTTGTTTCAGGTAGTGAAGTCCAGGTGGGAGAGAACAAGAGAAACTGATTCACACATTGGGTGGGCTTTTCCTAATTCCGAATTTGAAGAGCCCGGAGCAGAACTGGATCATATAAATGGAGCAAGAAGCATTAGAGATATTTATGAGCTTGCAAGTAAAAGTTATTCCGGGAAATATTCAGTTCCTGTATGTATATACGGTGATGAGAGATAGTGGAGCCCTTATTTTCATTGTAGTTGCTTATACCTGTGCCATTGCTTTTGATAGGTATTGTGGGACAAGAAATTAAGAACAATTGTCAACAATGAAAGTTCGGAGATCATTCGCATGCTTAATTCTGAGTTCAACAGATTTGCAGAGAATGCAAATCTAGACCTTTATCCTCTGCACCTGCAGTCCAAAATCGATGACGCTAATGAGTGGATATATGACAGTATAAACAACGGTGTTTATAGGTGTGGATTTGCTAAGCAGCAAGGGCCATATGAGGAGGTGATTATTTTCTAATGCTCTTAAATTTTCTCGAATCTGGAAAAAGAAAATGATGAATCCTTCTAAAGGAGTGTAGGTCTTGCCATTTATTGCTAATAGATAAAACACACGATGCTAACAGATTTTAGCCTTTTGTCTGAATGATAAGCCTACTTTTGATCATTTGGCTCAAGAATGAGTACAAGTTTTATTGCCTAATCTTATTCTTAGGCAATACTCCTGACCTGTAGATCGTGTGGTTCTTTGAATAGGCTCTGAGACCTACTCCATAATGGAACATTCTCTTGAAACTAAAACACCATTATTCTTGCAGGCTGTGGAAAAACTTTATAAAGCTTTGGACAAGTGCGAAGATATTCTTAACAAGCAACGATATATATGTGGAAATACACTTACTGAAGCTGATATCCGGTTGTTTGTCACTCTTATAAGATTCGATGAGGTACTTGTCAATGTCCTTCACCCAAAACTTGATGCATATCTTTCGTGCCATTTATTCTCTTTCATCTGTGTCATTGTACATCTCTTTCATCTAGAATTGACTCAAACAGGATTAGGAAATGAAAAGATTTTGTGGCCCCGCATTTGCAAGGTGTTTCCTATATTATGAGCAATAGCAGAAGATGCATGATTCAATCACCAGAGAGGGAGAGAAAATGAAATATGCTTGATGTTATTTATAAATGGACCTAATGCACAATCCTACCGTTCTATATGGTTTTCTTCCACATTGTCAATGCCTTGGGACTAATGATTGGGATGAAGCTATAGTAAAATCTTAGCTTTTGAAGCATATTCCCACTCTAAATTTAGGTTGTTATCCATATATTGAGGTGGCACCAGGTTTCAATCTGTTTAGAGCTGATGCCGGTTTTATCATGTCTATCATTTCAAGGAAAAATGTATTGTATGGAATTTTCAGGATAACGTACATACTAACCAAATGCTACAATCTTGGGAGACAAATGTACCACATTGGGATAAAGGCAAATGTAGTGTCTGTATTTTTGAATTTGGGCAATTTAGTGCCTAAAGTTTTATTCTTTTATAATTAAATTTCTAACAGAAATACTAAATTGTCAAAAATTTGAAACTTTAAGCACTAAATTATTAAAGGATAAAACTTTAGGTACTAAATTGTCTACATTTGAAAGTAGAAACACTTGTTTTTCCCCCACATTACAGTGATAACATGGTGATAAATGTCTAGGGTAAAGTTACATCACTGGCAGGCTGCTGGTGAAGCAGCAGTGGACTCATAAAACAAATGATACACTGAAATATCTATTGTGACCTTCGAAGGAGCGATGGATGCTCAAAGACTAAAAGGTGAACTGCATTTGAAGAATTTTCATCCTAACATTTTTATGGAACGCTGTCATTGACAGTATATAAGAGAGCTTCATCAGAGTTTTGAAAAGATTTGTTCTGAGATTGAAGCAAGCTTTTCATGGACTTTAGTATGTTTGCTTTTAGAAGTTACTTTCATGGGAGATGCAGCTTCCCAAGAAACATAAAAAAATATGTTTGTTTTGTGCTTTGTATCGATGGTTTTGCGCTTAAACTTCTCTAGTACATTATCCGTTATGCATGGTGGGCGGTAGTAGTGAGTTTCAATGGTGATTGGAAATTGAGGCAATGGCTGTTATAGGTTAGAGATGGTGATAGACAAAGTGATCGATTTTGACAAGTACAAAAAGCAAATTTTTCCTATGTACTAAGTTATTTTTGTTTTCAAACATCACATTTCTTGGTGGCTCATAGTTCTCAATTGACCGTTAGCTTCTTCTATATATAATGTGTTTGTATTAATGGGTACGAAGGTGGTTCCTATACCTGTACAAGATCATATACAAGATATACCTTCTATGAAGCTTAATGCAGCTGCCAAAATTCATACAATAGTGCTTGTTAGGCCACAAATATATAAGAGAAAACACACTATTCTTGATAGTGGTTGGATATGTTTTCGTATCATAAAGTACCAACTTTAGGGATGTAAACGAGTCAAACTACTCATTAATTGCTTAAACTTGGCTCAATAATTACTTGCGTTTGATTCAAGAACAGTCAAGTTGAGCTCAAGTAATTAGTCAAGTCGAGCTCAAGCCTCATAGTATTCAAGTCAATTTACCTTGCAAGCCTAATCAAGCTTGAGTCGAGTATAAATGTTAGTTGAATTTGAATTGAGTTTTGATATTATTATAAATAAAAAAAAATATTTTTTAAATAAATTGAGCTTAACTAAGCCTAATCAAGTTAAGCCTGAGTTTATTAAATAGCACTTTGAGTGAGTTCGAGCTCAAAATTCTAAACTCAACCGAGTTTGAGTCAAGCTCAAGTTTAAAATTTCAAGTCAAGCTTGAGCTCGCTTGCGCTCAGCACCGTACCATCTTGACTTGATTCATTTACTGCTTTATCTATTGTATTATTTTCCTTCGAATTAACCTGAAATATACCAAAAGGTTTTTCAATCTCTGTCTTCTTGATCTCTCATGTTTCTAGCTCATTCTTGACCAAACTTGGCTGCACATAATTAATGCCAACAGTGGACTTAAAAGCATAACCCATGAGGATTGAGAAAAAGGACAACGTCGGAAAAGGCAATTGAGACAGTCTTTCCTCGCCATGCTTCAACCCCTTACTTAGCAACACAATCTTCTTACTTTCAGCCATATATGTAAAATTTAGAAATATTGGAAGGCAGCATGTTTAGATGACTACTAAGGAAATGTATTTTTCTTATGTCAGTTCACTTTCTCCAAATTGTTCTTCAATAATATAGCGATCTTCTATCTTTTTTGATTAATTATGCTGTTAATGCAGGTATATGCAGTACTTTTCAAATGTAACAAGAAACTGATAAGGGAATATCCAAATCTGTTCAATTACACAAAGGACATTTTCCAAATTCCAGGGATGAGCAGTACTGTAAACATGGATCACATTAAGGCAAATTATTATGGAAGTCACCCATCTATGGATCCATTTGGTATTATTCCCTCTGGCCCTGAGATAAATTACTTCTCATGCCATGACAGAAGCAGGTTTCCTCTGCAAGACTAAAATGCTTTATACATTGAGTTTCTGATTTTCTTCCACCTTGATCTACTGTTTAGGGCAAAAGCGTGGGATCAATAATTTCTGCAAAAGAAATTGGATGGCTAGCTCAGGATTTGTTTGCTTTCCTCTATCCTTTATGCCCTCACTCGGTCAGGATATATATATATTTTTTTCGTCCAGTGCATGCTGCGGGGAGCTAAAGAAGAGAGACAATGAATCCCAACCATGTGAGGGCAGAAAGGATGGAGGAAATTAAACAAATCCTAAGCTAGCCATCGAATTTCTTTTAAAGAAATTATTGATCCAACTTACTTTCAACCATACATGTAAAATACGTATGGAGGGAGTTATCGTGTAATTGTCTCTATTGCCGAGGCTGATAAGGAGAAGCCTCAAGCATTTAAAGCCAGTTGTAATCTCTATGAATGTAGTTGTATTTCCTCTTTCTGTAATCTTATGCTAAAACTACATTTAGCGTTCATATTCAAGTATGGCCATATTAATAACGGTAAGCAATCCCTTGCAATACTTCTCCACACAGTATTTGGTTGATGAATAGTTATATCATGTGTTCCAAAATCAAAGCATCGATGTAAAATCGTTGGTAGAAAATTGGAAAGGATTTTTGACGTAGTGTAAAGCGAGAATCACATACAATATGTGCAAAGAACAATTCATATTATTGATGAAAACTCGATAATCATGATTAGCAACATTGTTTGACACAAATTTATCGTTTAGTTTAGGAACTGTAACAATAGTAAGGAAATTGAATAAAAATAGAAACAAATACTAAATAAATGAGAATAGACTTTTTTAAAGTAGACATATTATGAAAACAAAAGATTTTGGCTATGATTCTTGTATCAAGTGGCATAACATTTACTTCATGTCAAAATAGATTCAAATTAGTGTTTATTGATATATTATGACCTCTACAACTTTTTATAAACAAAAAGTTATGAAGCCTTAAAGTTTAGTGTCACGCTCCAAAGGGGGCTTAGAAGTTCCCGCTAAAAATTATTATGGCACGTGTACACCCGTTACATGATAACCGCCTTACGAGTCAGAGATCATAAGACTCTAAATAATTAATTACATTTATGATTAATCATATTATATATAATCATACCATAAAAATATAACTATGGATTTTATGTCTCATAATCAACCAACATTGCAGAGAGTCAGAATCCCCTATCAATTAGTAAATGGAATAAAACCCTAAGTCTCATAGATTTCAATTTTACATCAAGGTCCTAAAATGACACTTTCATCTAGATAGCCTACCAATTATAATCCTTACTTTATCATTCTCGGCTTCCAAAAACTCTCGACACTTCGCAACTTATCCCATCCTAAGGTTTCATAATCTTTACCTACAAAACGGTATGTGGAGAGGTGAGCACACTACGGCTCAATGAATGAGATTGCAATACTCTCAATGTTACACACGCACAAGCAATTTCAAATCAAGTTATCAAATTATATGCTATGCATGAACAACCATATGAATATAGCATCTCACGTGATATTCCGGTAATCAATGTGAAGTTTAAGGTTTACACCCCTCTTAACCTTGGGTTGGGGATTCCGAAGCCATCATTAGTGCCTGGGTCTTACACACAATTTAAGTACTCTTATCACTTTATTATAACTGTGTCTTAGCTTTAGTGATCTAGGCTCAAGTGCCTCTCTACACCGAGCAATTACACACCCTTAAGAGATAAGTCAGACTCGAAACCGTCAATGCGCAACAATCCCCTAATCACTTGTTCGCACTTGGCGGAATAATAATCCTCTTATCACTTTTGGCGCAAACTGTAGCAATGATGGCCTTCAATTTTATGCGATGTCTCGTGTAATGCATGTCAAGTTTTATTAGAGTCCAATCCTTTAATTAATTGGTTTAGGATGATTAAACAATATAAAATCACAGGCCAATTCACGTTCAAAGCAATAAAGTCAAATAAAATAAGATAACTATCGAGCATTTAAGAGTACAATTCCAAGGACAAGCAATAGGAACCCAATCAACCCCATAAGCAAAACAATTACACATTACATCCACACTCATCACGACAAGAGATATCAAACATTATATGTCACAGATATGATAAGGAGGATCATGATGACCAAGTAAAATCAGTTAAGCCAAACACAAAATCACGATCAATAAGTTTTGAAACGGGTTATCATGTGAGATCAACTCAATAATAGCATAATACGATTTAAACTTATCGACTGTCAAATCAACCTCTCGAGTTTGATTTATGGTTCTCATTCCTCGACATCTTTGTCTCATTGCACTTTTCAAGTGCTCCATTCCACTCACCCAAGAGTTAAACGAGGTAGCTAAGGATGTACTCTTCCAACATCCTCAATTATCAAAATATCAAAATTTATAAAAATGTAAAATCACAAGTCTTTTTTACCTACATCAACATATATAATATATAAAAATATATATAACTATATATTATCTAACCCTATTTACTTATCTATATGTGCATGTATTTTTAGTTTAGTTAGAGGATTAGTTGAAAAATATGTTTTCCTAGTTTTCTTGAAATTTCTCCATTCTCCTAATACTCACTCACCATCATGCACACACACACTCCCCAATCATACACACACTCACATACATATACAATTAGAATAGCTCACAATGACACAAACATATCCACACACATAGGCCAAATCATACACACACAAGATACACAATTCCGGCACACCTTTTGCCTCATAACACCACCACTTTGCTGCAAACACCTTCACACACACACACACAAATGCTCATAACAGCCCTCCACACAGCAACAACAGCAGTGGCAGCAACAAAGGCAGCAGCAAATGCAGCCATAACAATAGTAATAACAGCAATAATAGCAACAATAACAGCAGTGACAGCAATAACACATACCACAGCTCACACTACATGTACACCGCAGCACAACTTCAAATTTCACACGCTTCTAACTCCAAAATAATAATGACCCCAACAAGTACAGCAGCAACTATGTAGGGAAGTATACATATACATATCATATCATAATTAAATACAGTATATTACAATTAAACATGACACATATCATGAAGTTTCCCACTCACCTCGATCTCTCCATAATGAATTAAAATGGTCCCTAATTGATGTGAGAGGATGAAAAGTTCACCTATAAGTAGTAAAGATAAGCTATTAACATACTATTTTTGCTACCTAGTTTCACATAATATTCTGTACTCGAATTAAATCGAACTTATTATGGTTATACTTATGGTTTCAAGGGAGAATTCATCGGTTTGCTGCAATGGATCCATTCTGGAAGTTTGGTTGCATTATCGAACCTGAAATGAGCGAAGAGGTTGACATTATCACCTTAGGTTACTGAAAAACTGAATCTTGGAAGGAATTGTAAATAGGAGAACTTGAGTTCGGGTTAATGAACACGCTACTGTGATCTCGTTGCTCTCGGCTACTATTGACAATTAAATTATGGAGGTTGGCGTTGTTTTGTAACTTACAACGTTAGGAATTGAACAGAACAAGCCAAGATAACTTCCGTTAAGATTGAAGAATGATATGGTAATGTGGAATATGAAGGTGAAAGCTATGTTTAGAGAGAGTAAGGAACGATGGAGGAAGAGAAGGAAGTTCTGGGATTGGGGTTATACCGATATAGGAAGATTTCCTCTAGGAATGGGTATAGTTTGTGATGGCTCATTCTCCTATGCCACATGTCACATTAAACAGAGGTAAGCTGTAAAACAAATCCTTTACGCAGAAGGAACCGGATGGCTAGGAAGAGGGAAAATGATGAAGTTTAGGAAATTGGACTTCTAGATGGACGTGCTAAATTAATATATTCTATGAAATTTTATATCCCATTCTCGTTAAAATTTTATGGGTAATTTTATTTTATTTTTAATAAAAGAAAATATATTCTTTATATATATATATATATATCTATTTTATTTTATTTTTTTATAATTTCATTCATTTATTATAATTTTATCATATGGTTCGTTAGATTGAGTCTCGTAATATTAAATCCTCCGTCAACATATGTTTAATTAAGAGATACTAAAATATTGAAGTCATTTTCATTTACTAACGAAATGACCTTTATTAATATATATGAGAGTATTTTTAGAGTATCGATATAGTTATAGAGGTATTTTTTAAAAAAAAAGAAAAGAAAAGAAAAGAGAATATATATATATTTTTTTTACATTGAATTGTGTTAACACGAGTATGTCATTTTATTTATTTAGCTATTTATTATTATTATTATTATTATTAGGTCGCAACAAAATGCAATATTATAGTAGTACATGGAGTAAATCTTTTATGTGTATATGTATAATAAACAATACTATATGTGTATCTCTTAGAAAACTTTCAAAAATAGTTAAGATGTTGAATGAAATACAATTATAGATGCTATGAAGAGTATTATATATATATATATTTGTGTTTTATTATTTTATTTTATTATATATATATTTTTATAAACCATATCATATATAGCTTTGGCATGCATACATGTGCCTTCTCATATATAGCATACATATCGCATATATATCCATATATATTAATATAGTTGTATACACTTTGAAAAAAGGAAGAAAAAAAAATCAAAACACTAAATTCTAAATATAAATTTAGATTTTTACAAAAGAAAATTTTATATAGGCAAAGTATAAATATTATTTATGACATATTAGTTATAACTATTGATAGATAGTCATACACACATATTATATAGACTTTTAGTAAATTTTAATGTGAATATAAAACTATATTTCCATGAAACACTATACATATGTGCAATGCAAAACAATTTATATTCACGTGTATAAAATAGTATAATTAATGTAATTGTGAAAACTTTTTAGAAGCGGTTAATATACCAAGTATAAATGTATTTATAAATTATAGAGAAAACACCTCTTACATAAATAGCACCACATATATAATATTTTAGGTAAATAGTATCTTAAAGGTAGTTTATGTTAAATACAAAGTGCAATTATAAGCAATATAGAAAGCATTTTATAATTATGCACTAGAATATACTTATTACATATCAATTCATAGATGATTATATATATATATATGTGTGTAATTTCTCTATATGTATCTATCATTATATATTTTTAATAGATGAACACTTACATAAATAACAAATACTAGTACATGATATCTAGAGAGCATATTACAAGTACTTTGTCTTTTTATTATAAATTACCTCATCAATTTTTTTTTTGTTATTGATTTATTATTATTTATATAGTATAAAGTCATTATTATGCTTATTATATATTTATTAATTTTGGGATTTCATAATTCTTTACCCCTTATTTATTTATTTATTTTTTGGTGCACTTTTCCTAAGATCAATTCGTCAAAGTACCCTAAATTTTTACCATTAACCATTCTAAAATTTTAGAGAAATTAAATTTAAAAGGAAAAAAAAATGTATTCCCGACAACCTTGACCTAAAAGTACTTATAGTTTTACTTATCTTAAATATTTTTGAAACATCTCAAAATTTTTAGGATATTACATTTAGCTTCATAACTTTTGAATGTCACTGGCTCCTTTGGCTTCCATATATTGGTTTCGATGGCTTATTCCGAAGTCATTGTTTCTTCTTATTCTATAAATCTAATGGTTAACTTGTACCACAACTTGCAAACTTAATTTGTACACATTAGTCTCCTCCACTTGGGAAAAACTCAACCTCAAGTTTAGGTACAAAGGTATTGAAGAATCATGAAACCTAGACAAATTCATCATATTAAAGGCCATGTAAATGCCTAAACTATTAAGAAGATCAATTATATAAGCATTGCCATTAATCTTCTAAAGCACTTTCTAAGGACCATACTTCCTTAGCTGCAATTTTTCATAAGTTCCAACAAGAGATCTCTCATTCCAATAATGCATCCTAACTTGATCTCCCATACAAGTAGTCTCAAGTCTTTTATGCTTGCTAGTACCTTTAGTTTGTAGCCTCCAATCTCTCTTTTAGTTCCTTATGAACCTCGATAGCTTGTTTTGCTGTATGTTTGGATAACACATTAGTTCCTTCACCTTTAGGCAACTTGACCAAATCAAGAGTATGTTGAGGAACCTTGGTATACACATTAGAAAATGGTGATCTTCCTATTGCACAATGATCAAAATTATTACAAGGAATCTTTTTGTGATAGTGCAATATCCCACTACTTTGGTTTGTCTACACAAATACTCCTATCAAATTTCCTAAAGTCCTATTCACAACTTTAGTTTGCCCATTTGTTTGTGGATGGGTTTTGTTATTGAAGTTTAAAAAAGAACCAAACATTTTCCACAAAATCCTCTTGAAAAAATTCACAAATTTACTGTCTCTATTAGAAGTAATGGTCTTTGGAACTCCATGCAAATGCACAACTTTTGTCATGTCTCAGGGGGTACTCTAGTCGTAATAGTTCACCATATACTATATTGAAGTTAATGATTAGTCATATCATAGAACATAAAGACTTTAACACGATATATAAGGTATTGTTATTCTAGAAACCACCGATAAGATAACAGTTTGAAGCAAGAATGTTTTACTAAAAATATCCCATTGTTAACCATTAAAGTTGTAGAATATAAGGCCTTACAACAACTAAGTCTAGCTAAAATTTATATTACGTCCATCCATAAATAAACGTAAGTCTTTTATAAAATAACTATTGAATTTTGTTAGGTTCTTTCTTAATAAGTTTTCATGATAACAAAAGATGAAGTGTACATGCATGAAAAATGCCTTTAATTTAAGAAAAGGAGAAGTTTTGAGTGACTTAGAGGGTATATAAGAAACTTATGAAATGTTTTATAAAGAAGGTTAATAATACTTAAAGGATAGCTTAGAGATTTATCAGTCATAAGATAAAGGAAGAAGAAGGTATAGGGAATTGCTTATAAGTTTTACTGGTTGAAGACAAATTGGATTTGGTAGACTTAGAGGTTAGCTTAGAGATTGAGACCTAGAGCACACAAGTTGGTAGATCAAAATATTTGAGGACATAAGTTGAACAAATGATCAAAATTGAAGGCTCAATTCCATTTATTGAATATATTAGGGAAATATTTTTAGTTCTGTTCCACTAAAGTTAGTTAATCATATCCATGGGAATTAATCTTAATGAAGTAGGTTTAAACATTAAGATTGTATATTCATTTTATCAGTAAATATGCAGAATCACAAAATTAATTAGTTATATTTGGATTTATAGAATTTTTTTTTATGGATTAATAACTATAATCCACTTCAAGATAAGCTTGATGTAGACTTGGAAGAGCTTTGGAAGTCAATTTATAGAAAAATTAAATAAACAAAATTTGTTGTAAAATTTTGAAGACTTAGATTTTTTATGGAGCCTGTGATTAATATTTATAAGTTGTTAGATAAGGATAAACATAGATTTTTTTTTAAGAATAGGATAAGTTTAGTCTCAAAGGGATAAGAGTAGACTTTGGTTGAGATATGATAATGGTTAGCTCAAGTATATCTCCTATTTGGTTGAGATATCAAATCATTTTAAGGTTCAAATTTTATGTATGTCTATCCACTCAAATCTTGAGGAAGTCACACTTGAAATATATGAAGTAATTGGAGAAAAATCAATACAAGTTCTTCTAAGGATATCAAGCAACATTAGATTATTTCAATAATAAAATATTTGAAATTCAAAATTTGACTATATCTAGATTTGTGCCAAGCATTTCTCAAGCGAATTCAAGCTACAACAAAGAACTTCTACACGATTACAAAAGAAAAACAACAAGATACCATCATGCCATCTCAAGATAAAACTTAATGTTTTTTAATTCAAAATTTAAGAGAGATATTTTTCGAGAATCAAGGAAATCTATACCCACAACTATTTTGAAAAACTAAAAAGAAGTTATCTAGTTTATTCAAGGAGCTCAACTGGTTGTTATTATTAGAGGAAATAAAAAAAAAGTTTGAACACATTTTTATTATAGAAAAAAAAATGAAATTATTTGCATTCATGAAAAGCAAACAAAATAAGCACTCAAAGACTTCCTCAAAACTTTTTATCATTTATTGTTCCAATTATGAGCCAAACTTGTAGAGGATTTTATTGTTTGCACCGTTCCTTGATTATTTGAATTGTTTTCGAGAGTTAGAAAGTCTTGTTAGAGAGAAGAGTTGTAGATTTATCTTTGTAGATTTATAGATAGCCATGAGTTAGGTTAGATTAGTAAAGCAAAGTGTTCAAAACCAAGGCTTGGTGGACTTGCTTGTTACTTCTCTCAAATTCATTTTGGATATAGTGGAATAGCATCGGTGTGGAAAATCGAGTCCTCAGAAGTGGAGCTAGAAGAGTGGATATAGGTATAAGGTCAAATCACTATAAATCTTGTGCCTAATTCTCTTGACCCTTCTCTCTTTAAATTTCCACAAGTATCATGAGGGGACCTTGTTAAAAAATGAAAATTTTTAAATTTTTATCAAAGTTATCAATTTACCTCCTTCTTGATAACTTATTGGGGACCTACAAGTATCATAGCCTCACTCTAATATCATCTAGAGTCAAGATTAATGGTTGAAAGTAGTAGTTTACTCACCTTATGTTATTTGTGAAGCAAATTGATGGCCTATAATATAGATTGCCTCAAGGTAGAGGGTACCTCAAAGGATCCAAAGAATAAGTCAATTGCCTTTAAAGTTAGGAACATAGAGGATGACTTAGAGGATAAAGAATCATTTGATGAGAATGAAGACATCACACTCTTAGCAAGACACTTGAATTGGTTGCTCAAGAAAAGAGGGAAGAAATCCTATAGCTCTAAAAAGTTTATGTCTAACAAGGGTCAAAGTGATGTAGCAAAGGGTGTTAAAGAAAAGGAAGAAAAGAGGAAAAAAGAGAAGAAAGGGTTGGTGTATTATAAGTACAAGAAGCCTAAACACATTAAATATGACTATCCAGTGCTCATCAAGAATTTGGACAAATACAAGAAGAAGTGTAAGTCTCTACTCCTAAGATAAAGTGACTTGGATGAATTAGAGATTGAGGTAGGGGTACAAATGAAGAGGATGAAGAAGTAAACCAATGTCTGATGGATCTTTTTGTGGTAAGCTTTGAATTCGAGTTTGAATTTGAATAAGAATTACATAATTACATTTGTTGTGAGATTAGTAAATTGTTAAAAGAATTTTAAAAAGCAAATGACAAGATTTTGAAAGTTGACATTGAAAATAAAGCTTTGAAAAAAGAAAAGGATGCTCTAATTCAAACTAATAAACCACTTTCTAATTGAAACAATATTTTGAAAAATGACAATGAAGGTTTACATATTGCAAGAGAAGCTTTAGTTAATGAAAATCTGATTTTGAAAGAGGAAATAAAAAATTTTAATAGTTTATGTTGATGATTTATCAAAATCAATTCAAAAGACTTTCAACAAGTTTGATGAAAGCAATAAAAAAACTTCAATTGCTTATTTCTTGTTAACAATTTGATCAATCTAAATCTAGATTGGGTTTTGAAAGTGGAGAAATATTTAATGCTAATAAGAAAATAGTTTTTGTTAAATCAAAAGAAATATTAAATAAAGAAATAATAAAAAATAAGAAAATTATAAATAAAGAAAGGCTATTGTTGGGCATGGTAAAGGTTATGTTAGAAGGTACTAGAACAAAATTGGAAATATCATGTTAGAGGATACCTCAAAGGTTTTGATTATGAGCCAATCTTGTTCAAGATTTTATTGTACTATTCCTTGATCATTTGAATTGTTTTTGAGAGTTTTGAAGTGCTATTATAGAGAGGTGTTATTAATTATCTCTTTAGATCTTTAGACAACTATGGGTTAGGCTAGATAGGTAAAGTAGAAAGTGTTTGAAGCTAAGGGATGGCAGACTTGCTTGTAACTTCTCTCAAATTTGTTTTAGATGTAGTGAAATGACATTGATGTGGGAAATTGGGACTCTAGTAGTGGAAATGGGAGAGTGGACATAGGCACAAGGTTGAACCACTATAAATCTTGCACCTGATTCTCTTGACCATTCTTTCTTTAAATTTTTTCTTTTTTTTACTTTGTTATTGCACTTAATTGTTCAACAATTAAATAATTAATAAACCATTAATAAGTATCATGAGGGGATCTTGTTAAAAAACAAAAATGTTTAAATTTTTATCAAAGTTATCAATTCACCTCCTGCTTAATAACTTATTTGGGACATACATAATTAATTGGCGAATTGTCTCTATCAGCTACATTTGACTTATTTCACTCTTTAGCAATACTCTTTATAAGCTCTAACCAATTTCTTTCAAATTTCTACACAAATCTCCATTGTTGTCTTAGGTTTTAGAGTAAAGAACTAGTAAATTTATCGATTTAGGAGTGAGAATTGATTACACAACTTTTGACTATGGATGTTCACAAGAGCTAGTAGCTTCTCAAATGAGCTTAAAGCTCCTTTACCTATCATAAAGTGAAAGTAATGAACTACTACCATCTATTGCAAGACTTCTATTTGTAGAAGAACTAAAAGAAATCTAACATACAACTAAGTAACTAGACTAAAGTCTTAAAGAATCTTGTAGTAAATGACTATATCAGCTAACTAGTTAGTTGTTTTCATCAGACTATACCTCTCTCCTTAATAGTATAAGTAAAAAACCAACTTTGCAATCCCCAGAGGTGGTTGCTCCCCACTCCCCCTCCCCTCCCCCCACTCTCATCTATCCCCATCTAAATAAAACTCATCCTCCTCCTACTCAATAGAGTCCTCTTTTGTCTACCTTCAAACTTGTTGATTCTCCATACCTATAACCATATCTATCTCCATCTCTAACAAGTTTGTTGGTTCTTCACAAGAGGTCAATATTCATAGATTAGTAGTCAACTCCATCTCGGCGCATTATCACCATCTTTGCTACATAGTCATCATCTTTGCTTTAACTTGCAGTTTTGACATTTCCATTTTTGTTTTCTTTTTCTTTTTTTTTTCTTTTTACCCCTATTAATTTAGACTTATAACTCTTATATAGGTATTTTCTTCGGATAGAGGACTGGTTCTCTATTCTCCTATTAAGATTTTTTTCTTTTTTTGGTAAAAGGTTGTTAGTACCTAATTTTTGTTTAAAAGATGTAACCTTTTGATTTAAGACTCTAACCTCATTTTATTAATTATTGTTGTATGTGATGTTGTAACTTATTTCCATGAAATTTCCTTTCGTTCTTATTTTGATACTGGTATAATTTTTGTATCTAAGTTATACATAAAAGTAATGAAATTCAATGGAAAAGAAAAATTAATAATTTTTTAGAGTTATTAGGTTTATAATTTTTTTCATGGATTTTTGTGGTTTAATGAAACAATAAAGTAGAAGGATACAGAAGTGTGTTCTTTGGATATGATAGCACTAAAGAATAAATAAACTAGATTTTTCATTCTCTTAATTGACATGACAATAAACTAGATTTTTCATTCTCTTAATTCACATGACAATACAATTATGATTATGAATGGGTTTTGAGGCAATTAATTGATATGATAGCATAATTGGTTCATTTAAAGGGCTTTGAAATTATTCAATCTATATGATAGCACCACTGTATAAGTTCAAGGTTTGCTCACCATGATTTGATGAATCAATAATGATTAGGGTTGATGAGAAAGAGCTCTCTATAAAGGTTTGATTTAATAGGAAAATTCACTATCATTGAAATTATTACAACACTATTTATATAGGAATCCCTAACAACCATAAAGGCATTATAGATATTGTCCAATAGAAAATAATAAACCGTAAATAATAATTAACTAATAAGTCTCATAAATATAAAACAAATGTAATGCCTCTAAAATTAAACAATTGAAAAATAATATGAAACTATCCAACATCCTTCATACAATCTTCATGTAAGCACATGCAAAGTTGACACAATAAGAAAATCTACACAAAGCTTGCCATAAATTGCCAATATTGCAAATATGGGAAATATGATCCCCATCATCAACCTTGAGTTATGGAATATTTGCCCTCGAATTTGGATAAACACAATCTCTAAAACTTTAAGGACAATGTGTCAAGAAACACCTACAAAGAGAAAACTTAAAGTAAAGTAAGTAGTCCTCCTTAACTCAGGCAATGTCTCTAATATGTAACTTATGATATCTTCATAAAAATCTCTCTAAATTGATAGGTCCCACATCACAAGTCCATTCGTACCCCAAATGACTCTTACGTCAACCATAATATCTCCAATGCCACAAGCTCCTATCTCATGCCATTTACCCCCGCTTAGCAAACTCTTCTTTGCTTTCCTACTATTTATCTCCCCATAAGTTCCCTTCACCTCATTAAGACTCATGGCACATAATATAATCTACTTGCCATCCCTTTTGAAAGAATATGTATTATCTTCACCATGATCCTTATCAAATAACCCAAGGTCATCATAGCAAGATATGCGATGCATTTATAGCACGACATCATACAAATCTCATCATCATAAACATTTTATGAAGAAAATGTTCTCACATTGCTCATCCCCATGAGATGGTGTAATACTTCATATCTTCCTATTGATGTTGGTAATAGGAATATAAGGACCCTCTACTCCCTTAGTCTATTCAATGACATCCTCATCCTCCTCTTTAGACTCCACCTTATCCTCTACATTACCATTTACATCATCTCCTACTTCCTCTATCATATTACCATCCATAGCTACCACAACTCTATGATTTGGACATTAAGTAGCAAGATGTCAAAATCCTAAACATTTAAAACATTACCCCCATTGGACTTCTAGAAGCACTAGGAGCATTTTTAGCCTTGTGGTAAACTTTATTGATAGATTTCCACCTCCTCACTCCTATACACATGCCTAACATCAATATTCTCATTTTTCTCAACATACTTTTCAAACATCACAGAATTAATAGATCGACCATCGCCATAAAATAAAACAACCTCCATCTAAGGTTTCAATTTTGTAGAGTTCAATTATGCTATTGATCTCAAACCTCAACGTAGACAAGAATCCAACAATCATCTACTCATGAGATTCAACTATTTCACACCTAATCATTAGTATTTCAAAATCATTCACATACTCCTCAACACTCAAATTACATTGTCAACTTCATATGCAAGTCTTACCTATAGTAATCTAGCACAAATCTCCTATACATCAAGTGTTTCATCTCTTGTCTAGAATTTAAATAGCTCTCTCCACTCCTCCTTCTCTAAGCCATCAAATTCCTCAACTACACATTAGCATAACTAGTGCATTAGAGTGTTGCCAATCTCACTTTCATCTTCTCTCCATATTCATAGCACTCAAATACCAATCAAAGTAGTTGTCTACAGTACCCTTCACATCAAATTCTAGAATTTGAAGCTCAATAGTATCCAAACCTTGAGTTTGCCTCTATTGTCTCACAAGGAAGTTCATTTACAACATCATGCTCATCAAAGTCATCAAACATAGTGTTATAAATAGCTTCTCTTGACACTAAATTCCCTCGAGCTACACCACCATGTCTACCAACTCATCTTTAGGCATTATTGACACTTCCATCATTTGCAAGATTCATGGGGCTAAAAAAATTCTATGCACCTACATCTTTATTGGCATTACTTAACATTTGTGCACTTGTTCTACATGCTTTAATCATAGCTTGCATGTTAGCATCTTGTTTAGCAATCAAATTAACCATGTAAGTGTTCTATTGAGTTATCAGAGCCTCTAAACAAGCATCCACATGGTGATTCTACTAATCCAGAAATGTGTACATTGTATCAACCATCTCTTGCATAGATTCTTACTCCCCCAATTGAATCCTCCAACAACTGCTCTAGATTCTTGATACTTTGCTCTCCAATCAAATTTGTCAATTCTATTTTTCTCGACTTCTTGGGAATTATATTAGTCAATTCACCTATGTCCTTTTTATTTTTCATAATAATTTATTTTCTTTTCTTCTATAGTAAGAAACAATAATAAATTTCAAGAAATTTTAAAGTACCTACTATGTCTTCCTTCTTCTTTAAGTTTTGGCACACTATTTCATAACCATTAATGCATACTCCAATTCAATGTCTTTGTTACATAACCATTCTTATGCACATGGCTGTTGCACTTGCACTTCAAGTTCATCACGTGTACAAGCTTCACTAATAAGCACTTTCATGATTCATGTTCACTCACTTGTGTCGCCAATGTGTGCACATACACTTTACGCTGGAGCTGAATGCCTTTTGAGTAGCCTAAATTCATAGACATGCACCACATGTTAATGTCTCTACATGGGTGCCTTAGCCAATCATCGATTGGCCACACACACACATAAGATTAAGTGCACACAATAGAACTTGAGCACTTTGTATAATTCAATTGCCCACCTATTAAAAGCTAAGGGTAGTTTTCTTTTCTTTTTTTTTTTCCCCTTAATTTTCCTAAATAAACCCTAGGCAAACACTAGGATTTAATACCAATATGATATGAGTATTTTCTATATTTGAGTTACACATGGAAGTAATGTAATTCAATAGAATAAAAAAAGTAATATTTTTTGTGTTTTTAGGTTTATAATTTTTTTTATAGGTTTTTATGGCTTAATGAAACAATAAAATAAAATGATATAGATGTGTGTTCTTTGGATACGATGGCACACAAATTGGGTTTTTCTTTCTCTTAATTGATATGACAACACAATTAAGAGCATGAATGGGTTTTGAAATTATTCAATTGATATGACAGCATGATTGAATAAGTTAAAGGTTTGTTCGCCACAATTCGATGAATCAATAAAAACTAGGTTTAGCAAGAAAGGGCTCTCAAAAAGGTTTGATTTAATAGTAAAATTCACTATTGAAAACTATTTATAAAGGAACCCTTAACAAACCTAAGGGTATTATAGATATTAACTAATAAAAAATAATAAAACCCTAATAACATGACCAATAAATCTCATAAATATAAAACCAAAGTAATTTCTCTAAAATTGAACAATTGAAAAATAATATTAAACAATCTAACATCCTCCATGAAGTCTTCATGCGAACGCATGCAAAGTAGACATAATAAGCAAATCCATGCAAAGCATGTTATGTCTTAAGGCATACTCTAGTCGTAACATCGTACCATGTACTACATTAAAGTTATGACTAATCTTCATCATGCTTAATAAAAAACTTCAACATAGCACATAAGGCATCTCTACTACTAGTTACACCATGGATCATAAAATTTTGCATAGCAATAATTATATCATAATGATTTTAAATAGCTAATTATGCATTAACTAAATATTATATCTAGGTTTTAGTTGCCACTTCATTAGTGATCTTTATATTATTATATGTCCAACATCTTAACGAAGTCTAATGATAACAACGATAATACAATCATCCATAAACACTAAGAATATTCAAAGTCAAACTCTATTATCTATTATCCTTCCCCTCTCTTCCCATCTTGTAGCTCTTTGTGCATATCAACTCACCATAAGATCAGTTTTAATAGGATATGTCTAGAAAAGTTCTTATAAAAACAAAAGTCTATTTAGGTGTAATATGAATCAAGCATATGAATGTAATTATCACATGAGGCTAACTAGAAACCTTTGTGAAGTTTAGGATATCCCCCTCCATGTGCCACCCCACCACCCCCCTCCCCCCCTAAAAGACTATGGATTGAGAATTTTAGTAGTTACATCAGTGTCCAGGCTGTCTAAAATAACACAAGGGTTCACTTAGCAAGTCATTCTTGGTTCCCAAAAGTAATGCCTCAAAGTTGATCACACCTAAGGCTAGAAATCAAAGTTATGCTAGAAGAAAGATCTTTGCCTAAGGTCCTAGAAAAACTAAAGAATGATATGTCTTTCTTGATTGCCTTGTTATGCCTAAGGAGAAGAATTTCTTGTGCATGGTCCTAGAAAAATGAAATGAAAATAATGAGACCATGCCTTTTCTTTTCTTTATCTTCAGTTAATATATATACTTTTATTATTTCTTGAGTTGAAATGTACTGTGATGTTAGTTTGTCTTTTGTGAGATGGAATAGGTAGAAATATTTCATTTGAGATTGAGAAGATTAAAGTGGTTGGAGGGTTTGTTTTAGAAGTCCGATGTGGGAAGTGGTTATGTGAAAAATCGGTGATAATGATATGGGTATACAAAGCAAAAAATGTTAACAATTACCTTCTAAATCATTTTATTTAAAGAGGATCTAGTGAATGAGATATTCCATTTATGCCATGCAATCACAATCATAAATAAAATAAAGTAATGGATGAAAGAATATTAAATGGAATTCATTCATTTTGACTTTATATTTTATCAGCTTTGTTAGTATAGCTAATGTGAAGGAAAATTTACAAATCCTCTAATTAATTGCTAAGACACACTTGACTTTTAAAGTAATAGCAATGTAGTCTATGAGAAATTTGAATATATATATATATCATTGCCTAAGATATGTTATGTATGAGCATGCATTATATGTCCAATTACTTTCCATAGTGCTAATAAGATTTTATGGAACATACTAAGTACTTGCTTCCTTTTCCCATTGCAATGGTATAGTCCAACAAGTAAAAGGAAATTGGTATGAAATATCATACTATAGGAGTAGTATACACAATGGACAAGAGGATGGATGACCAATCCAACTATAATAATAAAAAAAAGAACTTACTATTGTAATCAGAATAAAAAATACCCTTGCTTTAATATTCTACATGCATATTGAACTAATCACTCTAGAACAATTAAACCATACAACCATTTATCATAGTTAATACATCATAAATGCTTAATAAAGTCTTCGCATTCTTGACTTGACAAACTTGTTGCCATTATTATTCCACATGATCAAAAGTACCATAATAACAACTATGATGACCAACCATGAGAGAGTCAAGCAATAACCTAATAGTATGGTCTTTTTCTTTTTCGATTTCACACTTTCTTCAAATGAGTGAGTTGTTCCTTTATGGCATATAACTTGATTGCAAGTGAACTTTATGCTTTAGCTACATAATCAACACTTCATTGGACATGTACATTAGAATCTATGAAGTCACCTAACTGCTTGCGAAGTTGTGAGATCTCCTCTTTTGCATGCTTAAGCATCACCAAGTCTACCCACTTAAAGAACCCACAAGACACTCCACCTCTATAATGTAGGCAACTGTGGAACCTCCTTCCCAGATTTTGTTTCATCCAACTAATTTGCTCAGGCATGAATAAACTGCAAAAGAAATATCTCACACCACCCATGCTATTAGGGATTTTAAAACCTATACCTATCTTTCTTTTAGCTTGCATTTCATCAGTCATCTATACACAAAGTTGTAGATAATGGGGGAATGCAAATTAATGAATATACAAGTGGGAACATAGACTTATGATAAAGACTACATTTTTAAAGAATATGTACATAAGAAAATGATAAATAAATAAAAATAAGCTTATAATTTAATACCCATGCCAAGAGTTCATTACTATATTCATGAAAATCCCCACTCCATGAGTTATTTTAACATTCTTAATAAATCTGGCAAATACATGAAAATGGTAGCCTATAAATCAAGACCCAATTGATAAGCATTCCATCAAATAGATGATGGACAATCACTTATAAATATAGTGTCTGTCACTTGAAGTAGAAACGAAATATTGAATGAAAAAATTATATAAAAACTTACCATCTCATACACTCCACACAAATTGTGCCTTCAATTAGGATTTCAATAAGGTTTTAACTAGGGCTTTGTGGATTAGGGTTTCTTTGTAGGCAATGGATTAGGGTTTCGATTAAAGGGATTTAGGGGTTTTCATTTTATTGTGTGCAGAGTTAAGAGGGGAGGGTATCAAATTTGAATGAAAAAACAATGAAAGGTTAATTTTGTTTTTCTACATCAAGTCAGTCTCTTTCTTTTTCTTTTCTTTTTTTTTTATTTTTTTTTGTTATGTGGTTCGTTTGTGTATAATTTTAGAAATATTTTAATTTAGATAGGCCATGTAAACATCCATGTGTCACATAATGGGCGATGTCATCACATTTTAATAGTGTTATAATAGTGCTATTGCAAGATTCTCTCCTTAAACTAGTTACCAAAACATGATCCTTTATTTTAACTACTTTAGTGATTGATCCCTTATTTGAATTGACTCTAAACGTTAATCCCTTTTTATGCAATTTCCACTTTTGGAAGTTAAATTAATGGCAATATTGCTTTATAAGAGCACCCTTATCCTCAAAACCTAAGTTAAGGACCTCTTTGGACAAGAATCAATCTTTTTCTAAGAACCAATTCTTAAAAGTTTTTTTTTTTTTTAATTTTCCTCTTTAGAAAACAATCGATCTTTTTTTGAGAATCAATTCTTAAAATTTCTTCTTCTTTTTTTTCTAACTGAAAACTATTAAAGACTTAAATGATAAAGCAATTTTCGTTACTTTTCTTTTCAATAGGGCATTTTCGTCATTACTTTTTAATTACTAGTTATTGCAACAACAATTTTTAGCCTTATCTTTCAATGGCAATCTCTCTTTCTCTCTCTCTCTCTCACTCTCTCTCTCTCTCTTCCTTTTTTCATCTTCATTCATTGCCTCCTTTTGTTTACTTGGAAAATATACAACATATGTAAACACACCTCCATCTTCATAAAGTTGTTCTTGTTTCAATAATATTTCATTTTTGCATAATTCTTTAAGGTTCTCCTAATATCTTTATAATTTTCCAATTCTAAACCAAAACCCATAAAATTTTGATTGGCTATATTATTTCAATTAAAACAAAGGGAATATGATATGCCAAATTTTATATGCATTTCTCACCTTGCAATTTAAATTATATCAGCTAGATATTTTGGTTAGCATAAGCAAAAAGAATTTTGATTTTAGGGTTTATTTTCTATTTTATTTATTTAGTTTCATATTTTAAATTTATTAGTAGATTTGTATAAAGTTAATGTTGAGAATTATGTTGTGAAGGCATTAAAGTAGGTCAAAACATTTAGGTATGTAATAAGTGAGTAGATGTAGGTAAAATAGTTTTTTAACCTATTGCACTGTTTTATCTATAAATAGTTGTTAGGATAGGATCACTTATAAAACTTTATATTTAATCAACTTCTTTCCCATGTGTGACAAAATAGAAGTGATGAAGTAACAAACACTAACAATGAAAATAATAGAATGCCAAGATTTAATGTGGGAAACTTAAAGCTAGAAAAACTATAAGACTGCATTGATAAAATACTTCCACTATGAAAAGGGATTATAAATATATCTTTCATAGTATCACTAGAGGCTACATAAATATTCAAGCACAAGCTTAGATGACAAAGTAATAGAAAACGCTAACAACTCATTTACTTAGGGATAATAAAAAAGGAATATAATAGTTATTTTCTCTCAACTATCCATTACCTTAATGAGGAGGGAATTTTATTTCCTAAGGCTATTTTATTCTCACTCTATTGAGAATAAATATTACCAAAGAAAATTGCAATTAATGACCAAATAGAGGTAAACTGGTAATTTATTTATATTCACAACTTAATACTACTATTAATGAGGTGAAGTAAACACTTGAATAAGTATTCCTTACAATAAAAAATAACATAAAGTGAACATTGAACTAGAAATTCCTAGCCTGTTCTTGGTAATAGTGATTCCTAAGGCATAACGTTTCTATTCTTTATCTATTCAACCAATGCTCATGTAGGGAATTAGCATATAAGTCACATTCAATGTTATTTTTGTAGGTTAGATTATTATAGTTCTCATCATTATTCTATCTATAGGTAAGTCCTGGAATCTAGAATGCAATTTCTAACACTTTTCTAAAAAATTAGTGTGGTTATTTTATTCGATTTCTCTCACATTTGATACTTGTTATAATGAATTAGGATTTAGCGAAGCGATTGGCATCAATTTGCAAGTTTATTTTACTTGTTTTTTGTTGAGGGTTGAAATTGCTATATTAATTATTGGGATAAGCCCATTATTTATTTATGCTTGACTCCTTGGGTTTGGTAATAGGTTCTAAAGAGTCTAGTCAATACATGAGATGACTTAGGAAGATTTAGCTTGATGGGCTAGAAATAGGGATCGTTGGACTGATTCATCTGTATCTAACTTTTCTTAAGTAAACTTGTGCACTCATGAGGATGACTATTGGCCTTAACCCATTAGTAAGCTTTTCCATGATAACTATGAAATGAGAAAACTTTATTTCATTTGTTGATTATAAAGATGATTAGATGGATGCCATCAAACATAAGAGCATATAAATACTCAACCACTTTTCCTTATTTGACAATTTTGGAAGTGATATGAGAAATGACATTCTAGTGCATTGTCTCTACTCTCAAAGATTAAGCAAGTAATTCAAGCAATCACATGTCTCGATTTCATAAGCTACAAAGTTAATGCCTAAGGTTCCCTTAGGCTCTCTTAATTGTCACTTGTGCATTTGAGATATCGAGATTGTTTGTTCCTACTCCCTCTTACTCTCTCTCCAAGTCATCCTACTGTATGCCATATCTACATAATTACTCTAAAGTCATGTGCAATGTGAGACTCCTCTGCAACATACATGTGATCATTCTAATTGGAACCTTACATCTATATTTTGGTGACTCCATTAGGGACACAATGATAGCAGTTATGGCACCTCTAAGGAAGAGCACTTGACACTACCTCTCAAGAGCAAGACACTAGTGTTAAACCTACTAAGTAGAACTTGTTTCCATTGCTTGAAAACATTTGTTAGGATAATTCAAAACTTAAGGCTCTTGTTGACCTTACATAGATGATGCAGGCAATGTAGGAAAACATGAGAGCCCTGAATTAATTCATGACTATGTTTTCTCAATTCATGCTTGGATTAGTTGCCATGGCTATAATGCAATAAGGTATGACTTAGCCAAGCCCTACCATTGTTATGTAGCAAGGCACCAACCCTTTTGCTCAACCAAATGATGTCTCACCTCCTTTTGAGGACGATATACCTCAAAGAGAGAGCAAACCCCTCCACTAGAAGCTACAAAATATCTAGCTCCTGAAATAGAGAATGTAAGAGTCTAGCTTAGTGGTTCTTCATCCTCGTGTGCTCCTCTTCACTCCATACTCAATGGGCTTAGTTCTCGCCCTAACCTTACCCTTACCTTACCAATTGTATCTATAATATTTGCTCTGAGGTCTTCCTTTATAACAATAGGTTGCCTCATCATCATTAGTGTATTGCTGTAACTCCCCCATCATCAATGTATTCTCCTTAATTAAAGTTCTTTTTCTACACTTGTTGAGATAGTAAGGAGAATTTAAAATTATGCTGCAGGGTAATGGGGAGAAAGTAGGAGATTTGGAAAGCGAACAACATTTGTTAGGTCAGCTCAAGGTGAGAGTTCAAGAGAAAGGAAGAAGTCAAGGAATGACAAGCCAAGGGGTTTTACTTTAGCTCTCTTATTTCTATGCTTGAAGGGTAAAGTACACGCATTACTCGACCAATGGCTATGGGATGAGAATATTAAGCTCCTAAGAGTAGAACGTTTACTTACTACAAATGAGAAGAATGCCCCTAAGTTTTGTAGATATCACAAGACATTGAGTCATCCTACTATGGAGTGCTAGACCTTAAAGAAGATATTTAATGATAGAATCCATAATGGGGAATGTGCTATTGAGAATAGTGACGTTAATAGTAATCCACTCCCTATACATAATACATAAAGGGGTACTACAAATGCTACTAATTGTGATCTAAGGAGAGAGGAGGAAGATAAGGTACATGGAGAGAAAGACACCAATAGAGATCAACCAAGGCACACACTCATCAGTAGCTATCGCCTTAATGAAGACTTCTAACTTTAGGAAGTTCTTTGACCTATTGGGGTTTAATGAAGATGCATGGCTCATAGCAGCAATTGAACTTACCTAGATCTCTAAGAGATAGTATGGGGAGTGTAGTGTAGCACAGTTTGTATGAAGAATGGCCAATGTGCATGAGAATGTGATAGTTGTTATAGTCACAAACATGTGCGCTAAGAATCCCAATCCTCACCGTCCTCTTTTATGTAGAGAGTATGCTTAATGGATATCCCATTAAGAGGACATTAATAGACAATGACTTCTCTATAAATATCATGCTAATGTTTACAGCCTTGAATGTAACACTAAGAATAGGTTATTCATGAAGGAAAGATTCTAACTCACGTTTTATATGATTTTTTATTTAAGAAAATTAAAAAGGAGAAACATGGGTCTGTAATGGAATTGACAAGCATAGATCTATGATTAGGAAAATTTAATAGTTTCTATTGCATTTTCGGTAAGATAAGAGCCCTGAACTTCAAACCCAATTGATATTTTCTTAGAAAACTAGTGCTGAGTTATTCTTTAGACTTGTAATTATAAATTGGGAGAAAATAAAATTTGTGATTTAGATTCAAATTATATCATCGTTGATTTCAAAATTTTGAGGAAAAATTTGTGGAGACTTTAGAATTTTAGGATTAATCGTAGGATAGGATAATATTATTAGTGAAAGTGATGTTATAGTAGGTACCTCGAAACGCCAAATTCTGGTTTATAGGAACTTTGATCTATTGATTGTGAAAAACCAAGAACCTTAGTTATATAAAGGATCATGACCTGCTAATTACAATGAATTAGGCACCTCAATGTAGAGCATTAATTCACTAACTGTATGATAGTAAAGAACTTTGGTATAGATTTAAACACCATAACAAAATAATTTCTAAATATGTTCAAAAGAGATGAGGAGATAACAATCACTCATATAAACTTAATTGATTGTCATAAACTTCATTAAATTAATATTTCATTATAACAATTGCCCATTTATAGGTTGGAAGACCTAAATTGGAAAACAACTATCAAAGCTCTTATATTCTAATGGTATGGATGCTAGTTTTCTAATAGGGTGGACCAAGTTTGAATCTTCTTTTCCTCATTGCACCCACAAAAAAAAAAAAAGAAAAGAAACGAAACAACTAATAAAAAGAAGACATTAAAATCCTAATAAACTAAGAAACACATTAAAATGGAAATCACTAAATAGGAAATGTCTCTAGTAATTATTAAAAAGATAACATGAAATAAAAAGAAAACTGAAATAATTGGGAAACTATGCAAACTTAGACATGGTCAACTGCCTAAAGGTTGGTTTAACTTGCTTAACCTGATTGACCACCTGCTCTTTAGCAACTCAAACCCAGTTAATTTCCTTAACTGGTTGACTGCCTCCTCGTGCATGCAACTCATCTTTATTTCCTTGCTTTGGTCTGCTTGGCTCACTCGCATTTGCCGAAATTTATAACTTTTTTACTCCAAAATTAGCTAAATTTCCTCAATTTGAAATTTGACTTAAACCTTCAACTATGGCTTCTTTGACTTGATGTCGTACACATATTGTACCACTTTTTCTTAAGAAGATTTATTCTTGAATCTTGCCAGGACCTCCTAAAGCAAAAACCATCTTGTAAAAACTAAACTCATGCAAAACATACCAACCAATATAAACAAGCAATTCTGTAGTCAACCCATATTTAACCCATACATCATTCACCTTATCAAAAAATTGAATAAAATTAAATTTTTATAATACATTGAATCTAGTGCAAAATGGATTGACATAACACAATGAATGTTGTGCCTAACACAAAGCAGTAACATTGAAAAAAAAAAAAACTTCAATTGAGTGTTGCATTTTATAACTTTATAGTTAAGTAGTAAATTGAATATTTCATGCAAAATTGAGGTAGTATTTTTTGACAATATGTCCATTTTCTTTTTATTGTATCCCGTGTTCAAGCTGTTATGTCCATAACTCTATTCATACATCATAAATGAAAGATTTGATTTATTTCTTCTTCACTCTTTCTTTCTAAAGTTTCAAAACTTTTGCATTTTTATTTGCATTAACCTCTTGTGGAAACCATCAAAATTATAGAGTCACCACCTTAATTTCAAAAATATCACACATACACTAACTTCACATCGTATTGGACTGCAAATTTTCTTATGTTAACATTTTTCAATTGAGAAGTATAGGGGTAGTATTTTACAAATTCATGATGCTTTTGTAATTTTAATAGCTTTTAAGTAATCTCATCGTCATTATGCATTGACAGATATTATTGCCACCTATTAATGCTCAATACTTGAATTTTACTCTTCATATTTAAATTTTTGCATATGTAGGGGGAAGAACTCGACGGAGACATCTAGGTGAGAAAAAATTACCAAAACCAAACAACCATATTACTCCATATTATTCACAATATTACTTATTTAGATGGTCATTAAAAGGTAAAAAAGTGATCATTTATTGCAAACCGAAGGATTTTTATTTTACTTTTTTTATTCGTTACAATTGATAGAGCAAGAACAGATCCTTTGATTTACTCCATAAGGTTGGCATTTGCAATCCCTAGGCATTTGTACTTTAAGTCCCTTAGCTTTTAAAACCTCTTGATGACATTGGTGAGGTCCATTATTTCCACATGGTCCATCTTCGACAGGCATAACGACTGGGCAATGCCTGGGTTGTTCCTTGTTTCCCTGAAAAGTGAAAAACAATAATCACTCAAATATATCAGAAAACTCGGCTGCCGTTGTAGAAAAGCATTCATTCATCTAACTATCAAACCCAAATAAATACATACGTATAATATTTAATAAATATATTTTTTAAAGAAGATTTTACATGATTATTTATGGAATCAAACATGATTCTTCACTTTCCCAAAATAAATAAATTAAAAAAAAAACCGTGATTCATCATGCAGTGCTACTTACGCAAGAGAAGCATACCTCGAATTAGATTACAGAAGCTAAGAAGCAAAACGGAACAAAAAATTGAAAGAAAGTCACATTTTTTCATAATATTTAGGATTTGTATAGGTATATGGTTAATGCACGGGCATGAATAAAGTAATTGTTCAGTAGTAGCACTAGTTTATTAACACTAAATAAGCAAAAATATAGGATGTATTATTAAAATTATTTTGCAAAAAATTGTAAAATTGAAGATGTATTCTAAGTCTTCGCCTTCACAACATATTTTTTTGAATAGTTTCTTTAGGTATACTATTTTGCAAATTTTTTTTTAAAATGCATTATTTAAAAGTATTCCTCACTAATGACAAACGTGAAAATGTTTTCAATCCTGTGGTTCAATCTCTCTCCTATACTTGGGGCTACCTCCCATTTAAGAATAGGAGTTTCTGTTTCAGCATCTAAATAGCTACAAAAAAGTAGCTTAACTTATCATCCATGAAACTAATGTAGCATCAAGGGTTAACGACCCATCCTCAACTATAGCCGATAGTAACCAAACCTCCCATATCACCTCCTTAATACCAACGGAATTGTATCATTATTGACAGATATAAAACTAGAAGAGCTTTTAACATTTATGGTCGCTGTTATATTTCCTAGATCATTATTTCAATCATCCTTAAAATATCGTGGTTTCTCTACACATTTCTGTATGGAATTATTAGGTTGTTTTTTCTTTTAGGATGTACCTCTTTCACGAGTCAAAGGTGGTAATGGACTACATCTTCTTTACTATTAAGAAATGATGTATAGGATCAACAAATTGTGGATCTCCATCAGATTCTCTACTCGCTTCTCGAGAATCAATGAATCCACTTGCTTTCGGTGGCGGTGCAGTTGATGACGGCCCCCACAGCTTATCATTAGCGCCTTTTATACCCTTTTAACATATCAATAAGACCATCTTTGTGTCGTAGTCCATGCTTACAAAATGAAGGAATACTTCCGCTTTCAATTTTTAGGCCAGCATGAACCAAAAGGGAAAAAAAAAAGAAAAAGAAAATCATATATTTAGACAAACCACAAAAAAAATTAACACCTCATCAGCTACCTCGCACCAATGGTCATCTGTGTCAAATGTTTCGATGTTGGCATTCCAACCATCCCTAGATTTTGCATAGCGCACAAACCGACCCGTTTATGTGCCCGCCATTGTGTTTCCTCTTTCGCTCTTGCTCCAGACAATGATGAATATTGGTACTGGTTTCGTTCTCACTCCAAATTGCTCAATCACTGTGTCTTCAAAATCTAAAATGTGAAAGTATAATGCTTTAGAACCGAGAATGTTATAATTCGTCATGTATTCCTATTTAGTAGCGATATGTTAAGGTTTTTTTTATCTTTCTTTCAACTTCAAATTCATTTATTTTTACTATACTTTTAATATAATTATAACTCCATTAATATAAATAAATAACTCATAAGTAAATCATTCTAATCACTATAAATTTAGAAAAATTATACATCAACCTTAATACAAATACCATTGTAACTTCTATCAACATATAATTACATGACATGTTTATTAGCTTATAACAATCTCAAACTCTTCACTCAAATATCCTCAAGTTCTACCAAAGCTCCTTTATATATTTCCGTGATACTCATCTCCATAATAATAGTGATATTCCCTCTCATTCTCGTCCTAGTAATAGTAAACTATGTTTCCATAGTCAACATATTCGACGTGCGTGTTGTACTCTCCTACAGCTGAACAATAAATGAAATGAGTCTAAACCCAATATGTGAGTACCACACAAACATACATGTACCATATTAATCACTGTACAAGCACACATAAACGTAGCGGATGTACATATCACAATCATCAAATTATTTATCTTTAATTTAACCAACATACAACATAGGGATACTCATGGTCTCGGCATACTATATAGTACTTATACTTACATATATATATTCCTAAATTGGAAACTGCTACTACGAGTTTCGTCTAATCCTAATTTACCCTAGATCATTTCGATATAAGACTCCACTAGGGATAACAATGTGTATCGATCATCAAGGTAGCCCCTAAGGATTTATCTCTACAAGCCCCTAGGTCGAGCCAAATACAATCAACAAGCAAAATTAATTCAAATATACATTAATTCCATTTAATTAGCTATTCTAACAAACACAAGCATCAAACAAGATTAACATGTACTTAGAAGAGCGGTCCTACAGCTAGTTCTTATGCCAATATCAATGGTATATTAACCTATTGAAAACTAAAGACTAAGTTTAGTTCTATCCTATGACATAATCTAAGTTTACTAAGTGGTTAACCATATCCTAATTGCATATTTCCCATTCCCTTTGTGTTATTGTGCATGAACCTTAGCTTAGAAATATAGAAAAATGAAATAGAAGTGAAATATGGGTGTTCTATAATAACACGGTCGTGTATGTGGCTATAGAGAGGAACACGAGAGGGAGCATGGTTATGTACCTTTCTATATACAAAACTTTTCCAACATGCCCAAGTACATGGTCGTATACTTAGTCGTATACTTCAACATGGGTAGGTACACGCTTGTGTATTGTGCCATGTATCCTATAACGTAAAATTTCATCTCCATTCAACATGGTAAAGGTACACATCCGTGTACCTAACCGTGTACTCTTCTATTTTAAAAATCCTCTTCTTTCTCTTCGCTAATTAGCTTATAGATCTTAATTTTTATGAATCCAAAGAAATTTGGCTCAATTAACTTGTAAATTCCATATGTTATACGAATTACATACACTTACTTATTTTGATTGCGATTGAAATTCCCAAATCATTTGATCCCACATATGTGCTTGTTTTGTCTCACCTCCTTGTTTTTGAGTACTAACAATACATCACCAAAAATCACTTAGACTTACAAATCTAGAATCATGAATAACTATCTTAACAATCAAAGTCCCTAGTTGATGAAAGCGGTTGATCCTATAGATTCTAGTTAGGTTACCCTGTGTATGTTTGAGAGTGTCTCTATGGCTTCAGTTGTGCAAATGGGAAAAAGGAGAGGCAATAGGCTAATTGGGGTTTTAAATACCCTAACTGTAAAAAAGACTAGATTGCCCCCCATACATTGAACTTATTACTTTTCTTAACCTTATGCTTATTTTATTAATATAATACTTATATTACATCCTCACCCCCCTGCCCTGTAAAAAAATTTTTCCTCAAAAGTTGCCTATGATTGGAAAGTGCTCTGGATGCTTCCTTTGCATATCTTCTTTTTGCTCTCACATCACTTCACATTTTGTTTGATTTGTCCATTATACTTTGATGTAGGAAATCACTCTTTTCCTCAACACTTGTTCCTTAGTGTCCACAATCCTTATAAGTCTTTCAATAGAGGATACATCTAGCTATATATTTAAAGGTTCCAAAGCCACTGTTTAATCTAGATTTGACACAAACTTTCTCACCATAGATACATAAAATACATTATGTACCTCATCCAAACTTGGTGGTAAAGCCAACTTGTAAGCAACATTGTTAATTCTTTCCAAAATTTCAAATGGACCTACATACCTTAGATTTAACTGTTCTCTTAGACCAAATCTAACTACTCTCTTTGTTAGAGAAGCCTTTAACGGAACCTTATCTCCCGCTTGAAATTCCAAGGGGCGTCGCCTTCTATCCGCATACCTTTTCTAGTGACTTTGAGCCGAAAGAATTCTTTGTCTTATTACCCTCCCTTTATCTACTTCTTGCACTATCTCTGGTCTTATTATTTGTTTTTCTCTAACTTCGTCTTAGTGTAAGGGAAATTTGCACTTCCTACCATAAAGTGCTTCATATGGAGCCATTTAAGTAGTAGCCTGGTAGTTATTATATGCAAATTCCACAAAAGGGTAGGTGATCATTCCAATTACCCCTATAGTCGAAAGCACATGTTTGCAATAGGTCCTCTAGATTTTGAATAGTCATTTTACACTGTCCATCTGTTTAAGGATGGAAAGCAATGCTAAACTGTAATTTAGTATCTAAAGCTTGATGTAAACTTTTCGAGAATCTACTAACGAATTGTGTATCCCTATTGGAAGTTATAGTGACTAGCATTTCATGCAATCTAACAATCTCCTTAATATACAACTAAGTAAGTTTCTCTAACTTATATTTTACCTTAATTGGTATGAAATGGGTTGATCTGGTCAGTCTATCTACAATCACCCATGTTGCATTATGTTTTCCCTTTATTCTCAAGAGAGTTGTAACAAAGTCCATAGTTACATGTTCCTATTTCCATTCAGGTATAGGAAGTGGTTGTAACTCACCAGCTGGTCTTTGATGTTCGATTCTAATTTATTGGCAAGTCATGCATCTAGATACAAATTCTGCTATCTCCCATTTCATATTTCTCCACTAATAATGATTCTTCAAATCTTTGTGCATCTTGGTGCTTTTGGAATGTACCAAGTACCCCACGTAACAAGCTTCTTTTATAATTTCCTTCTTCAATATAGTATTATCTGGTAGACACAATCTCGTACCATATTTTACTAGACCTCTGGCATCTTAAACTCAATTATTTCCCCTCGTTCTATTTTGTTCCTAGTCTTTTGAATTATGAAGTCTTCCATTTATGCGACCTTAATTCAATTAAGAAGAGTTAGTTGAATACGAAGACTAGCTATTCTACTTCCCACATCATATGTCACCATCTCCAACTTTAACTTGTGCATATCTTCTAATATCTATTTTTGAGAGTTGATTAGAGTTGCTACATTAACCTACTTCTTTTGATTGAGAGCATTCGCTACAACATTTGCCTTCCTAAGGTGGTAGTGGATTTGTAACACTATGGAACTTGGGAACACTACAACCCACCATGTGTCCTCATTAGATGAAGATACACAAAGGCTTAATCACAAAAAATCTCCACATTAACATTCAAATGTCTGTAATGATTAATAAATCATTTTCCATATACAAGAGATTAGCAACAGTATCTATCCCCATACATACATCACAAATAATCTCATCAATTTATTATAGCGGAAGCTTTCATAAACTTAAATACTACAACAACTTTAAATTGATTAAACAAAGTCAACAAATGTAAATTCTTCTTTTCATCAGTTTACTACTCATCATAGTAAACATATTCTATGTTCTCTTTATTACTTTGATCCATTTCTACAATAGTCTCATCCTACCATACAATTTCTCTTATGGCACTTGTAATTAAAAAAAGTCCCATGAGGGATGAGCTAATGCCTAGCACTATGTATACCTACACACGCATATGCATACCATGATAGAAATACAACACATACATGATGCAACATCTTATTCATTCACAATTTATATTCTTTCACAATCATTTAAACCAACACACAAGCTCATCATCAAAATCATCATACAATCGTTGCATATATCTATACAATCCTTCCACAAACATATATATATGACAAAGGATACTTCCCTTTGTCCATGAGTCTATTTCATACATAATAATAACAATATACAATACTGGATACTCCCTACTATCCATAAGTCCTTTCAAAACATCCTTTCACAACACATACAACATCTTCCCACATACACGAGTCCTTCCACATACTACCCAGATCATTTCGGTACACAATTTCACTAGGGATAATGTCACATATTGATCATCGGGGTGCCACCCTAAGAACACCAACCCACACTCAGTTTCTCAGACCCAACCATTCACAATCACAAGTGTAATTAATCAGGTTCTTTTACAATAAAATTTAAATCCACACATGAATTCTAAACTAATGAGCATAAAACAACACACATGGCATACACGTACCTAAATTGCAAAACTTGGTTTCCTCACACTTCTCCTATCTCACAAATCCTCTAAACCTATACATAATTCCAATTACATGCACTTAGAATTGTATCTCAACACATTAAAACAAAATAGGATGTGTTTTAACTCAACACGGCCATGTTGGAGGCCGTGTAGATTGACAAGGGATAGTATACGATCATGTTAAAGGTCGTGTACCTTTCTGTGTAGTTTGCATTTTGACAAGGGGCAAGACACGACTGTGTTGGAGGCTATGTATCTTTCTGTGTAGTTTGTGTTTTAACATGGGGCAAGATACAACCGTGTTAAAGGACATGTATCTTTCTATATAGTTTGTGTTTCAACATAAGGTAAGACACAGTTGTGTTAGAGGTCATGTATGCCCCTTCGAATTTTAGCATGGGTAAGTATATGGGCATGTATTTGGCCTTGTAGGTTACTATCCATCATGAACTCCCTTTTTCCAATTTGAAATTTTGACCGTAACTTAATTTTCTAAAGCAATATGTCGAGTTGATTTAAAATTATGCTATTCCTATCATATTACAAAGGATTTTGGTACTCACTCATTTTAGATTGTAATTTAGCTTGTTGGATCATATGTTCCTATGCACGTTTCATCTCGCTCCTTGCTCCAAATTCTAATTACACTTTAACAAATAATCTTAGATTAAATAAATCTACAATCTCCATTGTATGTCTAAATAATCAAGATTCTTACTTGGTATAATGGATCTGATCCTTACTATTTCCCTTTTAGATTGCTCTAGGGTCCTTGAGAGAGTTTTTCTATAATGGCGTTGGGGTTCTATAGCAAATGAGGGAAAAGAGTCATGTTAGGTCAGAAGAGGGTTTATATACTTTGACCTTGAATTGACTAATCTACCCCCATCAATATATTTTATTTACCATCTTATTCTTGGCAAATTTTGATAATATTAAATACATGTATTTATATATATATAATAATATACAAGTAATTATATTCTCCTTCTCTTACAAAAATTTTTGTCCTTGAAAATTACCTAAATCGTAGAAGAGCTTTGGATATTTCCTTTTCACCTCTTCCTCTAACTCCTAAGTTGCCTCTTTTTCTATTTGGTTGCTCCATTGTACCTTAACATGCTTGGTGACTCGTCTTCTCAAAATCTGCTCTTTAGTGTCTACAATTCTGATAGGTCTCTCTAGTGTAGTGAGGTTTAGCTACACTTGCAGAGGTTTCAGTGAGGTGATCTAGTCTAGGTTAGGTGTATATTTCCTAAGCATGGAAATGTGGAATACATTATGTATCTTAGCTAAATTTGGTGGTAATGCTAATTTGTATGCCATTGGTCCAATTCTTTCTAAGACTTCAAGGTGTCCTACATTTCTAAGGTTCAATTTTTCTCTTAGTCCAAATCTTACTATTCCCTTTATAGGTGAGACCTTAAGTAAAACATGATTTCCTACTTGGAATTCTAATGGGCATCTTCTTTTATCTACATAAGACTTCTGACACCTTTAGGCTGACTGTATTCTCTTCTTATTCAACTTCACTTTATCTACTGCATTTTGTACCATATCAAGTCTTAATACCTGTTTCTCACCCACTTCATCCCAGTGCAAAGGCAACTGACATTTTCTCCCACATAATGCTTCATACGATGCCATTTAGATAGTAGCTTGAAAACTGTTGTTGTAGGTGAACTCTACAAAGGGTAGGCGTTCATCTCA